>OU342585.1:7015000-8265000 GCA_910589645.1 Tinea semifulvella
GATAGTTTTCTCGTGCAGCATATCAGTATTGCTGTGCAGCGGGGGAATACTGCAAATGTTATTGCCACATGAACAAATCAAGGGTTGAATATTGTTATTTTTCCGTACGTAGAGATAAACAAATAAAATTTAGATGTCGTAAGTTGAGTTGCGGCTTAACGTACATGGAATTTTCAAAATTACGGTAGGCGTATCTAAGAAAACGAAATAGCAAAACTTGAACAGCAATCGTGTAGAGTTTGAAACTATGTACTTGTAGACACCGATAGGAAGTTTTGTCTTCAGAAACCCACGCGGAAAAGGTGAGGCAGTGACGTCACCGTCTGACGTTGTAAATAATTGCTCTGTCGAACACACCTGGCCCGGGAAAGAAAATTAAGTGAAACGCAATTTGACTAAGTGATGAAGCACCGAGTGGAGCCTTCTCGATGGATGAGTTTAATGAGAAATCGCAAAGGAAAAATCGACCTTTAATGAGCTCTTACGCAAGTAATAAAATTATTTATTATAATAAATTACTAATAGGTTAATAATAAATAATCATTTATTCGAAAATAATAAATTAATAAATTGGTTTATAATATACAATAAAAAAAGTTACCAATATAATAGGTATACGAGTGCGTGTTTACTAAAATATTATATTTTACGAAGACCTTTTTATTATAATAAAAATATATATTTAATTAGTAATACAATATTTAAATTGCTAGCTAAAAATAAGTAATTGTTTAAACATAAAATATCTTAAATAAGGTACGTTTTAAAAAAATCAATGTATAGTGATATATAGAAGTAGTTTTATAAAACATAGTGTATTTGCTTAGGGTAATGTAGCCCGATAACCGGTCCTCGGCAACACACACCCTGCGATAGCGTTTATGTCCTCCTTGCATGATAACTTCACCTAAAGACACTACAACTTACGCCAATCAAGACGACCGAAACCCTCGTAAAAGAGACTCTTTTAACCAAATTAATACTACCAGATTACATTCACTATAGATGGTTAGATATACCTACTCTGACTAATTAACAACTGTGGCTTTTTCTGACAAAAACGCAGTTAACATAAATTGGAAAGGTAACGACGACGTAGAAAGCGTGTTTATTGCCAAAATTCATAAACATTGACGTTCGCATAAAACGGCAACGGAGTCAAATGCCGACAAGCGAACATATGAGTACGCCGACACCGTCCATATTTTCATAGGATTCAAATAAAAATAACGAGAACGGCCAGGGGTTTAATTTAATATGAGCGCCCAACGTTTCGTCATGTGGCCGTTGTACCTGCCTCGTTTTATTGCTTAGGAGGCTTGCAGATGAATACGAAAATATGTCGCAACAAGCATCTATAATACAGTCTCGTCCGCTGAAAAACTGTTGAACGTTTTTATTACTGGGCAATGTTCGCGATGGCGATTTGCATAATTGAAGGCTTTGAGGCACTAGCATTGTTATATTCTGCCGTCCCATTTATCAGATTTGCCATATCATTTATGCATACGTCTCCTAACGCAAGCCGCCACCGTTTTGTTAGACCATTCATTATTTTTCTTCTCGTTTTTATAGTTTTTGTTGGTCCGGGAGCCAAGAATAGCTGACGGCGCCTAAAAGGAAATTCATGAAACATGTCGACTTCTCTATTGACACAACTTGACGAATTTTTGCAACAGAGAAAAGGTTCAAAGGGCTAAATCTGGAATTTGGTCAGGTAAAATAAACATTTGCTTTACGTCGACTTCTACAAGGAAATGTATAAAACTTTTGTCACTTAAAAATAGAGAAAATTACCTCTATTAGAAAACAAATCTGGTTAGTTCGTAAAACCCACGTTAAAAGGGTGTACCGAACGGTTTGGTAGGTACATAAATATTCAATAATAGACCAGCACGTAGAGCCTGGCAATACATAACAATCAAACAAATCGAACAACAATACGTCAGTAACAAAACTGCGTAAGTAGTGCTCTCTAAATGATCAGAAAACAATAAAAGTGCTATAAAAAGCGTAGTAGTACACAAAAAGCGGGCGTTATCTTTGAGGCGTAAATGTTTAATGGCAACGAAGCTACCACTCGGGTCGGTCGTTTCGCTTCGGGTGCTCCTGCACTGGATCCGATTTAAAACTGATGACTTTTAGAACGCTAGAGAGGAAATAGCTACTTAAGGTTGTGACCTCATGAACACGCGCACGGTACTTGAGCTATTATGTAAGACGTCTTTAGCCGTAGGAAATTGTTTTTAATGTATACTTAACCTTAGATAGTCTTGAAGAATGTTTATTTTTATACACGAGAATGTAATAATATTATCTTGTAAACCACTTTAAAATCATTCGTAATACAATGTTAGGTGTCGAAACGTTGTCAACAGAATGCATACTCAAAAGACAAATTCAAAATTCAATTCGTAATTGTACAGAAACAGCATCAGGTTTCTCGGCGAAGTTGGTTGTTTGAAATCAATTCCGAGTTGCGAGAGAGCGTTGCACTAGCGAGTTGTAATGCTGTCTGAGAGAGCCACAAAACTCGACTAATGATGTTAAGCTTCACGACAATTCGTTGGGCAGGCGCGGGTACAAAGCAGAATTGATAATGAATAGGCGACCTGTTTGAATGCTCTTCTCTTTACTATACAAAGGAGTGAATAGACAAATTCAAATGTACCGATTTCTGATATCTTCACGATGACAATGATACGTTATATCATGACATAGAGAGTTTAATTCAATAAGTCCAAAATTATCGAATTAATGCCAAGTCTACACTGGAAAATCATCATCATCATTACAGCCCCTAGAACACAGTATCCTAGATCTCCACTGCTGGAGTTGGGCCTTCCAG
Organism: Tinea semifulvella; assembly: GCA_910589645.1. Taxonomy (NCBI): domain Eukaryota; kingdom Metazoa; phylum Arthropoda; class Insecta; order Lepidoptera; family Tineidae; genus Tinea; species Tinea semifulvella. The sequence goes on from OU342585.1 coordinate 7,017,849, forward strand.
AACATATATTTGGGGAATTTGGCCAGACGGCTTGGCGAGGATATGATGTCAATTTTTAATGACAATTTATTAACGATTCCAGAAGTTGATATTAGTTGAACTGGGACCGATGGCTTAACGTGCTCTTCGAGGCACGGGAGCGGTGGTGTTGTTAATCTATGACAAATGTACGTAAGAAAAATGCATTACTCATTGGTACATGCCGGATGGGTTTGAACCGACCTTTGTAGGATTCAAGGAACGCGTTCTTACAACCGAACCACCACTACGCCACCACTGGGAAAATAATTAGGTAAAATTTTACGCTGATCAGTCTATACGAACACAATGCCGTTAAACTAACTCATGACATTATTATTACGATCCTACAAGATGCTGACAGTGTAAAATAATTGTGTAAAAATACAAGTTTTCATTACCAAGAAAGAAATACGGATGAATTATTGGTAAGGTAACGCCTAGTTGTTTTTAAGCGGTATACGCCTATAGGGCAACGGCTATATCTAAATATTAGTTTTATTCTTAGGAATATTTATTGCCTTTACAATATTATAATAGGAATATAGCAACATAAAGCGTTATAAATTTTCGCTAATAGTAATAATTAAGTTAAATATACACAGCAGGAAAAATGAAAAAAAAAATAAGGCTTAATGCCAATATTATTTATTTATTTAAAACTTTATTGAACTATGTACAAGGGGTGGGCTTAATGCCGCTAGACATTCTCTGACAGCCAACCTTTGGGACAATAAAAGTATAACTTAGATCGGGTAGTAGGTGCGAAGACATATTTAAGACTGATCATTATTAAAATATTAACTATATTTATCAATAATATATATACTACACACTAATAGTACTTACATATATACATAACTATACTACATACAATATCCACTTATACACGCTGTAGGGAGCTGTTTAAGTAATGTGAGTAGTATACCAATCTTTTGAATATTATTATATTAATACAAATAAAGAGAACAGCAGCCCAATTCTGTAACTTAGTCGCAAACATTATAAGTGAATTTCGTTACTTATGTCAGAGTTTGCGTCATAATTACAAAATATTATTTAATTCTCAACTCTATAAGCGCTCGACCTTGACAGCGGACGTGCAAATATCAACTTTAATAGCGTGATATAATTATATATAGTTAACAGATTCCATTATATAACGTTTGCGTTTAAGTAACAGAATAAGGCTGCAAGCTAACTAACAGTTAAACAATAAATTTGATAAAAAAAATGGATTAATAATTATCTTAAAGTAGTAACAACAATAGGGTAACAAATAAAATAAAACCTAAATACTAATAGTTTGTGGAGTATCCAAACTTGAAGTTAAAGTTACTTTAATTGTACATTTTTTTTAAATTAGTTAGATATGATATTTTACTTTTGCATACAACAAAATGTACGGGAATTTTAGTAAGGGAATTTAAGTAAACAAATGCCACTCAGGAAGGATTCAGTTACCGACAGAAAAAGCCTAATGTTTGTTTTAGATTGATAAAATAGTTATACACTGTCAGTTTTAACAAAATATTATTCATTATTCAATAAAAAATTGTCGTGTTCGTGCAAATATCAACCCTTATAACGTTACGCTTAAAAAACTTGACTTTGGTCGCTGAAGTTCCTATTATTAATACTTATACAAAAAAGTTTAAAGGATTTTCTAGGTAATTATGACATTTATACTGACTTTGAATAATTCCTAACCGCTTCGTAAATAAAAGCCAACAAGTATTTTATCATATTTTTTTAAATAAAGACGAAATTAATCGAGGGCTTCAGCGGACATCAAACAGCCTGGGGCCATTGTTAGAAATGATTACAAGAATATCTCACAAAATGAATGTTAATTTTTATTACTCGAATTTACTTTGAAGTATTGTTGCTTTAACGAAGAAGCTTTTAAAAGGCGCTAGCACTGAATTCGTTTACTATTGTGAACGTAATGCAGCTTTTTATTATACCTGCCCTAATTACTATATAAATAATGCTGCTTGAGCTTTGATTTATTTTGGTAACGTAATCTTGGACCAAAGGATGTACCTACTTACTTAAAAATATACATTGACTAAGTACTGCATAGCAGAGCTATCGAAATAAAATCCAAAGTTAAGAAAGTCCTATTCAGAAACATATAGCCTAAAAATGGCTAGTTAAATATCTTCCTAAAGGAATGCAAGTTTAAAAATCACGTCCATAAAAAAAACTTTCAAATTTAAAATATTAAAGGCCGGTTATCGAATTTGATCATTTCCCAAGCAAACTGTTAATTACGAAAACATCTTTCAAAGAATATTAAAATTCCTTTCAGATCGATTTAGAACAACACAAAATCGCTATTTCATTAATTATGTTACAATGAAAATGGTACTTAATTGATGAAAGCAATTAAGCTTTTGCGATTCATAGAAGAGGATAATATTAAAGTAATTTATCAGTTAACAAAGTTGTGATTGACACATTTAATTTGCTTATGGGTTGCAGTGCTTTGTAAAGCCGTGTTACTGTCGGAATCTTGGTGAAGTGAAGTAGTCGGTGTCGAGCAGGCGCCAGCGTGTGTCACGGGAGACAGACCCCTAGGGCATGTCTAACATGAAATATTGTACTAACTGGGTATCACTACGAATTATTTTAGTTAATAATATACAAGAGGTGGTGGTCCAGTTGTTAGTACCCTTTCATTCTATCCAAAAAGATTGCATTTAAAGATTTGTTATGATTTAGAATTGTTAACTCGTAGAATCGTTAAGAAATTATAAAAAAAAGGCATGAGATCCGTCTTCGCCAGTGTGACGAGAGTAGGTAATTTTTTTCAGAAATGCGTTCTGAAAGGCCGGGCAATTTTAGCAGTGGTTTTGTGGATGTATTGATGATGGAATGAACTACATAATTAAGTTAGGTATTATACGAAATCACACATTTTAATATCGGGCCTAATTTAGGCAAATGTATTCATAAAACAATTACCTCGTCACAAAGGATGATTTTCTATGTGTCGGTACAGTATTCGTATGATGCGGAAAATATAACATCCTTTAGCTTAATTTACAAAGCAATTAACATAAACATACGGGCGTAACTTCTCACTCAACTGACAATAAATTTAGTTAACATACGCATGTTTAACTGGACTGTTTTGCTCTCTGGGATATTGCTAAATGTTAATTAAGTATGTAAATGCGCAAGATCTGATGACGATCGGCCACCAGGCCCGCAAATTACTTTTGTGAAGCACCTACTAAGTGAGTGTTGGACTTACCACGACATCAGTCTAAACATTTTAAGGGATTATGATACGCAAACTTTTGTATTAACAAACGATTTTGCACCGAGAGCTGCGACTATAAAGTCTAAATTTCATCGATATGAAAGGTCACTTTGGTCGTTGTTGGCTTGACTGAAGTCAATTATAACCTTCTATTCGATTTGATGCCCGCTTGGTCCCTCGGGATCCTCACTGCTCGCTTTGGCTACCAAAGTTTAAATTAATTCTGAACTGACACATCACACCTCAAATCGACTTTGATTTAAAATACATGTTTAGTTTGTAACTTTTCTAACCCTTTTGTATAAATTTATTGTTTACGACTATTTAATTACCATAATTGCTGAATTATACCTTTTTTATTACCTTCGATACCTTTATTACGACGATGGTTCAGTCAGGTGACTGACCACCTAAACATCCCAGTACACCAAGCCATCCACTACGCCGAGGACCGCAGCCACTGGAAACGGCTAGTGGATGGACTGCGACGAAGTCACGATCCCCAACAGTGGGGTACCGACTAAGGAGGAGGAGGATTACCTTCGGATAAAGTGGACTGTCCAATACAGTGCCAATTTATTAAGATTCACTATAACCGACAAATAGACAAAAAGTATAAATAATGCACTAACATAAAATTTTAGTTTACTAACTTTAATGTAAGCCATTGTTACTAATAAGTGATAGGTATACTAACAAAAATAAATTGTAATGATCTATTAAATTGAATATATTATTATTATTATATATTTTTTGTTATTAGTAGTTTTCTCAATAAAAATCATTGTCAAGCATTAGTCATGTACTCACAATCTCTGCTCACTTCTCCTCGAGGTTTATTTATTTATTTATTCGAAAAGAAAGGACAGAGACAGGCAACATAAGAACATAATAAGGTTAAGGTTGTTATATAATGTTTTTAGACATTAAGCTCGCCTATGTACTGTAAAATGTTTTATTTTCTGTGCAATAAATAATTTATCTTTCTATCTATCTACACCTGCTTAATCATTATGTCATTTGTGCTTACATGAAAGGGAGAAGTATTTTAGGAGAACAGAGTGCAGCCGAGCGTGTACGCGTACCGTCAAGCACGATGGACACACCTATAAATCTGTTCGCCACATACATTCGTTGCGTGTAACTTCTGTCTCCAATTTATTATCTAGTAATTTCATTGCATACTCATTGTATGCAGACAAAATGTCTTAATAGTATTACTCAATATATGTTAAACTATATATATGTTTGATACAATCGACTGCAAAAGCAACAACGTGGTAATACATAAATGTAGCTAAATCAAATTTAGTAACATCGATTGTGAATTGCATGCAAGCAGCCACTGTAAGCCTATGAATGTCTTTTTTATGCAAATTTCCGTTTGGCTGGTTGATATTCACAAACGACTGAGTAAATTTGCAACGAATAGTGTGTGACATTTAATCGACAAGTGAACAAAACACGTAAACGCAGTGACGTTGTGTCGGCGACACACCAAATTTTTCCGGGCGTACATTGTTGCGGAAAGTTCATTGGCTTTCGCAGTGTATTTAACATAAATTGATTTAAATTACTTTCGTAGACCTGCCGCCCTCGTTTAAAGTATAATGCGCAATACCAGTTAATTAAATAGCTTTATCCAGATTAATTGGGATCAGAATATTTTAAATGAAAATCAGATTTATAGCCATGTTTTGTTTTAATGCACTTAGCCGACACGTCGGTTACAGTTGAATAATATAAAACGTGATGCCGTGTAAATGCGCGCGATAATTCAAAGTGTAACTGCAAATGTTGTTGTGTATTTTAAATAGGAATTACAATTGAAACTAATTTATCATAATAGCAAAGTTAAAATATATTGTGCAGCTAAATTACCACCAGCAATTGGATGTTGCTTTTTACGCACGTATGTGATTTTTGGGGATCTGTAGATAATGGGTTTAGTTTATTGTGAAATTAATACTTTAGAAATAACGAGACAAATTTGTTCGACAGTAACTACTTAACAATAGAAAAAACATAATAGACAAGCGATTGCTGCCTAAAGTTTCTAATAAAATACATGGTACTAAAATTAAGCAACCAAACTACCTTATCTTACGAACCTAAAAATTATTTGCGCGTGGCTGTAAGGTTTGCGTGCTATGCTCATTAAAATTTATTATTTTGGTCATAACCAGATCGTTCATTACGTTATTATAATTTATATTTTAAATTTAATGATGCATTAAAAACTTTCTAACCCACCAGTCCTTATATGAATATCTATCATCACAGCCCTTTAAAGACAAAGTCCTGGAGATCTACTGCTAAAAAAGTGCCTTGCAGAACATTTCTCTGGATAATTTTATTTAAGATATTTAATTTAAATAAAAATTGAATTTTACAAATTGGTAAGAGTGAAACCGGGACCAAAGCTTTGCTTATTCAATATACTAATTTTATGACAGATGTACGTAAGAAAAGTCTATTTATTATTGGTACTGTTCAGGGTTCGATACATCGCCTTTATTTTTGATGTTTTTTTTAAGAAAATATACAATCCATCCACCACGGCTCGTACTATCTATAATCGTATACAATTCTTGTACATTAAACTTAATCCCTAAACTCATTGTGTAATGATAATTAGGAGTCTTTCAGAGTGCTCACACAGAACACCTGTTGCTTGGAACGACTTTAACTTAAATTTAGTGTCATACGTGCCACGTGTTATACGAGTACAAGCCTTTTATCTCACTTGTTCATATTTTACGTTTGCGGTTATGTTTGAGAGATACAGAAGGGACGTGCTAAGCTAAATAACTTACAGAACGTTCTTGAAAATAATGTTATGTTTGCTATTTTACCTAGTAAATTAAAATTAAAAAGTATTAACCTAACAAATTTGATCCAAAACTATGCAAAGTTATATGACATACTTTTTTTTGACTAATTAATGTTATTGGCTTTATTGTAATTTAAACATTAACACATAAATGTATCATAGCTGTAAGTTACCCAAATATAAATAAACAAATAACTGAAATTATAAAATTAACCATTAGTCTTGTCTTTGCTACAGTGCCTTGTTAAATAGGAATATTTAAAATAAATAATCAAATATTTAAAATATATCGCCTATTATAAATTTCTACTTTATTACGCATATTTCATCCACTACCCATGTTACTCACTTATGCTGACGAAGTCGGCCATTTTTAATGTTTAGTTAATTTTTGACAGCTATTTGCCCCAGGTTGGTGGTGATATGGCTTGTATTAAATTTTTGCCTATTTAAAAAAATGGAACAAAAAATCTGTATAAAAAAATGTTTAAAAAACAAAATAACGCGCGCGTACGCATCCAAATGTAGACGGTAGCAATTATGCCCACCATAAGTTGAAGTCTGAGTACGTTAACACCATACATTGATGAAGTGACGGATTATTTCCGAATTAATTCATTATTGTTCAATCGTCGAATCACCGTTAGAAAAGTTACTAAGGACCTAAACATATCGATTGGCTCGTGCTTTTCATTTTATCACCACGATAACGCCCTTAAATTATCTAATGCTTGTGCACGAATTTATGGCCAAAAACAACACTCTAATGATACCGCAGTCACCTTATTTCCCAGACCTGGGTATGACCTGTGACTTTTTTCTGTTCGCAAAACAGTAGAGGCCCATAAAAGGACGACGCTACGTCACGATTGAGGTAATAAAGGCGACATCGATGGAGGACCTGAGCAACATAACAATTATTATTTTTTAAGTGCTTCGATGTTGACATAACATATTACCATAAATGTATAATATCCGAGGGGAATTACCTTAAAGGGAACAAAAAAGATATTGATGTATAAATAAATATTTTTTAAACATCACGATATTCTTTTTTTTATTCTTATTCTTTATTTGTCACCGAACGTTCCCACCGGAATTTGGTAAGGTCCATGATTACATCAATTTCTACATTTGATATTTTAATTTAATTATCGAACTAAATCGTGCCTGGTTAGTGGTTATATTAAAAGCAAAGAACAGAACTGGCGGTACCTTTAGAAGAAAGATAAATTATTATTATTTAAACTTAAAATTAGATTAGATGCGGCTGTACAGGGGCGTTGTATATATATTTTAAACATTCCTTTAGTAATAAACAACATAGCCCCCAGTAAGTTAAATTATGTTGAATCTATACCTTGTAGACAAATTGATATACTTGGGGATTCTAGATCTACTAATGACAATCGAGCCCAATGGTGTTACTGGTTGGGAACAAAGTAGTGCCAACATGCCACAGTGTACTAAATGGGAATATTTTATTCCCAAGGAGTCCCACTTTGAATGTGACCTACTGGTAACAAACAACAAGTTGTCCCATCGAGTAACTGGTTGAATTTTTTAAATTAATATCTAATTTTAAATTATCCCAACGATTCACATCAGTTAATTAAGGAAGTTGTGTTAGGTCCGTCTTAAAATGAATCAACTATAAACTCAAAAACTTAGTACAAATATCCATTTTTATTACCAATAATTTATAGTATAGTTTAGCTCATCTGTTGCACAATAGTACTAGCCAACTTAAGTTCGGTATGTGTGAAATATTTTTAACAAAAAAACTAATGCTTTCGTATTTACAAAGTGCGTTGTATTGTAGAATCTGAACCATTTCTGTTGCAACACGTATCTGCGTACGTTTTACGATGCAATGCTTATGAACCGCAAAGTTGTAGCTTTCGACAGTAAAATTTTCAGTAGATTGTTACATTGAAGCCAACTAAACAAATACTAAGTAGATACTGTAGCGAAGTATGTTTCTGCTAGTGCCTTTTCAACGAATGCTACCTTTACAGCGATTTTATGTAGCAAAAGCAAAATACAGCTGTAATTCGAGCACAAGAAAATGTATATTACGGTGAATCCTTAGAAGAAACTGGCAGGCAAGTATAATACGGGGATTTCTTGGGAGAGCCTCGGGCTAGGTGAGGGTAGGCGCGACGAGAGTTTGTTACATAAAAATCCCGTTATTGTGACGAACCCGACAGATTGCTTTCTTGTTAAGTAGATAAAAACAGGAATTCGTAGCGCCTGCTTTTCGTCTGGAAATACGATAAATTTTAAAACCAACATTATTCTCTATTTCCGTTAAATGAAAAGCTATATATTTTTCCTTGTACAAATCTTTAAGGATAGATTTAATATAATATGATTTTATCTACATTTAAAAATATAAAATAAAATTAATAGTAGTACTGCGGATAGGGATATACATAGGTCCCGTCCGCGTGGAATTGCAGCAAGAACGCTGTCTGCGTTTTCCCGCTGAATTGCAAGAAAATATTTGGGCAAAGAAATAGCCAGCCTTATTGTCACCGCAGGAGACGATAAGATGCGGTGTTATGTTTTTTAAAATCATTGCATTTTTTTTTCTTTATCTATTGAATAGAACATTATTAGGGGCGGTGCGTCAAATAAACATATTTGTTTTCATTTATTTATTAGCCTCAAATCTTATCAAATACATTTATAAACCTTCATTCTTTGTACTTAAACATTCAAACCGTCCAGCAGCATTTAATAGTGCAGTTTAAAAATTAAAACGTATCAGTAAGTATGCTATAATAAACTCATTTCGAAAGTGCGGGTCGCGCTGGAATATAGTAGTCGGAAAGTAATCACTCGATTTATATCTGGAATAAACCATACAGAGTCGACATACGGTAGCTATAGTAGGCAAACACGTAATTTGTCCCTAGCGTTAAATCGACCACAAACAAAAGCCCACAGGCGACCACCCCGCCGCCAAGCGCCATCACTCACCTGTGGTTGCCCATGGTAATGAGATGACCCGCCTATGGATACCGATGATTCACTGCCGTCCCTGCCTTTAGCTTTAAAATTCAAACTTATTTCAAGTACAATTCTCATAAATTATTTGACTTCAATTTAAGTTATAAAAGTAACAGAGGAGAAAGTGTTTAAAAACCAATTACGACACATTTTTTTATCAATATCTTTGAATTAGCTTCAGAAAGTTGTTGACCTTGAAACAATTTGTTTTATTGTTTGTTTTGCGGAACAGGAAATTTATTAAGAACAGACCATTAAAGTTACCTCTTCAAATCCTTCGGTGAACTTCGACGAGCTTACACAAGGGAATGAGATAAAGAGATTTCAGGAGCAAAGCGACTTTGTACTAAATTAAGGGGATAATGCTCCTAGGCTAAGTTTTACCCGGTGTAATTAACTTTGCCTTAGTAATTAATTGGTTAATAAATGGGTGCGTAGTAAGTCGCTTTAAGATATGCCAGGAATGCTTTAATATAACCAAAACAACGTTGAATAGTTTCGGAGTAAGTATTCGCGTTAATGTGACAGTAGGACTCTAGTTATTCCTAACAGTGGCTTGGAAACTTCTCAAGACAGTTGGCGGTAATGGCTTTTGTATTCGTGTGAAAATTTACTAAGCCTACTTATTACGATACTTGGTGTAATAATACGGATTATGTTACAAATATAACTGTGTGGGTTTTAAGTCACATTAAGTTATAGTTATGAAGTTGTGAGATATCGCACATCCTCTATGCAAACACATTATACATTGTTTTACTCATATCTTGTTTTGTAACTGACATAAACTGTACTAACAATACTAACTCTTTATAACCCAGTTTAATTCTTGGTTTAAGAAGTAATTAATGTAGTTTGTATTATAAATAGGAGTGATTTTTGTCTATCTACCTAAAAGATCTATAAGGCTTGCCTAGTATACTATACTAGGCTATACTCAGCCTAGAATACTATTATTTATATTAAACTAGCTGACCCGGCGAACTTCGTACTACCTAACAGTCATTGAATGTTTGTAAACCTTAGTTAACACGTAGAAATCTATAATGTCAAATGCTTATATGCAATGCTAACCGACGTATGGAAATGTTTAAGTAAAATCTAAGAAAATAATGCTTGATAAAAATCAGCCTAAGATCTCAATCAACTTTACATTTAATCATATGTTTTTTTTTTTAACTTACACTCTAAATATATAAAACCAGCAATATTTTTGTAAATTAATTATAAATAATGAACCGCAACATTAACATAATTACAAATATTAAATTGGTATTATTAATCCACTGCAACTATCTGTCGCTGAAAATAATTAACAATGCTGTAACGTACGTGATCCTTGGGGATCCTGCATGCCATCGCTCGCGGAATAATATCTACAAACCACACATACGTGTAGCTTCAATATTACCACTACTATACATGTGTGGTATATATATTCTTACGTACAGGTGACGCGGAGATAGATGAGCATTACACAGTACATGTACTAGTGCAAAGCGTTATACAGAGTGTTTTTCTGGAAGGCCCATCTGCAACAGTGAAGGTTCTTTGAAATCCACTACTAACGAACTAAAGTGAGAACAACCTGTTTATACGAGTAATAACACAAGCAAAACATATTTTTTGTTAAGAAGGCCATGCGAGCTAAAGGATGATGGAATCCAGCTATCCCGACCGCTTTATTAGAAGAATCAGTGTTTGCACGTTTTACACATACATAATTTGCCTATGTGTTGTTTTGCTTATCTTTCATTGCGTGACCTGTATATTTGTCACAGATTTACAAAACTACCGTCTCCGTGTCTGAGAGAGTCTTAAGTCCTTAAGGCGCATACAATATTTTAAATTTTAACTACCTTATTTAATTTAACCTTTAACTACCAGAAACTATCAATGGCACTTGTAATTAGAGTTCAAATTATTACGGACGCTGTCAATATCACTTGCACTATAACAGTAAATAAAGCAATCGTCTATTTTAAACTAGGCTTTTTCATTTGAGGTATGAGAATACGGCAGCTGGTTTCACTAATACACTGTTAAGATCGTAAATGTTTTTTTTAATATTAGTCCATCCCTCTTGACTCTTTCAAAAATGTCTAGTTTCAAAACTTTCACTCGAGTTATACTTATTCAGGCACTTTTAAAGGTGTCTAAAGCAATCATATTTACCTATTAAAATATTTGTCATATTTATACAAAAGAAACCGCATTGATAATTAATAACAATAACCCGCCACAAAGCCATAAGAGCCCTTCGGTTTCATTATTGCTCTACTATAGCCACATTTGTTCGTCGGGCACCCCGTTTATTGTCATTTATTGTTCGTACATGACAATGTGAAGAGTCGAAGCCTCGGGCAATTTACTTGGCCTTCACAAGAATGGATGACTTTTCAATTGCTACTACTCTATTTACCTTGGTGGATAAGGAGGACGTCTAATAGCTTTCCACTATGTCATTTCCCGCACTCACTATTTTTTGCCTTTCGTTTTTTGGAATTTCCTGGCATAAAGGAAGTGATTTGCTAAAACATTCTCCTAATGTATATTTGTAAATGCGTTCGCCTTCTTAAGGCCCTATTGACAACACCATTCATAGTATAAATCATGAAATTATGAGTATAATATGATGTTTTTTAATGCATTGTTAATGATATCGGTTTGTGATAAATATAAGATTATCGATTAGTTGTTAGTAATATATTATTAATTTCGCTACGTACTTACCCAAATATTTACTTACCACTTCGACTTAGCTCGATACTCAGAGATATGATTATATTTACGTAAACGGTATGAAAACTATCGATATTCCTACTATCGGTAGTGGAGTATAGAGCGGTATCACTAAATCTATTCCGAGACGGAAAAAACATTTTATTTATATATTGTTGGAATATCCAGTATTTTCTTAGCTAGAGTTGTAGCAAACAAGTGATTACAGCATGTCCCTGGAGATTGTGGCTGCAAATCGGTGACTGTGGCAGATAGGTACTCCGGAATATATCAAGAGATTCTAGTACTTTTCTGCACTATTTTCAGCTCCCTTGGGACTATGACAGTTACTACACGTAAATCTGTCGCAACTCGTTTTAGTAGTATTTAACCATTATTTACATGCATTACGTTGTTTTACAAATTTATATACATATACAATTTTGGCGTGAAAATGTTATAAAATAAAATTTTAGAAGCTGTTTAAAGGCTTTCTAAAACCTAAGACGTTACGTAAAGTATCATCACGACCGTTTCCCTTTCGGGGTGGTCAAAACCACGCTTTCAAATAAGCGCATTTACATTTAGCCAACTTTACTATAGGCCAATCATGACAATTGGCAAGCTCGTCGATGTCTCCAGCGTACCAAACTCGAGAAATATCACAAATAAATTAAATACTAATTAAATAAAACGTTACGCTTCTATAAAAAAGTATCTCAAAATTTTAAGGTTATAAAACTATTTATTTTTATTTTTATTATTTATATATATTATTTATTGTTTCCATCGACAGAAAATATTATTGGTAATTTAATTAAATAATAGTTAGAATAAGAAAGGGAAGATCAAATGTAAATTTGAGCTTAAAGAAAAGTTGTTGTAATTCTTTTCAAATATCCCAAGGAGGTTTGGTTCAGTAAATAGAACTACTAGGGACTAGGCTTTGGTAATGTAGCATTGCAATATATCCTGGCGAGTGTCCCAAAGGCATTTACTGTTTTCTAGAACTTTTACATCTTTAAGTCGTGGCTCTTGATAGCTTAAATATTTTTTCGTTTTATATAGATGAATTTCTATTGTTTTGTGGAAATAATTGTTTAACGATACTAAATAGAGCTGTTAGAATGACCTGTGTTAATTTATATGGCTTTACTTTTAGACTCATCATGACATATACTTCCGGGTTGAACAAAAACCAATCTTTTTTAAAGAAGTGGATTCACATTTAGCCAACTTTACTATAAGCTTATAATAACAAGTAGTCAATGTCTCTAGCGTCGAAACTCGAGAAATATCACAAATAAATTAAATATACTATGGAGAGAGGAGAAAAATGGTGTTTTGGGCTTGCGACCGACTATGGGCTAGTTTCAAGGTCTAGTCCTCTTTTTATACTGCACGTTCGCCATCCACCATTCTGCTTCTCTTCCTACCCACCCAAATACTGTATGATTCCGCTAATGCCGTTTTGGAAGCTTGTTGCTTAAATGTTTTGACGACTCACCTGCTTAGGCCTAATTCCTTCAGTAAATGGTGCAAATGTGTTGTCGGTATTCCTGGATGTAAATTGATATTAAACGAGTATAAAAAAAGTATTTTTTTCAAACTAGTTTTTGTACGATATTCAGCGGAAACGATCGCCATTTATGATTCACGTAGGCGTCTTCACACATGACGAACGGATCATCAAATAAAATATAGATAACACTACTCTTATGCAAAGTGAAAGACGAAATTTTACGCTCGCGAGAGCACACACTACTCGAAACGTCTCCCCAAAGGTGCGTGACATAGCTACTCGCTGCGACCAAATGGAATCTCGGCAGATTGGTTTAGCTAGTTTTTTTATTTAATATTTATGAATACCGTTGTCTCTCACCTATCGCGTTTTACCTTTTTATAATGGAGTTTGCGTAGACAGGCGTCGACGGATCACTGAATTCCAAACAAACCGTATTTGTGGAAACGCCCACGTGGACTAGATCGCAAGAGGTTATTTACTCCAGAAGTTTCTGAGAAGCTCAAGAATTTGGAATTCTTATACTTTAATTATTTTGATAAATTTAAATAATCTAATTTCTATAGCAGTGTAACGTGGGAATGCAGCCAGTGTACTTGGTACTTTTAATCATGAAATTTTCATTGGTAGAGAATTTCTGTTATTGTTATTTATAATAATCTATCTATCAACTATCTGTTATTCTATTTTGTATTAATAAATAAATGACTAAACAATCGTATAATTTAATCGTAATCGTTATAATATCTGCAATATGTCGTCGTACAAATGATAAAGTTTAAATACGAGTAGAAAAAAGGACAAAAGTAGGTGCCATTATTTTAATTTTTAACAATAAACTCATAAATTATTTTTATGGTGCTATTAAAGGCATTATACTCCCATTTTTTGTACATTTTTTTTCTTTATTTAAATATTTCAACAGCTATAAATTCACCCTTTAAATTGAGTCTCTATTTACTAAGTGAAATATAGGCCAGAAGATATTCGTATCTGTTACAGGTTGCTGCCCACTGACGGATGAACTTTGTAACTTTTAAATTTTCCCACTTTCATGAAAACTCGCTAAATGGATATTATAATTTTCATTTGGGCTATTATATCATTTTATAAGGCGAGGGGGAGAGATACGTAGAACGTGGGACTAAATTGCTTAAAAAATGAAAACGTAAAAGGCAAGTGTATTGTTAGAATTAATAATTCAAGTAACCCAAAATAGGGCTTTCGACATCTTGGCGGGCAAAGCTCGTCGCGGACCGGGCCCTTCTCCGCGCCTCGAAAAATAGATAATAAAATGTATTGAAATGGCGGCGGCCGGCTTATCCGGTTGAAAGTCAATGAATATTTGATTTCAATTTTTTTCCCGACGTCGCCGTGAAGTATTCACGCTATACCTAATTTGATTTTCGCCATTCCGCCCATTCGCCAGGGCAGTTTGCATTCATATTCAGTTTGAATACGCGTTTGGGTTGGCTCTTGCCCGAGTTTGATACAAATAAACAGTAGATATTTTCACATTTCTTGCGAGAATCTTCTGACCCTACTGATTACATTTCAGGATAATAAACATACCGGTATTAGGGACGGGTTAGGGATATTAAGGCTTAATAAAAATTACTTGCGTATAAAGATTTTGTGTGTGGTCGTAGAAATTTTGATTAAATTACTTTTTTATTATATTTTTGCTTCCGGATATAAATATTTAAAGCGTATATTTAGGTATTTGATAGGATCTTATGAATTCAAAAGAGTAAACGAGTTTATGAGATTTGTCAACGTGGGTTGAATTATATTACGTTTTGGTACACTTGTTTTGGTCTCAATGATATTACACAATATTTGGGTCATCTTGTTCCAAACATTAGCCATAAACAACAAAACCTTCGTTAGTAACACAAGATGGTTTTAATTAAAATCTTATGCGTTTAGGTAATACGAAGGGTTCAGATAAAGTTATTTTTAAGTATAATTTAACAAAATCACCCCTCGGAATTAAGTTTTGTACGAAATGCGACCCTTCGCTTCTTTTATTTATTGACTGTAAAACTGTTTGTATTCAAAATTTGTTTCTGTACCGAAATAAATTTATTTCAACACACAAAACACGATTTGCATCTGAAATCGTAGGGAATATTCAAACAAATTTTCGCTTTCGCCTTCGCAACGATTCTTGGAAATCGCCACGAGGAAGCCATATATTTTATCCGGGTGTCGATTTGTTATTTATTTGCTGAAATAGTCGTAACACAAGGGGGAAGCACAATAGCGGGCCTATTTAGTGACGATCCAACCTCCGAAGAAGGTACTTCTAGGAACGGTATTTTATGCAAACTTTACTGAATATATTTTCCGTATTATAAACATATAATGTAATTTCACGACCTATTTCTTAATAAAACAAATATAATTATGTTTTTAAAAATATAGTTCGTAATTAGTCAACTTTACAAGACCGCAATTGAAAAGTCGTGGTAGTCTTAGGCATAGACATAAAGTTTACTGACATTTGAAATTATTGTAACTTCACTACCTATTTTTAGCGAAGGAGTAAATAAAGATAATTATGTTTTTAAAAACATAGTTCAGATTTAATCAACTTTACAAGACCGCGATTGAAAAGCAGTGGTAGTCTTAGGCATAGAAATAAAGTTTACTGATATTTGACAATAATGTAATTTCACGACCTATTTTTTGCAAAGTGGTAAATAAAGATAATTTTGTTTAAAAATGATAGTTGATATTGAACTCGGTAACTTCGCTTCTCAATTATCCACATACTAAGCCACCGAGACGGATTTCGATTAGAAAAAACTTTTATTTTAAATTGCTTTATATACATATGTACTTACATTATCAAATCAGTATCGTGAAGATCGACGCACGGCGGCTCGGATGTGCGTAAGCAAATCAAATCGAAGGGACAGAAATGTGGCAACGCACACAATCATAATTCCCTGCTGTTGTTCCAAACATACTGTAATACTGATCGTGCGTGCAATCATTCGCCCGGATTGACTAAGTAGATGATATATGTTACTACCCTAGGAATTTATTTTTCTTCTATTATCCGATACTTTGTTATTGATGAACCATTTTTGGCAATATGTAAGTTAAATTGATATTTGTAGGCTGTTTGTGTAGAGTTTTTTATGCAAATAGGTCGTGAAATTACATGTTGTGAAATTTACTCATGTAGTTTTGTTATGTATTAGGTGTATAACTACATTGAGAAATTTATGTCAGTTAAGTAGAGATACTCATAGTATGTAATACTGTGATAAAAATAGTTGTAGATAAAGGATAAAATAGAGCATAGACTTACCTCTGTGCCTATTGGTTTGTTTGTCGAACATTAGCATGGCGTCTTCGATCTGAAACAAGACAAAGACATAAAATAGCTTTAAAACCAAAGAGATCAAGTAAAAAATATATGAAAAACAAGGACGTTGTGTGCGATTCGTGCGCCGCCCCAGCAATAAAACGCTGTAATAACGAATAAGCACCGGCACAGAGTAAACCACACGCTGCAAATAAACTTTGATAAGCGGGGGCGAGCAGGTAATAACGTATTCATAGAGAAATAAATGGAAAGTCGGCGGTTAGGACATGAACAATAACACGCGAGCGGAGATGCGCTGTCACCGCGCGTACTCCGCACAACTTCGCACAGCGCTCAATTTGTCCGCCAAGTACAGCTTTCAAAATTCCCGGGTAGCTTACACATGCCGTGATAAATCTGGAATGAAGCCTAAATTGGATAGTAAATATTCATGGCTGACTTGAAAATATGCACAATCAGTACGACGCGACTTCTATATACGAGAAGTAATCCCGGTTTTTAAAACGAATGCGAAAATAATGTGATATCAACGTATACTATTTGTAATAAACCGTAAACAATAAATTCGTAATGTAATTAATTAATGCTCTAGAAATGTGGTGTTGGCGGAGAATGTTAGTCATATCATGGACGGAGTTCCGTTCGAGAACCAGATAAATAAGACAGCGCCTTTCTTTAATCGCACAATTACGTATTCTCAGTTTCTTCGGACACTTGTCGCGGCGTCAAGATACATCCATTGAGCGCCTGGTAGTTCAGGGAAAAGTCGTTGGCAAGAAAATGCGTGGTAGGTTTCTGATGAGATGGACTGACCAGGTCAAATCAGCAATGGATCACCCTTTACATGAGTGAGTTAAGAAGACTACAGTTCGAGAGGAGGCGACGGCTTGTTAAGCATGCCATTGACACTCAAGTGACGACCACAACCACTCTGCCAAGAGTGGAGACCGACTAAGAAGAAGAATTAATCGAACTGTTAACTGAATGTAATCATTTTACAAGATTAGACTAACGATCAGTTTCAAAAAGGCTGATTTTATTTTTTGACACCTAATTG
This sequence comes from Tinea semifulvella, assembly GCA_910589645.1. Classification (NCBI taxonomy): domain Eukaryota; kingdom Metazoa; phylum Arthropoda; class Insecta; order Lepidoptera; family Tineidae; genus Tinea; species Tinea semifulvella. Next base: position 7,035,626 of record OU342585.1, read on the forward strand.
GCCAAAATAATTTAAGTGACAAAAAAAAAATTTAAAGCATACTGTACTACATCCTTAAGTAGTCTGTAGGCCCTCTTTACACAACGACAATATAATTCATGTGTGTGGTATTATAATGCAGTAAGGATACTGATGACGCTGCCCCGCTATCACATATTTTTGCAGAGGCGAGTGTAAATTGCTTCTGAGCCACAATGCGCAAGAGGTGCGGGTTTCTATTCGAGCGGGTGCGGGACAGCGCTAACAGTATCCTTAGCATGGTCGCTAAGAGCCTTAACTCTCTGTACATGTCACGTTGCTGTGTCGTGTATGTGCGGGGCCTAAGATAATTATTATTAATTATTATAAATGTAAAAAAATAAAATAGGTTAAAACTAACATAGTTTTAAGTTTGTCTGTTACTAACCCATTGAATCTGGTTATTATAAATGAAATTATTATAATAACATATTGATCATTAAATACTTTAATCATCCTTTCTTCAACTGGCCGTTATTATAGAAAATAAACACATAGGCACAACTAACACTCTCAGGCATTTTTAAGTTAGTTGGGTTAAGATTACTTCCATCTAACCTAAGCCCAACTAACTTAAAACAGCACTTTGCATTTACTAACTACTAGTACAGCTTTGTTTATCAACAAATTAAAAAATAGTGACAAAAGTTGAGTTTGTTAGCTAGATGGAGCCTTTCGGGGCTTTGAGACTGCTTGTGTTGAGGGCTTTGTCTCATTCTCAGCCGTGCGTCGGCCTTCGGTCCCAGGGGCGACATTATATGGAAAGGTCGACAACACACTCCCGATGATCGATGCCGAACCTAACGTCACTACCGCAGGTACACTTCTGGGATTCGAGTCAATTTATTGTAAAACAAGATTTAAAATAATGACTCCTCTTTATGTGAAATTATATCGCACGAATTAAGTCGCTCCACGTCAGGCTGTTTGGAAAATCATTATCTCATGCTTATAAATGAATGAATAAAATCATAATTATCTTGTACGTTTCAATCATAACTTATAATTAAGATTATAAGTTCCTTTATGTTTAATATTTCTATTATATTCGTGTTAATAAATTACTAGGTCAATAAAAAAGTATAAAGCGGTTGAAAGAACGCTTTTCTTAAAATCCAAAAAGCTAAGCGGTTCGAACTCCGGCATGTACCAATGAGAAATACTTTTCTTACGTATATTTGTCATAGACTTACAATACCACCCCCGTGCCTCAAAAATCACGTTAAAAGTCACGGTTTCACTAATACCAACTTCTTAATCAAAGAAATCTTTAATAAATTGTTTTTTTTTTTTATCAGACTTAAGCCAACCCGTCTGACCAGAGCGTGGCCTGTGTAGGCCAAATTCTCCAGAATTGTATTCTGGAAGGCCCATTTCGGAAAGTGTAGGTCTAGAACTCTGTGTTGTAGGCCCTGTGATGTGGTAGCTGGTAATTATATCAAAACATATTGAAATATCAGAAACTCCTCGATTCCAATATTCACGTTATCAAGAGGAAGAATAACTGAAATAAAGGAAATATAAAATAACTTGTTAATGTAACCAGTATTAAAAGAACAGTCACGTAAGAGGTTTCTATAAGCACTGGACCCTAATATGAACATTTATGGACATCTCGCAGCGTGCTATGACGCTGTCCGCTCTAATGTGCCTTTTAATATTCGGCCGATGTGTGCCTCTTCATGCGGGAAACGCCCACAACTTTACTAATTCCACTCTTGCTACGTTATTTTCAAACGCGTGAGAGTAAACTGGGCGAAATTGGAGACAATCTCGCTGTAAACGCTGAGAATTTTTATGTTTTGCAGCGACGCAACTAAAATAAAACAATAAACTACACGGTTTTTCCCCTGCGCTCCACGGTTTATGAACCTCTTCATATTAGGACGATGGTCGCAACTTTGTTACTTTGCAATTTTTACTCATTACATTAGTTTATGCATCACGTACAATATTATTTTTGTAAACATTTTGACCTATGCAGCAATGCAAAGTTGTTTCGTTTTTTTTATCCAGATATAGTAATGGGGTAAACCATACAACTATAAGCATTGTAATTGGCACCATGAGGTGAATTCATTGGCAGTACTATTGACATGGCTAACGTTTTAAATTCATTTTGGAGTAATCATATTTAATTACGAGTATACATACTTAAGTTTAAAGTTAAAACAATTTGAATTTATACCGCCTACATAATATCTGGTAAATCTGTTAAGTTCATTATTGTTTTATTTAAGGGGAAGATAGAGCGCGTGGCTCCCGGGGGATACCTGTCGCGGTATTTTTATTTATTTATTTAAAACTTTATTGCACTATGTACAAGGGGCGGGCTTAATGCCGCTAGGCATTCTCTAGCAGCCAACCTTTGGGACAATGCAGAGAATTTTGATTATGAGGTAGGTGCAAAGGGCTTAAAAAAGAAACTTATTAAAAATATTAAATAAACTTAATCTAAGATAAAACAATACATATTAATATACACACCAATACATACAAATATGTACGCAATAATACATATACTACACACTATATATATATATATACTACATACAATATATCTTACATACACTTTTGGGAGCTGTTTAAGTAATGTGAATATACCATCTTTTTAAAGAGTGATCTTTTGGGCGCTTGGCGAATTTCTACCGGCAAATTGTTCCACAGATTCGCGGCCACCACTGCGAAAGAGTTTGACTTGAAGCTAGAGTGATGAGATGGGATAGACAAAACAGAATTGTGGGCCGAGCGAAGTGACCTGTTATGAAGTGACGAGAGATAGGCAAACTTGTCCTTGAGGTATTTCGGTGTCGCAGGCTCATTAAGAATAGAGAAGAGCAAGCAGAGGATTCTGAGGTTCCTGCGACTACGAATTGGTAGCCACTTTAACTTAGCGCGATACTCAGAGATGTGATCGTACTTGCGTAAACAAAAGATAAACCGGATACAGGTATTTAGTAACCGGTCCATCTTGTTGAGCAACACCTCCGATAGATCGACGCTACACACGTCACCATAGTCAAGGAGAGGAAGGAGTAGGCTTTGGGCAAGGGTTATTTTAGCTTTTAACGGCAGAAAATTCTTCAGTTTATTGAGAGAGTGCAGTGAAGCAAATATTTTACGACTAGTATTGGTAACCTGGGACACCCAATTAAGGTTAGAATCCATATGTACACCCAGATTCCTTACCTCGCTATTAAACGCAATCGGGACGCTGTCAAACCGAACAGGGTCAATACTGTTAAGATCCATCTTACTTAGTAACCGAGAACTCCCTACTATAATTGACTGGCACTTGCTCGGATTGACAACGACCCCATAGCGTGTTGACCACGAGTGTATGTTAGATAGATCAGAGTTAAGCCAAGCTATTGCACTATTTATAATTTACTAATTTATACGTCCAAGTAATTTGCTACGTGCACTCGTTTAAGAGTCAGCCGCTTAATTTTTCCGAGTTTGCCTTTGTTGTAGCGAGATTTAATTCAACTTCCCGGAATATTTAAGACAATTCGTTTTTCGTGAATTATGCCAGTGTTTTTTTTATTACAGTCGTGTTTTAATATTTCGCATGAGAATTTTATAGGCCTATTATAACAGCTTACCAACACTTCGGGCGACTGTTCATAAGGTTAAACAATAAATTGTTATTTAAGAAAAATGGAAACATGCAGATTGGAAATTAAGAAGTGCGGAAAGCTTTTTTTCTAAATTTAGGCTTCAAAAACAAATAAAAAATTGTAATTAATTGTATTAGTTCATACACTAAAACCTCTTATAGAATTATGGGAAACTAAATTTAAAAGATAGTTAAGCTGCTTAGTCATTTTCTATCAGGAGTAAGATTCTTCAAATAATATAGTTTTAATAATAATAAACCAGCTAAAATCGTTAGAGAATTTCCCAAGCTTCAAATCGGTTTAGGCACATTCAAAGCAGCCATCCATCAAAGAGGAGCATGCGATATCGCGAGCTAGTAACAGCCACCATTTGTCAGTAGAACTAATATCTGAACAATCCCCGCCATTATTTGCACGGCCTTCTAGAATGATAGTCCGTCGAGTACACTAAAACCCTGCTATCAATTTTGCGACTCGACATCAAATGTCGGCGTGGAGATGCGAGTGTTTGAGTTAACTGATCATAGATTAATATTGGGTGGTGAGGACTAGACGTGCGCCCGTCACGTGCCCCCTCGTCAAGTAAACAATGCGGATGTTAGCCGCCAAGGATGTGGAGGCTACATTGATTTTGGTTGCCATTCGTTGATATTTGGGACTCATTATTCTTGCAAACTGTGATTTACTGCAATTGAATGTTTTCATTGCGTGTTTTTTTTGCTGCGATACTTTTACGGACAAGATAATAATGTTTTTTTTTTTCTTGGCAGAAGGATAAATTTTCAGGGAAAAACACCATCCCTAGAAGTAGTTGTAAAACAATTCACTGGCAACATGAATAGGGTTACTCAACAGCCTATAAGCAATGTCAAAAAAGCTTGGATATATGACAACTACTTAGCATCTCGCCTCACTTGGCCTTTCCTAGTATATGATTTCAACAAAAGCCTACTATCAAGTCTGGACGCGGACGTCATAAGAACATTGAAGTCTTGGCTTGGATTAGCCCAGGGTGCTGACTCCTCAACATTCTTTAGAGGACGGAGAAACTTCGGAATGGATCTGAAAAGACCATCTGAATTATACAAACATCTACGTATAAGCAAATATCAAATTCTAACCAGCTCCCAGGATAATACAATTTCATCCCTTCCAAAAGACCCTCTGGTCTCAGATATGGAACCGAGACTACTATTCTTCAAGAAATTCATGACAGGTGCCCAGACTGACAAAAGAGGCATTGGCTGGAAGAAAAAAGAAAGTGACAAAGAGGTTATAAAATCCTTCCTCAGGAAAGATGAAGAGCATGAATACAGAGTGCACGCGATGACTTTAGAAGTTCAAAATGACTGGCTAACTTTGGGCGATTTTTGCATCCCTCCAGCCCTAAAGTGGCGCACACTAATGTACGATTGGTCTCCGGCGTTGCTAAAGTTCTACCTAAATGCTTTTCAAATGTCCCTCCCGGACCAGAGTAATCTGGTAAGGTGGGGAAAAGCTACGGAAAAGAACTGTACATTGTGTGGTGCTGCCATAGGAACTGCTAGACACACACTTGTAGGGTGCGTTACTCTCCTAGAAAAGGGCTATTACTCACGCCGACATGACAAAGTCCTAGGTGTTATCCGTGAAGCAGTAAGTCTTTCTATTGCAAGAGCCAGAAAGGGACTGACTACAAATAAAACTTTGACCACATTTGTAAAGGAAGGGCAAAGCACGAAAACTAAATGCAAGCCCACCTCGATCCTTGGCGCCGCATCAGACTGGAAAATTCTCATGGATACATTTGAACACCATTATAGGATCCCAGATGAACTAGCTGTATCAGCCTATAGGCCAGACATCTTAGTGTTTTCTCGGAACTTGAAAAAAGTTATCCTTATTGAACTTACCGTTCCGTGGGAATCAAATATTCCAAAAGACCACAACATGAAGTCGAATAAATATTATGATCTCACAGAAGAAATGATCAGGAACGGGTTCAAGACTCAGCTTTACGCAGTGGAAGTTGGTGCAAGAGGAGTTCCAGCAAAATCTTTGCATCACTTACTGAAAGAATTGGGCCTAAGCAGGTCTGCCGTCAATACATTTATGGAACGAGCTTCCAAGACGGCACTAACGGAATCATACAGTATTTGGTTGGGTAGGGAGAGAAGTAGAATGGTGGATGGTGAGCGTATTATCGCGAAATAGAAAAAAAAAGGAGGCCTCCTTTTCTTAAACCAGCCAATTGTCGGTCGCAAGCCCGAGACACCATTCTTCTCATCTCTTACCCACACACGATGGACCCGGCACCCGCACGGTGAATCCATGGAATGCTTAGAAATTTGTCTCCTCTCTTCTCACAATAAACTACTATTTACCCTAAATATATATTTCTCCCGAAGTTTCGACTGGAGCTGCGCGGTGTAGCCTTCGTTCATAATAGACGGTAAATATAAACCTACCCACTGTCAAATTTAAAAGTGTTTAGAAATCACGACTTACAACACTCACAATATCCTCAGCTATGTCGGGCGATTTATCGTGGCGTCGAAACCGATTAATTACTGGATATCACGATGAAGAGAGTTTATAACACGCCACAAGCTTGTTTTTTTTACGTTTCTTAATTTCGATCGCTTTACGTACTATTCTAGAGTAATAGTGACGATCGGTGCAGAGTATTTTTGGGTTGTACAGCTCAATCCCATAGGGAATATACATATATACGAGTATAAGAAAAATCGTGTGAAGATCGTAAAGACTAGCGTGTATAAGTGGATATTGTATGTGTGTAAGTACTATTAGTATGTATCAGTCTTAAATACGTCTTCGTGCCTACTTCTTGATCTAAGTTATAAGTTTTATTGTCCCAAAGGTTGGCTGCCAGAGAATGTCTAACGGCATTAAGCCCGCCCCTTGTACATTCTGCAATAAAGTTTTAAATAAATATATTATAAAAACTATTACTGTGCGAAAGTTTAAAGAATATATATTCTACTTAACACGTACAATAATATTTACTGTTATAAAATCAAAGTATTTTGTAAACAATGGATTAATATAATTTAATTAAAATTTTAGATTATAAATGTTTGCCGGCATCAAAATCGCATGGTTAAACACAATTCTGTTTTGTATGGGCATAATTTATTCAACACATTATGGGTTTACAATACAAGTGAAGTTGGAGTTTGTACTGTGTATGTAGGCGCACGTCCATCGCTCGATGGTTTGTTTCGCAAACAATGCAGCTACTGCCACCAATCTGCTACAATTTGGACAACCTCAACACGTTACTGTTGCCTTAGTATGTAAGCTGCTAGTTTACATACGAATATTATACAAAGCCGAGCATAGTTTCAAACGTTTCTATTTTAAATATTTTTACAGTTATACAATAATATACTTAGATAATTAAATAAGGATATAATATAACAATCATGTTTACCTATATAGAAGCCATTAAAGTTTCAACTTAATTAAAATATTTAATTTACTTCACAATCTAAGTTTGTTTAACTTTAAAATTATTTCTTTGTAGCTAATCGAAAGACAGACAACGGAAGGAAACTCAATAAAATGAATCAGTACAAGACCATTCTTCGGGAAATAGCTTAAAGAAAAAGTTTTAATTTGTTTAAATATTTCCGTGCGTCGGAGTTCCCTCGCCACTCAAGTTTCGCGCCTCGGTATTAGCTCGCTCAGGGCGGCCTAATGGGAAAAGCCACCTGGCCTCAAAGGCGACATAACAATTAAGTTGAAGAAGAAAATATTAGTTGAGCTAACAGAGCCACTCAAATACACTCCTGCCCTTGCCCTCCATAAATAAAGGAATACACCCCTTCATGACGACACTGCCTTAGCAATTTTACCGTATTTACGTAATGATTCTCGCAGGAGCCAACTCTTAGAGAAAAGGACCGCTGTTCTAACCCGGTGTTGTTATAGGAGAATTGATTGGGAGCCTCACGAATAATCTCGGGAAGGGATTAGTTTTCTTACCGAAGTTTTAGGCGGACTTGAAACTTTCTTATTAACATTCTCTTTCGAATATTTTATCCACAAGGAATAATTAAATTTCTTTGATTACAACAATGCTGTTTTTAGAAAAGGTTTTCTACACTTGTATACTATAGTAACACGGGTTTTCATAATTACATATAATTAAAAAAATTACATACCAAAGCCTGTTTTAATAATACATTTATTTAAATGTAGAAGTTAAAGCAAATGTATTATAAAATATTTTGTGTATCTAAACTAATTATGGGAATATTTTTAAACGTTAAATATTAGCTCGCGATCGCGCTCATCAGAGACAAAATTTTATCAACAATTACGAAATTCTCAAACCGTGAAGAATCAGTGAATAAAATATGAGCAAAGTTTAGCAAAACCCGAAAACGTTTTTCGTATTTGAATAATCACTTTATCAAACAAAACTCGACCGAATCCGCTTCATTACTTATTAACCTGTGCCTGAGTACGGACAATAATACTGTCTAGTATACAATGAGAAATAAAAATATTATATTTTGGTCTTAATAACACGTAGATAGAGTTTACAATCGGCTCAGGGGCTGTATGAATCGTATAGCAAGTAGAGTTTGTGTGCGTAGAGACAACGACAGAAAACGTGGCGACCCTAGGGAGTTTGACGAGCCTGCATACTGATATTTAGATATTTTACGAGTTTCTTCATGTACCTACCAAGTTAGTGACAAAACTTTTATAAAAGAGCTGCGATTATAGAAATATTAATAATTATTATTTTTAAATATTGTTCTTAAAAATCGAACAAAATATATAAAAGGTGAACACAATGGTCTAGTAACATTATCTGTCCGTCAAACTTTGACACATAAAAAACATCTAATATTGAGTATGGTGGAAATAAATAAATTGACAATTGTTTGTTTTCAAAAATAAATAAATAATTTAATAATAAAATAAATTATAAAACCTATAGGTTAAAGGCAATATTGGTCGGTTAGTTATTCAGTAACTGCAGAGCGTTGATCGCTTTTTAAGTGTCATTTCGATAAAAAAAAATGTAGGGAGCTTCGAGCCTCTTTAATTATGACTTTCGCCTGATCACGCGACCTGAATATCAAATTGGCTATGACCTGCAAACCAGGACCTAATGTAAATCATTAGGGTATTTTCCGAAGTTTATGAACACTTGAAAAGTTCGGGCAAAGCCTGTGACTGAATAGGTTCGATGTTAATTACAAAGTTAAAAAACTGCAACTCATAATAGACAGTTTGGATGAAAGATGAATGATGTGTAAAAATTTTGTTAGAGCCTGTTTTGTTTACGACAATATTTTTCCCTATATTATATGTGATGTAAAATAAATATTATATACATATAAAAATTTAGATATAAGTTATTCATTCGTCTATGTTACTAACGCTCTTCATCTCCATCCTCTTATCTTGAGGGAGATGTCAACCATTGTAATATTTTATTATTACTGCTAAGACGCAACGGAGCGTCTGAAATTGTTAAATCCGTACAATAGAGGTTCCGTCGCCATGTTCGAGATGAGTGCGCAAAAGTTGAACAAGGATCTCAACCATTCCGCCAAAAGTACCTACTTCACGATTAATCGTATTATTACTGCGAATAAGAGAAAGTCAAGGGTCACAGTGGACGGCAGATATTATTTACACCAAGTAGTATCCGAAAGGCGCTCACCAGCAGCGCGTGACGTCACAGTGCTCGCTTCCCAGGATCACTACCAATCTGCATATAAATCGGATATCAATAATGACGTCACGCTATCGCTACCAAGTAACCCGAAAATCGTTCAAAATCCGATAATCCTTGCTCTGCAAGGCCCTAATCTAGACAAGTTTGGATGGCCCTGATCAAAGTGGACCTAAGATATTCTATTATGCAAATTTATCAGCTGAACAAAAGTTTCGGTCAGCCAGTGCGGGCAGCTCTAAGTTGTTACAATATTGATTAAAACATAAATTTAGTTATGCGGAGGGTTGAAATCTGATACGCTGGTAGATAAGTAAATCGGTAACTAGGAATAGTAAATTAATTAGGTTGGTAATAATGAAAGTCAACCAATTAAAATATAAAATATTTTAATCGTAAAGGTTAGCTTAAACATAATGCGAGTGTGGGTGACGACGGGGTGCCATGTGCAAATAACGACGGGTGCAAACTAGGAGCCTCATAAACATGGGCACAAATCGTGTACGGCGGCAGGGTCTAACCACCAGCCACGGTCTATCGGCGCTTTTACGAGGACGGTTCTGCTTTATTCACAATTAATTTTGAAAACTGACATATTGATAAAACAGTTGCTAAAATCGGGATCAATAAATTAATTACCAAATCGGTAAAATCAGTAATCGATAGTTTGGTCTTGATCATCACCACGTATAAACAATAAAGCTTTATTTATTAAAGTCGCTACATTTTGTAAACTTCAATAAAATTGCTTAAAATCAATAAATTTCTGGGTTAAAGGCCTTTTGTAAGTTTTTAAGTATTTAATTACTTAGAATAGAAGGTACGGGACAGAGCCAAACTTTGTAATACGACTTAAACAAAAATTGGATTCCAATAATTATTCATTTGTCCGGGGAAGTAAAGGATATTGCCAAGTTGAGAGTTTTCAGTTCCATTGACATTTTCTCGCAAAGTTTTTTAAGCAGGCCTCTATTGAGTGCATGTAACTTTCCTTTTAAGGCATCTAGTTCTTTCGAAGTATTGTAAAGTTACGTATTACAGTGTACGTATTTTACTTTACTAATTGATTTAATTAAATACGAATGATATTTAGTTTTTCGAACTATTTAGGATTTTGCTCCATTTTTGAATTTGGACAATAGCTTCTTGGTTAAAGTAATTCAAAATAAAAGGTTGAGCCCGGAAGTATGTAAAAGGGCTAACAATATTAGCAAACTTGGATTTAAAAGTTTGTTTACTCTGAAACACGTGGCCATTGCTGTCAGTCTATTATTTTCGCAAGACGCCAAGCCCTAACCCAGTTCCTTCTAATCCATCGCTTACCTATAACGTTTTATTGCCAATGGCCCATTACAACCTATATTATCAACATCATCATCCGATTTTACTATTTCTAGTCACGTAATCCCGAACGACGAATATAAACCATACAACACTCCAACACCTCTATGAAATTGCGGATTCTATTCAATTTTGTATGAATAGGAAACTGGAAGAGGAATAAGGTTTTTCAAACTTTTTCAATATCTCTCTCAGTCATAAAATATCATGTAATTTTACATCTCTCCTAGTTTTTTCTTCCGCGTACTTTTTATGTTCAGTACGCTCAGGAATCAACTTCCAAGACAAATATGAATAGGGAAATAAATTATGGGGAAAGCCTCTTCTAAGTGACGACTGAGGGATGGCGACACTTTGCGTCGACGTCTAAATTTAACCAGTCGTTTTGTACCGAGCGTAGAACTTGCCTCGAGGTCACATTAAGCGGATTGCTAACGTCAATCAAAACAATACTCGGCTTTTTATGATAAAAATATAATGCAGGCTTTATACATATTATATCTTTGTCGTAAAGGTAAAGAATGTAAAATATGAAACAAACAAACATTTTGTTATCTTTGTGTGGGTTATCAAAACCCATAGAACACAGAGTTTTAGACTTCCACTGTTGGAGATGGGCCTTCCAGAGAATTCTGGAGAATTTGGCCTACCTCGCCCAGATGCTGCACGCTGGCGAGATGGGTTGGCAAGGGTCGACATTATTTTTTTAAATGATAATTTATTAACGATTGGAACTAGTAAAATCGGGACCGAAGGCTTAGCGTGCTATCCGGCACGGAAATAGTGGTGTTGTAAATGTACGTAGGAAAAGTGTATTTCTCATTGGTACATGTCGGCGTTTAAACCGACCTTTGTACGATTTCAACGAGAGCCACCACCGCTCTTTGTGTGGTTAATTTTAGGTAATGCATTAGATTTTCTGGTGACCACGTAAAGACCACGAAGAATGCGAAGATCCTTCGCCAAATAGACTATCTATAGAAAGTTGCTGGTGTGTATACTTACGTAAAGAGCAGTTTAATTATAAAAAGTGTGTCTGGCCTGAAAGTTGTCCAAACTGCTGACGGAGAAATCTGGAGACTGACATATTCCTGGCTATACATAGGTGATAATGTTGCCAGTATTCTTGGGACTATCTCTTAAGGATAGGTTATTTTTTATTAGGTTAAGTTTACGAGTATAGTTAATAAATTTAAGTAGTTAGTAATAATTTTATTAAAAACTCTAATGATTGTGCACGCAAGTAAGGATTTGTAAGGAACTTAACCGTTACGATGAGTTTTAAAACCGGTGGCAGATAATTTGGTGCTATATAACAAAACTCATCTCTTAGGCTGATGTGGAAAAGTAAAACGATTCCTTGTGAGTGATAAAACCGTATTATTTGTTGGTATGAAAATAAATCCGCGATTGCTTTATTATTTTAATTTATTTTAATATTAGGGCAATATCACATTGTTTTAGGTACATGCGCACACTGAGAAAGATGGATTTTAATGTAATAAATAATAAACTGCCTCTGTAGTCTAGTGGTTAAGTCCGTGGATTTAGACTCGGAGGTACCAGGTTTGATTCTTGGTCGGGACGCAACAAATATTTATTAACGTCAATAAGTACATTTAATCAATATTTAATTTATTTGTGATATTTCTCGAGTTTGGTACGCTGGAGACGAGCTTGTCACTTGTCATGATGGGATTATAGTAAAGTTGGCTAAATCTGAATCCGCTCAATAATAAACAAAAAAAGCGTGAAATAAAAGTAAAGTTTCATCACGACCTTTTCCCTTTCGGGGTGGTCTGAAAACAAGATCATAAAGAAGCGTGGTTTCTGTTTACCCCGGAAGGGATACTGTCGTAGTGATACTTTACTTTACAATGACGATTACATTTATTTACGTGTTTTGTCCCGGAGTTTAGCAAAATGTTTTTGGTATGTGATATGATGATGATTTATATAATACGTACAAAGTACATTAAATGAAAAATAAATCGGTATCAAGATTTGTGAATGACGAAAAGCCATTTATTGTGAATGAAATAAAGATTTTGAGAGTGGCTGGTGCTCGACATACACTTACACAAATTCCTATCCCTGTCTTTGCTTATAAATATTAGATGTCGATCGCAACATGATCTCTACTCTATACCTTACAGGAACGCATAAATACCAACTCAGTAACAAAATCGCGAATAATGAAATGAAATACACGATATGATCAATACTTTATTGTTTTGTAAAAAGGTTATTTTGCTTACATAAATTCGTAGGTAGTTATGATCAATTTCATTTATTGAGTTATTATGTCGCGAAGCTACCAGGCTTGGTTTCAACTCAAATTAACAAAAACATATGAATATTCATATATTTTTATTAATATAAATTAAAAAAGTATAATTAGATATAAACAAGACAAAATAAATCATTAAACTATAAATAAATCATTCATTTAGAGACGTCACATCATAGATAGTCCCAAGAATACTGGCAACATTTCCCCCCTGTAAATATATTTACTTTATTTGTGTCATTTCTCCTAATAAAACATGTTTTCTGATCATGTTACGATGACAAAACAGAAATACAGGAGTTACATTAGAAGATTTTTATTTTTATTTTTTATAAATTACCAAATTTGTGCAATTTTTATATTTCCTTATTAGTTCTATTAAAAAAGAGAAAAATGTATAATTTTATTTTAGAAGTCATATTTTTATTTTGTAAATTTGATAGTTTTAGTTATTTTTTTTTTGTTTTAACAGTAATAAGTTTTTAATTTCTTCTTCTTTTTATATTGGTGAATGCTGTGACACCTAATTGTTACATATATTAGATAAGTTATAATTATACTATGTTATGTGTGTGATAATATATGTACTGCTGTGTGTACTAAATAAATAAATAAATAAATAGAATTAACTACGATATTTACTACCTACCCTTATTAAAATCAAAAGGGGAAGATACGTACTTGTATGTACTTGTACTTGCATGCCTATTTGTATCCACAAACTCTGTTGCTGTCTATAAAGTTATTAGTTAGATGATTGTTTATTATTGTTATTGTTTTAGTTTTGATAATAATTTTGATTTAATTTAATATTATTGTATTATTAGTTTAGTTTTAATTTAATTTAATTTATGATTTGACTTAATTTAATTTAATTTGATGTTAGGTTCGGCTCAATTTTAATTTAAGTGCTGTCTATAAAATAAAAATCATTTTGGCTAATGTATAACAAAATTCCTATCGTCAAATATGTATTAATTTAATGCTGTGATTTTGTAAAACCAATAAATAAAAATAATAAAACGGTAAGAAGAGATATCCAGACGCGTGGAACTAGCAAACTGCGCCTTCTATGCATTCTGTCTCGCTCGCACGTCTTCCCACTGTGATGTAGCTGAAGGTTAGACGTTGCCAATCGGTTTCGCATTTTGTAGTGAACAATATAGCACGTGCCGTATCTTCTCATTCTACTTAAATAGGCTCCTTGACGATCATTCGCTACATCGACGGATGGCTTTGGGTGAGGTCTATATCCAGCAGTGGAGAGACACAGGCTGATGTTGACGACTATAGCGCTATAGGACCATCCATAGCGTATCTTACTAGAGAAATATATGACTTAAAGAAAGTCACTAATAAATTAAATATTTTTTGTGTTCCTTACCAACAATCGGACCCGATACCTTCGTGTATAAATCTACGGTGGACTATGAGTTTAACTATTAACACTATACAAACAAATTAACATTCAGAATGTTAGTTGAAAAATATACTTTATAATATATATTACTTTATAATATATATATTATAAATAATATATCCTGTTCTCGCTACCTATTACCTATAAAGATATAGAGAGGTGCGATGTAAATGCCTTGATTTATGAATTTGCCTGTAACAACAGATATTAGATTACTTACTAAGCAACTGCGGTTGCATAGATTTAACTTTTGGAATTCAGACTGGCATACCTACATCAGAAATCATTCGAGCAATGCGGCTATGATTTGTGTTGCATCGTTATCGAACGAGGTTCTTTGTATCGTGGTATGTTCTCAGAATTTATGGACGGCAGATACAATGTACAAAGATAGGTAAGGTTCTATCGCAATTGGCGATAAATTAATTCTCCATTTACGTGATTTCAAATTTGGTAACTCTGTTCAGTAACGTTTGGTTGGCAGGATTAAAATTTCAAATTTATTTTTGATTTGGTTTTTATTTATTAAAGAAAAAAAACTCAAGTTAGGTTAAATATTAAGTGCATTTGAATCTGTGACTAAATAAATACATATGTAAAAATAAATGTAAAGCTCGAACTAGGAATTCTAATCTTCATCACATCCCCCAGAACGGACCTCCACTGTTGAGACATTGCTGAAGAATTTGGCCTACGCTCGCCACGCTGGCCAGACGGGTTGGCAAGGGTTTGATGTACATTTTTAATGACAACTTTTTAACGATTGCACAAATTAGTATTAGTGGATGAACCGGAACCGACGGATTTACTTTTTTTAGAAGCACAGGAACGGTGGTGTTTTAAATCTATCACAAATGTTCGTAAGAGAAGTGTAATTCTTATTATTCTTATTATTATATTAGCTGCCGGGGTTCGAACCGACCTTTTTAGGATATTAGGCGTTCTTACAACCGAGCTGCCACCGCTCTAACATTGTTATTTAGTATTCAGTAAATCTTAGGTTTTATTATTAAAATTTAATTCTATAAATTAAATATTAAAGTGTTATTTTTTTAATATTTATGACGAATATAAATAATGTAACTTTAACTAAATAAAATTTCACGACTTTATAGGCCGCACACCCCGGCCTGTAAATGGCGTGAAACGGCAATTTTAAAGCAAAACATTAAATATATCTGGCGGGCCGCACGTGCTCAGCGATTACTCTATAGTACCCACTCAGTAGCCAAATTCTGTTTCTTTAAGATGGTTTAACGCTTGTGCTTCCCTCTCACTCGCACAATCCAATATTTTCAAAGTTTTTTTTATGTATTTTTGAGAAATGTAGTCTATCAACTTTCTAGGCAATAATTTTAACATATTTTTACTTTCATATAACTTTGGACAGAGAAAAATGGCAAATACATTTATTAAGATTTTTCTCTATTTTGCTAAAACAAATCTATGATTGATTAAATTGTGATGAAACGTTCGTAATTGTAATTCCAAGAAAGATAATAGACAATCTATTTCTTAAAAGTACATTTGGACTTGAAAAATCTTTAAAATATTGTGCGAAGGAAGAGGGATGCAAAAGCGTTAAATATCAATTGCTATTAAATAATAATAATAAATATACTTTATTAACAAAACCATTATTTACACTGCCTACTTAAAAAACTGCCTCTATGGTCTAGCAGTTATGACCGACGATGACCTAGTCAGGACACCAAAAAAAAAATATTTTTGAAATTCCTTGAGTTTGGTATGCTAGAGACATCGACGAGCTTGTTACTTGTCATAAAGTTTGTTAGTAAAATATCATTGAAAAAGCACCACGCTACCCCGGAAGGGATACAGTCGGAACATTACTTTACTTGCAGCTGAGCCTAAGTGATGTTCACATTATTTTAGCATCTAACCTACCCATAACCAAGTATTATTATTGCATATATAATGTAGAAAGATAATAATACAATATATAATATTAAACTTGATACGCTTGATCGCGAATTTATAACGATAAAACTGATAGTAAATCCACTATTTTGTCAATTTAACGTTTGCGGATAAATAACCAGAATATGCCCAAAGTTCCCGTTCTAAGGAGCCTGCATGGTGACGCTTTTAAGGCATTACCATGAATAATATATCTAGTGAGATTGAAATGTCGGATTCACGCGCTGCGAACGCCTATCGTCAGCTCGGCTGCTTACACCCCTATTTAGATTATTCTTTACATCTTGAAGTTCTAAATGCTATATTATATCACGTTACAGTAATTTATGATTATATTTTGAATGATTCTACTCCTGCTAGTGGAAAACTAAGCAGCAAAGTCTTTTAAAGAATAAACTGTTAGCAGGAAACCAGCAGCGTATTTACTTATTTGTTCTTATATTTTTGGGGATGTGATGATGACGATGATACTTCTATATAAAATAGTGACACTGCGGTACAGCCTTATTTGTCAGTATTGAAATGCATTAAGTTTAGAACCATTGTCATATTAGATGTTTTTTTAGTTGCAAACTTTTATAGGGAGGAAGCGTACTTCTGTATCTCTCTAGCTGGCACATAGAAATAAAAAAATAAAACAAATTTGAGTATACATTAGAGACATATTTACATATACTCGTAGTCTATTAACTTAATAGTGAAATTACGGATATTTTTAAGATATATAAATCCCTCCAGCCCTAAAGTGGCGCACACTAATGTACGATTGGTCTCCGGCGTTGCTAAAGTTCTACCTAAACGCTTTTCAAATGTCCCTCCCGGACCAGAGTAATCTGGTAAGGTGGGGAAAAGCTACGGAAAAGAACTGTACATTGTGTAGTGCTGCCATAGGAACTGCTAGACACACACTTGTAGGGTGCGTTACTCTCCTAGAAAAGGGCTATTACTCACGCCGACATGACAAAGTCCTAGGTGTTATCCGTGAAGCAGTAAGTCTTTCTATTGCAAGAGCCAGAAAGGGACTGACTACAAATAAAACTTTGACCACATTTGTAAAGGAAGGGCAAAGCACGAAAACTAAATGCAAGCCCACCTCGATCCTTGGCGCCGCATCAGACTGGAAAATTCTCATGGATACATTTGAACACCATTATAGGATCCCAGATGAACTAGCTGTATCAGCCTATAGGCCAGACATCTTAGTGTTTTCTCGGAACTTGAAAAAAGTTATCCTTATTGAACTTACCGTTCCGTGGGAATCAAATATTCCAAAAGACCACAACATGAAGTCGAATAAATATTATGATCTCACAGAAGAAATGATCAGGAACGGGTTCAAGACTCAGCTTTACGCAGTGGAAGTTGGTGCAAGAGGAGTTCCAGCAAAATCTTTGCATCACTTACTGAAAGAATTGGGCCTAAGCAGGTCTGCCGTCAATACATTTATGGAACGAGCTTCCAAGACGGCATTAACGGAATCATACAGTATTTGGTTGGGTAGGGAGAGAAGTAGAATGGTGGATGGTGAGCGTATTATCGCGCAATAGAAAAAAAAAGGAGGCCTCCTTTTCTTAAACCAGCCAATTGTCGGTCGCAAGCCCGAGGCACCATTCTTCTCATCTCTTACCCACACACGATGGACCCGGCACCCGCACGGTGAATCCATGGAATGCTTAGAAATTTGTCTTCCTTCTATATTTATTTTAGTTAAATAATAATAATAAAGGAAAATCGTTATGAATATTTTTGCTATTTTTCTCTGTCTTTAATTAGGTATATAAAAGTGAAAATATGTCCACAATGTTCGTAATTTTATTTCCTAGAAAGTTGATAGACTACATTTATGAAAGTACACTTTAAGACTAAGACTTAAAATTTTGGATTGGTGCGAGCGACAGTGATGATAATGCGTTAAACCATCATATTATTGAAAGTCAATTTAGTTTAAAATAGTATTAAAAATAATTTCAATTTTACGGTAGGTATATTACAATATATGTGGTTACAAAATACTCTTTGCATTTTATTTGCTATTTAAACACCCTGTTGGTGGTTTGTTTATATTTTGTTTCAGGGCTCGATGAATGCCGTATAGATGAATTAGCGACTTTAACAAGACGAGACATAATAATTAAACGATCTAAGAAGTAAAGTAACAATATAATTTTGAAAATTACTTTCGTTAAATAGCCCTCTGTTCCTTGTATCTTACCGTGTAGAACGGAAGCGCCACAAATTGCTGCGTTAAATATTTAATTGCAGAAGAAAACGGATTAAAATGAACTCCTCAGAAAATTTAATTTGTTACTGCGATAATAGTACAGAGTTAAAGCATTCGAAACTATGTGGACCTTTTCGAATGGTGAATTAATTAATTAGGTAATTAAATGTTAAGTTGGTAGATATGTAACCTTCGACCCTTCGACCTCAGACAGCGTATTCCGTTAGGAATCAAAGCCCGGGTCTTATTTATGACCTGGACTTGGGATTTTCGTAGTTAGCCGAGATAAGTCCTATAATATACATAACAAAGATTATACCGTTAAGGACGGCCACCTTACTCCATCTCGGTCCAACCGAAGATAAGATCTCCATTAGTCGCAGATCTCATTCATCGTGTGCGTAGAGCCGGGTCGAAGGGGCCCTACGTAATTACACTTATAGACGGCGAATACAAAAACAGAAACGGCACTTAAATCTGCTATTTGATGGCTTTCTATAACAATGTTCTTGGATTATGTATTTGATATAGATCTACGACTATATTAAATCTTCATGATCGGATATTGTGCGTACGTACTGACAACGCAACATTTAAAGTTGAATATATTTTCAGTAGTTTTATAAATTATTTCTGTATTATACTAACAATTTAACTAGAAGCAGTAGTTAGTGGGTTAGGGATGGTTATCGGATCGCCTCCACGACTGCCAGGAGTAAGCCCAAGTGTTGCGTCGGTGTGCGAGCTTCGTCCGTAATCAGATTAATTAGACGATTTTGCGGGAGTTATTAAAAGTTAAGCCGACTAAAGCGCGGCTCTGTTACCTCTGCCAAGATAGCAGGCTTATGCGCCGCGTATTCTACTTAGCGGATATTATACGTGTGCCGGGAATGCTCTTTAATGTTTTAGTATTTTCGACTGAGGTTGCGAACTCTGTGCCGTTTTGTTTGTGCGCCGCAGTGGGCGGCTCGAATAATTCACTTAAGCTTAACTGGGAAAGATAATTAGGATTCTACGCCGGTTGATGCAAAATGAACGCGAAAACAAGGTAGAGAGGATTTTTAACGCTCATTCAGAAACTGAATTTTATGTTTGCAAGTAAAAATTCGTATTTTTTTAAATAATCCTTTTCATAATTTAATAATATGGTAATATAATAACATCTGCCTCATTCTAGTTAGTGTAATAGTTAGGAATTCAGTTTTATGTGTTCATTATCTTTTGTGTACTCAAAAATGGTTTAGTTGATTATAACATAAATGTCTATACTCGTACACACTTGCCTTTTTTCAGGTTTATATTGAACATAGACGAGAAAGATGCTACATAAGAGTAGTATAGAAATGGCTGTGCATAACTGAGGTGGAGCTCACGGGCCGCTGAGCATGGCTCGCGCGACCGAGCACGGCCTGTGTGCTGTCAATCATAAAAAAACTATTGGTAGAATTTCATAGAGCAGACTTCAAACCGATAATGTGACCGCAGTGAGCAATGCATTTTGTTACTGGCTCGAGACGAAACAAAATATTATCCTGAAACTTTTATTTTTCACATTCCTGTTCAATGAATAAACACAATAACGTTGCTCTAGCAAGGGGTAACTCATAGTACCTACGTACAATTTCATCTCTAATTCATTTCGAATGGTAAGTAATAATATTATGCGTAGTCGGTTTCGGTCAAATGATGTATTTCGCTTCCGCGAATTATGTATTCAATCCAGAATATAGATTATACATCTCACCTATGTACCACTAATAAACAGCGTAAATACCATAACATTGATAAAATATACTTACTTTGTAATAAACTACGCAAAGAAACTTTTCTTTAACATTTCTTGCTTATAGACTTTCGATAAATACTTTTTGATTACTATTTCCGTTCTTTCGTAAATCAAATATTTTTTACTAAATAAAAAGAAAATACAACTACATAATGGCTCATTTATTGTATAAATTCTCAGCGTGCCGCGAGCCATTATCGTTAGCCAAAATGGACAGTCCGGTATACTACGGCGACCCCTAGAGAAGGCCAGGAGTTCGGTTTCCCTTAGACACTCAATAATTGAAGTCTTTGAAATTCCGAACGGATTGTTGCGGCGGCACCTTGGGACCTCCACACACCTGTGAGTGAACCTATTTAATGGGAAACAATAACGTTAATGTTTATTATAATGTCCGATTTATTGGCGATTCTCATTTACGGTCCACGGCCTGAGTTAAATTCACGCGCGGCTATATCCGCCGGCCCGAGCTACCCGGACTCCATTTTACTGCGTGGTCCAGCTTAACGGCGAGCTGTAGCTTAATTAAAACTAAAACGACAATTTAAAGTACATTGATCAGCCTTTGTATTGGTTAGTTTAATCAAGTATTAGCACGGCTGAGTTTGCGACAAACTTGGACGACGCAAGCGAGGAAACCCTCAATGAATAATAATTAAACGGGAATTAAAATAATTGAGGTGTACTGCTTCTGAGGTAATAGCACGCGTGTCGGTAAGCTTGCAATTATTAGAGTTCATTAGGATCGTACTCATATTTTTCCCTTGTTAAAGTTTTATTGCGTGGCGAAACTATTTCAGGGGTCGTGGAAACGTTTAATCCGATAATATCGCGCCATGTGTAGTGTACGAGTAGAGTTGGTAATCGAGTTTTCTTGTTTGTGTGACGTGACCAAACACAGATTATTTACTTTTGACTCGAGCTAGTTGATTTTTAATGGGAACACGATACTTTTTTATGTTGACCTTTATTTAATGTTAATAGTCAATTTGGTGAGTAAACACCGCTAACTCTTGTAAGCTTAAAACTTGCTACACACATACATTCATCGTAACTAAATTAAGTCCATGCCTCTTCATACTCGAGCTAGGTTCGGTCTTCAAACTACTCATAAGTATACAATCCTTCCTTGAAGGTATAGTTAAGCGAATTTATGTGCAAATACCGCCAGCATGATGTGCTAATGAAGGGGAATACATTATTCAGCTGGTGAATTATACTGTAGCATGTAAATCGACATTTGCACCCCATAACCTGCAATTACTGAGGCTTCGGTTCCTAGCGATCCAATGAATTAAACAATGATCCAATAATAGCTTTATGCCATTGTTGTATAGAGATACAATATTTAGCATTAATCTTCGGGTATTGCAACTATCTGAAGGTTTAAATTTATTATTGCAAAAAAAATGTACAATTGTTTTTTTTTTTACTTAAATAAATAAACATCGGTGTATATAATACGAAATACGAAAATAGAAATAAAGAGATCTATTTTGTTTGTTGAAAAAGTTAGCGATAAGGAGAGATTTAAATATATTAATAAAATTAATATCTGATAACCAGAGGAAGTTTGTTTCACGAGCAGAGGAAATGAATTAGTATTAAAAAAGAAACACATAAAAACCTTAGTGAAACAATTTAAAATAAATTTATAAACAAGTAAAATGTAAATTATTTTTAAAATTTTCCTACTATTTAAAATGCATTGTTTTTACATGAATACATTCTCGATTGAATTGATACATCCGGAACATTGTTGCTGTTAACAATTTTCTATAGATGCGGACGCATTGCCATAGTATTGGATGGTCGTAAAAGTTAGGCAGTGTATGTTGCAATCACTGAATTATGTTGCACTATGAATGCGGATACTAAGAATTTTAAATGATTACTATCTCCACTCCCCTTGCTTCAGTCATAGCCATTGATTGCTTCCATCTACAGTCGGACCGCAGCTCGATTCACGCACAGAGTTGCGATGGGGAGACGTTTCGCTACAAAGCACTGTGAACCAATTACAAAAAAGAACAGAAAGCGACGTCAAAGATTTTCATTATCCCGACAAAGAGTGGCGAGTTCTCTTTTTAGATGGCGGTTCATAATAGAGATACTCGTATTGTCTCTTAAAGGTCTTCGTCTCAATAATTATATTATCATTGAACAATAGCAAGAGCGGTGGTGGCTCGGTTGAGAGAAAATAATAAGCTTGTAAGAAGTTTCCTTAAAAATCCTGAAAAGGTCGAATTCTAGCTCAAAGTACCAATGACAAATACACATTTCTTACGTACATTTGTTATACTCGTAGATTTACAAAACTACCGTTTCCGTGCCTCGAAGAGCCCGTTACGACGTCAGTCCTGATATACCCCGATACTAACTTGTGGAATCGTTAATCAATTCTTATAAAAAAATAATATTCTCAGCCAACACGCCTGGCCAGCGTGGCGAGTGTAGGCCGAATTCTCCAGATATATGTTCTAAAAGGTTCATGTTCAACAGTGAAGGTCTAGGAAAAAATATATTTAGCTGATTGGAAATGTTTTTACTACTAAAAAGTCTCATACTTTATAAATAAATTTGAAAGAAACAATATAGAACTAAAAACAAGTTTATAGTTGTAAATGAAATTAACAAAGCCACAAATCCTACTAGCCTAAAACGGGATAACGGCATTTCATATCGATACCATTTCGTACCGTATAAACAAAAACGTATCAAATAACGAAAAAAATGAAAAACCGTCAGTAGCAGAACGTATTCATTCGTCGGATATGTAAAATGTTAAAGCATTCATCTACATGTGACTATGCACATCGAAATTCATGGCGAATGTAGCGCACACAAAACTGCCGCGTCACCAAACATGATGCCGTTGTTGCATCAAAATAACAACTACGCTTAATTAAAATAAATGAAAATTGACAATTGTACTTTACTTGTTGGAAGATTAACTACGAGTATATTAACTTTTAATAACAATTAACAGTTTAGAATGGGCTTAGCAATTCAAAGACAAAAAAGCGGCCAGCGTCCTTGCCACCCGGACACGATTTATATATAAATTAGGTTTTGTATGAAATTATTACTTTCCAAAAAAAAAAAACATTCTTACAAATTGCGGCTTGACAATAAAGTAACATTCAAATTTCAATAATAAGGTCTGCAAGTTTAAGGATTACTGGAACGAGAAAGCGTGTGAGATGGATAGGAGATGAGGATGGAGCAGTTATTATTGAAGTAACGAATTAATTATTTTATATTTTATTTTAAAATATTTTTGTAATATTAATTAAATAAATGAAATATAAATTTGTAAAAAAATATATATTATATTTTGGATTAGTTTCCTATAGTATGATTATGTTTGAAGTAGGTATATTATTTTGTAAACTTATCAATTATTTTATTAAATTAATATATACCTATATAAATATTATTAACTAATTTAACCCATAAAAAATTACAGTTTACAAATACTATGTATACAAATACTGTTAATCTCAACAAAATGTTGGAAAATGGCCAAATATTTGTTTGATCCTTATAAGATCTTTAGTGGCTATCCTGCATTATTTATTTTATCTATAGAGATTATAGCAAACAACTAAAGTGTATGCAAATGTCATAAATTTACCATGACGCACTTGGAATACGGAAACAAGGCAACACTCTAAACCGGCATCTCCATTTTAAACGGACGCCGTAAGAGTATCGAATAACAAATCGTAGAGAAAATCTAGTTGTTGGCCGACTTCCAATCGAGAAGTGATCATATCTGTCAATATTCCTTGAGTATGCTATGCGTTTTGTCACATTCGACTATTTGTATATACGATGCATGTTTTGTTTTCAATAAAAGTATGAAATGTAATATATTAAAGCTGCACAAACTTTGACATTTCTTAAAATAATATATAACTGCCGTGTTAGAAGGGTAAATATTAATAGATGATTAAAGTAAAGGAGCAAGATACAACGGTAACATGATTATGTCAATTCATTGAGTTACCCCAAGACTGAACAATTTTATTAATGTCTGGTTATATTTCCGGCGTCTAAAACAACTTTTTAATTAAAGATAATCAGGCTGAAATGTCAGCAATAACGCGATGTCTCCGAGCTAATGCTAACTTTATAAATTGTACAAGGCCCTCCGCGATGTGGCGTCGGCAAGAACACGTTTTATTAGTAATTATGGCAAGTGGTAAAACTTAACTTTGTGGTGGAGCCAAGTCTCAAGAAAATGCACATTTGTAGAGTTTGTAGTCGCGGAATGGATTCTAGTTTAAAACATAAGGGGTGCTTCACTCGAACATAGTTAGGTAATATTACCCTCGTTACACTGTTGCTGGTCTGTACTACAAATATAAAGTTAATTCTCCACTTTGAGAATTTGTGACTCTTCACTTTGGTAACTTTCATCATGTTTATGACTAAGGATTATTTTCTTCGCTCTACTCTTAGGTATTAGCTTCTAAGAGTATTACTTTTTCTTCTGGTGAGCAATATCAATGAGACAACTCTTACAATGCTTCATAATGATCTATGATTGTTAATTATTAAGATTACTACTATATTTATTTTCATTATTTTATTTATTAAAAAATATATTTATTTAAAACTTTATTGCACAACGTACAAGGGACGGGCTTAATGCCACTAGATATTCTCTGACAGACAACCTTAGAGACAGATATAGCATTTACAGTGTACGGTAGGTGCAAAATTGATATAATATTTACTATATCTAAACGAATACATAAATTGTAAACAATATATAAAAAAAATTATACAAACACACAATAATACATATAATATAATATATATTTCAGCTAGCGCTTGGCCAAGGAGTTGTCAAAGCGGCTGAAGGAAAGGTTTGGAGACAGGAAAGCTGGCATTTATCTCTGTCGTACTATTGATATCTACGCATTAGCTTTTCAATACAAACAGTAAATATTGCCAGTCTCCTTGGGACTATCCTTGATTGGACGTCTCTAGAATTAATATTTTTATTTATAGTTTTATGTTTTACTAGGCTAAGTTTATATTTATTATTTAAGTAGTTTTTAATTTATAGTAACCTACTTACCAGTAGGTTACTAAATTATATATATTATGCATTATAATAAAATGAATAATAAAAATAAATATACAATTACGTACTTAATAAACGAGTTTTGTAATGTAAATTTTATCAAAACCTAACAAATAGGTAAAAATTAGGTATATATTACTAAAACAAAAGTCTTTGAAAAGAAAAAAGGAAATAGAAATATAAAAAATGTGTGAAAACAACTGTCAATGTCAATATGAATGCTCTCGGTAGTGACTATGCGAAGCCTTAGAAATGTCTATAAAAACACGCAGCCAGTTGCAAAGACAGGTAGAGTGGCAGTCGCAGACATCACACCCCGTGTACATTAGGCGAATTAAAAAGACGTACCTTACCCCTCCTCTTCATTTGTTCAGAATGTAAAACTGAGCTAAAATCAAACGGTTTGCAGACGCTCCGAGCATCAAAGAGTATGAAGTGAACACGTTTACAGTGAAACGCATTCGAATCTGCCGTCATATGAGGCCGGGGGCGGTTAATCATGATCATCGAACGAGAAAATACTTAATGTAATGAAAACTTTTTGACGGACAACTGAGCTCTCTGTTTTTACGCTGGGTCGAAAGTTGCGGTTAAATTCTAGAAATTATCGCTATGAGCATTAAAGCTTTGACGTAACATAACTACAAATAAGTAGTCTTCGTGGTTGAAACATACAAACGACACAAAACCACAACGTTAGTTTCAAATACGAAACTACCTTTTCAAAGCCGTAACTACACATTTACGTTTACTACGCACATGAAACCTTCGACAAGAATTACTAAGGTTAAATGTAATAAATTTCGCTTTGGCCACAAACAACGAAGCAAGGCGTTCAAGATTTTCGATGGAATACGCCAGAGCCCGTAACCTTTTGTTTTGCCGATGCCTACTTTATTCCTTGTAATTCATTAGGACACATGACGAATAGTGGGTATAGGCCGAGGGATTTCATTGACAGCGCCCTGAGCCGGTCGACGCCGTACCAAAGATATGTAATGTGTTTACTAACCCCTTTTTGTACGACAGTTTGGGCCGGGATGTGGTTTTCTAAAAGCTATCTGTTATGATTTCAAACAAGGCCCTGTCAGAGAAAATGGCTTTTGTGTTTTATTTTCTGAACCGGATATTTTAAGACCCTTGTAGGCTGTCGAATACAGTTTGTGTGAAGATACAAACTGTAAACTAAACCAGCTTTTTGACACAATACAATTTATGTAATATTGTATTCAGAATTGTGAAAGAATGTACAGTTTGTAATACATAAGTAAGTAGTAATATGAGATTATACTCATACAAGTTATTCGGCGCTATAAGCTCTTTTAAGTGTTTATAAACACATTTGTAAATATCCGTACGTGTTTATCTATCTCATGACACAAGCAGGCTACAAACATTGACAATGGATAAAAAATATTCGTGCTTGCGAAAATATAACTCAACCGTTGAATATTGATCTAAAAATACTTTTCTGTTCCAATCAGTTATAAACAATAAATCCTTTCTATCAAACCTATTTATTCTGATTCGTTAGAAAACATTAGTAGGAAAATATGCGAAACGAAAACATCGATGATTTAATACCCTTTTACTATTTCCCGCTACATTTTTCATTATTAGAATAAATCCTGAAGCTGTCCCATATAATAGAAATAAATCAGGTTCACAGAACTTGTAAAATTGTTTTATGTTTTTCTCGGAAAGAAACAGAAAAGTAATAACTTCTCAACCAATTACAACACTCTAGTTACATTAATCCACTGAACCCCGCCATTTCTACCAAAAAGAAAAGTTTCAAAACAACTTACCCTCCGAAAACAAGAAGATTCTCGAAAAAAAAGCATAAATATCAATGGTGAAGAGGGCTCAAAGCGATTTAAGCCGTAAGTAAGTCTCTAAGTTTGAACGAGACAGCATATTGGTAAGTCGTAAGAAAGAAGAGGAAGGTCTCCTAATATCTGGATGCGTTTTACGACGGGTGATACTGAGATTGGCCTTTCGAATGATCAATATGATATGCCTTCTGGAGAAATATTAAAGATTTGCGAGTGTCGGATGACCGGCTTTGATCACCAAAGATAAAAAGACAATTGGAACTTGACATTATTAATTTTTAAATAAAATATAAATCCTACTATAATATTATTTATTTTCATGTGATTGAAATTAGCTACACTTAAGCTCTTTGACCTGGCGGCGTATGAGGTGATCATATGTCATATTTAAATTTAGTCTTCTTATAGGGTATAAGAACCATGCCTAAATTTCAAGGATTATTTCTGCTAAATTTTATTAACATTGGTTCAGTATGATATGCTTGAATGCGAATTATACATACATACTATGTGGTCACATGTCGTTGTCAATCGATGATATCTAATAACCTACGTGTGTGTCTATCCCTGGAAACATTTAAGTAAGATTTCATCAAAATCGGCCCAGTAATATAGCCGTGAAAGATGGACTAACAGAAATACATACACACGTAAATACAAAGCATCTTTCACATTTATTTTTTAAACACTAATATGGTACATTGTATGGGATAATTACTTTAAGCAAAACGGCGGGCCAGCTTAGGCGAGATGAAGAAGAATCGCAGGTGTAAATAGCGGCCCATTGTGCCTTCCATCACGGAAGCTGGGAAATTATTCTATAATCTTATCTTAGGTCGTAGAATCAAGTTTAACTCTAAGAAAATGAGGTTGAATTTTCCTCGCCGTATCTAGAACTATTACTATCTCCGTGTGCTACGATTGTGGTGTAGTTGCGTTCCGGACAGCAGAACATTTAGAGCCAATTCCCGGTTGGCTTGTTGTATGAACAATTAAGTGTGCCAACCTGCCCTGCGCGGGAAGAAACCTAATGAATGTTTACTGCTGCTAAGTGGTATGTCTAATGCTTGCATCGCTAAAAGTCATGGAGCTTGCTCTGTAACTAATTTAAATGAAGTCATACACCAAACTTCTCTTCCCTTTTGTGTGTAAAGACGTTGACTCTCTGAGCGGGCTCCTATACCACCGTAAGTGTTCTAAGGAGCCTCATAACCATATATCACTTTTTCTCTATTTCACAATCGAATCACAGGATTAAATATGCATCTACGAGTAAATACCCTAGCCACTATTCCTAAGAGTACTCAAAATTTTGGAGACTTACATCTGTCGCACGCTGAAGATGTGGAATCCTCTCCCAGCCGGTGTGTTTCCCTACTCATATAACCAAAGTGTGAACTCGCATACCGCTTACCATCGTGTTTAGTATAAAAAATAAATAAATGTGTATTTGGTGAATTGTTTTTTAGTTAGCTATACTAGACTTATAAACACTAATGATTATGATATAAATGCTTAAGGAACATTCGCTTGTTCCATCGAGTGTAACAATATGTCTAAGTTTGAACAAAAGGTTTCCCATAATGAGCGTTGCGTGCGGCGCGTCAAACATGTAAGCAAACAATTTAGCTACGGCTGAGTAAATTCGAAATAACGTAGCTACAGCAAAGGCTCACCCTGTTGCGGCTTAGCGAAGAAACGGAAGACGCTACGGCATCGTGTAGGCGTCACATAGAATTTCGTTGGAACGTCATCTATCCAACACAACCCAACTTTTGTTGGTAATGGAATAAAAATATACCTAAATTAAAGATGCCTTTATTTTTGGTGATAACGAAGTCCTTAAGTTTACGCCTTTAACTGTTTACCAACATAAATTTGTTGTTTATAAGGAGACGTTAATTTCACTTACATTTTCTTTATTAAAAGGAATTTAATTATTGTTTGAGTGTAACAAGTCTACTGTGTTGATTTATACTATGAACAAATTAAATTTGTGGAACTATTTATCAGTATGTTTTTAACACAAAAGACAAGTGAATGATGTAAATTTTGAAAGATGACAATGGATTTATTACAGGATACACAGAATAAATTAATTTAAATTAACTAAGCGAAAAGGGACTAAGAAATGGCGGTTCTTGCAGCTAGGCACCGGAACCATGTTTGAACTTTAATAGCTATGAAACAAAGGTAGACACAAAGGGATTAGGTACATTGTTCTGTATAGAATTAAGCAAAACATAATTACGTACTTCTCTCTCGGCTCACAGCAACAATAACTAACTTAAAATTGTAACGTTTTGAAATTGAAACTTTTATATTGCGGCGAATAACAGAGATTTTCGTACGAAATAAACAAAGTTTCGCACACAATTAAAGTAACTCAAACTATCTGCATCTAAGTACAATACATAGTGGAGAATTGTGCATATATTAGCGTCTTGTCCTTTGGCTACATGGCAACATTTCTTGGGGAAGTTCGTCCGAGGCGAGCGACGATTTACATTACTTCCGAAATAGTAAGGCGAACTCGCCAAAGCGTAGAAACAAGTCTGACATATAAGCCGTGCAGTCTGTGTACTCACCACAAATGTACAAAATAACTATTCGAGAGTAGAGTCTTACCACGCACGTAATTTAAGATTTCCAGAAACCAAAAAGCTTTATGTTTAGAGAACTTTAATGTTAAGAACTTCGAAATCTAATTGACAACGATCCGTCGAGTGATTTTGAACTCATCTACACATTATTTTAATCATCCGTAAATTTTACAAATAATTTGCATTGCATTTGTAGTTTCCTTGGAGTTGTCAAAAGCAGTAATCAATTTCACCGCTTCAATTGTTTTATGAATTTGTAGCTGGGTTATTAGAACGCTTTTCTTAAAATTCTACCAAGGTTATACAAAACCGGACATGTACCAACACTCTTCTTACGTACATTTGTCATAGATTTACAACACCATCGTTTTCGTGCCTTAGAGAGCACGTTAAGCGGTGGGTCCGTCCCAGTTTCACTAATACCAACTTGTAGAATCCGTGATAAATTGTCATTATAAATTGATATCAGACACTCGCCAACTGGTAGCAACATGGCCAAATTCTCCAGAAATATTATCTCGAAACTCCTACAGCTCCTGGAGGTCCAGAACTCTGTGTTGTAAGAGCTGTGATGATGATAAATCTCGTCTGCCTAACAATGAAGATTTTATGGAAGGCTCACTTTTACCAATATGTTTAGTTTATCATATCCGTGTTATTTCATACATTTTAGAGAGTAAATAAGCCTAATTTAAATAAAAGTTATAATTTGACTATAACAACTGAAAGCTGGTTGAGTGTGTAAATATTTAGCAAATCGCGAGGCACAATACGAAGGTTAACAACAAAGCCATACTCATTTACACTAACGAGCTCCAAGCACTATCTAATCACAGCTCAGTTGCCAAATTACGCGGCCGCCTGTATAAGTGTGGGATAACTTTAATCTTCCGCGATGTAGCGTGCTCTGGGTGTTTACTCCTAACTCTCTAAGATTCGAACCTTAATTGGAGAAACGCCGATTATGGTAGGTACGTAGATTTTTAAATAAATGTATAGATTAAATTATGACTATAATTCTTTGCTGTAGTAATACCAAGCTTTAACAGGAGTGAAAATTAGGCGAACATTACAAGATATGTCTCAGGCATACCAGACTAAATATTTTGTAACTTTTTAACTCGGAATTAAATCTGGAGGTGGAGTTAGAAAACTACCCAAAATAAAATGTGTCACGTTTTTCTACGAACTTATGAATAATTTTTCGTAGCATCGTATCTTACAATATTTATAATTTAAATTATAGCAATTAGATTTAGGTTTGTGGGTAATAATGAAGCTCTCTCTAAAGCATAAAATATGTAATTAAATAGGAATTACCAAAAAATAGAAACTTAAATAAAAAAAAAATACTAGTTACATAATAACCAGCCAGACATAATTCACACTCTTTAGCAATTTATATGTGAAACTTTTATTAATATCCTACAATACAGGTGTCATTAAACTCAAAGAGGGCTACAATAATCGTACTATGTGTATTTTACTAAACGAAATATATATATATATATTTCAATTGTTACTCGCTCGATATCGGTTACCATATAAGTCCAGAGGAGACCCAATAAGTATCAGCGAGGGGTGGCACCCGCGATACGACATGACACTTTTCCTTCATGTGCTAAGGATTTTGATTATGTCGCGCTAATGGCGTTACCGATCATGATATCGTTGAATGATGTATTTTACAAGATAATCCTATCAAATACGAGTCTAAAATAAATAATATTGTATGTGTACCTATGCAAATTGATTAAAGAAACTTTTTTTGTATATTTTATTTCTGCGTGAGCTTATCTTATAGGATTTTTTTTTTAAATCTCATTATTGAATATTGTGTTTATTTAAAAAAACACTACAAACATAATAACTAAATATATATAAAAGTATTAGTATTAATCTGTACTTCGGATGCAGATCCCGGTTGTTGATGCTGTCCGCGGTACTGCTGTCAATTTTACAGGGCTACATCACATCTCACTCACTGTGAGGGTACACTTTCCTGTAGTTAGGGCAGCCAAGAATTATTTAAGTATTTAATTTAGAACTCTTTTTAATTTAATCTTTAGTTTTTTTCTTTTTTAATTTTTAATTTAATTTAATTCATTATTGGATATCTGTAATTTTATTTGTGTTATTATTTTTTGTTCAATTGAATTTCTATAATTTTGTTTTTTCTCCTTTTCTTTGACACCTAAGTATCAGTAATAAAGTATGTTTCCTAATTTGGCCAATGTATAAACTCAATTATATACTAACCTTTATGTTCTGTAATGTGCTGTGGAAATGAATGAATAAATAAATAAAATAAAATAAAACTCATTTGCAGTTATTGCCGCAAATCTGTGGAACAACCTGCCCTTAGATATCCGACAAGCGCCCAACAGAATGCTATTTAAAAGAATGGTCTACACACACTTCTTGAATAGTTCCTAACAGCTGTAAGTAATATTGTATATATTTATTTATGTATTACTATTATTTATTCGAATTTAGTATTATTATATATATTTATGTTTTATATTAGATTAGTAGAATTTTAATTATCTATTTTCCTACTAATATTTGCACCTACCTCCCACATACTATGTTCGTAATGTCCCTAAGGTTGACCGAGTAAGAATGTCTAGCGGCATTAGGTCTGCCTTTGTAGATAGTGCAAAAAGATTTTAAATAAATACATAAAAAGAGTATTATCACGAAGATTGTTTAAAGTGAGCAAGAATAATTGTACTGAATGACCGGGCCTTAAATGTAAGTCATTCTTGAATTTTTAAATTATTTTTTGTAGTAATTTATATAGTAAAACCATTAGCTATAGCAGAAGATTATTTTAGGACTTTTTCCAACTCGTATTTACCTTATCTAGTAAATCGAAAGTTTAGTTTTTCTTAGCGCCTAACTTATCACTTAACCGCGAACAAATTAACGAAAGAAGGTTACCGACTTAACACTGCCACCCATCCGATAACTCAACAGCGCCACCGCTTGTCTTTTATCGCCTTCGTCTCGATATGCTCGTAATTTATTCCGCAGAGAGCCAAATTAAATATAAAACGTCGTTGCGGTGTATCACTGTAAGTGACTGTGATAAATGAAGCCATTAGTAACGGGAGATATAGCTACTTTTTTTGGTTGATCCGGCGCCGTCAGCTGAGGTTGCCACGGGCGGGAATTTGTGGACAATTTCATTAGAAAGCGTTATGAGTGTTTTTCCGGTTGACACGATGACGCAGTTGACAGGGTGGCATTAGGGGGTAGGTATGTAGTAACAATGCAATCAATTTTGGCAGCTATAATAATTTTCATAAAATTTTCATTGATTGTTGTATATTGTCCCACATCATTGGTTATTATGTAGTACGTAGTACCTAAATTTATGTTTATGTAATATATATATATTTACATATGTATTCGTATGTAATTTTATTAATAAATATTTATTATAATTGAAAATAATATTCCATACACTTATATTTTTCAATATATTAAATTTTAATTGATATATTGCACCTACCTTACATAAATGTTCTGGTTGTCCCGAAGGTCTGACAGTCACACCTTTGTATATTTGTGTGCAATAAAGTTTAAAATTATTAAATAAGTGCATACATACATACATAGTATTCATACTAATGTTATAAATTAGAAACTAACTTCTCTGTCTGAACAAGTGCCTGCCCTATGACCACTATTCCATTGCCTCGGAGAGCACGTTACGCAGTCGGTGCCGGTTCCACTAATACCTTCTTATGAAATCGTTAATTAATTGTCATGAAAACTCGTCTGGCCAGAGTGATGAGTATAGTATAGTATAGTATAGTATAGTATAGTATAGTATAGTATAGTATAGTATAGTATAGTATAGTATAGTATAGTATAGTATAGTATAGTATAGTATAGTATAGTATAGTATAGTATAGTATAGTATAGTATAGTATAGTATAGTATAGTATAGTATAGTATAGTATAGTATAGTAGTATCACGGTCGATTCACGGTGATCAGAAACCACGCCTATAAAGAAGCTGATTCATATTTAGCAAACTTAACTATAAGCCAATCATGACAAGTGGCAAGATCGGTGATGTCTCTAGCGTACTAAACTCGGGAAAATTTCAGAATAAAATTAAATAACAATTTAACTAATTTATTTAAATTAATAAATATTATTGTGTCCTGATCAGGAATTGAACCCGGTACCTCCGAGTCTAAATCAACGGACTTAACCACTAGACCGCGGAGGCAGAGTGGAGAGTGTAAGCCAGAAATATGTATGTATTCTATGGGTAGTAATGATGAATGAATATGGGCGGGCACGACATAATACCCTACAGTTACGCAAAGGATTTTTTTCTTATAAGACGAGCGAAACCAGATCAATAAAAACAAAAAAAAACCTCAAATACTTTGTGAGTGGAGGAAGTATTATGCGTGTTTAATTTTGGTTTTACTTTATCTTCATCTTGTCAAAACTAAAATGCGAATCTTTGTCAAATTTAAAATAAGATGCATACGTCTTGCACCATAAAAATGTCCTATAAATCAAACCCCAGCTTTGGGCCACTCTCGAATTCTCGATGTGTGGATTGCGAAGGTTTATCGCTATTACCTAAACTATTACGATATAACATTTTTTTTTGGGAATATAGATAATTTTATTTGCTATATATTAATTTTAAAAATTGTAAATGACTCGCTTCATCCAGGGCTTACTTTTTGTAATTCTGTTAATGTTAATAACTTTTTGGATAATATAAATAAAACATATGTTATAAATTTAATATTACCGCCATTAATAATTTGCTGCTCGACTTTGGAAAACGTGTTTTTAAGCTTCGCACTGTCGTAAACATTTTATGTCATATTAAACTACAAAGTCGAGCCTTTAAAAAAATAATAGAGAGCAATAAAGTGGCATAATGATGTAAATAAACGCTAAACACAAACACTTAAGAGCGTTTTCATTAAGAAGCTACAACGTTGCATGTTTGTACCGACAGCGATTACTTTGGAGGAAAAACTAATTACGGATGACAGAGGGCGGCCGTAAAATGCGAAGGCTCTGTGCGGTGAGTCTCGGTACTCCGTATGGTCGCACCACTGTATTTAAATGCTTAACTTTATACTTATATTATAATTGAACGAAACAATGCCATTTACGTACAAATTTGGGGGACTTGTGATGATGAACATGAAGTCGAATAAATATTATGATCTCACAGAAGAAATGATCAGGAACGGGTTCAAGACTCAGCTTTACGCAGTGGAAGTTGGTGCGAGAAGAGTTCCAGCAAAATCTTTGCATCACTTACTGAAATAATTAGGCCTAAGCAGGTCTGCCGTCAATACATTTATGGAACGAGCTTCCAAGACGGCATTAACGGAATCATACAGTATTTGGTTGGGTAGGGAGAGAAGTAGAATGGTGGATGGTGAGCGTATTATCGCGCAATAAAAAAAAATGGGGGCCTCCTTTTCTTAAACCAGCCTATTGTCGGTCGCAAGTCCGAGACACCATTATTCTCATCTCCTATCCACACACGATCGACCCGGCACCCGCACGGTGAATCCATGGAATGCTTAGAAATTTGTCTTAAAAAAATCGGTATTTTAGTGACGCACCGCTCGTTAAAGAGGTTAAATGTTTTCCCGGTTTGTAACTTAGTCTTCAGGCCGTAGCACATACGACACTCACTGCTTCTTCTACACGGCTAAAGAATTAACATTCAAAAAATCGCGTGCGTACCACACGCGTTCAGAGAACGGCCCGCGCTGTACACGCAGACTGCTTGCTTGAAGCGTGATGACGACGTAATAACAAACACGAGTATTTCTAATAGAAACTGTGTCTACAGCGGTAGGTGAGAGCTGTCGGCGCTAAGAAAGCAAGCGGCACCTTTATTTGAGACGGTGTTCTGTAATAGCAGTGTTGGAGCTATTGTAAATGAGCAAGCGAAGTATGGAATGGCACCATGTTAAGTTAGCACAGGGTTGGCGAGGGTCTAATGTCAATCTTAGATGACGATTCCACAAGTTGGTGTTTATTTACCTACCTACTATATTTATTAGCTTAGTTATAGTTTTAATAACTTCATTTTAATATTTTCAGATAATTAAACATATTATATTATTATTATACATATTATCATTTCTATTATATAATTTTATTTATATAGGTACTAGCTCCTTGTGTTACTTATCTTATCTAGTAGTTATTTTTGTTTTAGGTACTCTGGTTAAATAAATTTAAACATGTGCATTTTTTTTGTTAAAAACTATTTTTCATTCAATGTAAATTAATATAGATTAAATATAAATTAGAAGTTACCTAATTAATAAAATTAAAATAAATTAAACTATAAATAAAAAATGTCCTCTATAGACGTCCCATCCGAGATAGTCCCAAGGAGACTAGTAACATTTCCCCTAGCTAATACGCTGGCAGAAATAATTGCCAGCCTTGCTCTCTGCCAACTCCATGGCCAGGCGCCTTGCTTAATGTGTAATTAAATTGAATATTTTTATATTTGTACACTTCGAAAAGTAGAGCACAATGCTGCTCATTTGTTAACATAACCTAAGTTTCAAACGAATAAAGAATTTCAATTAATTTTAAGTAGTTTCATTTGTACCGACATAGAATATTACTAGTCTTTGATTTTTACTAAAGGATTTTCTCAATAGTAATAACAACAAATGGTATAGCTACAAAAATAATGTAATAATACTGAAACGATATTTCGATAAAGTACGTATAATAGTAAAAATGAAGCAAATAAAACAACGATAAAATTATCGACGCCATAAGAATAAAGAAGAAAGACTAGCCAATAACATTGTTAGCCTCTATCTTAGTCGTATGCTTTGTGATTGGATGCTTTTATTAGCTCGCCTTTGATAGTCTCAACTGATCTGCTGTTTTTACGAGGACTTCAGTAC
Source organism: Tinea semifulvella (assembly GCA_910589645.1). Lineage (NCBI taxonomy): Eukaryota > Metazoa > Arthropoda > Insecta > Lepidoptera > Tineidae > Tinea > Tinea semifulvella. Next base: position 7,072,438 of record OU342585.1, read on the forward strand.
AAGGAGGCTAAGTAATCACTTTGCATTAAATGCATTGTCGAGGGACCCGATATCGCGGAGTCAAACTCGAGCACAGAATTGAAAAGCTTTACATTGGATTTATAGATTGAATTGAGTAGCTTACGGGAAATTATAAGAAATGGATTGTTTTTTAATTTTTATATTAGATTATTATTTTTTGTACTATGATACCTAATTAAATATTATTACCAACCAACAATTATAATAACAATAATAATAAACATTTATTTCCAAGTAATTTTACTAATTAGAGTTCGTAAATCTAGGTCATTTCTTAGACTTATACAATTTGCGTTTAGCAACAGAATTAGATATTATATTTTAAAGATATTGTTTTAGTTCTTAGCTGTATTTTTTTTATTATTAAGTAGTTTATATTTATTACAGCCCCTAGAACACAGCGTCCTAGACCTCCACTGCTGGAGATAGGCCTTCCAGAACTGGAGAATTTGGCCTACACTCGCCACGCTGGCCAGACGGCTTGGCGAGGATTTGATGTAATTTTTTTATGACAATTTATTAACGATTTCACAAGTTGGCATTAGTGAAACCGGGACCGACGGCTTAACGTGCTCTCCGAGGTACTGGGACGGTGGTGTTGTGAATCTATAAAAAATGTACGTAAGAAAAGTGTATTTCTCATTGGTACATGCCGGGTGGCTTTGAATCTTTGTAGGATTTAAGGTACGCTTTCTTACAACCAAGCCAAGTTTATATTAATAATAATGATATCAAGAAAAATATGTTATATCGTAAATTTTGAGTTTACGATTTATTAACTTAAAAATATGTACTAATTATTTAAAAATAATATTTTGTATGTAAGTTTAATGATATCAGTCATATTACAACTGCAAATCTATGTCCGAGACCCATTAGATTTTTACAACTCGGGATTAACTGCTAAAAGACTTTTACTAATTCTACGGCTATGGATAACAGTAAAGCGCTTCTTTTATTACTTCACTGTTGATGAAAGTAGGCCTTTAACTGATTTAGTGATGGCATCGAAAAACATTTAAGACTTTAAACGCGCAGTAAACTGGTTTAATGTCATTAAAACGTTATTTTTTCTTGATTATCTGTTACGACTTACAGTGTATTAGATCTTTTACTATCTCTAAAAATACTTAAGCTTATATTGATTTAACAACTAAGTAAACATCACTATATACTTAGCCGAGATCATTGCGGCCGGTTGCAGAAAGGCTCATTATCTTTTACCATTTTTAACGGTATGAGCCAGAGTTTTTACACAACTTAGTAAATATTTTTTTATTTTATACCGCCATAAGTCTGAAATCCGAATGTGAATTAATAAGTAAGCTGGTTAAATAAGATGTCTCATTGTTTCCTCTTCCGATTTCGTGTTTATCATGTTAGAAGCCTTTATTATTATGTATTGACAACCAGCCGATTCTTTACCGATCGTCAATATTGATCGAATCAAGTAAATATACCGCTTCGTTTGAACACTTCTTGAAACTGGCCGGATACATGTATTTGTACAAGTTACCACGGTTGGTTTCATTTATGTTAGTTGGCCTTAGCTAAATGTCTTAAGCGGAAAGTTACGACGCCTCTTCATAAAATATTACAGCCGATTAAAAAAATAATAATTATCTTTCACAAAAATAATAATTCATAGTTTGTTTTTTTTATTATTTCTTGGTTATTTTTTCACTAAGCTTAAAGGACGATTATCTTTCATATATTTTTTTTAAATTATAAAAAACCTTAATAAATAAACCCACATTTAGTTCACGTATACCGACTTGAAAACTTCTAACCACATCCATGCCAAATATGAGGAAATCTGATACGAGCTATCGCAACAATTTTTATTATAAGTTCTTTAATTCTAGTCGAATGAAAGAAAATAAACTAAGTATAAATACAAAACTTTCATTTTTAATTATTCGAGTAGAGATATTTCTACTTTTCAATTAGCAACCCTTATTAAAACGCAAAATTATTTCGAATGAACAGAGCTTCAAAGGTATTAAAATAAGAGCTATTTGTAAGTCTGTGCTCGTATAGCGGCGTCCGCATAATTCCATTAAGCTTCCACATTAGCATGGCGGGGACAAGGCAGGTCGGCGATGTTTGATCTGCGACGGATCTGAACGCTTAGGCGGTACATATTGCCTTCTTAACCAACTAGATGTGCATCTATCGATGAATACTAATACACACATCAAAAGTGTCTAGGGATCAACATATATTTTTGCAATAACTTTTCTCCTGATTGATATTCATTAAAATTTTCTTTAAGGATTGATCAAATAAAATGTTTTCGTTTGTCTACAGTAACGATAAACCAAGTCACCTTTGCATTAGTAAAAAAAATTGCCATTTTCCTAATAAAGGGATTTTTGACATTTTTAACATTAAAGTTCGAAAAAAAGACTGAAATAACAGTTTTTTTTTTAATTTTATTGGGTAACTTAAACAATTAATAATCCGTGTTTCTACCGCGAACACTAACAACACAAGAACATCGGTTTGGCATACTCAAAATGAGTTCATCCAAATCACGCTGTGGAATGGCCGCCCATGTTCGTTGCAACAACAAAAAAAGGTCTTCTTGCGACTGGATACCCTCCATATTCGGCAGAGCTCTTCTCTGAAGAATATCCCATGCATGCTCAATCGGGTTCAAGTCTGGCGACTGAGCAGGCCAGGGCAGGACATTGATGTTAGCTGCGGCGAGAGTCTGTCTTACAACTCTTGCGGTGTGCGGTCGTGCATTATCATGCATTAACTGAAATAAGGGACCGATATGCACTTGTAGAGGAACGATGACGTCTGATACAACCGTCTCAGCATAAATTTGAGCGTTGAGGTTGCCTCTGATCCAAATCAACTCAGTTCTTCCGCCGATCGAAATACCCGCCCATACCATGATGGTTCCACCACTATAAGGATGGACTTCCTGGCAGGATTTTAATCGCTGTTGGCGTCCAGGGGTTCTCCAGTGTCGTATACGTCTTGTATCCGGCCTCATACCAAAACGAGACTCATCAGAAAAGCACACGAAACGCCATTGTTCTTCTGTCCAATTTCTGTGTTCAAGAGCCCATTGATATCGAGTCCTACGATTGTGCATTGCTATAGGTGGTACCCGTAGCGGTCTTCGGGAATGAAGGTTCACTTCATGCACGCGGTTTCTGACTGTTTGGTCGCTAATTAAGTTCCCTGAAGAGCGATGAAGGCTCACGGCTAACATCATGGCGGTTATTGTTGGAGTTCTTCGAGCTGTGATTTGAATGTATCGGTCTTGTCTCCGTGTGGTGCAGCGATACCGTCCTCCATGGCGCTCAGCCACGGTACCAGTGGTTCGGTAACGTGTCCAAAGTCGACTGATAACACTCTGACTTGTATTCAGAGCTAAAGCCACAGTACGTTGCCGGGAACCAGCTTCTATCATTCCCACGGCTCTGATCATTTCTTCCCTGCTTAAATGACGTCGCCGCTCCATAATAACGTTGGTTTTAATCAGTAGTAGGGAAACAGTAGCACTAATAATGTCTTCAATGCGTCTTATGTTTTTATAGGGAAAATATTGACAGCTGATTTTCATCTTTTACTCGAATTTGATTGACAGTTCCTGTTTTAAATTATGAAATGCACCAAAAAGGATCCATATAAATTTATAAAATCATAAATTTATTACAAAGCCACATCTCAATCACAAGAAATCCGCATAAACATGCTTGATCCCTAGACTTTTTTGATGTGTGTATAATCATACATTCTACTTTAGGACGCAACGTGTTGAAACGATTGACCGACTCTTTATCAAAGGAAGATTTATTTTAAAACGTAAGTATATACGTTAGTATAGCTGAGACAGGGTAGGTTAGCGAAGTTTGATCTGCCATGGGTCCTCACGCCAAGGCGGTATACATTGCTTTCTTAACCAACTAGATGTGCATATATCGATGAATACTAATATAATCATACATTCTACTTTAGGACGCAACGTGTTGAAACGATTGACCGACTCTTTATCAAAGGAAGATTTATTTTAAAACGTAAGTATATACGTTAGTATAGCTGAGACAGGGTAGGTTAGCGAAGTTTGATCTGCCATGGGTCCTCACGCCAAGGCGGTATACATTGCTTTCTTAACCAACTAGATGTGCATATATCGATGAATACTAATATAATCATACATTCTACTTTAGGACGCAACGTGTTGAAACGATTGACCGACTCTTTATCAAAGGAAGATTTATTTTAAAACGTAAGTATATACGTTAGTATAGCTGAGACAGGGTAGGTTAGCGAAGTTTGATCTGCCATGGGTCCTCACGCCAAGGCGGTATACATTGCTTTCTTAACCAACTAGATGTGCATATATCGATGAATACTAATATAATCATGCATTCTACTTTAGGACGCAACGTATTCAAAGAATTGACCGACTATTTATTAGAGGAAGATTTATTTTAAAATATAAGTTTACACGTTAGCATAGCTGAGACAGGGTAGGTTAGCGAAGTTTGTTCAAACTGCCATAGATCCTCACGTCAAGGCCAACCAACCAACTAGATGTGCATATACCGCTGAATACTAATATAATCATGCATTCTACTTTACGACGCAACGTGTTGAAACGATTGTCTGACTCTTTATAAAAGGAAGATGTATTTTTAAACATGATTATTTTTATGAATCTAGAAGTTCTTATGAAATATTTGTTGGCGGCTACTATTGAGATACGGACGTATTGATTTCTGGTCGGGTTGTTAAATTTATTTGTGACATTTCTCAAGTCTATTACGCTAGAGACATAGACAATTTAAACAATATTCAATTTGTCCACATGTTAAAAAAGTTCGAGGAATTACGGTTGTGATGATACTTTTTTGCATTTGATTTTATTTTATAAATATAAGAGTTAACTTGAAGGCTACCACCATAGTCTCGCCGACGACGTCGTCATTTACGAGTATATAGGAATAATCCACCGAGGGCCATTTCCCAGTTCTCGTTTGTTGAAACGCCAAATCGCGGCATTATTCTAATTCGCCTTCACGATAGCTTTCGAAGAAGCTATTTATTTGCGCCGTAAGCCCGACGCGGCGTCGGCTAACTTACAACTACCCAGTTTAAATCACTCCTAGAAATTACTTAAAAGTCAAAAATAGGTGTTAACTTCGACAACATCGCGTAGGAAACACCTGTGGGTGGTCACGTGTTTTATTCAAGAAATGTGCTTTTACAAGCTTTTTGTGTTCTGTCTTGCCTTTTTAATTATTACATAATTATAATACACATTTTTTTAAACCAATAACTATATATTCTACATTTTAAAAGCTTAATTAATTAATGATGATCCATGCACTCGACAAGATTTAGTATAATAACATTCGCCGTAACTTATATTTAATACTGGATGGAGCATATGTTTCTGAATCTATTTTACACGGGCCGCAGAAGTAAAAGATATTTCAGATATAAAAACACGTGCCCGATGCTAATAAAGTTCGGCAATATTGGAAAGGTATTTTGTATGAACGGTTTTCCACGGAGGCCAGAAAAAAGGGACATAAACCGAGAAGAAATAATAGAAGAAACGAAAGTGGAAATATGGCCGAGTCATATTTTATTTACTGCATACATTGTAGGCTCTATTTTTATCACCTTTTCATTGAGTTACGTTAATATTTTTTGATATCTGAAATAATCTAAATTTTCATGATATCGTGTTTTATATTACATGAAAGTGAAATTTATGTTCATGAAGTTATGAAAATCACAGATTGATAGATCGACAATTCAATAAAAAAAAACCATCATTACCATATCCCTTTCGAAGTGATCAGAAACCACGCTTATTCTCTATAGTGTAATACAGTGGATTGACATTTAGTCAACTTTACTATAGTTCCATCATGACAAGCTCGTCCCTAGCGAACCAGTCTCAAGATATATCATAAATAAATTAAACTAATTATTGTGTCACAACCAGATTTAGCACCCGTTAAATTCGGTTTTAAATCGACGGTCTAGACCACGAAGGCAGTTAATATAATAATTGTATTAACAAATTATTAGCCAAGGTTCAATAATTCGCTTGAAAAAAAGAATTATTCCAATAAAAAACCTTGAACAATTTGTCAGTCTACTAGGCGAGGGATTTGAGAGACATGATCGTGCTTCATCATCGTTTTTTCGTCAAAGTAGTACCTCGCCCCCGCCCCACGCTTCGCGGACTACCGCCTTGGGGACTCTTATTACTCCGGATACAGCCTACTATATACTTGACTAAACATTTCCTTTAAAAGAACTTTAATTCTTTTCAACGTCTCCTAAATAGCGAGAATCGAGCAGCTTTATTACTTTGGGTACGCTTGCTTTTGTTTTCTTTTACGATAAAACACGACGTTACGACATTGAGCCGTAAGTGAGGAAGGTTGCGTCGTCTTGGTTCTATGATAAGGTCCTGCGAAACAATAAACTCCCTTCCAGAATGTTAAAAAATATTTAATGGGGTTCAAAGAACAAGACTCGTGTTTTTGGGATGATATCAAATTTCTTTATTTTTAGGATGTATCTAATGAGCGATGTTCCAATAAGTAAATTTTAAAGTAATACTTTTTGCAACAAATACATTACATTTGTGTTCAGATGTTTTAAAATGCAGTGTAATAAAGTACCTAATGATAACTCGTGCATCGATAGGTGAAAGCTTTGCACATAGTGTTTAGTTTCCGCAGGGGAGCTCCGAGCTTTCGCGTGTGAAAAATACCTTTTTATCTTGGGAATTCGTGCAGAGATGCCGAACTCTTATATTTATAAGGCAAAACGAGAAATAAAGAAACCGAATAGATGGAAAAAAGAAGGAAGTAAACGGAGTCAGGGCGCTCGCAACGGCTGTAGATCTCGCTGATTGTGAGAAACGTCGCGCCGCACCTTGAATTATTTGACAGTTTGAATTGTCACCGCCCGTTTCTGTTGTTATTTTCGCCAAATCTCTCATATGGCGAAGGATAATGCGTAAGTAATAAAACAAACTAGAACTTGTTAAAATACAAGCTCATTTCTGTTTGCGTGTCGACCCCAGACGTTAACAATATAATAAATTGCCGGTGGGCCTAGGGTTGAGAGAAAATGTATACGCGCACTAAACATTTTTGTAGTATGAAGGATTAGAATTTTTGATGTAAAATTAACGCGAAAAACGTTATAAGATTCGTGTATTTCTAGTGAATGAGCACCAAGTACGTAGTAGCATAAATTATGTATGTAGGTGCGAACCAATTAACAAACATACGAGTATCATCATGTAGTTACCATAAAGCCTAAGGTGCGTATCAGAGGCTCTTTTCGAAGTGAAATATTACCTTTCACGTGCAATTTCCTCCGGAAAGTGTCGGCGCGTCTCGTCCAATCAACATAGCCTACGCCCGACGTCTAACTAATTATGTTTACGGTGTCGTCTCATCCCCTAGCCTGGAGCACCTTTATGGATTTGCTGTTTCCATAGTTACGTAATTATTCGTACCTTGCTAATTTCAATTTATTGTCGGTATTTTATAGTTAGATGTATAGCTCACATCACAAAACGATAATGCAATGCAATACAATGATTCCATGGAGAGCGACCACGCACGATCCATTAATTACGACCGCGACGCGCCGCGTGAGACGTCAACCGTGCTATCCGCCGGCGTCCCTTCTCGACCCTCCCTCCGGAACCGGCTGGAGTTTCCTCATCGCCATTTATACGAAAACCTCACAGCTAAATCCCAAAACTGATCTTTTCTCAGCGTTTTTTCACAAAGCTGTCATAAAATAAATGAATTAGCATACCTAATTGTCCTTCGAAACGAGTACAAAAAATAAAGAGCCCCTCCGCGGATTCCGGACGGATTTGGCCGACGCAATCAAAATTGGGAATAATTTAACAACTCGGCCCACATGCAAAGCCGTGAAATAAAAAGTAACGTTAATATTAGAACAAAGGAAAGTATCCAATAATACGGTGCGAAAAAAGAAAAAGTAATATCAAACATTTAATTTCTGTCAAATAGAAACCTTTAAAGAAAATGCGTTCTCATACTCGTAAAGTCTACTAAAGCATAAACATATTAAAGGTATTTAAAGGAAATTGCCTCAACGAGCTACATCAATTATCTATACCTATCTATACTGTGGGAACAAATTTTAAATAACCTACCATCAGGAAAATGAAGCGAATGTAAAATTGAAGTATAATAATACACTATTAAGCAGTAAGGTACTGGCTGAAAATACGTAGCAATTACTAATAATCAGCTTTTTCGTATTACATGCTTTTCATTTTAATTTATTTCATCATTTTTGCGAACGATATACCGCTCCATTGGCCCCGCCTTATAACAGGATAAAAGAGTTGACGCGTGAAGCGAATCTGTAGCCATTTTATTTCAGGTCTTTTATATTACAATATTCTTCAATACACTCGTTCAAACACAACAATATAAAAACAAATTACGATATTAATGACAAATCTGTCTAGAGTCAATCTTACTGAGTGTTTCTTAAAATATCGATTGCCACGCGCCCCCTTTTATTGATTTGTTGGAAAAGTTTTTCCGTAGCGTGGTTTAGGAGTACACGGCGCGTAGCCTGAAGCGACGACAATTACCAGCGCAGCGCTAGACGGCTAATACAAATCGGTCGCCCCCGGCTGCGTTTATCCGACGCTCCGCTCCTAGCCCCGGGCCCCGCGCGCTCTCCCGCCGACCCTACGAAGAAACTATTACATCATTGTTCTGTCGCGTTCCGATTCTATTTTTGTTCAACACTTACCTGAAAAACAATCCCTCGTCAACGGAGAATAAGATACAAAATCCGTAAAAGCATTTGATGGACGTAACCTTTTTTATTGATACTATTTTTGTTACCTTTATCAGAGTAAACAAGAAATAGAGTGTGAGAAACGCAATTTTTGATTTTGTTGTCTGCAGATAAAAGTACGATAGTATGTAGGAAAAAAATAATACAATATTGTTTATTTTAAATAGAATTCAGTACACATGTATTTTATAAAGTAAATGTGTATTGCAGTAAAATATTATTTGTCTAAGTAGGGATTACACTGTAAAATCGTCAAGTTATGATTTATTAGTAAATTGTCTACAAAATCCAAAATAATTCATTGGTGGATAAAAAAAAGTTGATAAAAAAAGTCTTATAATACAAGTAGCTTCAATATTCTTCCAAAGTTGTTGGAATTCTGTTCCTGGAGGAGTCATTAAGAGGCACTATAAAACCAGTCGCAAGTATAATTAGTTTGCCATTAGCCAAATATATTGGCACTCCTCAGGTCCCTGCTGTTCTTCGTCTACAAAACAAAGAAACTTTGCTCAAGAATTTATGGTCTCATGCATCAATGTAAGTTGGAAATTATATTCTGTTTTGGCATGCTGTCGGCCGTACAACTGTCTGTAACTACGCGATATTCGTTAAGTTATCGCTGCGTAGATGTTAGCCAAATTTGTATTATCAAGAAATTAATCTATAGGAAAGAGTTTAAAATAAGAAAAAATACCACTAAGAGATTTTTGTTTGAGAAATTAGATTGCACTGTTTTGGAAATAGTATCCACCATCTATATTGTTTATTGACAATATGAATTGTTTTGCAGCGGCGTGAAGCGGAGTGCACAATTGTATTAAAACGTATAGTCTAAGATCGATTACGTCTGTCAATAATTTCAAAATCTTGGCGTAATACCCAAGATTTTGACATTTCTGACAGACATAATCGATCTTAGACGATACGTTTTCGGACGATTATGCACTCCGCCTCACCCCGCTGACTGTGTTTAATATAAGTATATTAAGAAGTATTAACTTTTTTATAACTGCATGATTAGACAGTGATTTTTGCAGAAAATCGAAAACTCAAAATCGATACAAGCTTTACTAAATTACAAGCCGCAGCATTAATATCGCTAGTACTTCGATTTAAACAGGTTTCGATCACTTGCCAGCGTATAACCAAATTAGAGCAATTTAAGTCAGGAAATTGGAAGCGCTATCGGGCGTCGGCGAGCTCGGCACCACGGTGGGATGAAGCCCGTGAACGCTACTAGCATTTCAGACATCCAACGTTTCGGCAGGCATTGCTAATGTCGGAACAATGCACGAATCTGGACGAATAGCTTCGAAGATAAACGATAACGGTAGATCGTTGTAACAAGTGATTGATATACGGTCCCGAATGATATCCGGTAGTCGAATAAGCGCGTCTTTAACATCAATTTGATATAAGATTGACTATTGACTAGGTATCCTTTGCAATTCGTGTTATCTCTTAGACTAATATTCCTTTACAGTCAGCAACTTATTTTATTGATAACATAAGTTAGGAACATAATTTTAATATCTTCAAAAATGTATGTTCAAGATACATAAATCATAAGAATATTTCGTTCATATTCGAGTTGGAAATACAGACATTTTAAATTGTTTCCCCGTAGCTGGTATCGAAGTGAACGGTTCTCGAATTTCCATGAATGCACCGCAATATGTCCATAGGATGGAGCACATCCGGCAACGTTCCCGTGTCTTATATTACATTCATCTGATGCGTGGTTCCAACTCTACCAGATATTGCAAAAGCACTATTACACTAATACGAGTACATCGTCGTATTTTGCAGATGTCAACCTATTTTCTTTCAATATTATTTTATTAAAAATATTTTTGCACTATTTGGTAAATATAATTTTTTAAATATTTTGTTGTGATAAACTGTCTTACTATATTTCAGGCATTCATTTTTCATCAGTAACACTCCCAATATTGCACTCAACAAAAAAAAATTATACAATTACACAAATACAAGTATAACAAACACATACAATTCCTAAACTCTATGATCGTTGAAATAATTTCAGTTTTCAGTACTATCTCAATGTACAATGAAATCATGTCGGCAACTGAAGCAAACTTAGGAGCACATGTTAAGTTAATAATGACTAAGTGTACAAGTTGCCGCACTTAGTTCGAGAGCCTGGAGTAGTGGTGCGTACTAAAGTTATTGGCAAAGTTGATGACGACACGGTCAGAGTTTCGGGCCGGTCTGTTGTTTAGCTAAAACAATAGCGAATCAAGAATGCATCGGAACTTTCTCAAAGACACCCGGCTCTTGTGCGTGTGACGCTTTGCAAACACTCGCTCGCAAACTTTATATTGGTTGGGAAACTTTATCGTTACGAAGATTCAAGGCCCATCTAGAGCATCAAGATTGCACCACACTCAATTTGTTAACGTCATTACTACTTCATTCGACCAACTTTAAAGTTATGATATTATACCATAAGAAGAAGACATTTGTCATACTAAATTATTTTTATGTACTTTGATTTTTGATAGAAGAATATGTAATAACATACAGCGCGAAATTGATCTAACGCGACGTTTTCTTTCGTTGTTACACCGATTATGTTTATTGATATATATTACTTATATTAAGGCCCCTGTAACCGATCAAACATGTTTGACAAACTTTACGTGTTTGTCAAACAATTTGATAGTGTGCGGCCATATTTGAAATGTTTGCCAAATAAATAATTTTCATTACAATTTATATGGGGTTATCGGTATTTACGTTATATATTTACGGTACGATTAGATACATGGACAAAAACAAAAGAACCGCAACAATAAAAAAGATGACAAAATTAATGAAAAGATTTCGCAAAACATTACATAGGAAGAAGTAAACAAATCATTAAAATTATTAATACTCTTTTAATATAACAGAGTCAAAATTTGTTTGTCAAATATGTTTGGTCATTTACAGGGCGCTTTAGAGGTGTGGTGAGCTATCTACAGATGCTCTGTTAAAACATGTTAATAAGTATATAAGTTAATAAGTATATAGTAAATTGAAAAAAAAAAACCCTACATCTAGAAGATAGCTTTAGACAGCTTACAGATAAATATTTCCATGATATAAAGTAAAAAATGAAAACAATCTGAAGGTAAATATGCGAGTTGTAAGTAAGAATTTCATGTCAGCTGCGACGAAGATTGGCAGGCGCGAGTCTCTTGTGACTCTACATACCGTTGAAGACATAAGCTCCTCGATAAGTATTTTCTAATGATACATTTATCAGAGACATCAATGGCGTAACGCCTAGATATCATTTAAGAATACATACCGATGTGTAAAATAAAGATGAAGTAGACGTGTATGATCAATTAACTCTATGCCTATGTTCTATGAAGCAATAACAAGTTACAATATATAAAAACAGAATACATTCTTATAAACAAAAGTACTTACATACTTATATAATACCATATACCTATACTTGTACATATAGGTACCTATAACACTTCCAGTTGTTGCGAGCTATTTAGGAAACGTGTGAAGACCATCTTTAAAAATAGTGAATCTGTTTGGCGGTTGTCTGATATCTAAAGATTGTTTTACGACAACAACTGCAATTAAAAGATATGTACTAATGGTACACCAGGCATTACAACTTACGACAAAACCGAATATTCTATCTTTTTATGGTGTTGCTTACTGGATAACTAAATATTACGTTTTTTGGATGGAACTAATGTTATAGATAATATAATTCTGTTTTTGGTCATTATTAGGATGCCCTACGTTACGTTAAAGTCTACATGTAAGCGTTATGCCTAGGCCTTAAATCGGTATAGGCTTCTAAGATTATGCCGGTCGTAAGGCTAATTAATTTTTAAGTCAGTGGCATCAAACTCGGCAGACGGCGTCCGACTTCTAAATGAATTCGACTGCCATTTGAATATACAGGTTGTCCTATTTTACTACTAGACTTACTGTGTTTTTTTTTATAAACTTATTATAAGCATGATAATGGTTGGAAAAGGAAGTAAATCTAGTACAACCAACGGAAAAAAACAGTTAAATCGATCCGAGTTACGAGGGTGAAATTGAGTGAATTTTTAGGGGTGAAATAGGTTTTTTATGATTTTAAGCGAAACTAAACCTATCGAATAAGTTAAATGTTAACGTTATAGTATATTATATATAAAGGACTATAACTTTTGTATGAACCTTTTTATTTTTTTGATAAGAATTAAAAAACCCATAATTTATTAATATTGTTTTACCTAATTTGGTAGAAACTTAGAAAGGCATTAACGGAATCATACAGTATTTGGTTAAATAGAGAGAGGAGCAGAATGGTCGATTGTGGGCACCTTGTTGCCCAATAAAAAAATGGAGACCTCCTTTGTTAATCAGACTATAGTCGGTCGCAAGCCCAAGATGCCATTCTTCTCCTCTCTCGCAAGGAGAATCAATGGAATGCTTAGAAATTTGTCATCCCTCTCTCTATTTCTTTATATACTAAACAATATGTTTTTCTTTTATTCAAAGCATATTTTTTTATTTTGATTTATGAAAAGTGACCTTAATTTTAGCTGAAAATATTTACATGCTGGAATCAGTTTTTTTAATGTACAGTATAAATAGAAATAACTTTACAATTAAAATATATTATAATATTTTATTCGATCGAGTGAAACGCAAGTTTATTAACCTTATTGATTGATATCAATAAAATACAGTTTTTTTTTTAAATTGAGTCTTCAGTATTTTATTTGCATTTATATAAGAATTGATAAATGTAGATTTAAAATGGGCCAACCTGTATAACAGGAAAGAAATCCGTTTTCGCTTAAAGCATTGAAATGTAGAAGGGTCATTCTTCTATTTGGAAATATAAAAATATATTTATATTAGTAATGACGGTAAAAGGCCGGATGGTATGTCTCTTGTACCATGGAGTGAGGAAAGATGTCTTGTTTGGGATGTCACCTGTGTAGATACTTTTGCTGCTTGCCACATTTCCTCTACATCAAAAAAGGTCGGTTAGGCTGCTCATACAGCAGAATTCAAAAAGCACATTAAATATAATAGCATTAAACAAAGTTATAACTTTGTGGCATTTGGGATTGAAACAATTGAGAATATACCCTATTCTCTTCATATCCACACATTCGTTAAAGAGTAAACGAATTTTTCAAGAGTGTGGCGACCCCATATGCCATAACTACCTAAAACAGAATATTTACCTTATAATTCAACGAGGAAATGCGGTGAGCGATTTATGTACCCCCCTGGTACTAACTAATGGCTTACTAGTTTATTTTGTGGAATAGTTTTAATTTCATAGGTATTTTTAGTTTAGTTTTATTTATAATTATTTTTAAATCTATTTTATTTTAATATTTTTGTATCTACATCGAATAAAAATAATTAAAAAATATTTTTACATTATTTATGTTTTTTTAAATTATATGTATATCAATGAATGATAATATTTTTATACTTACATACATATTTTAATATGTTGGTAATCAGTGTGTTGGTGTTCATATTTATTACATTAAACATGTTTTTTTGTTCTGACTGTTTTTTGAGAGATATGTCTCCCCCCTAAGAATTAGAATAGCGTGTAAATGCGTAATTTGTAATTAATTCGTCAGGAAAACGCTTGTAATATAATTACATTCGCTTATTCCAAAATACCCGTTATACAGAAATTAGAAAGGATTTAGCAGCTTAATGCAAAACATTACTTCTAAAATAATTTATGTTGGCAACATATTTTCCATTCTATTTTAATTTTAATTATATAAAAACCTTGTCTTTATTTCCAATCTGCTCTATATCTGAGGTTAACAATCACTATTGAAATTTAAAAAAGCCGTATCTAAAATAATTTATAATCTGGCATTCTATGTATTATTGTTCTTGTCACAGAATCAATAATAAATTTCAATTAGAGTAATAATAAATTTTTAAATACTCTTTTTTTGATGAATTCTATATTCTGTTTAAAAAATTAGTAGGTACCTACACCAAGATCTTAAAAGTCTTAACTGATGTCTGCTTAAGTTAGTTATTTAGAAAATATGACACAAATTCCATTGTAATTAAACTGGAACCGCTAACTTTTTGGAACAAAAAAGGTAGGTATTTAATTACGTAAACGTTACCTTCCCTGGGGCTTTTAATACGAAAATGGGTAAAAAGGTCCACGTAATGTAAGAGAAGTTTCTTAGGTAACATAAAAGCGATTAAAAACATTAAAATTCTTCAGAATGCACTGACAGGAATTTATTATTGCGTCCCATCTGTACTACTTAACGGGACTTTCGTGAGCACCACATTATGGCCAACTGGATTCTACAAATTACCTTCCTCTTAAAAAGCGTTTCTGGAATGTGTTCCTGGAAGTAATTCCCTCTACGTGTTTGTATAGTTAAAAGTCCAGTTTTATATAATTATCTCTCTATGCTTTTTCGGTCACGTTTTCTCGATCATTCTTTAGTTTAAACTTACGAATTCTATTTAATATTTGTTTTAATTTAAAATAACGACCTCTTGACAGTATTATGGAATTAAGGTATTTCGTACAATAAGCAACACTTGTCGTGACTTAAATTTGTTCCAACGGCCGTCTTGATCCATAAATATAGGACGGTTCCTAAATCCTTGAAAAGGCACTGTGGAGCAGCTTTCATCAGAAAATTCTCCATTATCTGGAGGAAATCGTTACCGGGGTTAAACCTCGCCCACCCTTCATCCCCGACCCGCCTAGGCTCCTTTCATTTACGATGGCGTTGCGTTCACGCGTCCCCGCCGCGGCCTTTGCTTCAGGTGGGCGTAGTCATTGTATTCGGTATTTAAGTAGCTCATTTGATATTCAGAGACAGTTTGCATTCAGAAAGCTCGCACGTGGGTCCCGGTCGGAAGCCGTATCGAGATGTCGGAGTCACGGACGCAGACACACCGACTAGCGCAGTTTCATAGCACGTGACAGGCCGGTGTCAA
Source organism: Tinea semifulvella (assembly GCA_910589645.1). NCBI lineage: Eukaryota > Metazoa > Arthropoda > Insecta > Lepidoptera > Tineidae > Tinea > Tinea semifulvella. The sequence goes on from OU342585.1 coordinate 7,088,302, forward strand.
ATATACACTGATCTTGTCTCCATTGTGCGTGTGGGAGGTAGTACAACGCTAACGTATGCGTATGTGGTGGTTCTCATTGAGTTAGTGAGCTCATTGCGCAATGTTTATCCACAAATACACTAATGAAGGCACCTACAAAAGCGACTAGATTGTTAATTAAACTTGCTCAAAATGTGACACCCTTACGAAATGATGCCGAGCTGAAAGCACAATGCACGGGTTCAATGTTATTGAATTAATTCGTAATCAGGATTCTCGGTGTGCGTTCTTGGATGTAATCATACTAATAATGATAATAACGCGTAAGGTTTTGTAGAACCTTTTGCGTTCTACTTTATATTTAATTTCTAATTGTATACTTACTTCTTTTAGTATGTTGTACTTATTAATTAGACTAATTAGGCTTCGCAGATCCTTATTGACAGAAAAAGTAATTTAAAACGATCCCCATCATTAGACTGAAACCAAAAGGAATAACCATTTCCCTAATCATTATTCTTAAAGACTCTTCATTAAATTCCTTTTATCTCTCTCGGGATATTTCCTTCGCTTGGCATCAATCACATTCACTCGAAAAACTCGTTGGCTTTATTCTAAACTCTCATAATAGGTAATGGAGGTTTTCATCGTGAGCGGTGTTGGCTGGCGCCGGCGATTACTTTGAGTTCGGTCACAATGCCGGCTGTTGCCACTCTTGAAAAGTTCCATAGTCCAAATCTTCGGTGGATGCAGAGCTAATTAAGATGAAACTTTTATAGATAGACACCTGCACAGAGGAGACGTAAGGAAGAAGACAATGAACGACTTATCGCAGTCTTGCAGGCGTACCAGATTTTGTAGGAGTAGCAGAATCCAATTGCTACCCTAAGCCGACGTGATTCGGATCATATTGAGTTTCTACAGAGTTGTTAGTACCAAAAGGAAAGTATAATATTGACTGTGACCTTTACACCACTGATTTAAAAATGACAAATACTAATATAATATAATTTAAGATTTACTAATATATTTAAAAAAAAATTGACAAGTGAAACTAACAACATTATATCTCTAGTAGAAATAAAAGTAAGAAACTAAATTGTTTTTCATGAAGTCACGTTAAAATTATATGAGTAGAGAACACAAATTATAATGCATTTATTTGACTTGAAATAAGTTAGATTTGGGGCAATTCCGACGGTTATCCACATCAAATTTAACTTTATAAAATAGAATGAAGTTAAAATTTTCGTTACTCCGCAGTCATTTTGAATTTGTGGAAACATATTAATATGTGCCCGGAATGATTTAACTGTGGGTAGAATTAACGTTGCCTAATAACAACTGAGACATGACAGCGCAGATTCAGTAGGTATACTTTTCCAAAAAGTTTAGTGCAAATTAAATTTCGTACTCAAAGTTGCCTTGTAACTTTGAGCTGTGAGCGTTTTGCTGACATGTTGTGTAGAACATTTTAGAGCAACATTTCTAACTCGTTGTTAATAAATACCTACTCATGCTTTAAATTCGCCTGAATTCTTTTAGGGTAAACTTTACATTTTGTATCGCTTTTGTGAAAATACGCTGCAGATTCAGAGTGGAGATTTTGATAAAGGGGTACTTACCGGGCCAAATTGTTCGAAGTAGTTCTTTACGTCTTCAAGCGTTGTGGGTGCTGACAGCCCTCCTACGAAGATTTTCTTTGTCCTGGTCACCATCTGGAACAAAGTATGTAACCACTATAATCCTATGCAATCCACATGTTTCTAAAAAATAAATTAGTGGTTCTGTAGTCAGATCGCTTTCCTTTAATCCAAAAACCCCGGCCTATATCAATTATAATTATACTTGTCTTACGTACATATGTCATGTCATAGATTTATATCACCACCGTTCCCGTGCCTCGGAGAGCACGTTAAGTCGTCGGTCACGGTTTAACTAATACGAACTTGTGAAATCGTTAAGAAATTGACAAACAAATGACATTAGACCGTCGCCAACCCGTCTGGCCAGCGTCGCAAGTGTAGGCCAATTTCTATAGAAATATATTCTGGAAGGCCCATCTTCAGTAGTGGATGTTTAGGACTGTATTATAGGGGCTGTAATAATGAAAGATATGCTCAAAGACTATATACTAACGCTCACGTTTTTTTGTGTATTTTGATATATTCTCTATACATTTCTGAAGGAACGATCTTATAAATCCACAGTAGCAGAAGTTCAAATATCAGTGTAACAGAAACGAAGGCCCTATTACTTACTATGAGTGGCGAAAGATAATAGCTCAGTGGAAATTGAATAAAACAAGATTCGGTAACGTAATGTAAGTGAGTAAGGGCGCCTGCCCAAGTCCTGCGACGAACCCAAACGAAATCACACTCAAATATAAATGATGAGTAAGTGGCGGGTGCCGGAGGGTCAAAGGGGGGTGTTACGTGTCCAAGTGCACCCCCTTCTCCCTCGCCCCGGTAAATCTCAAGTGTCACAACATTTTCCGGCACCCCCGTCACAGTGTCGCTCTAAAGCAAGGCTTTTTTATCCGTTTAATTTTACTGCGTGTAACACGCCAGCGTAGACGGATACCGATTTACGGTAATTAGAATAAATTCGCTTCAGTTACGAGATTTATTACAATACTTAGTCAGTGTTTTTTATTTTCAAATAACTTTCTGACTCGCAGTTATTATTTATACTCTGGTATATTATTTGGGTTTGATGATAAAGGTGACTACTTCAAATTGGTACCTACTAACTTAACTTGGACGTCTCTTAAAAACCAATTTACCGAAAAAAACATTGCCAATGAATATAAAATAAAATATCGTAAAAATAAAGGAAACATTAAGTCCGTTTTTAAAGCTCACGACCCAATTTATGTAACAATTGCCAACATTACAGTATCGGTGGGGTGTATAATATTTTCCGGTACCCGTTTAGAGGGCGAGCCGAGGACAGCGAAAGTGGCCATAAATGGGAGACCTTCGGATAGTCGCAGCCCATTCTCATTTTCAATGCGACAACAGGTAGAACAAAAAAATGATCTGTGGATAAAACAACATTTTGCCTTTTTATTAACCATAATATAAATATATACCTTTGTTTATTTATATAATGTAAACGGATGGCATTTGTAACAACAATCCCTTTTACAGATACATTTCACAAGTTCAATTAAATTAATTTATTTTGCTAGTAAGCATAGGTCCAATAATAGTAAAAGAAAATAAACAATTAATGTACAATGTTTTTTATATTTAATTTTACAAGAATTTTATTAGCTATCATTTTCAAGTATGAATTTTCAGGATCATTTAGAAAAAGTTATAAATTTGTATGTTATTCTTCATATTATTTAAGTACGTTATAAAAGCATGGTACATAATTTATTATTTTATTTTATTATTATTTTCAATTTTTTAGGGTTATATAACTGAAGCAGACCATGAAGTTGAGCATTAATTCGTTATACCAATATGGTACACACATGGCACACATAGTTATAGTTAAAATTAATTACAAAATTTCAACTAAACATGCGAGTTAATAATAAAAAAAAAAATTCTACAGTTTTACACGTATTTTTTTACAATATTGATATAAAATAATATTATTTTATTATTATCATAATACTTATTGGTGTATCTGGAGTACATGCTGACCATCATTTGGAAAGTGAAAATCATAACAAACATATTTTAAAATTACAAAATTACGCCTTAAATAATGGCTGATGTAAATAGGCATAGTCACACTATGAGCTAAGACACACGTAATTGTAATGTTAAAATAAAATGTCACTTCAGTTACGTGTTATCATAGTGTATCGTACCAAAACGGTGCAGATGCTGCCGAGAACTTCACTGGCCGGAATGTGCTATTCACACTATACTTGCACAAGCAAACATGAAAACTATGCTGTTTTAAAACAAGAGATCTGTATCACTGAAGGGTCGTCTCTAGAGGACATTTTTTACTTATAGTTTATTTTTTATTAGGTTTAGTTTATATTTATTTTAATTTTAACTTTTAAGTAGTTTTAATTTATATTGTAATTATTTTATACTGTTTGTATATTACTTCAATTATGTTTAAATAAATAAATAAAAAGAGATCTGTATCTACGAGCATATAGTCACAAAAAAAATTTGCCGTATAAACCGAACGTAAGTCTTACTATAAAACAAAGTGTGGGCGTAGCTTTGGAAGATCGAGGGATTATATTACCATCGTGACAGGAGAGAAGAGAGTGGTGTGAATAATAAATTCTTCTATTTTTATTACGTCATTGTTACCGTCAATCAGTGATAAATAAAATTGAAACAGTAGAAATGGTAAATAAAATTTGATTAAGCGGCATTTATTAGTCGGATTGAGAGGGTGGTCCCGCGGGAACGAGACGCCCGTGTCAGCTTTAATGTTGACCCGTTCGCTGTGTCTGCTGAAACTGTTGGCAATTACCTTAAATGTGGACAACGTAGCCACCTCCACTGGGAAAATTAATATTCACCGCATATCCAATTTTTGGCTGGCTCTAAATTGGAACGCGTTACCTGTGATTGCTTGAATTAAACCACGACCCGAGCTTCAACTATGCCAAGTATCAAAACAAGACCTCATGTCTTTAGAAGCCGTTAGAAAAATAGATATGCATGACTCTTAAAGGAAATACCCGTTCGGATTGACATGTGGCAAAATCCACTTACCAGTTATTTATTAAATTTATTTAAAATTTATTGAGCTATGTACAAAGGCGGACTTAATGATAGCCGAACCTTAGGACATTTGGACATGATATACAGAGTCTAGGTTTTGAGTTCTCCAGAAGACCGGGGAGAAGACGCACTTCCTGGCTGAAGAACCTCAGGGAGTGGTTCGGGATGAGCACCAGATCCTTGTTCAGGACAGCGGCCAACAAAATCAAAATCGCCTTAATGATAGGCGACCTCCGATAGGAGATGGCACCGTAAGAATAAGAAGAAGAAGGTTTTGAGTTCCTGTGCGATACGAACAAGCTTCTATTACGTTCTTCCTATAAAAATCTACTGAAAATATCATCCCACTTCACTAGCAGATATTCAAATTCGTTTACTGTATCTGCAGCTTACCAGTGCCACTGGCTATTAGACAAGCACCGTCAGTCCACGTCTTCAAAGCTTGCTTACTGCATTATTTTTAGACAAACAACCATCAGGCTCACAAGAAATATTTGGCAAACATATACTTCTATAATATGTATGTATTTCTTAGGATTTAGTGTATGTTGTTATTAGTATGTAGCGTATGTATTTCTTAGTATGTAGTATATTTGAGAAATTAATAAAGAAAAATGAGAGTAGGGTTAATGCAGTAGAAATGAGGTCGCTGCGCCGGTTATGCGGCGTCACTTTGGCGGACCACATACGTAACGTCGAAATACGAAAAATGGTAGGTATAAAAGAAAGCATAGGCACAAAAATAAGGAAAAGCATGCTACGATGGTTCGGGCATGTTGAAAGGATGAGCAAAGAACGACGAACCAGGATATAATACGAAAGTTGTGGGTAAAAGAGGCCCTGGCAGACCAAGACACACGTATCACGATCAAATAAATAAAACACTAGCTGAAGGAGAATTAAAAAGCCTTCGTAACAAAAGGGCATGTATGAAGAGGTTGATGAATGTCGATGAAGCGAAAGAGGTATGTCGTGATCGTGTCAAGTGGCGCTCAATCGTCTCTGCCTACCCCGTAAGGGATCTGGCGTGAAGATATGTATGTATGTATGTGTATGTAGTGAAGAAAAATAATTACGGACATTTTGGACATATTTTACTTTCGACCGCCTCCGTGGTCTAGTGGTAACAAACGTTGCCGTGAACTCGGGAGGTCGTGGGTTCGATTCCCACCGGGGGCAAGTTGTACATTGTATAATTTGTCTCGGTCTGGGTGTTTATATGTAAAATATGTATATATTTACAAAAAAAAAAGTATAATATGTAGTTTATCAACCATCTAGTTTCCGTAACACAAGCTTCGCAGCTTACCACGGAAATTAGATGGCGCTGTGTGACCTGTCTGGAAATATTTATATTTATTTATTTATTTATATACCTAATTTTAGACAGAGAAAAAATCAAACACATTTGTAATAATTAACCTCTATTTTACTAAAACAAATATATGTGTGTAAAATTTAAAATTAGTTATAATAATAATAAAGTAGTATATTGTTAATATTAATATTTTTTATCAGCACTACACTTCATCTCATACTCTCCCAAAGGTTGGATGTTAGAAAATGCCTTGTAGGCATTAATCTTCGCCTTTTCCCTCACTTGTCATGATTGGCCTATAGTAAATATAGTATAGTAATTTCTGACCACCCCGAAAGGGAAACGGTCGTGATGATGATACTGTATTAAAATATTTTATTGAAAACATATTTTTAATAAATATTGGATTTAACGACTAAATGTCTAGTTAATCAGGTACAATAAATAATAATGAAGCGTTAGGTACACATAATTTCATCTTTGTTGCTGCAGCTATATTATTTGGATGTTGGAATAAACAATTTTGCTAACTTGTATTAGGGTAAGCTCTAGAGTCACATAATTAAAAAAACTCAAACGCGTTTACCCATACGAGGCATTACACGACGCGAGTTCGCCGCACCAAATGTCATTATCTGCCCCCTCGCTAACGAGACTCGGCCACTGCCCGTACTCATCTTGTTGTAAAAAAATACAACAATTTAATTTCGTCCAACTTCGTCACAGACAACAGAAAACAAGTATAACAGACAAAAAGCTACACACATTAATTAGAACGAGAAGCGCGAGAACCGTCCTTTACCGTTACGCAGTTCCCGGAACTTGTAACTTAATTTATAAGTGTTACAAACTGCACCAGAAATCTGAAAACCTAACATTTCATTGGATTCCCATACCTTTGCTTTTAAGTTACAATTTAGGAATTCCAATGAGTAATCACGTACATATCGTTTAACTCTCAATTCAAACTCTTGTCAAGAAAATATCGATATTATAAATTGATTTTGTTATTGTTTTGTATGGATCGGAGCCTAACACATTCACTTTAAGTAGTTTCTTCCTGTGAAACAAATAAAATTGTGCATTTGTTATCTTTGTAGCTGATACCATGGAATTATCGTCCGCAAGCCCAGGTACGGGGCGAAAGCAATTTCTTTTACTACCTATTCTGCGGCAAAACCCTCTAAATTGCACGTAACGTTTATCGTTAGATACAGACTAGTCGGCGACAATGTTAATCAATTTTTACTGAGAGACAATTTCAAAGGATAGCTCGTGTACAATCCACCTACTGATGCTGACGCAGCATTTTATTTTTGTTATCCCACCTCTTTGGTATGATGGCCGTTGACTTTTAAATAATTGTTTTCATTGTGTGTTACAATGAATTCTTTTTTTACGGGTATGTATCGCATGACATATTCATTATACCTACCTATGAGACGCAATGGAATACGGATTTTGTATGTTGTATGTTGTAGTTTATTGTTAATATGTCCAGCATGTATTTTATTTACTATCTTATTATATTAATATATAAATAGCAAGAATAAAGGCATATCTCTGAGACGTCTATAAATAAATACACCTACTAAACAAACATAACAAAGAAAATCCCTGACTAGCGTCACCCCAACATTGTCTTGCCTTATCTCGTTTACAGTTCATTAGGTCTCGTGTGCGGGTCCGAGATCTGTGCGATTTGTAACAATAAGGAGACCACAACGTCCAGATGGCAAATGGTGATTCCAGGGCTTAAGTTGCGGTAGCTCGTTAGTGCGATGGCTGAGAACGTGTCGCAATACTAGACGGTACGGCAAGAGACGTGTGGCAGACGACAGCCAGCCAGGAGACAGGTACCCTACTAAATGGCTGACATTAACGAAGCGTTATTGCTCTTATGCTTCGCTAACACTTGCCTCAGTGTTAATCTCTAACTCGTTCCAATGTTGTGTAAGTGTAGGTGGTTCGTATTCAGCTTAATGCAAACAGCGTCGTAAACTGACTGGAGTGTATTGTTATTTGTAGACGATGGAGCTGTGGCGCTGATGTTAGGTACTTGGAACTATATTGTGACTAATTAAAGCTAAACAGTAAGAATGGTAAAAATATACTCTTATTTTCCCTACCGATATTTTTTCATTATGAAAGGTTATCCGTGTATGCTTACTTAATAATCCTACGCTGTAAGAAAAATTCGTAAATATAAAAGACGAAGTAAGGTGAATGCTTGTAAATAAGCAAACTTCTCTGAATTAGAGCGTGAGCAGAATATATAAATATGGCTGATCAATGTACTGATAAGTATATGGAAAATTTAAAGTGGAATATACAATGGTAAAGGTGGATGGAGTGTGGAGGCCGCCGTAGGCTTGAATATCGCTTCTTTCAAGATTTTTTTACGTTCTATTACTCGCACGCATCCCGCCGGCACTGACGAACAAAGGACCTCCTCTTTTCGAGCCTTTTCTATACAGATGTACCCCTAAGTAACCCGAGGCCTGCTTGATGGTTTTAGTACCTTCTCTAGTCGCCTTTAAAGGCGCATACGATATTGTTAACGTGTATAGGGTCATCTGTATACTGTATGCGTAATACTTTGGATAATAAGATACCCACCTATTACGTAGCTTTTTGGATTACTAAAATTTTAAATACATACGAGTATTTATTAAATATACGTATGGAGCAATATGCATTCAAGAACTACTACTTAACAAATGTAAAAGCTGAAAGCTGTTCAACAGTAATTCCTAGAAAGCCTAGCTCATATACGCTACATTTTTACCTCCAAACACAAAAGAAGCACTCAGCCGTCTAAAAAGTACAACACCACATTGGGGTACACTTGTAATCGCTGAGAGCCGCTTAAGGCACATCGAAATAAAGGCAACATCGAAAGCAACCCTCTTTCAACGTACGTATTTACTGCGTCTCTAGATTGCCGCGCACCGCGTGAGTGGATGAAAGGACAGACTAAGCGTCGCCTGCACTCATATGGTTACATATCACCGTCATCTACCAAATGGAAGCGATTATGATGGATTCGAGGAGTAAGCGAATAGAGTGCTTCTTTAAGAGTTAAATTATAAATATGTATAAAATAAGTCGTCTTTGACTTTTAGTCTAGGTTTGTTTATACTAAAGTGCTTTTTATAACTAAACTGATTTACACAACTATTTGTTAATATCCATTGCAAATTATCCCCTATTACATAGAAATACGGATTGTAGAACATTGTCTGACGCGTGACTGTATGAGCATAGAAAATTTGAATTTTCTTTTTAGATGCCTAATCAAATAAAACTTGATTTTATGTTTCGAGTCAAATTATAAGCCGAGAGAGGGCGAAACAAAAAAGTGAATAATGAATGTGGAGGCCGAATCCGGGTCTACGCGACCGTAGCAATTATTTTGTTTCGAGTGCCATCAACACGGTTCGTTCTTTAAAATTTTCATACATTAGGCAAATGTCGAGAATGCGTAATAAGGACTTAAATGTAGTAAGCCGTCGTGCACGGTTGCTGAAAGCTTTCATTAAAACACCCGGGTACAATATTTTGACATGTTTTAAAAGAGGACTTATAACCCATTCTCCCTGTCAGTACAAGTGTCTAGATATTTGGCGGACATGTAGGTAGTAATAATTGTTAGATTCTAAAAAACTATATTAAAAATTAAATCGAGAATTTACGTTATTAATATATGATATCTTTATTTAACCCCATAAAATTAAGATGCGCTTCGGAGGCGCCCGGGAAACAGATACATTAATGCCATTTTTTAATCGAGTTTTGTTAAGGTATAATAAATAATATTTGTATTTTATTTACTTGTTATTATTGTAAAACTTCATTAATGTTATAAAAATAAATAATACATATTTAAATTTGTAAAATAAATCTGTTTTTAAAATTGTGCGCCTCTAAGGCACCTGTTTATCTATTCAGTACAATTTTTCTAGGGTTAAATACCTACCTAATTGAATTCACAACCGTTCCTATAAAGTTATTCTTAACGAATCTGATCTCAAACTAACAGGCAAAAAGATATTTAAATAGCCCTGTTTTTGCGAAACGTGTCTGAGTACATCTAGAGATAGCTATAGGTAGGTACAGACCGCAGAATAGTTGACGCAGCTAAAGCACAGTCGACGCACCCCAGCATAGGGGATGTATGTCTAGCCATTTGTATGAGTAAATAAATACAACCGGCGAAACAAGTTGGTTGTCGTGCCCCCGACACGAGACGACTGCGTCTGCCTACAAAACACGCAACCTCTATGAATGATTGCCCTCTAAACCAACTCTACATCCCTGTAGTCGCATTTTTTCTATGAATTATAACGGAAACTGTTGTGGAAACTTGTTCCAATGTATTTAAGAAAAATATTATTATTAAAACACAGCAGATTTAATAATAATATTAAATTATTATTGGCACAAAAAAGTTACAATTTAAAAAGGTACATACTCTAGTCCATACACCTATACCCTGAGTCTTAAGATTGGTCTAAACATAAAAAAACAACACAATTTAAAAATGTTATATAGGCATTATCTGAATCATACATTATTTGGTAGTGTGAAAAAAGGGAAGCCAAAAATCGTAATATGGAGGGTTTCACATAAAAGAGAAGGTTTCACATGAAATCTTTTCTCTTTATAATATTAGTGTAGATTTTGTAGTCGTGTGAGTCGAAACACAGCTGTAGTTAGATTTACCGTTTCCATTTCTGGTCGATAGAGTTGACGAACAAAATAAGCTCTCCCTAATAAGCTACGGGAAGGGAGCGCGGTGTCAAGAGGCCATAGGATTAAACTTAAACTGGGTTTGCCCGCAGTTTAATTATACAAAACGTACTTCTTGCGCTGAACCGTGTAGGTGTTGTTTCTATGTTGCTAACTTAGGCATTAGTTAATTATGCTCTCGCAATGAAGTTTGAACAGTAAACTTCAAATTAGGTTAATTTTGTGAATTACCAAAATAAACGACACAATTGTAGGCTTATAATTTATCTCGTATAAAATGTGTAAATCATTAGAATTATAAAGCTATCTGCGGATGATCATTATAGGATCGGGATATGATTCTACATCGAAAATAATTAATATAATGATTTTTCCATTGATGCATACATCGAGTATTATATATTACTGATTTACATAAATACAAGAAAGTAATTCCTAATTCGTATACGATGTTTAAAACCTATTTATTTGCTGAACGTATGGAGGTTAATACGGTAGATTTAAACGCGGAGGTGATGGGGCGGTTCAAGGACGAGAACACAGAGATACATCGATAAACTTGTCACTTGTCATGAGTTTTAGAGACAGGATGAGATAGAAAAGTTGGCTAAATGTGAACTCACTCACTAGAAAAGCGTGGTTTTTAGCCGCCGCAGACACTGTCGTGATGATACTATAATTTTACTTCTATGTAATAGTTATTCTCAATAAAGAAATATCACTGTTTTACGAGAACATCAAACTTTATGCGACCGAAATTGAAATGAACAATGTTATTTCTACGGCAGGAGCAACAAGGCACGCTTCCTGTCTGACTCAAACCAGCTGACACACCACAATATGGCGGCCATTCATCGGCCTGAAATTCCCAAAACAATTTCATAATACTTTGTAAATGTATGTAACGTACTTATTTATTTACTCGTACGTTTTTGCTTTTGATCGTGTAAAGAAGCAGGTGAAGCACACAGGGGGAGAGACTTGCGCGTGCGCACTAATCCAAGCTACTCGAGCACGCTTCTGCTATCTGAAGCGCACTTGAACGTCCACTTAACGTCGCCCGCCGCCAGCTCTACAATGCTAGCACTAAAAGAAACACAATATTCTTGAATAATTAACAAAACTAAACCTAATGCTAGGATATACAAAGTTCGTTTCACTATATCATTCAGTCTGTCGATTAAGACCTTTTTTAGACTGCGACTATCGCATCGAATTGAAAAGATACCGAGGAGCGCACCGCTTTAAATATTCGCTCACGTATCAAAACCGTAAAATGCAAATCTATGCAGTGCGGTCGTCTAAAGCGCCCTACAGTTTGGAAGCTTTTAATCAAATGCAATCTTCATGTTATCATCAGGTGCTTAATTAAAAATGGTCGTAAAGAAAAGCTTCATTAGTAACTCTGATTCTAAAGTTTTTAGTTCTAAAATTAAACTTTATATATTATTAAATACAATTCATAAAATGTATTATTTATTTAACACCCTTACACCCTAAATATATCATTAGAATACAGAAATTAAAATTAAGTATTATTGTAATTCTTTGATTACATCAAGAGAACAAGGTCCGGCGCATGTCGCATCGCTTATCAAATGTCACCACTACATACTCGTATATATTATTATCTTACTCGCATTCACTGTAATTTATAATGTGAACAGGCCACACTGAAATGGATTTACAGCTGCAAACCTGCTTGTCTTTGATGAGGGTCTATTTTCGGCCACGAGCCGAGCGCACAGCGTAAATTTCGATATTTCAAGCCGATATATTATTATTACGTTTGGATCCGAATCGATGCGGTGTTATAAAATTTATTACACACTCGTCTCTTCGACGTTTCTAATTTGTAAACAGGCCACTTGTGCAACATGTTGGCCCCTTGTCGATGATGTCTCGTTAAATATAATATTCGGCGTGAATTGACACGAATAAGTCCGTAACAAATTTGTAGATAGACAGACGGGTGACGGACGCTCCCAAAATAAGTTTACAGGAATTTTATTCTTAATTTTAATTAGGTTTTTCAGACTCGTGTGCTTTTTTGTATGCGCGTTTAAATATAAAAACTTTATGTTAGAGAACAAAATGTATATACAAAAAGTTATTAAAACAAAAGCACAGTAAGTTGGTAGTAACGATATGAAATTTTTGTCACAGTTGTAACCAAGAGAATTCACAAAACTTTTCCTGAGAAAGAGAGTACAGAATACATTGTTAAGGTGATTTAACTTTTTTACTGCAAAACAAAGCCAACGGCATGTTAGGTTTCGTGTGATCTGTGGTCGGGTGGACTAACTAAAGTCCGCAGTATCTTTTAGGCACGCCTACTCAGTATGCGAGCGTTTTCCTGCACATCCGTTTTGCTGCGACCGCGGCAGGACTTCCGTACACAAAATACGATGTTTATGTTGAGTTCTTTTAGAATGCCACGCTGCAGTTGACTTTCCGTGCCGTCGGTGTTAAGGAAATATGCATACTTTAGCTCTGTGGTACGAGGATAACCTAATCTAGCCAAGGAGGTGGATTGGCGCACAAACAAAATGACTAACAAAAGGATTAACCATTATTTTGTCTCCGTTTACCATTTGACTTTTTATAGCTATCTTGGTATTATTATCTTCTTTATGTGTTGTCGCAAATCTACTTTTTTACTTTACACTGACAAATCTGTGTATTAATAAATTTATCGATACTGATATAATAAAATAACCTAAAGTTTCATATTTGCTTTATGTAAGCCTGCCGTATCTATGATAATAAGTTTGTATTAGTACCATGTATAGTTAGGTACATATTATAAGCTTGATACCTCAAGGACAATTTCGCCTATCTCTTTTCTTTCCATGACAAATATATTCACTCTTCTCACGAGTCCCTTCTATCTGTTCCCTTACATCACACTGCATTTGTCTCTCTTTCATAGTAGTTGCTACTAATTTATGGAACGTTCTAACTGTCAACATACGGCAAGCAACTACATCATTTTACAAAAAGAAACTGGTGTATTCACACTTCTTAAATGCTCCTCAGAGATATTAGTAAGTCTATATATAGTTGTATATATGTATGTTTATGCATAATTATATGTATTATTGTATTAAACTGCCTCCTAGGTCTAGCGGTTAAGTCCGTGGATTTAGACTCGATTGGATTTAGAGTTTATATAGATTCTTTAGTTATAATTTCTTGATTAGGCATTATTATTATATTTACATTTATTGTGAAAATGTTTAAAATTCAAACACCACATTTGGTAGGTTTTTTGCATGCTCGCCTTAATCTTAAGATTATATATACTAAAAAACTACGAATAAATGATTTTGATTCGATTTGATTTATTTTACCTAATTACTGGGACAACATTACGCAACCCTTAAAACAAGTTGGATGGCGTAGCTCTAGATATTTGCCACACTAATCTCTATTTTAAGAACGGTCCCGCGATCCTCGAGCCTAGGATTAGAGAACTTGCGTGACACTAATTAAGTCGGTATTAAGGTCGAGCCTGTATCAGAAACCGCAACGGGAGTTATAAATGAAAGGGTATTATTATATTAATGCTTATTTAAATCAATAGATTTATATCTTGACACCGAAATTGTTTTTGGTTACACGAGTATGCTCTGAAATTTAGTTCATGTTAGTATAAATGGCGCGGTGATGGCTCAGTTGAAAAAATGCTTTCTTTAAAATCCTACAAAGGTCGGTCCAAACCCCCTCGGCATGTAAGAAATCAAATTTTCTTACGTATTTTTGTCATCGATTTACAACACCATCGTTCCCGTGCCTCGGAGAGCACGTTAAGCCGTCGGTCCCGGTTCCACTAATACAAACTTGTGGAATCTAATTTTCAAATAAAACCTAATAAAAACTACTTTGACTAAGGCTCTTATATAATACTCGTACTATTTCATTCTTTCTTGATTTGACATTCGGAAAAAATGGACCACTTGATCTCAAGTTTGACATTATTAATACGTGCCGAAGAGCTAGTATCAGACCAAAACAGAATTTGAAAATGCAAGCGTTTTTTTATTACAATCCTTTTTTTTGTAGCATCACGATCGTATCCCGTTCGGGGTGGTCAGAATCCACGATTTTTAGAGAAGCTAATTCACAGCCAAATTTACTATAGGCCCATCATAACAAGTGCAAGCTCGTCAATGTCTCTAGAGTACCAAACTTGAGAAATATCACGAATAAATAAAATATTTTTCTGCGTCACGACCCGGAATCCATGGACTTTAACCGCTAGACCACTAGGAGGCTGTCTTAATTTAATGGATTTTTATTTTGACACCGAAAATGATTTTGATTACGTACTCGTATGTTTTAAAATTTAGTTCTTGTAAGTTATTATTTTGATTTATTTTATAAACAAAACTCAAGCTTGTTTTTTTGCTTTGTACATATATAACATAAAACCTACTCAAACTTGAAGAAATATTTCTACTCTAATTTCTATTTTTGGTAGACTTAACCAAAATAGCACTTAAATCTTATATACAAAAATTAGCAATTAAATACAATGTTAGTTTATTCGTTAGGTAAAATTAAAAGTGTTTTGTAAATAATTTGGTCAAATATGTTCTTAATATTATTATATTATATTGTTATAATCCTTTTTGTGAGGAAAGGGAATCTAACGTAAATCCTACTTTGCCACAACTTTTGCCAAAGTAGACATCTCTTTTGATAGCTTCCAACATTGACGGCCTAAAACGAATCTTGTAGATTATTCAAAACTTACTTTCTTACATTACCGCCGATGCTTTCATTAACTTGCCACTTCAATTAGGAAATCCGATGAAAAGTTTTTTTCTTCATAAAACTCAATTTAGCCATTTTGTAAGGAGATCGTTATCATTTTAACGTTAAAGGATGAAGCTAAAAGTAGACGGATTTATTGAGTAAAATAGAAGAGGGATTTAATAGTTCAGTTGAATTTGGTCGAAGCCAGCGCCCAGTGTATTCGCCGTAAGCTGTGCAGTACGGCTAATCCCGGTGCTCGACTAACGGCGTCGGTTAGGCCTGCTACGTAAATTTGTGTAATTTCGAATCCAGGCCAAGTGCCAGGGGATCGAGCGGGCTTCTCGCGGAATTGTGATTGATATGACGGTGTGTGCCTGTTCTGGATCATTGCCTTGCGAAACCGTACTCGAAAACGTCTCGACGGTCCACTAATACAGTTGTCTTTAGGAATAATTTATTCAGTATTTAAAAACAGCGGCAGCTAGCCATGACTGTATAATATGTTTTTAAAGAAGGAATACGAATGGACTCTCGGTTAAATAAAGGTTATCTCTCTTTGCAGTTATGCAGGGAGTTTTGACGTGTTAGGATGCAAATTTTAAATTCTGGTTTCCACATCGCGTTTTAAAGCAATCCATCTCCATTTCGTTTCACACAGAATTTATATTACGCCAAGCTCTACGGGCGTTCGTCCCTCGAAGCTGAGAGAAACTCAAATTCAAATACGCAAATCTCGCGGTGGAAGTGGCAGGATTCTTTTTCAATTTTTATGGCCCTATTATATTTGTAAATTCGTCGTCAGCATTAAAATAAAACAAATCTACAACGTACTCATTAACTTACAACGTATACAATAAACGTTTAAAATTTATATTACTGATTAAGTAATGTAAGTATAACTTATAAATACTTGCCTACTTGTTTTATGTTTTAAGATACATTAAATCTTTTATTCGAAGTTAATTATAGTACATTAAATATAAATTAAAAGCTACCTAAATAATAAAATTAAAAATAAACTAAACTATAAATAAAAAATGTACATGTAGATACATTATTAATTAAATGTATTATTATTATTTTTAGAAGGTAGGTAGTTTAAAGTTGTTGCATCCCTTTCGCTCGCGCACTCCAACATGTGTAATCTACTTACACTTACTACTTACTACTTTTTTTATTTTTATTTATTATTTAGGTACAACGATTATCCTTTATTTTCACAAAAAAAAAACTGATAGGCTATATTGGTTGATTGACTGCATTTGCATCGCTCTCTCTCGCTTATTCCAATATTAACAATCCTCTTAATCAGATGACATTATTTATTAGTAGCCAGTTTCATAGATCAGCTATTCCAAGTGTCAACTAAATGTTCCTTCTTGTTTATTTGAATAATGGGTATACGAGTATGTACAGTGTCGCATACTATAAAAAATATGGAATTTAAGCTATAACCTTAAATTATGTCAGTGATACATTTATTTATTTCGAAAATTTGGTGATGTTGTATCATGACAAGAAATACGGTCGTGAGCCGGTAAAGGTTACCCTAGTTATTAAAGGTCAGGCAGACAACATGGCTGTTAATATTTGGATATTATTATTTATTTTGTCAAATATATTATTCTAGTAACTATATTTTACAAACAATGTACCTGTATCTATCAGAGCGCTATTAATGTATTAGTGGCGTCACTATGCTGCATTTTCATATTGACAATCATTGAATTATCATAATTGTTTTTATTATCATCATTACAACTAAAACTAGAGACAAAACTAGCCTACCAGAACATATATTTGACACTTAATATTTGAGAATTTATTAACGGTTCCACAAGTTGATGTTAGTGGATCCGCGACCGACGGATTTTAACGTGCTCTCCGAAGCACGGGCACATTGGGGTTGTCCAAAATAACTAATGTACATAAGAAAAGTGTATTTCTCATTGGCTCAATGGTTCAAATTGTAATCGTTTGGATTAAACTAAATCATTCTTACAACCGAGCCGCCTTTTTGACGAACTTGTTTTATTCAATAATATTGTTGTTTTCTGATGAAAGATTTGTCTTTCATGTCCTACTAAACTCAAAAGTAAATCGGCATAGATCCTATTCGTGGAAAAAACACGTTTGTTTACAGTGCTCGATACGATGTGGTTGGCCTTTTTATTTTTCGGGAGGTTTAAGTACCTACTATATTTTTTTCTGTAAGTTATAATAGTCGGAATTCAGAAATACTTTGTTTTGTAATTCTGAGTGGAGTAATCATTGTCTTTTAATTTTTCAAAATGTAGTCGCTTTTTTCCCTAAAATTCCAGCCAAATATTATTGTTATCTTATTATTAAACATTTAATAAAGTTAATTTACTTTCTATACATTTTTTTAAAACCATTTATTTTTCATCATAATGCAAAGACATATATTCAAATTATGGTAGAATAAATACTGAAAGTAAACTAGAAAACTGTGGTAAATAAAATATAATGTTAAAAATACAACTTTAGGTTTATACAAATGTTGATCGAATTATTGACGTCTCCATGACAATCAAAGTCATGAAGACGTCTTAGATTTAAATATATTTAGAATCTATCTTAGTACAAGTAGATAGATTCTAAATATATTTAAAATCTATCTACTTGTTCCACAACACAAATCATCACTTTCTTTTTAAAAAAACGCTATATAATGTACGCGGCCCCTCAGGCCTTACGTCGGTACTAACGTTACAAAATCTGCACTTAAAGATTAATTTAAGGCTTTTAAATGATACATCTAATTGAGTTAAATTAAATACAAGTGTGTTATTTTTTATTTTGTGATTTTTTCAGAATATAAAACATTTCGTATGTTACGCACTGTATTGTATGATAATTGTGTGTAATCCGCAATACCTAAAAGGGATAAACCCTAAGTCAAAACTATAGCCAAAACAAACCCAAGTAATAGCAACAAAACCGTCGTCAGTTTTGTAAATTACAATAAACCGTGGAGCGGATCGTGGCCAGAATATCTGATGACTTTTCATGTCCACGACAATAGGCTTAAATTTTTCGGTGTCCGAAACTCGCCGGCCGTCAAGCTATCCTCAAACAATGATACAGCAAATTCTATTGTTTGCTTATATATGCCTATCTACATGTATAGGATAAAAAATCCGTATTTGTTCATAGATGGTAATCCCAAAACCCAAATTCCCTACAAATTTAACATCAAAGTGCGCAACACGCGTTGCTGTACTATGCTAACCTGAATACAATTCACCAGGTTTTGACACATTTTCCTTACATACATACTATTACTTATATTTTCAATATACTTTTTATTATAGTTAAGGTACGAGTAGGTACTACATGATTATAGTGTATATTTTAAACTTACGATTATGAAAAATAATGAATTAAATTGATTAAAATATGTTGAGGATATGTTTAGAACAAAATTTTACATATACGAATTATGAAACAATGTAGACTAAAAGACAATAGGATTTATATAAACGAAGAAAGGATTCATGATAAAAAATGTTCAATTGTTAGGAAGCCAAGCAATCGTTGTTTCGGTAATACTGTTTATGCAAATGACTATAAAACAAGGAACAGCCTAATAACAATCTCATATATTATCATAAAGCACAAAAGATTGGGAATGATTGTAGCTAAATAGATAGAACGACGATATCGGGCTGAGCGTCGTTTGGAGGAGGCCGGCCTCGTTATTATTTTGATAGGTCTCATGATGAAAATCCTCGCGACACGCAACTTTCTTGGCGTTTACTCGTCAGAATAAATACGACATTGTGTGGTATTTTGTTATCCACATTGCGCGGTGGCCTCGGCGAGTTCCAAGCACGAATATGAATAAGGAAAGCCAGAAACTTGCAGAATAAGACAATCTTTTGACAAGTCATGAAGAATTGGCCCACACCACGCATAGGGAATCTCTTTATTTAACTAATAGCACACATCTGTATAATACCTATTATAAAAAAGTGACGATAACACGAAATAGTAAAACACTTTTGCGAAATATATAGTAATTTATAATGAAACTAAACTATGAATAGGTACCTATTTAAACCATCTTTTAACGGTATAAAATCATATAAAAATATGCATTATCCACCATCTACTACGATCAATAATACACTTTAAAATTGACAGCCCTGAAAACGGCCCGAGAAATAATATCACAAAGTTATCGTGTGATCTTGTTTCCGACGGCACAGTCCAACATAAACGTGAGGACGCTTATAATGCCACAGTGTGGATTTAAAAATTGAAAATATAATAAATGTATCTGATGAAATATCATTATTCTGGTAAGTTGCCACAATAATTATTTATATTTTATATAATAACAATATAACATTATTGTGGAATTATATAATGAATTAATAATTTACATACATTGCGCAACGACGACGATGTTTTGTTGAAATTTTTTTTTAAAAAGTGTCAAGTTTCGAAATTACTTTCTGTTGAGGCAATTTATAATTTAAGTTAAATAGTATTAAGTTGATATTATAATATATAATTATAAAAAAATATGTTATGTTATTTTAGACTAATATTACTTTATGTTGTTTGATAACAAAAAGTTGAAGTGTCATTGTATATCATATAAATTTAGATATATCCGAGCGATAAGATTTATAACTATATGCAACTTTTAAATTAGAGATTTGTTTGTCGTATATTAATGAGAGAAAGAGTAAAAGCTATTGTATGTAGAGGTCCTAGTGGACAGTTTTACGTCTACATTTTGTATAAGACTAGTAAAATTTTGATCAAAGGCCATCTACCCTTAAGCATACTTGACAAATTAACATGCAGAGTGCCAAGCAAGCAAGGCAGAGTCAAGCCTAGCAACCCCCTTGCCATGCCTCTAAAATTCGTAGATTGGTCATTAGACGTAATTTTGTCTTTTTTTAAATATTACTATAAAGTTAATAAGCAAAAGAGGTATGGTAAGGTGAACACAACGTGACAAATGGTGCTCACTTGTCTCTGCCTACCACGCAAGGGAACTGGAGATAAGATTATGTACCTACAAGTATGTAAGTTGATCTAAGTGAACTATCAGTTTGGTATTCTTTTCTTAGGACTAAAATACACGATAGAAACTATAGATTTACCGATAATGCTATTCTATTTATAGACTGGGATATTATATTTGCTTAAAGGTCGAATGGAGGCAATATCGTGGACGTCGCAGGCGGGAGATGCAATAAGCGAAGCGGCCAGCGTCGGAGCCGTCGCCAATTTAAAGAAAGCCCACTGAACCGAAAGACAAGCGCATTGGCGGCTCACGAGCACGCCCGCACCCGTCCCACGTTCTCTTAGGTTCGTCATATAATTTTCAATCCAACGAGCTTTAAAATCGATTGCTCATTTTGTAAGTGCAAAACCCAACAAGAGACGGCTCTTCTATAACATCTATCTCTTTTAACAGAATTAGTGTCTTTGCAGTTCACTCTTCTGTTATAATGAGCAAGCATTTAATAATAGAACGAGCTAAACCAATAGTGATAGTTATAACGCTCGATATTGAATGCGGGGTTAAAGTATATCATTATAAGTAATTATAAATCCACGACTAGGTAAAATAGAATCCCTATTAGTTGTACACACATGAATACAAATTGGGGCACGTCACTAACAGTACCTATAGAGGGTGGATCAATTTATCCACATAAAGTCCGACCCGAAGCCTCACTTGTCAAGGAATGATGCCTTCTAATACGTTAGTCAAAGTTGAGAGAACAAGTGCGTATGTACGCGGTCTTATCTGTCTCCTTGATACCTATTTAATGAAAGGGTTCGATCGTAAATCTACATGGCTAAACTTAATAGACTGTCCTATTGGGCTTTCGGTCGTGCCAACATTTAGTAATTAATGTGGTGGTATCATAGGCGAACTTTTCGAGAAGTTCTGTGTGGAACTGATGGAAGTTTAAATCGAGATGTGTGAGGTGTTTGCGTTCCACTCCACTTTGAGTTAAATATGTTAATGCTTCTTGTTTGATGTAGGTACCTACTTGCTCTATATGTATATTATTAATAAATAGTTTAATTTAAAAAGCTTTTTACTTTAGTTTAATATAATAATCAATATAGAGATATGTAGATAAACTATCATATTTTGCATATATTTTTAGCTTAATTCGATACATTTTCAGTAGCCAAATTTTGTTTCCTTAGATGCAGTTTTTAAAGTAAAGGGATCCTTTATACTTTGTAAAAGATAGCTTAATTTCTGTAATTTTATTCCCTAGAATGACATTTCTCAAAAGTTGAAAAATATTTAAAAAAAAATGGATTACTTATGCGAAAGAGAAGGATGCAAAAACTACTAGGGTTATTGACTAAGCCAGAAAGTATAACTAAGCATTTGCCCAAATATACACATATTTTGGTAAGGCTAATACGAGATTGTCTGTGAACTGGCAATTCGTCCTAAATGTTAATTACTAACTTTTTATTTATTTATTTTTTGCTGAGCACGGTCCCATGTCGTGACATCTCGCCCACCACGCCACTAATGATCGACGTCAGTCTCTGTACTATGCCGGCCTGTCAAGATGCATTTTCAAACTTTGATTGAAGGACTCTCAGTTATAGGAATGGGGAAACACATTGGCTGGGAGAGCATTGTGCATCTTCAGCGTGCGACAGATGTAAGAGTCTCCCAATTCATATGAACGCGTAGGGATAGACGCTACAGTATAGCGAAGCATATAAAGCAAGTTGAACATATAAAAAAAACCACATAACTATTATTTTAATTACGTTTAGTGGCTTTTTTAAGTATTTATATTTTTGTTTACGTCACAAAGATCAAAATAAAACTATTTTTTTTTCTAAAAGTTACCATAGGACTATTTGCGAGTTCACAGACGACATTATATTTTAGTATTATCTTTGTACCGAATAATAATAATTAACGTTTGAAAGTTTATACTTGAGTGCCAACGTGATTAATGAAGTGTAAGAGCGCACATCGTTGTAAACTATATCACCGTTACAAAGACTGAATACCGTTGGGTATTTTAATATTTAAATAAGCGACTATAAAGAAATTTAAATTCTATCTTTCATAAAAATATTTACTATGTATGTATATACTTGTAGGTACACTAAGTAAACAGTACCTTTAGTATAAAATAATTATTAACTTAACTTTTTAAGTTAAAGTAAGGTATCATCACGAAGTAATTCCTAGCGGAGTGGACAGAAACCACGCTTTTTTTAAGAAGCGAATTCACATTTAGGCAACGTTACTATATACCCATCATGACCTTTCAATGTCTCTCAAGCGTACCAAACTCGAAAAAGACCACAAATAAATAATTGTGTCCCGATCAGAGAATCGAACCCGGTACCTCCATATCTACCGCTAGACTACGAAGGTCCCAACCAGAGAATTGAACCCGCATTATAATCTGCGTCATTTACCGCTATACCACGGAGGCAGTCCAATTATTAATTATACGATAATCGGAAAAAAAAATACTAAATCCGAATAAATTAATAGAAAAGTTGTCATGATTTGAATTTATTCTATGTAAAAGAAAATTAATAATAAATGGTTATTAATAATTTGGTAAAGTTGTAATAAATTATTGATTAATAATATATCATTTATTTTTTAAATAGTAAATAGGTATTTGTTCGAACTTGTAATATATAATATATGTATTTTATTTTGTTATGCTATTTTTCAGTAAATATAACGTGTAATTGTAATTGTAAATTTTTTTAAAGGTTCAATTGTCATTCGTAGAATCCCTTTTTGAAATAAAAAAAGTTTTAATTCTAAAAATAATCCCAATATCCTAAAAACAAGTGTTATTACGAGTATTAATTGATCTCGCTGATTGCCGATAGACGAAATAGAGAGGGAAATAATGACATAAGTCTTTCCAAAGATCGTCGACCTTTCGCTACCTACTTGATTAGGCTCAGTATGAGTGTTGATATTTTTAGGACAACTTCTCTGCACCGTGACTTAGTATTTTATTACTGAATAATTAAAAATATAGCTCTTTATTTTTATTCTAGATCATAATATAAAAATATATGCTCTTTAATAAATTACACTCAGTATATTGAAATTGTGAAAATTTGAAAAAAAAAAAAAATGTTTTTATTTGTCACAATTATAAACGTTAAAATTATATAAAAAAAGTTATAAATAAAACAACGATGTATAAAAAAATGGTCTATGGTTTAGAAAATGGTACCTGGATCATAGTTGCCTATGTTGACTTGATTTATTACTACGGTTAAAAAAATATAAATAAATAAATTTACTTTAGTACTGAATAGTTAAGAGTATACAATAGAATCGTTAAAGTTATTATCAGTTCTTGAGGATTAAAAGTTTGTAAAACCAGTGAATTTAATAAAAAATAATTTCAACATAGTATTAATTCTATATTTTATAATATATATATACGTATAAACGTATAAACTATATATATGTATAAACTATGTGTGGAAGCCAGTTTTTGTTTAAGCTTCTTATCATAATTATCTAGAGCACTATAGATCCAACTTTGTTGCTAACTAAATTTACTTCTGTACTGCGGTGGTGGCTCGGTTGTAAGAGCGCTTTCCTTAAAATCCTACAAAGGTCGGTTCAAACCCCCCGGCATGTACCAATGAGAATTACACTTTTCTGACATACATTTGTCATAGATTTGTAACACCACCCTTCTCGTGCCTCGAAGAGCCGTTAAGCTTTCGGTCCCGGCTAATACCAACTTGTGGAAACGTTAATAAATTGTCATAAAAAATTGACATCAGATCCTCACCAACCCGTCTGGCCAGCGTGGCTAGTGTAGGCCAAATTCTCTAGATATAGGTTCTGGAAGGTCCACCCCCAACAGTGGAGGTCTAGGACGCTGTGTTCTAGGGGCTTTAATGATGATGATGTGAATAGTTTTCAATATTTTTATGGGATTATAAAAGAATATCGATGGAACATTGCATTTATTGAGGATTAAAGTTTGTAAACACGGAAAGTTGTGAATTAATAACAACTTCCTCAACCCTTGACTCCCCGGAGAAGTAGTGGGCACGCTATAATAATAAGCTTTCAAACAAACAACAAGTAATTACAACAAGAACAACTACTATTACTTTGTCAAAACTACAGGTTAAGTGTTAGGCTCGCGGATACTTCATTTTAAAAAGAGTTTACAAACTAATTATACTGTTTATGTTACCATTTAAAAAATACCGACATTTTTAAATGAACTTTAAAGATTACACAATTTGTGGTAAAAATGAAGCGGATATTTTTGCTCCTTCATACAAATTTTAAGATAATGAATTAAAACAATTTATTTGTAAAGAAATACATTGTATATATACATACATATACACTAAGTTGCCCTGTATTGCGAGATATCGGTGCTCTTCCGTGTTATAATGTTACAACAATAAACTATGTAACACATACAATAGGCACAAATTAGCTTTGCCTTACTTTAGCTTCAGTAAAACTACTTACTTTTTATGGAACTTGGTGTTCGCTTTTATAACACCAAATGAACTGACTAGCATACGTGTCAATAAACTAAAACATCATGTTAAACGTTAGCTTATAGGCAAGGTCTATATATATATATAAATGGTGTATGTTTATATTTAGGTAAATTCATACTATATTGTATAATATAATAAAAGAGTAAAGTATCATCACAACCGTTTCCCTTCCGGGGTGTTCAGAAACCACGCTTATGTATCCCCTTATTCATATTTAGCCAACTTTACTATAGGCCAATCATGACAAGTAGTAAGCTCGTCGATGTCTCCAGCGTACCAAACATGAGAAATGTCACAAATAAATCAAATATTAATTAAATTTATTTATTTAAATTAATAAATATTATTGTGTCCCGACCAGGAATCAAACCCGGTACCTCCGAGTCTAAATCCACGGACTTAACCGCTAGACCACGGAGGCAGTCAAGTATAATATAATAATAATTTAAATAATTATAACGATCATCATCATCATCATCAACATATGAATGAAGACAAATTTCTAAGCATTCCATGGATTGACCGTGCGGGTGCCAGGTCCATCATGTATGGGTAAGAGATGAAAAGAATGGTGTCTCGGTCTTGCGACCGATAATAGGCTAGTTTATATTTTATTGCGCTATAATACGCTCACCATCCACAATTCTCCTCCTCTCCCTACCCAACCAAATACTGTGATATGTTATAGAAAGTAAATAAATATAATTATGTATATGAAGTATATTTTTTTATTTTAATAATTAACGGGTGTTTATTTTTCTAATTATTATATAGAAACGAGTTTCACAAAATATATGTATATTTTAAATATTTTTATCTACATATAGATCAAAGAAAAAATAAACGTGTGATTATTTTTTATATTTTTTTTTACAAATATAATTTTAAAATCATAACAATAAATAGTGTTATTCCCGCAAAATAAATAATGTCTATTTATCAAATAAAATTTGTAAGTTCATCGATGACAATTTATGACCAAATATTTACATTTTGTGTTTCTACGAAATGGCGTACAATAAAACTTCAATATACCAGTATGCTTAAAAGACAGAAACTCATAAATGTTCATTGCTAATACAAATATTAACTCTGGGAAGAATAATAAAATTAATTAAAATTATAACAGGAGTGTGTATAATATTTATACATTCAAAAATGTATACATATTAAAAACAAGAGCTTGAAATAATTTGGGTTGCTTGGAAATAAAAATACTAAAGTCATTTAAAGTATTTTATTCATTTTAACATACATTTGTAGAATTAAATATATATTTATTCTTCTTCGTTTATGCTTTCTAAAATTGAACTATTTAATGCCAACAGAAATATTGAAACCGGAGTAAATACAATCTGGATTGTAGTCTTACTTCAAACGGTTGTCACGACGCGCGGCCATGACATCGGATCGGGGAGTCAGTGCGTGCGACATCTAAGTTTCATCTATCATCATTTTGTGGTATTCGATCATTAGCTTTGTTTACTTCTTGCTCGCGACAAGAACATCATATTGCTGTTAGCTTGTCGCCGGATGACGCGGAACTTATTAGATCTCAGTTTTCTGAAAGCGACGTTAATGTCGACTTCTCGTAACAGAACTTGGATCATACCGCTTTCTATTCATGTCCAAAATGATATATTGGTTTTAATATGACGTAATTTTTTCGATAAAAGGGTTTAGTTAAAAATTGGTGTAGCACTACATTTAGTTGTAATAAGAATATGTACTTTAGAGTGGTGGTGGCTCGGTTGCAAGAACTTCCCTTAAAATACCAATGAGAAATACACTTATTTAACGTATCATAAATTTCCAACACACCGGTCCCGTGCCTCGGAGAGCATGTTAAGCCGTCGGTCGCGGTTCTACTTGCGGAATTGTTAATAAACTGTTATAATAAAATGATATAAGTCCCTTGCCAACTCGTCTGGCCGGCGTGGCGAGTGTTGGCCAAATTTTCCAAAAAAAAGGCCCATCTCCAACTTATAGCTCTTAGGCATAATTACATTAAATTTTACTGTTATATAACTTCTTCCGTGGTCTAGCGGTTAAGTCCGTGAATTTAGACATGGAGGTACCGGGTTCGATCCTTGGTCGGGATACAATAATATTTAATAATTTAAATAAATAAATTTAATTAATATTTATTTTGATATTTTTCCGAGTTTGGGACGCTAGAGACATAGCCGAGCTTGCCACTTGTCATGATTGGCCTATGGTAAAGTTGGCTAAATGTGAATCTGCTTCTTTATAAGCGTGGTCGTGATGATAATTTACTTTATTTTATTTTTACATCTAATTTAAAAAATATACGAAAGCACATTTTAATCATATATTACTGTTCTGAACTCCTAATATTTTATTAAGGGTCAAATAATTTATTAATAATACAGAATCGAATAACTATTTTCTAAATACTTACAGTATCTACCTCTATTATATTTAAAAATTGATTCTAGATCAAAACTATGTACAAAGTTAGCATCTAATATTGATATACAGTAGCTCTAACTTGCATAAACTCTGTTACTTCCGATCTGTAAAACTGTAAATGTTTATTACATGCAAATTGCCAATTTTTAGTTCTATTAGTGTAGCGCTGTCCAAAATCCCATACTTCTAGTTGTTGATTTAATAACGAAGTAAATGCGCGCTATAGATACTGATGTAAGAATCTATTTTAACCGCTACGTGACTAGAGGTACTAATATTTGTAAATACAATTCTAGTTGCTTTAGAAATCTACTTTCTATACTAACCTGTCATAACAAGTGCTAAAATGTTATTATTTTTCTACCACTATATTGATACTAATTTACAGTTTTAAGCGGGCGTAAGGAAATTTCTCAATCGTGTAAAGTCTTTATACCTTATTCATTTGTTTTCAAATACAAATTAAGACAAGGTATTTTTTGTTTCAATGTCAATGATATATTGTTTTGTTTCACGTATAATTTAGTAAGATGTTATTCATATAATTAAAAGTAAAGTATTATCACGACCGTATCTCTTACAGGGTGGTCAGAAACCATGCTTATTAAAGATGCAGATTCACATTTAGCCAATATACTATATTATAGGCCCATCATGACAAATGGTAAGCTTGTCGATGTCTTTAGCGTAGTAAACTCGAGAAATATCACAGATAAATTTATTTAATTTTTGGGTTCTGACCAAGAATGGAACCCGGTATTTCCGCGTCTAAATCTACAGACTTAACCGCTAGACTGCGAAAATTTTAAAACTCGTTTTATAACTTAATAACTAAAAAGTGCTCCTGTCAAATGTGTTGTTTAGGAAAAGCTATCTGAAATTTGAATGAACTAAGATTGGCTAAGCTGTTGACTGTCCAATAAATAAATACCAAAATAGATTTGTGTTTTGCGATGTGATGTGTACCTAACTATTGAGCTCACAAGGATCAGTATGTGTAACTCTGTGAGCTTCACGGCGAGTATACGGTCAATCTATTTCAAATTGGTTTAAACTGGATTCTTCTAATAAAATCCGACAAATCCCTCGTCTGGAAACTTAAATGTAATATGATAAATTTATTTTAAGGTTTACAATGTACATTAGTTGATTTGTGTAGATTAAATGTTATATATTTAATAAATAATAAGTATTCAATTTTGTATTTTTAAATTTATAATCTATTTTTATATTGTTGCAACTTTAAAAAATATTAATTAATCTTTAAATGTTTAATAACGTAAAATATATTTTACAATTACGGATTTAATTTGAGTCACTGTTGTTCAATATTTTTCGATATAGTAATGGATAGAACTAAAAGGACTTGGTAAATTCGACCAGCTCAGTTCTACATGATCAAGATAATTTAGTTTCGTTTATTAAAATGTGTTTATTAACTCGCTTTCTTAATTGTCTGTTTTTTTACTTTGTAATTGATTTTAATGTAATGTTCACCTATAAATTTCATTCATATTTATTAAACTCATTTTAGATAATAATTTATACTTTTAGAAAGTTATAAATAAAACATGTTGTACATAAATATTTTATTTTGATATTTTTTAAAATATTATTTTTGTACATTTGGAAAACAAATATTTTTAAATATTTGGTAACACATATAAAAGATCCTCCAATTTAAGAGAACAAAAACCCAAATTTATTATAACTGCAAAAACGGTTTAAATAACATTTTACAATTACTAATTGTATTTTTATCAGAATTTCAGTCACTATTGTTCTGGTTGAAAGGACAAATGCAGTTTTCTAGGACGGCTTTGTCCTAATTCGAGTGCAGGATTACGATCAGTTTCGTTCATTTTAATTACGTCGCTTTCTGACGTTGCATTTTATAGTTTATCCCTGCAAATTTACTATCTGGTATTTTAATACGTAAATTATTATCAGTTATCAAGTTATTTCTGCAATTATATTTTAGTTAATATATATTATATTATGTAGTTAAATTTATTGAATAAAATTTACTATCCCATATATATATTTTTTAATAAGTGAATTATTTTCAACTATTACTCATGTCATTATGTTTAAGTGGATATAAGTACGAGTATGTAATTATAGTCTTTTTTTAAATATTATACGCAGACGGGACTTATATCCGTTGTATTAAATAAATATTTTTTTCGAATTAATGAAATTATATTTATTAATTTTGTTAAATTATTATTATAAAGGTAGATATTTTTATTAACATTTTATTGGAATATTTTAACTTTCTAATTTTATTAAATTTTATATTTTTTTATAAAAAAAAAACTAGATAGCCACGTATTTCGTGTAAGATTCTAGGGTATTAACATCTTCCCTAAATTCAACAGGTGTAAGGTGTATGTGTAAGTGTGCTGAAAGAAAATAGTTATTTAGAAAGCAACACCTCATCACGGCCATAATCCCCGTCGGTATTTACAAACTATGTGCGCGTCGATGTCGACTTTAATACAAATAAATTATATATTTTTGTGTTTTATCGAACCTAGAACTTCTGCGTTTAAAAATAAGTCTTTTAAAATTAATTATTTTAAAATTAAATTATATATTTTATTTTACATTAATCCAAAATAAATCATAGACGACATAACAATAATATATTCACCCCAAAAAAAATATATTCAAAATACCTACTAAAATCAATTTTCTATTATTCAAAGAAAAAATAAATTTAATTAAATCAATTATTTTAAATAAATAAATGAACTGTTTACTAGAATAAATTCTTGAATAAACGCAGAAATTCGGTCTACCTTTTTAACACAGAAAAACTAATAAACATCTGGGTACGCACAAATGTTACACCGACTCTACCTTCATAAATACTAACAACAAAAAATTGAAGGAGCAAGTAGTAAAACTTGAATAGTTCATGGTTAATATCACCGTCGCATGCGATTCGACAATTTTATTCCTGCTATTAGTGTTTTGACTCCTTCCTTATCGAAATATATAGACATAAAAACAAAACGCTATTTTTTTCTTCGAATGCTTTAAATTGATACTTAATGGTTATATAAGGTTAAATTAATTTAAAAAAAATCCATCTGTTTGTTTTCGAAGCATAACAGGAGGCAGACGACCCGGCGGCGCCTGGAGACCACTTGCGTCCGTAGCAATGTGCATCTGACGCAAACACTTGGCGCCAAGTTAACATTGTGCTCTTTAAATAACTCTTCATCACGGCCAAAAATAAATAAGCTATATAAAATCTTAAACACTACATATTATTAATAAAATATTAAAACAATAAAAAAAATTCACGGCCGGCGTTTCCAATTCGTCTTCGAGATTTTCTTTTCGGCAGCGCTGAATAAAAAGTTAAAGTGTTTACTAACCCTGAATGTTGGGCACGTCAGGTCCTGCTTGTAATCTGGCTGCGGGTGCACTCTCGGGTTCGATATAGAAAGCACTGAATTAATCACTTTGGACATGGACTGGAGGAGTCGTGAGCGGCACGTGAGCGCGGTGTCGCGGACCGGTACGCGGACGTCAGAGCGAGCCGGCGCGCGCTGCGTGTGTGAGGCTCACCGGGGGCAGGCTCGCGCACGCGCCTCCTCTGGCCCCTCCCCCCGCATCGACCGCACCCCCCATCCCCGCACCCGACCCCCAAACTCTCCACTGTTTTTCTCTCAAGCGGGGGACGCACCTGATTTTTTCCGTGATATTTTTTCCCGTTCGCTTTCATTACGGTATCGAGTTTGATTTATCACCCGGCGGCTCTGAAATATTCTTACAATAAAATTTGGGTGTCGATTGCGAATCCTAATTGGGCATTGATGGTAACGGCCGATGTCATTTACTGCACTTGAACGTTATGTTGTTTATGGCCTCTTATTCCTAATTAACCTTATATTATTTTCGCATGTATAAAATCATATTCACTATGTTTAGATTGGTTAAGTTTATTTAATAAATCGTACCAACTTGTACTAAGATCAGAATAGCTCTCCCTAAATGCCAAGCAGTCTACGAAGGTTGCGTAGGCGCTACGCCAAGTGCTACGGTTAAGTTTCGTAGGCTCGCTACGTGCGTAGTCTTCGCGCTACGATTATTGTAGCTATGTTGGTTGTTATTAGGTAATATAATAATTAAATGTAGTGTAACAGTTTAATGTTTACGAGTATATTGTATTACAATATAATATTAATTTATTTTCTACTGTTTTAGCGTTACTATTAGACTCACTCATTGAACCAAAAATCAAATAACCTTAATTAAAAGAAAACAATCTTCAAATAGCGATATTTCGTATTATAGGTAATTTAAGTATTTTTCATTGTATTAATTTATTTTTGTAAAGTTTTTTAAATATAAATTAATATAGCTATACGACATTCATCGGACCCTGAGATAAAATGTAAACAAAGAACCTAGTGCTTCAAAAAATATACAGGCACTGTTTGGTCCAAGTACGTTCAAAGAAAACAACAGTTTATATAATACAAAAAAAAAACACAAGGACGACAATTCTAACAAGGAAAGAATTTAACATAATTGTTTGGAGAATTGAACCCGCGTCAACAAGAAGGACGAGATCGAAAGTAGGTAGCTAAAGATGGCGGATATAACCCTGCTAAATTTATTATACACCGGTGCATAATTATTTGTCAATATAAAAATCTATTAAAAGTTTGATATGCACATTAATAGAAAATTTATTTATTGTATCAATAATAGAAATAATTTAAAATGTACATTAAAGAATTATTTTCCAAAGGCTATTTTTGGTATTCCGATAATTAAGACGTTTAACCTAAGAAAGCGGAGGCCATAGGCGCCTGCGAAACAGATATATCGCTGCCATTTTTAAATCGATGCGCGCACTAGCTTGTGTTATCGTACTAACTTAGTTTTCGATCAACACTTCTAAAACATGACAGCTTTTGTTCGACAGGAACCACAGTTCTGTTACTATGACGACATGTTACGCGTGGGGCATGTTCTGTAGAAAATTAAATTATATAAAATTCTCAAAATATTTATTATTTTAGTATTTTTTGGTATTTGCGACTAATTTTATCGCAATTCATTAGTTAGTAAATTATAATAATAAATGTGTAGCGATAGCTACGCAAAAGAAAATAAAACTCTAATTAAAAAAACACTATTAGATATTAGATTTATAAAAAAATCTACTTAAAAAAATATATTTTATTTATTTATTAACAATGTAATACTTCAACTAAGTTATAAATATAGGATATTTAAATTTAATTAATAAAAAGGTTTTTAAAATTGTGCTCCATTTAGCCGCCTGTTTTTTTTTCGTAATTAAAAGAAGTTTATGTTTCCAGAGTTAATAACCTTTTTGGTGGTTTGTTTATATTTTGTCTTAGGGCTTGATAAATGCCGTATAAGGTTTGCATGTCGGGTGATAACACATTAGTACCGACAGCCTGGACAGTGGCCTCAACCTTGATGTGTACAAGCCTTAATACTCTTTCTTAAAGTTTTTTTAAAGGTGTAGGGCGCAAGGCTAGATTCCTGAGTTGGAGCTTGCCTCAAGACGTTGTTAGTGTAATTGGTATTCGCAGTCGGCCCCACCATGCCTCCTCGTACCCACTTTAACATATTTGGCCGAGATTCAATTTTAATATTTTCCATTCACATTTGTGTCACAACTTTGGTAAAGAAGGAAATAAAAATTACATACTTGAAAGACTCTATTTGTATACAGTTGACATCTTGGTATTTTTATGGATAATATTTCGCGTTTGTTTCACGTCAAGCATTTTTATAAAGTGAGTTTGTTGAGTGAAGTCGTTTAGAACTTTAAAAATTTGTAGCGATAGTAAGTTGCGCTGAATTTTTCAGTAGATGGATGACGTTGGTAAATTGAATTATTTTGTACTTAAAGTTAAAAGTAACATTCTTAGAAATTTAAATTTTAGATTTTATACTTTGATAATTTACTTCATAGAATGGTTCTGGATTCATAAATCAATTAAAATATAGTTTTACAGCTTTTGTGTGGATATGCTCAGAATTGATTTTTTCCTAACTGAGGTAGTTGCAGATCAAGCTGTTGATTGGCATTGAACTTAATCATTAACAGGAAAGCTGGCAATTATTTCTGCCAATGTATTAGCCTCGCTATACAGAGGGGAAATGTTGCCAGTCTTCTTGAGACTATCCCTGAAGGTCGTCTCTAGAGGATATTTTTTATTAATAGTTTATTTTTTATTAGATTTGTTTTATATGTATTTTAATCTTTACTTTTAAGTAGTTTTAATCAATAATGAAAAAAAATAATAATGAAAAAAACAATTATTTAATAATATATTAGTTATGCTTAGTTTGTTTTAATATTAAATAAAATAATGAATCTATTAATTATAATTAGAGTTGGAATTTTGTCATTTAAAAAAAAAACAATCTCAACCATTTTCTGGAAAACAAAAACTAGTTTCGAAAACGGTTTTCGTTGCAACTGGTGTTAAGAAAATAAGATAGGTTATCAAACTAAACACATACTGGTGGAAACGGTTATAAAATATAAGTGAATATATCTAAGAACTTTATTGCACAAAGTATAAAGGACAATGGGACAGAACCAATGAGAATAATTCTACGAGTAGGTGCAATGAAATAAATATTAATAGAAGGATAAATTCAACAATACAATTTTAAATACTTACGAGTGTATAAGTAATATTATTATACTAAATACATATTGAGTATCATATCATCAAGTATCCCTTTCGGGGTGGTCAAAAACCACGCTTATAAATACACATTTGCCAACTTTACTATAGGCCAATCGTGACAAATGGCAAGCTCGTCGATGTCTCCAGCGTACCAAACTCGAGAAATATCACAAATAAATTAAACATATTTATTTGAATTCATAAATATTATTGACCAGGATAAAATGATTAATTATTACGAGAATTATTAAAATACGACAGAAAACATTTACTTTATAATAATAATATAATAAAGACTCTATTTTGTTTACAAAAGCGGTTATATTTTTATTATCAAACCGAACTATTTTGCAAACGAAACGGGAAAGAGTTGAGACAAGTGCGACTGAATAGGTTATAGATAGTTATAGCGCAACAAAGACTGTTTTAGTTCAAATCTAAAAACGGTTTTATCGATGCAGAACAAAAAAACGGTTCGTCTTTGCAACGCCCACCATTAGTTACAATGATCAACTGACAAACTATCAACTGATTTAGAAGAAATAAGTTAGAGTATTTAGTTTTAGTCTCTCCTTAAAATATATAATTACTAGCTGTTTGCTGAGGATTGCAAAGACCGAGTCCAGTGGCGAGTCTTGGATATACATGAGTATATCCAGCAGTGGATATACACATGTAAGTTTGTAAGCCGGGGTAATATAGTGGTTCAGCGAAATAAACCTTTAAGTGGCAGTAGGGCCTTACACCTTATATTCATTCCTATATTGCAAGGATATTTAACAAATTTATTTATTTATTTTAATTTAATTTAATTTATTATTTCACCAAATATTGGCGTGAGGTGAATTATACAGACAGACATAGCTGTGGAGTATGTATGCATATGTATAGCTCGTATACCCTATGTCCTGTGTCTGGATTCTATTAAAAATTCTTGCATTTTTATCAAAATCGGCCCAGTAATATAGGCATGAAAACAAAACAAACATACATACATCCATCCAGACACAGTTTACAAATTTGTAATATTAGTATAAACTTGGTGTGCTTTTATATCTATATGATCTATAAAAACGACTTAACCAATTTATCTTTTTTGGTTTTCTAATACTTTCTAGAAGAAAAAAAATAATACGCAGAAATACGAGTAGTATATGAAAATAAAAAAAAAACTTATTTTGCCTATTTTAATTTCTCTTGTTTAATAATTCGCGCAAATGAATTATAAATATGAATCAATAAATATAAGTCGTAAACTTAGAACTGAAATGAAATATTTTATTATTATTATTTAATAACAAAAATGTGTGTAATATGAAAGACATGTATCGCATAAGGATATCAATCACCCACAGATATTTATTACGGAATGTACAAAGCATACCATCTGCAAGCAGGCTCGAAGGCTTTGGTGGTACATTAAAGATTGTGTTCCGTTCACTTAAGTACATAAGTGAGTGGACGTCGGCCGAAGCTCGCAGTAATTGGATCACAATCGGGGCCATTCCCGGTGCTCTCCGATTTGCCCTGTGACGTTATATGCTCAGCTGGAGACGTAAGGATCCCCACTGGATGCCTTGTTAGAGTCGGCTCTATTGATGTTATGATTATATTATTATCATTGATTGCGTCGTGTTAACAAATCGGCTCTCTAAATTAAAAAGCTAGTAGCTGTAAATTATAAATATAGGTAATAAGGAGCACCATTCATTTAATCATTTTAATTATGGTAATCAGCTGGTATTAACACTAAATTATAATGATCTGGAAAGTCTGTTGTGTGTAGTTAAATTATAGTGTGTATTTTGAAATTGGAAAATGGTGGAAAATAAATAAAAAGACAAAGGTTTAATGTAATAATGGTCTATTGGGTCTGGATAAAAGCATTTATACACAAATAGTTCGGGATAACTTGTATAGAAAGCATCGAACAATTTAACTGTTCCAGATGTATATTGTATAATCTTCACTGTCTTGAAATAGTTTATTAATATTATTATTTAAACGGTTGTAAAGTCGCCATAACTTTAAACATTTTGTATATTTTTTAAAAGCTTAATAGTATAATGATTTATAAAATATAAATACTTTTACATCATCATCGTATAAACCTTTATTAGATACTAGTGTATCTTTAATCTTATTGTTTTTGTATTTTTTAATAATGGCACATTGTAGTACAAGTACTATGGTTTGGTAGTCGACTGCATGGTCCCATAGTTGGTCAGTCATGAAAATCCCTTGTGTGTTTGTCACTAATAAACACCTTCGGAATTTTGTTGCAGTCTACTTACTGTTCGGTAAATTATTTGTTTAGAATAAGTGTAGTTTTTATTCTGTAGGTATAATAATAAATAATTATAATGCAGAACCAATATGATAGGCGTGAATTACACAATAGTCATTAATAATAAAATTCATTTTTTTTGCAATATACATAATATGACTGTGGGTATTCAAATAAACAGCGTATTATATTGTACAACGTTAGTTGGTGGATTTTAAAATTGGACAGCCGATATGCGAACGATTTGCTATGATACATTCCTGTGTATTATACTCGTGGAATGACAAATAAAACAAAATTAACGAGCTCCATCATTCGCGGTCGTTAGTGCAAATGTACATTGGTCATTATGTTGTGGCTTTAGAATGGGAATAACAAACCTTCATAATGATACTATTGCATTTTGAAGGAAGTTTGTTTCAAAAAAACTTGACAGTTAAAAACGATATACATTTCACTGGCATATATTTCACTTTAATACTTATATCGTCAAACTGGTTTTAAAGCGAAGACAATGTGCGGGACGAAGTAGATAAGACGACATGAAGAAGGTCGCTCGTCGGTGTTAGATGAAAGTAGAAAAAGGGAGCGTGCGTATATAAATGCTATATCCAGCAATCAAGAGAGAAAGTTTGATGATGATGATATACTTAGGTAGGTAGGTCTACTTAGTTAGCTACATATGCTAAGCATATATTTAAGCACAAATCAGGTTATATAAATTCGCTAAAATACATATACTCGTTGAACTAAAACATAACGAGTATGTAATCGTTTAAAATGAACAATCGAATAGACGGTAGTAGCGAGAAACTTGCTCGGAATACAATCAAGCGGTCTGAACGTGGCTTAGTGCATTTAGGCCTCCACAGAAGCCTCGCCATTTCCTCAGGGCGAATTTCATTACCAATCGCTTGTCCAGTAATCCCACTCGAGCAAGTGCTCTAATCCCTCCAGCTCTTCGCCCGATTTCCACTCGTAAATGCCTCACTTGCCTCGTTTTTACGTATAATCCATTTTTAATTGCCTTGTTTAGCTGTCCTCTTATTAAATTTGTGAACAGAAATTCATTAGCGAGATAACTTTCGAAAAGTGCCGACGTGACAATAGATTGTATCGGTGTTAATTTATTAAATAAAAGCGACTTGTGCTGGATTTTGTCTCAGACTACTTTAAATCGGGATTAAGATTTGCTAAAGAGTGTGGCTTTTATTAATTTTAAAGGATTTATCAGTTAAATCCATGCCTACAAAATATTATAAGAGTTTTTTATAAAATAAATATTTAATAAACGATTACAAACCTTAAAAGCTAGTTTTCGTATGCATTATTTAATTAACTCACGTTTAACATTAGCTTATAAGGAACGTCATTGGCTAAAATAATAAAGTGACTAGCAAACTACCAATCACATTAAACATGAATTTATTATTATTTTGGTTTTGGAAACGGAAGGTAAGAAAGCAAACAGTGATCACCGAATTAAATTCTAAACTCGAATAGAGTGGTATGAACAGTCGTCATCGTGCCGGCAGCGCCGCTCGATTAATCGAAGACTGCAGTTACGATTAGCCGATGATTAATGAACGGTAGCGCCATCTGCCGAATTAATTGCTTCATTTCCCCTCGACGGCACCAAATGGAATTTTGTATTTCGATTCGGCATTTTTGCACTATTCTCGTACAGGTGTTATGAAGTCTTATTTGTTATGTCCAAGTATTGTCAATTTAACCTTCCAGTCTGAAGCGTTATTTTACCAACATTAGTATCGACTCATAGTCTGGATAGACAACTTTAAAATAATGAATTATTCGTGGTAAAAATAACTATTGTTTGATTTATAGTTTACTGTACTTGAGTGGCATAATACGTACAGTAATTTGTATAGGTAACGAGCCACCTAAGTGAAAGTGATTATTTTTAGACTAAGAAAAGTTTTGTAATACATTTTATACAAATTATTAATGTTGTAAAGTATTAGCGAATGATAAAACTTAGTAAAGTAATAATATTGTAATATTTATTGAATAACAACAAAAAATAACAAACAAGGGGTAC
This sequence comes from Tinea semifulvella, assembly GCA_910589645.1. Lineage (NCBI taxonomy): Eukaryota > Metazoa > Arthropoda > Insecta > Lepidoptera > Tineidae > Tinea > Tinea semifulvella. The sequence goes on from OU342585.1 coordinate 7,126,862, forward strand.
GCCTCTTAACGTCTTAGAACGAGTAAAACTCCTTTGTAAGCTTCAAAACTTTTACAAAAGAGTACCTACCCGCATGATTTCTGAATGCGTGTAATTTTTCAAACGTCATATTTTTTGTAACGGTTTTTCCGACCTTCCAAATAAAGTTCGCTATTGTGCTAGCACGACTTTGGGGAATGTGTTTTTGCCTTTTTCTGGCGCTTTGTTATGGAAAGTTCAGAGTCTAGTGATGGACGTGGTAAGCTCAACAGTGGCTTCCGATTTTATTTAGCATATGTTCCTATATGAGAATACAAAATATTCAGTGAAAAGGTATTTTTAAGTTTTATAAATGCGGTACAGCATGTATGTAAATTCTATTATCTTGCTTTCACGCTTAAGAACTACATACATACATATCTTCACGCCAAATCCCTTGCGGGGTAGGCAGAGACAATTGAGCGCCACTTGTCACGGTCACGACATACCTCTTTCGCTTCTTCGACATTCATCAACCTCTTCATACATGCCCTTTTGTTTCGATGGCTTTTCAACGCACCTTTAGCTATTGTTTTATTAATTTGGTCGTAATATGTGAGTCTAGGTCTGCCAGGGCCTCTTTTACCCACAACTTTCGCATTATATATCTGGTTCGTCAATCTCTCTGCATTCATCCTTTCAACATGCCCGAACCATCGTAGCATGCCTTTCCTTATTTTTGTCCCTATGCTTTCTTTCATACCTACCCTTTTTCGTATTTCGTCATTACGTATGCGGTCCGTCAAAGTGACGCCGCATATCCGACGCAACGATCTCATTTCTACTGCATTAACTCTACTCTCATGCGTATTCTGACATATCCACGTCTCGCTTCCATACATAAGTGTTGGTACCAGCATGGCATTAGGTATGGCGAGTCGAGCTTTGTCACTGACATTCGGACTGGTGATCAGTGACCCCAGGGCACCGTTGACAATATTTCCCGCGTTCACTCTTCTTTCAAAATCCCTATCATACTTCCCATCCGCAGTGAAAACACTGCCCAGATATATAATTTCATTTACTTGTTCTAGAGTTTCATCATCAATCTTTATCGTCACGGTTGTCATCCTTCTTCTTTCAAACACTAGTACCTTGGTTTTTCTCGCATTCAAACGGAGTCCTTTTTAGCTTAAGAACTATAGAAAACAATTTAATAAAATTTGGCTGATATGTTTTTTGGAACCCAGGGATAGGTATACTCTGTGTTTATGGATATCAACTAAGTACGACATGCGACCACACGGCCGCTTGACTTGTTTACATAAAAATCAATATTAATAATATGGTGGGTGAAGTGGGTTAAAGATTTAGTTTTGAACAAAATATAATTATTAAATTATTTGTAAGTATCATCACGACCGTTTTCCTTCCGGGGTGGTCAGAAACCAAGCTTATAAAGAAGAGGATTTATATTTAGCCAACTTTACTATAGGCCAATCATGACAAGTGGCAAGCTCGTCGATGTCTCTAGCGTGCCAAACTCGAGAAATATCACAATTAAATTAAATACTAATTTAATATAAGTTTTTATTCTTAATAATTTATATTTTTGTGTCCCGACCAGGAATCGAACCCTGTGCCCCCGAGTCTAATTCCACGGAATCAATCGCTAGACCACTGAGGCAGTTAATCATTAGTCTTATCAATAAAATTATCGAAACTAATAATTATATTTTTTTTTATCACAGCACAAGCAGTAGGTACATAAATAGCCCAAATGTCTGTTAAGGTCGCTCAAGTGGCTATTTCGATATTTCTCTGAAAATCGGTATTCCTTGGATGGATGAAGTTCGAATCGTGGAATATAGATATAATTACCGATATATCCTTCAAAACTTGTAAGAGATCTCATATGGAAATACGCCGCGTGGGACGACCAGATGCCAGATAGACAGAAGACCTGAAGAAGGTCGCTAGTGTGGGTTGGCTGATAGCAGGAGATTGTGTAAAGCTTGGCCTGTATTCAGTAGTGAAGAAACATAGGCTTATGATGATTAACTATGTCGTATAAAAGCGAAAATATATATTTTTAAATAAAGGGTATGAATATGTATAAAAATAATGCTAAACTAGTTTTATTTTATGAGCGTCCTGTATGAAAGCGCACTGCCTTGGAGCGTGTCAACGTTCGGCAGTGTCGTTCTGCCCGCGGCTATCTGTTGATGGCTGTCGCTTCGTCTATTGGAGAATGACAGGCTTTTTAGACCGCGCAAAATAGATTTTTACGATGTCATCTTACTACACTGTCTACACGTAACTATTCATAATGATCAATATAAAAATAAAAAGCAGTCTGATTTTTATTTATTTAAGAAGTAAATATTGAAAGGTTATTTAATGTTAAGAAAGCGAAAGAGGTTATAGACTCGCTAAGGAACTAGCGTACAGATAATAAAATAACGATAAAAAATTCTACGAATACAAATACGAATTGAAATACGTGTATATATTATTGACAAATAAATATTTCGGATTGGTTGATCCTGCAACATGAAATATGATATCCTAAGAACGCTTAAAATCTATAAAGGTCGATTTAAATCCCGGCATGTACCAATAAGAAATACACTTTCCATAAGTACCTACATTTTTATAGAATTTTAACACTCTGATTTGTCTTAAAGAGCACGTTAAGCATTCGATTCCGGTTCTACTAATACACACTTATGGAATCCTTAATAAATTGACATTGCAAAGTGACATCAAACTTCTACCATACTAGGTCTAGGACTCTGTGATTTAGGGAGTGTAATAATGAAGATTTAACGTTGTTCGTTAAAAATAACAAGAAAATGGTATGCGTGCACATCCCTCTTAATATGTTTATGAATAGTATTCTCATATTCAATACCTAATTAGGTGGGTAATATTTATGTGATCAACGATGACTGAACAGGTTAGTGTTAGTCGAAACATTGAGTTTAGTAAGGAATTCCTAAAATAGGATATTTGCTACTGTAAAAAATACGTTACTTAATAAATTATTTAAATAAAATAATATGAGGAATAAAAAATAAGTTATTTTACTAATATTCCTTCATAATATCAGTTTTAAACTAGCAATACTTTGTTTATTTTAGAGTTATCAAAAAACTTGTGTAACGTTACCCTTTGCGTTGAGTGTGACGTTATTAACTGAGTTAACAACGACAAAGACGCAGTTATAAGCAGCACCAACTCCACATGGCAATTTTTTTACCTTAAACTGTCACGTTTTAAAACGTTATGGTGCATTTTGTGTTAACATTTCTATAAACGGAACGCAGAAAAGCGAACGGTTTTATAAAACATAACGGCTCGCGTTTTTGCGGTAAGTTAAATTGTTTAAACTTTAAATGCAAAGTTCTATAAAGTTTTATTTATTAATGAATAATGTGCACTTTGCTTAAATTTATTTCTTTAGTACACAAATATATAAAAAAAAACGTATAAATTTAATATGAGTATTATTTAGCAATACTCGTTATGTTGATGAGTCCTATTCTAGATGAATGAAAACTGCAGACGTACTGCAGACAGTGAGCACATTTCTATCTAGTTATAGTGTTTTTATGTATCTCCATATTAAATTAGAGTATCATTACGACTGTAATTCTTTGCGGTTGAAAATAACACTAACCCAACGCTATTTTGAAAAGTGAATTTATTTAGCCAACTATACTATAGATCGCATCGCCCATCATAACAAGTGGTAACCTCGTCAGTCAAGTCTCTGGCATACCAGACTCAAAAATGTATTAATTAAATAGTGTATTTTGACGCATTTGCGTTTTTTTTTTGGCCTAAACTAAGAAACACATAGGTATCCCTTCTTCTCTATTAAACAAACCACGCACACAAAAATATACACCATACCGTAGTAGCCACTATCCTACGCGTAGTAATAAATTTGGAGACTCTTACAACTGTCACACAGTGAAAATGCCAAATGCCTTACCAGCCTATATGTTATTCAATTCCTATAACCTGGGTCCTTCAACCGATGGTATGGTAGAGACTGATGCCCGTTGTTACTGGGTAGCATTAATTACTCCCCTTCTTGTACCTACGTACTGCTGTGTGGCGTTTTTTAGCTTAGTGGTTGTGCTTAGTATTAAAAATAAAACCAAATTTGTTTTGTCAGTGTTTTCCATTCCAGAAACAGATTAAACCAGCCCTGTTTTTGCTAAATGTTTCTGAATACGACCAACTGTATTTTGACCAAGAATCAAATCGTTGTCTAAATCTTTGGTCTTAACCGCTTGACTAACCCTTTTGGGATGGTCAGAGGAAACGCTTTTTAAGAAGCTGGTTCACATTAAGCCATTTTTATTATAGGCCTATTATGACAAGTCAAAGAATCTGCCCGTCGATGTCTCTAGCGAACACCAAACTCGAGAAATATCACAAATAAAATCAATAAATTATTGTGTGTCAACAATAAATCGAACCCGGTACACCGCGTCTAAATCCACGCACTGAACTGCTAGACTACGTAGGTATTTATATTATCCAGTGAAAATCCAAATGTCGTCATAACATAGCCGTGGGGTAGATTTATATTAAACAAAGAGGAATTAAACAGTAGACGGGAGCCGAGCTGCGACCAGCAAAAACTATGAACCATTCCATTTTACCTGTTATTGTTAAACTGTGATCTGGTATTGTCATTTATAGATTCAAAAACAGAAATCAGCTAGAATTTTTTAGATTCTTGTAAGTTCTATAAATTATATATAATAAATGCGAAAGCCTCTAGAACAAGTAGTCCTAAACCTCCACTGTTGGAGATCGGCCTTCCAGAAATATCTTGAGAATTTGGGCTACACTTGGGTATCTAGCCAGACAGGTTGGCGACGCGACGGTCTGATGTAATTTTTAATGACATTTTTACGATTTTATTTAACTGGGACCGATTGCTTAACGTGCTCTCTGAGGCACAGAAATTGTGGTGTTGTAAATCTATTGAGAAATAATTTTCTAACATGCATTTGTACCAACACTACCGTTCCTGCCCCTTGGAGAATATGTTAAACCATCGGTCCCGGTTCCGCTAATATTAACTTGTGGAATCGTTTATTAGTTGTCATTTAAATTCACATTAGACCCTTGCCAACCCATCTGGCCAACGTGTCGTGTGTAGGTCATTTTCTTAAATTATACGTGAAGTATATTGTGGAAGGCCCATCTCTAACAGTGGAGGTCTAGGACTCTCAATTCTAGGAGCTGTAATGATGATTAATCAAAACAAAACTACAGTTCGAACGATAAAGCGCTGCTTATTTAAGTCGCAAATCCTTCAACAAATCATTTCCCTATTTAAATTGTCCCTGTCGATCATTCATTTTCACTCGATAGTCATTTTACGAAAAGCGATTTCACTTCCAACTACATTCATTTACACATAATAATTGTATTTGGTCGCGGCTGCCGACTCATTATCATATAAATGAGAGAGAAAAAGCAACGGTCGGCCATTAATCAAGAGAATGGAGCAACAACACTGGCTAATACACTTATCAACTTTAATTCAATAATCCGGCGGCTCCGCATCGAACCGAACCACTGGACTTTTCACAAATGCAAAAAATAGGTGGAAAACGGAACGCACGACCTCACACACTAATGCCAATTAATTGCTCTACGCTGGAGTGAACGATAATGCGATACCAGCTTAAGTTTGAAATTGGTTCCTTGATCGGGCCGTTATACTACTTCATATAACAAATAGCTATTAATTAATCTACAAACATTATTAAGAAAAAGTACAGTTTGACTATAATAAAAAGAGATGGCTCGGTTGTAAAAACGCTTTCCTTAAAATCCTACAAAGGTCGGTTTCGAACCCGGTATGTACCAATCAGAAATACACTTTACTTACGTACATTTCATTTGTCATAGCTTTATTACACCACCGTTCCCGTGCCTCGGAGAGCACGTTAAGCCGTTGGTCCCGGTTCCACTATTACCAACATGTGGAATCGTGAAATTGTCATTAAAAATTGACAGCGATCCCCGCCAACGTATGGCCAATGGTATGGCCAACGTGGCGAGTGTAGGCCAAATTCATCAGATATATGTTCTGGAAGGCCCTTTTCCAATAGTGGAGGTATAGGACGCTGTGTTCTAAGGGCTGAAATAGAATGAATAATTGAACAATCTCAAGTGGCGTATGCAGCTGACAATCAATAACTTATATTAAGGGAATCGTCATCACAAGTTATATAGAACATGTTTCAAACAGTTTGTATGACTAATCGAGAAGCTACCTACAAAACTGAATAATTTAAATTAATATTTCATTAATATTCTTTGTTTCTTCTAGTGCTTCAGATTTTAATCTCTTGTTAACGATAATTTTACGTTAACGAACAAACAGGCAAAAGCAAGAATTTAAATATATTAAAGTCCATAAATACCGGGTAAGCGAGAAGGAGCGCTTCCTTGAGTACGCGAAGGTACGCGGGACTTAACGCTGGCGACATCGTGTACAACAATTTGCTGCATGTAACTCTTTAAAACTATTATCATAATTCTATGCTCGCATTCTGTCACGGCAGCGCTGGCCCAAGTTCGCGCACCTACGAACTAGAGGTGTACTTTCCAAATTTATTCAAGTCTGTACCAAACGCCTGACAAGAGTTGTGCATTTTAGTAATAGTTACGATATTAATTCTAGGTTTAAACTACCTGTATCCTTTAAAATGATTTACTGTAAACTTAGTTCTTGTTGCACTAAACATATTTTTCTTCCATATATAAAAATATAAGATGCAAGAATAACAAGTTTTCCACCTTAAATGGTAATGTAGTTCACACTACCTAACTTTAAAATTTTACTAGAATAGCTTTCCAAAATTTAAAGTCAGCTCTGACCTAGTACTTAGATTGGCGACGCTAAGGTCTTACGATCCAATTTCATGCCTTCGTGAACGCATGCACGAATGGTCCACCCACCAGAGAAATTTCACTAACACAAAGTTATGATTAATTGAGGCAATAACATGAAGACTATGCTCTACATTGTCCTTGCGCTGAGATCCGGGGGGACGCAGAGTAATATCGGAATAGAGACTACGGTTTTAAATTACTTTATTGTTGGCTATTAGGTTGAAAATGAGTCGTTCTATTTTTATTTTAAAGCTTCTTACCTGTTCATTTTATTAATTTAAAACAAGTTCTACCTCGGAAATGACATTTACTTCAGATGTTCCGTGATTATTAAATTTTAGTAAAGGTTTCGCCAGACATTTGTTATTCGCGGGTCCCTTCCTTATAAATTATCTACAGTAAACTAAATCCCGTGCTATCCCTCCAAAATTGTGATATGTATTAATTTTAGAGTGATATTTTTGTGTTTAATTAAGAAGCAAGCCGAAATGGCTTTAAGTTCGCCTTTGTACATACTTTTAAGTTAAAGTGCAATAAAGTATTTTAATAATAATAAAAGCATGTTTTTAAAAGCTGAAAGACACATGTTGCTTGCAGTATCACGGTAGGTAGAAGTATGTACAAAAAGTAAAAGTAAACATTTATCCTAAAAACAAAGCCTATACACGGAGCTCGCGAAAAATCTAAGTACGAGTATACTTTACTACTGTTCCGACTTTCAGACTAAAGACAAAGGGACTTCCTCCGTTCATACAAAAACTCATCCACGCCAGATGATGTGTCTATGGCGAGAAATTGTAAAAAAGAAAAAAAAAACTTTTATGGGTCTGTACGTACGCGTGGAATTTTCAAACGAGACGTTTTTTCCCTACTTCTTGTTGAAGAAAACTGAGCGGATGCGAGCGGATAGACAAAAGGGGGGCTCTCTATACTTTGTTGGATATCTGGCGCAAGTAAAAGCGAATGTAGATGAGGCTCTCTCGCATCCCCCGAAGCCTCGCGTCCCGACCCTTGTACGCTTAACTACAAACACAAAAGTCCTTCCATAAATCTTGTCCTCGCGTGAAACTCCGTCGGGCAGACGCCTCACCTAGCTACCACGCGACTTAGATATCGAAGATAACACTAAAAATCTTAACTTTTATTGTTCCTTTAGGCTTAAATAATGACATAACTGTAAGAACACAATCTCACTATAAAGTTTAGCATTATTTCAATTCATATACTTACGTGTTATTTGTAATAAGATTAATTGTTAAAGCAATGTTAATTTACCCCAAAACCGACTCTCTTGTCTACATTATATGACAGTCGTTGTATTAGACAGTTGTGAGTTTACGTGCGCATAAAAGCCGCAGAGATAGCTAATCCACGTCACAATAGATGAGACGCGATGTTTGGTTTTACGTACACCTATAATACTGAATATTCAAGACAGAACTTTTATCACGATGAACCAGCCACCTTCACTCACGAACCTAAATTTAATTAACGATTTCTCCGAAGCCGCTTGTCACACGTTTAGCTGGAGAGGAGAATAACGTCGTTTATATGTATTAGCAAGACGGTTAGCGAGAATAAAAGTGAACTGAAATGTTTTTGTTATAAGCAGGTATTTTTTCATTGTTGGTTTACGTCACATAATCTTGTTATTGTTTTTGGGAATGTCAACGAATTCTTGTTTATTCGAATAAAAGTTGAAGCAATTTGGTTTAAGAACTAGTCTTATAGTGAGGCTTCAGAGAAGCAATTCTTGTTATCCGACTGAGCATTAATAATATATTATTTGTACTAAATGCGTCCAATAAAATGAGACTATAACTTATAAGTGGCTTAGAAGAAGTTATATTAATAGAGCCACAGGATAAAATATTAAACGTTGAAATTCTTTAGTGAACCAATGTGACTGACATAGCCTCCAGTACTAGCAGACTGATCTGGCAATAGGCCTCTGATATTGGATGTGGGGTGCAAAGGGGTCGAAATCCAGCAGAGGAGAGACACAGGGGAAATTAGTCTACGCAACTCGTAGGCAAGCAGTGGGATGGTGTTATGGATTGACTATGACGATGATCATGATGAATTTAGTAATGCTTCATTATCATAATCACAGCCCCTAGAATACGGAGACATCCACTACTTGAAACGGGAAATCTTGAACATAGTTGTAGAGAATTTGGCCTTTACTCTCCGCGCTTGCCAGACAAATGTACTTAACAAATGTGTATATCGGGGTTCTACCCGGGTTTTTGGGTTAAAGGAAATAGTTCTGCTGAACGAAGCGGTGGTTTTTTTACATTTAATTACGGAGCTTTATATGACATTAATTATTTGATTTCAATCAAAAATATTCATATCGCCTATATATAACTAGCTCTCGTCATCTTAGACATATCCTCAACCGCTCCTCCACTCAATTATTCCTTTCAGCTGTCAAACAGAGGGACGCCTCATGAGCCAGAGACATACATATCAAAAGCTGACACAGAGATCGCAGAATGTGCTGCACGCCTATTAATCAATAATAATAATAATAATTTATAGTTTATTTATTTTTTACCGAAAATATTTAAAATAGCAACTATTATGGCTTTCGAGGTAAGGAGAGTTTATTACTAAGAATACCTATTTTGAGAATACCTTAAGGGCACCAGTTTGATAGCTGGAAGTAATAATTGAGTGGAGGAGCCGACTTGAGGAAACGTCCTACGGGTGTAGGTATGTTGTATAAAGAAGGCATGTGTTTTGTTAAACATATCAAATTATATGCCACAAGTACCTTAGTTACATTGTAACCCTGTAGATATTCTGTGTTTGAACTTAATTTATTAGTTAAAGCGGAAAGATAATAGTTGGGATTGTACTAATTACCCATTTCTCACAAGGTGTTAGGGACCTTATCTTAATCCAGAGTTCTCATAACTTTACCACAGTACCCACGAGTATATAATTTGACCACTTCTACCTGAATTATGTTTTTACATGAAGAATAATACTATGTGTAGTTGATGTCTTACCTGAAACAAAACAAAAAAAGGTTAATAAAATTTTCTTTTAAAGAAATTTCAAAAGTAGTATTAGGACAATATACATATAGTAATATTTTATACTATAACTATTCAATCCGGCTTCGTCTGTGTTATAATTTGGTAAATCACCAAGGAGATCGAAATTAAAAATATCACAAATAAATTAAATAATTAATTGTGTCTCGACACGATACCTCCGAGTCTAAATCCACGAACTTAACCGCAGTTATAAAAAAAAATGTAATCCAAGCATTCGATTCGAACGAACGTAAATCAGCGTGAATGGAAAAAGGCCATGAAAGACGACACAGACATGGACTCAACACATGTTTCACATTTAACTTATTAAGTACGAGTATAAGTAGGCAGTACTTCCAAAATATCTAACCAATTAATAACAATGTCTATATAGACTCCAAATTTAAATAAGCAAAGATTTTGTGAGATTGTAATTTTGATTTCAGCCGCTTACTAAAACAAGGTATTAGCGATAGAAACTTTTTACTTAGTGTAGGTACTTATCGTTACTTAGTAAACGTCAGTTACTCAGCCAATCAGTCCCGCAGATGCGTTCTAATAGCATTTTAACGCCAACTTTTAAAACTACCTAAACCTGAATAGAATTTCAATGCACAAAACATCCAAGCACCTATTGCATCCTGTATGTACTACACTGACCAGCTAAAATGACAGATCGTCCATGATACATGTTTTTTTTGTTCAATAAGCATACTGCAAAAAAGTTTTTAAAAGACATAACACCGCGTCTTGTCGTCTCCTCCGGTGACAAAAAAGCTGGCTTTTTCTTCGCCTAAAGAATCAGTATTGCAATTCAGCGGGGAAATGCAGCCAGCGTTCTTGCCACCATTCCATGTGGAGGGGACTTATATCCCTATCCTTAGTATTAATATTAATTTATATTTTGTAAATATTTTTTTCAAATAAATGTTTAAAAAAATATATATGCATACTTCTACTTATACCATAAAAGTAAAAGAAAATATGCATGTTTGTCTGTTTGTATTTATATCTTTTTACCTCGCTGAAAAAAAAAAAAATATATTAAACAAAATTTGGTAAATTTTTGCATAATTATCTGCAGTCATTTATTCCGTCTGTCTGTTTGATACGCCTATAGTTACTACTGCAGCGATTTTAATAAAATTGGAAAGAAGTGTTTTTAAGACTAGAGGAATGGACATGGGTTATAATGATGATACCATCTGATGACGAACATACGGCCAACAAAATCATTTTTTGCTAGACAACACAGCTGCTGATCTTCTGCTAACTGCTTACTCTTTAGACCGCTTTGCTGCTTAGTCTTCCACTAGCAGAAGAAGATTCAAAATAATTTAAATAATCACGTATCACAAATACCTGTAGAAGGTTTACGTGAATAAATAGTCATTATGACCAGCTCGCTTAAGAGTCTTAGCGGAATGTTAAACGGTTTAAACGTGGCTTCCCAGAGGGTTGATCTAGGAATAAACTTGGACAAGCCGAAAGTCATGCTCAATGATCATGTCAAGTTGAGGTCTGCGTAAGAAGCGGTACTCTCGAAGTTGTGCAAAATTACGTCTACCTCGGACAGACTAATTAATTACTTTAGCAAAGAAGCCGACAGACGCATTCACCTACGATGGGTGGCATTCGGAAAACTCCGGCGGATGTGCCTCATCGTCCATACCACAATGTTGTCACATACCAAAAAACTGTGTATTTATTTAAGTTATAATGTATATGATGTACTTGTTTGTATAGTTTATGTATGTTTATGTGTGGAGGTGTAATGTGTAGTATATTATAATTAGTTAAGTAACTTATTAACTGTATGATACAATTTTCTTACTTTTTCATCCTGCCATCCTCTCATCGTCCATACCACAATGTTGTCACATACGAAAAAAACTGTGTATTTATTTAAGTTATAATGTATATGATGTACTTGTATGTTTAAAATAATGATGAGAAGACTACATCCAGCAGTGGAGAGACACAGGTTGATGATGATGATGATAAACAGTTATATTTCAAATTTTACTTTGCACATTATAATATATGGACAAAGCCGGGTCAAACAGCCAGTAATAAATTAAAAAAAATCTTTTTCATTTCCGTTTAGGATTATTACTAAAAGTCAGTTTTTAAATCAAGTAAAACTGATTATTATTTTAATTTTAAAGGGTACCTACTTGTAAAATTAAAGTCTTATATGTAGTTATTAAGTAGGCATGTAAAAGCTCATGGCAGGCATGGAAAATACGCTTGTTTTATTACAACTTAATATCACTTTAACACCTGTAACAGCAATGGTTTAGAGTATTCACACTAACGTAAATTTTCATCTTGCAAGGAAACTCATATTTTCCCTAATAAGTACCGGCGTAATTACGCTATGAAACTTTCCGTGTAAAGTGGTGGCGTTATCTAAATGATTTTAACTTGACTGCTTGCCTGTAAGAATTAAGCCTACTTTAGATTTTAATAAGTTACGAACGTAAATGGGTATTCGAGTTTTTATGAGTAATATTAACTATATTGTTTTTACGTAACAATTATATTAGAAATTTAAGATCTTCGTATTTCTGGATTGTTTAATGATAAGGTTGGTAATCTAAATCAAAATCTAATATAATCACTTATTTTTGAATTTTCTTATACATATATAAATTCTGTATTATTATATTTATACCAATATATATTTTTATAATTATTGACAGATATATTACGTAGTGATTTAGGCACTCGACCTAGTCGAATTTAGGTTTTCCACGGCAACTTGACGAATTTCAACGCCATTCAATATTACACAGGTGTAGTCAGACATTCTCATATTTATAGTTTGAAAAAAAAACATTCAAAATTATCAAATCTTTTTGACAAGCAATAGGGTCAACAGTTTATCTACCTATATTTATACACTCATAATGTAACGCAATTCAAATCGATAAAAATGGAATTAATTAACGAATTAGGAAGATTTATGTTATTTAGTGCTCACATCAAATATTGTGTAAAACAACTCGCGTGCCTGTACTAGATGTGTGACGTGCATTACAAAATTGTGCCTGAAAAGTTTGCATTGTCGCCTATAACGTTTACACTAGTATACTCGTACAATAGTAAATTAAAATTGTGTGAGTGTATTTTCACGTTTCTCGGGGTCGTAATTAATAGGTTGCATTTGTACGTTCCTAGTGTCTATATTAAATTAATATATTTAGGCTGTAACAGTATTATGCGTGAGAAAGTAACGCATTTGTTTATTCTAGTCGCCACTAATAGAGGCGCGAGTCGTCTTAAAAAATCTATGCCTCATATAGTCAACTTTATTTTCTTGCACAACCCTAAATATATTTCAAAGGAAAAGCGGTTACAACTTTCTCCACCTACTTAACCCATTAGCTTAGGGACGAAGTGCACCGACTCGTAAGGGCCTGAGACGACCGAGACCTGCCACTGACAGACTGCTACCAACAAATCATCAACTAAATAATATGGATTCAGCTTGGATAAACACCCTTGGACCTTTAATTAATACTCGATGTATTTTTCGTCTTCTTAGCAACAAAACCAAATGTCTTTATAGACTGGAGTTTTCAGAGTATTTATTTGTCAAAACTACACTACCTATATACAATTAAATTCCTAAAACTAGTTGTGGTGCTACTACGGTACCCTACTACAACTTTCCTCGTCCCTCGCACCGCGCAGGGTAGTAACGAGTGGTTAGGCGCGGTGCTCTGTGCATGCGCAGCCACTACTTATATTAGTCAGTCTGCCGGCTGCGTCTATCAGTACGGCGGTGCGCCCAGCGAGTGAAGACGTTATGACTGCTCCTCTGCCACACGATGTCATCGGGTTCAACGAAGACGAAACTGGACTGCTGCGAGGATTTTACTGTTAGGTTATTTCTGTGGTGGCAGCTACAAACTAAACCTAATAAAAGGTTATTTAAAAAATAGAAAAACCAACTTTATAAAAAAATACCATGAATTAAAAGCTGAAAAGAAACAAATAAAAACTAGAATTAAAAAAACATTCCAAGGTTTCCGTTGCCAAAAAAATATATAACCGCTTAACTACACCATTAAAATAATTTTATATATTCTATTACATAGCGGCTTTAACAGTCAGGACCAATTAAAAACCGAGACGGGTTTAAACCTTCCTAATAATGGCTTCTGACTGTTTAAAGTTGATGTGTAATACAATATATAAATTTGAACATACATACATAGGCTGATAAACACATAACCCTTCTATGCGTCGCGCAGTCGGATAAAAAAACAATTATTAGTAAAAGATAGACCCTAAACGACTATAAACTTAAACTACGAGTATCTATATAAACTTTATTATTATGACTTAAATACAGCTAGATGTACATATATAAGTATATATTCTCTTGATACCCAGAAATTCGTAAAAGACCTAGGTAATCGAACTTATCAAAAGTGTGGCGACCCCAAATGCCATAACTACCTAAAACAAAATAATTCCATTATTATTCATCAAGGAAATGCAGCGAGCGTATTAGGTACCTTCCCAGGTGGTAAGCCCTTAGTTTATTTTGTAGAATAGTTTTGATTTCATGGATATTTTTAGTTTAGTTTTATTTATAGTTAGTTTTTAATCTATTTTATTTTTGAATCTTACTTCACTAAACATTGAAGCAAAATATGTCAGTTTGGCGGGGGGTAACAGGTTAAGCCGAGACGATGATGTCATACTCGTATACCTCACCTTCGTGTAACATCTCTTATAAATTACACCAAAATCGGTCAGACAAAGTTTATTTATTATATTTATACGGATATAAATACAAATACAGACACTGTCTAAACTAAATAAGCTCAAATAAGAAAGAAAATAAGTTGTATTTAAATCAATAAAACAAAGTGCATACTTTGTATAACTTTCTTTTACGATGTTTTTATGAAGAAGGGTAACAAAGTAAGTGTCATGAACATTGCTTCAACAGCGACGCCTGAAGCCGCTGCGCTCTTGACAAATTAGATTTTTGCAAGGTACCTATTACAAGCTAAGACGAAATTACTACTGACATAAACTCAAGTGCAGGCTTTTAAACATGAATTAAAGGCCGCGTCATTCGGCTTTTAATGGAGTTTAAGATGAAGAGACATGTAAAAATTACAGGTCGGCGTTTCCGTCTTCAGTTTTTTTAACCATCGTTAATGAACCATGACAAGCTTAACAGTTTTTCCCTAACCCGTTTTGAATTATGGGACCAAATTTTAATTCATCCTGACGACCTGCCTTGGCGGAGATAAAAAAATCTTCTTATAAGTAAATATTCAAATCATGTTAACTTCAATGCTATGCCTACTTATATTTGCAAAATTATTATGATATTCATTTAAGTAATAATTTTATTTAATAATTCGGATTTTGTTTCGGCTTTTGCAATAGGTACCTATAGTAATTTGTTAGCTACAATAAAATGTAACTTTTTGACATTTCAACCGTCTGTATTTCTTGCCTGACCTCACAGCCTATGTTACGGAATGTAGTTAAACATGAAGCCGAGAAAATACAAACATACGGACAAAACCTATTTCGCATTTATACAATAGTATTGATATTTCCAACAAAATAATACAGAATGACCTACTGGTTTTACAAAGCCGGCATATAATAGGGTTCACGCAATGGACACGTAATCGGACGCCACGCTTGCCATCTGCCGGATGTTTTACAAAGTTTATGAGCGTCATCGGGAAGTGTACATAAATTTTGGCGATTTAGGACGCGGACAACGGAAATGATAACACTGATTCAATGGTTTCTATATAATGATCCCAAATTGAATTGGCATTTTGTTGGAATTTCACTTTTCAGCTAGCTACCTCCTGTTTATTTGCATCTACAGTTAATAAAATTAGTCCTTAAGGTTTGGCTGTGACGTTAAGCCCGGCTTTTGGCTATCAAACCAATCAAGTTATAAAATGAATAAATCTTTTCATATACATAATTTTGGCGCCACTTTACACTGTCAAAAGAACTGTTAGGAACCCTAAGTACTGTTAAATAGATCCTACAAAAAATACTTTATTTGATTGTGTTGTTTATAATAATTTTTAATCCGTTTTTATCCCCCGAATTAGCCGATTCTCCAATCGATATAAAATGCTAAAGTTAAAGCAAAACTTTTGTTGCACAATTGCATTACCAAACAAGAAACTTCGAATTGTTTTAAATTCGATATTAATCCTCGAACCCACCCCACAGTTTTTGCTCTCCATACTTTGTAGGATTTTCACAAGAAAGCTGCTTCGAGGCAAAGTTTTACCGAAGCTCACCGTGTAATCTTACTTATAAAAATAAACTTTTGCATTAACCGATTCGGAATCAGGAGCGACGGAAGTGCTTGCCAGGTAGAGCGCGCCTACAACATGCAACCAATCAACCAGAAAATAGAAACAAATAAATATACGCTTAGCAGTTCTGACTCGATAAGCGTAAGTAGTCTTGGAGCTCAAATTTATGGAAGCCTTTGGCAGATAATGTGAAAGTTTGAAGATAAGACTAGCTTACCCGAACTCGCAATGTCCCGGGTCGGCACTACGAAATGTTATTGATTTCTGATAAAAACTTTTAGTTTACACTGGGATTTATAATATCTATAACTGATTTAATAGATTAAGATGCACAGAAACGTACAGTTTGTAAACAAAATGGGCACATTATACTAGTACTATATTTGTTTTGTTTTGGCGGTGTATATAGTTATACAGCCTTCGTTTATCTAGTAGTTAAGACCATGGATTAATTCGAATTAATTCCTAATTGAGATCACAACTAAATGTGGCATTTATTGAGCTTGCTACTGGGTAAAAAAAATTGACCACTGTTTGGTGTGACTATTTTATTGTAACACTAAAATAGGTTTAAACAATATTTTGGTTATAAACAAATAAGTAGGTAAATTTAAAGATTATCTGACGAATTTTAAATACATAAAATTTCCATTCCAGTGTAGGTACATGTACATGTATTTAATTATACAAATACCTAAAAAGAGTGAGAGAGAGTAACTGTGGGATAAAGATGAGTGATCTAGTGGTGAACTGCCTGCTTTATGCAGATGATGCTGTTCTTATGGCATCGTCCGAACAACAACTGCAATCACTAGTCACGGAAATGAAAGAGGGATGTGCAGAAAAAGGACTCCGTTTGAATGCGAGAAAAACAAAGGTACTAGTGTTTGAAAAGTATCATCACGACCGTTTCCCTTCCAGAGTGGTCAGAAATCACGCTTATAAAGAAGCGGATTCACATTTAGACAACTTTACTATATGCCATTTATGACAAGTGACAATCTGTTCGATGTCTCTAGCATACCAAACTCGAATAAACATCACAAATTAATCAAATAAATAAATTTAATTATTATTAATAAATAGTATTGTCACCCGACCAGGAATCGAACCCGGTACCTCAGAGTCTAAATCCACGGACTTAACCGCTAGACCACGGGGGCAGTATTTAATTATTATTTAATTAGGTAAGTTTCTCCTTAGTTAACCTTCAGTGTAATCTAAACCACGTGTAAGTACTCGTTGTAATCGATGTAACAATTTTGGGAATATAAATCAAATTTAATTTTGAGCCATAAGTCGCCGCTAATGAGAATATCCTTCATAATTATTCAATTATAAAGTTAATAAGGCCCTAACCTCTTATTCCCCGGGCTAGGAAGTACTTCTACAGGCGTCGAGGAAATTTTCTCAGATGGACACATAATTCATTCAAAACAATATTACCTATAGAACCTCAGAGCCTTCAGAGGCGTCTCGTTTGAGACTGTAATTAATATAGGTATATAATTTATTTATTTTTTATTATTTAAATTTATTATATAAAGAGCATTATATCTATGTAATCATATTTTCTAATTGCACATAGGTACTTTACGTTTATAATGCTTCTAGGCTGTCAGTGACGTCATTAAGTCATAAAAAAGAGGTAAATAATAAAAGAGTTATTGCAACAAATAAATACATAGATGTATGATTGAACCCTGATTACGACGATAGTGTCTGTATTACAAGGATAAGTCCATCCGTATAAACCATATTAGAAGTTATATGGCAAAACAATAAAAAATATAAAAAAATATTATTTAAAAAAAGTATGTATACTTTATATATGTATAAATACTGCCTCCGTGGTCTAGCGGTGAAGTCCGTGAATTTAGACTCGAAGGTACCGGGTTCGATTCCTGGTCGAGACACAAAAATATTTAATAATGTAAATAAATACATTGAATAAATATTTAATGTATTTGTGATATTTCTTGAGTTTGGTACGCTGGAGACATCGACGAGCTTGCCACTTGTCATGATTGGCTTGTAGTTAAGTTGGCTAAATCAGAATCCGCTTATTTTTAAGCGTGGTTTCTGACCACCCCAAAGGGAAACGATCGTGATGGTGCGTTACTTTACTATGTATAAATATATAGATTTATTAAAATCAATATATTTTTCTTTTTCAAATTGAATACTACCAAATTACATTTAGTATTTTAATATACAACACCATTGTTTCTCCTATTCATATGGACCTTAGCAACAGGCGGATGTTAAATAACATGTCTGTTTATGTAAAAAAATATATACCAAAATGTTATTAAAGTGCAAAGATACCCAAAGCTAAGAGAGATCTAAGGGCTCTTGAGAATCTGACTTTGTAGAAATAGATGAGTGTTGCGTAGGTCGGCGTGTTAAGGCTGTTCAAAAGATTCAAACAATCTTAATTGGATGAAATAAAAATATGTACAAGTCTGACGACACTAGACTCTCACTCTAACCATCGAAAACTCTTGAAACGAGGTCGTCAAATCCGCTCATATTAAAATAATCGGATTTCTTTTGCGTATCTAGTTTAGTAATCATCTCTAGTAAACAAAATCAACGATAAAAAAATGGTTTTACCTTAACCAAACAATAATCTGTTTATTTCGTTTCATTTCATTGTAGCCCCTAGACCTACTCTGTTGAATATGGGCCTTCCAGAACATACATATATGATTTACACGCGTGATCATGATAGAGGACTTTCAAAATTGAATTACCGGATTAAGTCGATGAATAAGAAATGAGTCGATGGTCTAACTTTTAAATCCATTAATAAGATATACAGAACTATTTCTGACAAACACAATATAATTAGGATGTCGAGGCCTATACTCCGCATTATATTAATTTCTCCCGAGACATCTCCAAAACTAAGGAGCTGAGCAGCTGCTTTCCGTCGCATGTTTATTGAGAAATTGCCTAATCTCGAAGAGCTACAAAACAAAACCACATCGGAAATGTTGAACTAAAGTATTTCTTCTCTCTAAGGATGCGAGTTGTACCCTTGTCTGCGCCAACCGATCACACCCTTAAGGCTCCCGAATTACTGTCCGGGCTGATTACCGAGGCCACCCTCCCGCGGCCCTTCCCTCGGCCACCGGCCCGCGGGCTTGCCTCAACTATTATTTGTGTTCTTCTCATAATCTTGTGTGCTAGAAAAGTTTCACAAACACCAGACATTTTATCAAATATAAGAAAAGTTGAACATAAGTTTCTTGTATGCCCTGAACTATGTTGTTCGTATTATTCGATTAGTTTTATATCGTGTTTTGATCGATTGGTTAAGTGCTTTTATTGCCATTTTAATTTATTCAATTAGTTTTGCTGAAGTTTTAGCGTATGTGGTTAAGCCTAAACGTATTATTAAATTATTTGTATTGATAAAGTCCAATAAATTAAAATTGAAACTGATTTTTGCTCACCTTTGAATAGGAGAAAATTTCTTTTTTTACCTTCTACATACTTTCATTAGGGGAAAATATACAAATATTTTATCAGCAACCTCCAACGAGTGCGTAAGAATTTTTATCGTAAATTCTCTTCACGAGCCATAAAGCTACACACACAAAAAGGCACACATTCTAATGTTCTTACATTCTTGATTTTCTTCAAAACGGAAAAATGTGTTCATTGGTGCGAAACGAAATCATCGCCCCAAATACGTCTTCCTCCACAACAAAGGCTGTCTCAAAGCGTGTTTTACATATTATTTTTCTTTAAACAGAACCCAATACATACTTGTTACGTGCTATCACAATAAATAAACATTCGGCTTACATGACGAAAGAGACTATCAAAGTCGAAGTTAACACTGTCAAGATTACCTTTGGTACCGTTTTATTACTCGTAATATTTGAGACAAGATTAATAACATTATGTCATTATACAATTATAATTACATCGTTGTTTAATTTTTCCAATTACCTAAGCACCATTTATGTTAACCATTAAGATTCTCACAAACTATAAACCAAACAAGTTTACAAATATCTGGTTAGATAACTTGGAAAGTACGAGTATCTAAGGCTTTGAAATAAGTAGGTGTAATGGTTATCGTGTAAGATAGCAAGGAAAACCGCGTCCGACGCGTGGGAAGATGGATCGTAGCTGTAATCAGTTAATGCATAATGCTGTTTAAGCTGCACCTCGGGAACATAGTCGACAAATATTGTACAAATTAAGCTTTAGCACCTCAGACGAAAATGATGAATCTTCATCCAAGAAAATGTTTTCTTAGAAACATGAGAAAATATTTTAAACTTTTCCGAAAATAAAAGCTATGAAACTAAATAGGTGGGAAACATACAAAGCTCGCATTCAGCGCCTTCGGCCTCTGTAATCAGGGGATTGCTGTGGACGCATCGCGTCGAAAAGAAAGGTTCACATTTAAAAGACAGATGGCGTCATTCGGATAATTCTGTTATCAGCCGCACAGGGGTGCGCTTGTATACTTGGACGACCGTTTCCGTAGACTTTAGGTTCTTTATGAGGTAGATGTGTCTGTGAAAAACCTCTATTTCTACAACAAAAGATGCTTAATGCTCAAGTAAAAATACTGCGACCTTTAGTACGTCAAATAAACAACTCGTCGTATAATAAATAATTTCGTTTCGCAACTACAATCTAATTTTGCGTAATTGCATTTGTGGGCATAATACATAGCGAAATAAGGTAGAATTGTATTTAGGTAAGTTTAATTTATTTTATTAGATTTTTCAACTGGCGCGAACTTGATATCCACTCATGTGACTATATCTCGTCTCAGATTCAGCACTTTACTGTAAGGCATCGTTATCTCTGAAACAGAAATATCGCCAAGTATAGAAACAGAATTACTTTCTTTCAAAGTTTAGATTTATTGGTTATTGCGTCACCCTGCTCGGCACTTTCTTGTTGTGCCCAATACGAAATTACATCGACTCTAGGTGTATGATTAACGATTGCTGACATATGAAAACAGAAGGTATTTTTCTGGAAGGTAATGCTATGTAAACATGTAATTTATAGTAATAGTCCTATAGCAAATAAACAAGATTTAACAATACCTATCTTGATAAAAATAAACATTGTTTATTTCAGAGCGAGTAATCTGTTTTGAATCATGTTCCCGAAAAGGAATCACAACACGTAAATTACGATTCAAGCTCGCATTTTAGCTGGAAGTGACACATTCGTTACTGTCAATGAAGAGCATTTTATCGGCTCAATACTTCCATTCGTTCCTCCATGTAAAAAGTAATTTAAAGAACTGATCCGGATGAGAACAGACTTATCTATTTTTTGAGGAAAGAAACGCACGCTGCGATCCGTTAAATCAGAGTTTAACAGAGTCTGGCACACTTCCGCACATGTGGAAGACGCACGCACCGCCACACCGACCTTCTGCTGTCATTCTCAAAAGACAACGGCAACGCTACAAAACTTTATCTCACAAATTGTTTAAAGAATCATGTAACATGTTTTAAGGTGTAAATATTATACATATTATTAGGAATAAGTAGCATATTATAACCTAACATTATGTTTAATTACAAATGTATAATATTTATGCTAAAAGCAAGTTAATACAGGAAATGGGAAAATAAGTAAACAGGGCCAACATAATTTAGTTATAACATCTGCATTACAATAACATGATAGAAGTTGTTGAGTTATAAAAAGAGTGGTCATGAACCACGATTTTAAAGAAACGCATTCAGATTTAGCTAAATGTAGGCCCATCATGTCAAGTATCAAGCTCGTCAATATCTCTAGGTACCAAAACTCGAGATTTATCACAAATAATTTATTTGTATAATATTAATAACCTTTAATTTTATAACATAAATTACTATTAATAAAAAAACTACTTAATAATTAAAAATATAACTAAAATAAAGAAAATACAAAATAAAATAATTATGAATAACAATTTTGCTCCAAATCGCTGCTAATGGGCAAAGTGCCAAGGATACTGCCAGCATTGCCACGTTGAATGGCAATGCTGATCCTTTGGTCTAAATATTGCCCAGCCCTCTTGTTCCTCAAGGTGTTGACGAGCTGTTTTGACAACGGCTTGAAAATTTTATGAGCACTTGATTCCCACGGCCCGAGAGTTTTAACTCCAAATGGCGCAAAAACACATCTCCCAATAAGTGTATTTCCGCCGTTTAAGGTTCTCTGTTTTTAATGCAGCAGCGCCTGGGTCCTTAGAGGTCAAGGATAAGTGGGAAGCCGCCAGAGTGTCCACACAGGTGGCATCCCATTTTGTATAATTATATTTATACAAAATTATATTTATTGCAACAACTAATTTTAATAGGCACAATACAAAAAACAATCAATAAGCGCTTAACAAAATACGCAGATTTGGTTCGTTTTATGTGGCTCAAATAACGTCTATTTGAAGGTAGGGCCCGCGAGTGGCTAGCACAATGACGACGCAGATAAAGAGGGTTGATAACATGAAATAGCTACGTGAAAACGTGGCGAGAAAATAGCATTATTAACCTCCCGGGCATAATACGCGCACCAGTGCGCCAGATATGGTAATGATTATGTAAATTCTCTTCTCACAGGTACATCTCGGGAACGTTATATGCTTATTAAAACCAAGATTGCGAGAGCGACCCGGGGATTGTCTTTAAAAATTGACCTTCATTGGGGGACTCTGCAAGCGCGCGTATTTACTACGTTGTTAACTCGAGACTCGGATTTCCGAAGTCGGACTTCAGCGTTGCAGTTTCACTTGGCGACCCTCTTTTCAATTTTCTTAGTTTCTCGCTCGAAGCAGGCTAGCATTGTATGGCTAGATTCTTATCTCTCTCAAAAGCTATTTAGCCAAATGGAATTTACAGAGCCCGCACTGCAGTTCGTCGAAGTACATTGTAATATTTAAAATCTTGAAATTTAAGTATAAATCTCCTAGCATTGTATTATGTGTCTAAGGGTTTTCTTTTTACGGTCTTATCATTGTGGGTTTCTTATTTTATGCACTTCACAAAATTAAATAGAATTTATTTCAAATTTAATTTATTGTGTTACTTAAAATTTATTTTCCTTAACTCTAGTTTTGAAATTTCATTTCTTATTTGTTCTTAATAAAAGTTTAATCGAACACCTAATAGTTTGTTTATATACCTACCTATTTATTTCAATTTGTTATAATAAAATGAAAATTATCTTTCAAGTATTTATCATCTATGTACATAATTAATTGAGATATTCGGTGGCAGCGGTAACAAAATGAATATTTCAGGCCAAATTAGCAAATTAAGATTCGTTAATCAAATACCCGAAGTTTTCACAAGTGCTTAATTATTTACCTCAAACAGAAAACATAGTCCTCAAAGCGTTTATGAAATATTTCGCCAACACAGACACGAAACACAAAGCGAACTCAACGGATAGAAACATCAAAAATACTGACGCAGAATCTTGTTAATGAACTTAATGAGTAAAGAAACACGGAGTTATATAGCGAGGGAAACTTGGTGGAAACTTCTTGCAAGTTCCTATTACCGAATGCCTTTACAACACTTTCTCTGAGTCCAAGTATGGTGCAATCCTATCAAACCTAATCCAAGTACTCGTAACAATTTCAAAATTATTTAGGAACACTGTTTGGTAAAACTAGCCTTTTGATTATCCATAAATGTACCCAACATTTATACTCTAGAAGTATTATAAGTACGAATGATTGATATCTTCTCAAACCCAGTATCCCGAGCAATACATACCATCATCATCATTATAAGGTAACCTATTACATCCTACAGCAAGCGAGTGAGATTTACCAGGAATTGTTAGGAAAGCTCGTTCGCCATACACAATGTCATTTTGGTATGACTGTAACACTGATGTATGGAAGCGAGTCGTGGATACGCATGAGAGTAGGTTTAATGCAGTAGAAATGAGGTCGTTGCGACAACTATGCGGCGTCACTTTGATGGACAGCATACGTAATGACGAAATACGGAAAAGGGTAGGTGTAAAATAGAGCATAGGGACAAAAGTAAGGAATGGCATGCTACGATGGTTCGGGCATGGTGAAAGGATGAACGAAGAAAGATTTACGAACCAGGTATATAATGCTAAAGTTGTGGGTAGAAAAGGCCCTGGCAGACCCAGGCTCACATATCACGATCAAATAAATAAAACACTGGCTGCAGGTGTATTAACATGTGCAGGTGTATTAGCTTTCGTAACAAAAGGAAGAGGTTGATGAATGTCGACGAACCGAAAGAGGTATGTCGTGAGTAGCGCTTAATTGTCTCTGCTTATCTTGCAAGAGATCTGGCGTGAATATACATATGTATGTCTGTATGAATCTCAGAAGTTCACACTGGCCTAGTGACGCGGGATTGTTGGCAATGACAATGTTTTCTCAAGTAAGATCAACATATTTTTCAGGACAAGTCAAAGTCACTTATTGAAAGTTCGGTCGTTCAGCCTTATCGTAATATAAATATAATAGAACTGTGAAATATACCATAACTATCTACACAATGTTGAAGGCAAAGAATAAAGTTCAAAGCAGAGCCGTGCCTGGGAGTTAAAAGCGCCCCGAACGCGTGCGACTTCATAATTGCACAGGATTGCAGCCGCAGTCTTGAGCGCCGTCCATCCCGGCAGGAAGTACACTCACTTTCGACCACAACCGATGCTTACGTTGCAATAGTGCGGTGGATACTTGAAATAGTTTCCATTTGAATTTAAGCAATTTTGAATTTCCATTACGTTGCTAATCGATTGGTTAGAATTTGGACGTTACTATGTTCGGAATATTAACTTTTGACTGCTGCTGCGGCTCCCTTTTTCTCTTTGAAGAGCGCGTTACTTTACCAAATTACAATTTGGTTTTAGAGAATCTATATTTTTCCATCAATAATATTGTTGGTAGTTTGTTGTATCCGTAATTAGTATTATAAGTATGTATTTATAAAAAAATTATAACATCAGTTAATTTAAGTATCTTTTATATCATGTTTACGTTATTACAATATCCTTGATTATATTTTTATATCATGTTTTTTTTCCATAGTATTTGTGTTTAACTTCATATTGTTATTAATTTATTACTTGTCACGTGCCGGCAAAGCCTTCAAAGGGGGCTTCTTAGTGGTTCATATTATTCATTATTTTTCAATTTAGTATCTTACAAGTAACAGTGGCAATTTTCTTTATCTGTGATATTCTTTGTGTATGTTGACTGTTTGTTGCCTAAATAATTTAAAAAAAAAAACTCTATTTTAATTGTTGATTTTTGGCACAACTGCCTCCATGGTCTAGCGGTTAGGTCCGTGGATTTAGACTCGGAGGTACCAGGTTCGATTCCTGGTCGGGACACATAAATATTTATTTATGTAATTAATAAATAAATAAATATTTCCAGACAGGTCACACAGCGCCATCTAGTTTCCGTGGTAAGCGTAGCTTGTGTTACGGAAACTAGATGGTTGATAAACTACATATTATACTTTTTTTTTTTTTTTGTAAATATATACATATTATACATATAAACACCCAGACCGAGACAAATTATACAATGTACAACTTGCCCCCGGTGGGAATCGAACCCACGACCTCCCGAGTTCACGGCAACGTTTGTTACCACAAGACCACGGAGGATTTAATTTTTATTTAATTTATTTGTGATATTTCTCGAGTTTGGTACGCTGGATACATCGACGAGCTGGCCACGTGTCATGATTGGCCTATAGTAAAGTTGGCTAAATGAGAATCCGCTTATTTATAAGCGGGGTTTCTGACCACCCCGAAAGGGAAACGGTCATGATGATACTTTACTTTTACTAAAAAACACCTGTAGTAAAGCATGACAGGATGTCCTAGTGTGCAGACCAGCGGTTTATTGTTGTTAATACACCTATTACTTACTGTTTTTACTATGTTATTTTTTTTTACTTTGTACTCACTAACCCTTTTGATAAATAACTTAATTTGAATTTATCACGATCGCCAATTACTACTTTGGTTTCGTTATAATTCCTCAACATCAACCCATGGCCTTTATAGAAAAATTAACTCAATTATAACACAAATAAAATATTGTATATGAAAGATCACTAATGAAAGTGTAAAAACATATATTTATTATTTATTAATGATATTATGTTTTTAATTTAATAAATGTACTAGGTATAAAAGTTCAACCTAGACAATATGTATACCTGATTCAACATTCATTTTCATTGGGACGTTTGGGACCATAGTGGCATTTATTTTCCTTTGCTACAATTTCGTGAAGAGCTTCTGAGATTTAACAAAGTCGAATATTTAATTCGTTAAATATATTCTATAATAGCGTAATTATTATACAAATACAAAAGTTAAACATAAAAATTTAATGGAAGATAAAATAAATTGGGATTGTTTTGTAAGCGCTAAATACAAAACACCTTTTTGCGTTGTCTAATCAACTGAACAAAGTAATAAATAGAACCAGCAAAAAATCACAATAAGTCACAAATAATAACAAAACATTGAGAAATGATTTCAACAAAAAGGAATATTCTGTGATATCCACGTCAGACACTCAGTAAAATGAAATACGTAGCCGGCACCGCGCTTCGGCAAATGGTTTAATATCGAAATGTGATCACTTAGCGCAATCTCTTACCAAAGAAAAAACAGAACGGCCCGGACGTATTTAGCTTTTTCATAAACATATTTGTCCAGTTTCCAACATTACAATTTTATTAATTTGCCTATTTATTCTTTTCATTTCTTATGTAAAATCTAGACCGAGAGATTTTGGTAACAAACCTGAGGCACTATGTATCTCATATCCCTCTAACAATATACCATGAATAGCAAAGACATAAATAAAATTAGTAATATGGCAGGTTTAGAGGTTCGGTCAACAAAACTTCTGGGCTTACAGGTTAGAATACATACTAATAAAAGTCAAGCTGCGTAAATATGCCAACCTTGGTATAGGTTACGAATTTCCGCCGCTTGGGGTCGAGACGACGGGCCCATAGTGATTCTCAGCTAAGGAGTTGTCGAAACGGCTGACGGCGATAGGAAGACTGGCAATTATTTCTGCCAACGTATTAGCCCCGCTATACAGCGGGGAAATGTTGCCAGTCTCCTGGGGAGTATCCCTGATGGGTCGTCTCTAGAGGACATTTTTTATTTATAATTTATTTTTTATTAGGTTTAGTTTATATTTAGTTTAATGTTAACTATTTAAGTAGTTGTCATTTTATTTATTTTTTATTTAATTTAGTATATATATATATATTAAATTAAATGAAAAATAAATATATATATATATATATATATAAATACAAAAACTAAAATTTAATAAATTGACAACCACTTAAATAGTTAACATTAAACTAAATATAAACTAAACCTAATAAAAAATAATTTATAAATAAAAATGCCCTATATATATATATATATATATGATTTGTTTAGGCAACAAACAGTAAATATACACACACAATATTACAGATAAACAAATATATAGTCAATGTTAATAATAATTTTTAATTAATAATTAAGTCCAATAATATATACTCGTATATCTAAATACAAATTTTATATTGTAAATAAAGCAATAGATAATGAAACTTCGTAGAAAAGTAGTAGCTGATAGTGGGTAGGAACGTGGCACGACTGCGGCCACTTACTAAAATGAAATGCGTGCCTTTTCGCTGAGCCCTTGATGTATAGTGGACTCCTACGATATGGCTATCAGTTAAAATGATATACTGGTAAAAAGCTTCGTACATCTTACGTTTATGTTCGTATCAGGCGTTCATTAATAGCTATTTTATAGTATTTTTTTATCTTTATACAAGTACGCTGCACTAAAATGGTGGTTCTCGGTAGTTAGAACGCTTTCCTTTAAGTCTCTGGTCAAATCTACTACCATCAGTCTCTACAACGATGCCGGCGTGACAATATGCTATTCCCTTTTTGTTGGTTATAGAAAGCTATATATAGACTGGAAGAACATTCGACATTTATTTATTTATTTATTTAAATCTTTATTGCAGTATGTACAAGGGGCGGGCTTAATGCCGCTAGACATTCTCTGACAGCCAACCTTTAGGATAATGTAGTAAGTTCAAGTTGTGAGGTAGGTGCAACATGTAATATAGATATGATAAATATGGAAATAATTAGGCTCTAGATAAAAGGATATACTTACATACTAAACTACATCCAAGAATACATATATTACATACAATATATATATATATATACACTACATATAATACATACACATACTACATATAATAAGTACTTATATACTTTGTAGGGAGCTGTTGTAGTAATGCTACTTGCACTTACCACATTATTTTAAATAGTTTTCTGTTAGGCGCTTGTCGAATTTCAACAGGCAGATTGTTACATAGATTAGCAGCAACTATTATCGGAATGCGACTGATTTCTTCTTCAATAACTTTAGGTACTAGTAAAGCGGTTACTACGTTATCGGGATATTACATTATTCATCATCATTACAGCCCCTAGAGCACAGCGTCCTAGACCTCCACTGCTGGAGATGGGCCTTCCAGAACATATTTCTGGAGTATTTGGCCTACACTCACCACGCTGGCCAGACGACCTGGCGAGGATATGATGTCAATTTTATGACAATTTATTAACGATTCCACAAGTTGGTATTAGTGGAACCGGGACCGACGGCTTAACGTGCTCTCCGAGGCACGGGGACGGTGGTGTTGTAAATCTATGACAAATGTACTTAAGAAAAGTGTATTTCTCATTGGTACATGCCGGTTGAGTTTGAACCGACTTTTGTTATTACGCCTATTATTACTTGGATATTACATATTTTGTCTGAATTGCCATCATGGTAAATGATCCATCGATATAAGATGTACTATTGTTTATATGTACTAGTGTTTGAAAGAAGAAGGATGACAACCTTGACGATAAAGATTGATGATGAAACGCTAGAACAGGTAAATGAAATTATATATCTGGGCAGTGTTTTCACTGCGGATGGGAAGTATGATAGGGATGTTGAAAGAAGAGTGAACGCGGGAAATAGTGTTAATGGGGCCCTGGGGTCACTGATCGCCAGTTGAAATGTCAGTGACAAAGCTCGACTCGCCATACACAATGCCATGCTAATACCAACACTTATGTATGGAAGCGAGACGTGGATATGTCAGAATACGCATGAGAGTAGAGTTAATGCAGTAGAAATGAGGTCTTTACGTCGGATATGCGGCGTAACTTTGATGGACCGTATACGTAATAACGAAATACGCAAAAGGGTAGGTATAAAAGAAAGCATAGGTACAAAAATAAAGAAAGGCATGCTCCGATGGTTCGGGCATGTCGAAAGGATGAGCGAAGAGAGATTGACGAACCAGATATATAATGCGAAAGTTGTGGGTAAAAGAGGCCCTGGCAGACCAAGACTTGCCTATCATGATCAAATAAATAAAACATTAGCTGAAGGTGAATTAAAAAGCCATCGAAACAAGAGGGCATGTATGAAGAGGTTGATGAACGTCGAAGAAGCGAAAGAGGTATGTCGTGATCGTGACAAGTGGCGCTCAATTGTCTCTGCCTACCCCGTAAGGGATTTGGCGTGAAGATATGTATGTATGTATGTATGATATAAGAGATCCTAATACAGAGCACTACTGGCCTTTAATAGTAAAAGATGGTGCGTAACGTAATTTTCTTGAGCGGTGGTGTCTAGGTTGTAAAAACACTTTCCTTAAAATTCTACAAACGTCAGATCAAATCCCCAGCATGTACCAATAAGAAATACATTTTTCTTACGTACATTTGATACAACACCACCGTTTTGGTGACTCGGAGAGCTCTTGTGAAATCGTTAATAAATGTGTCATTAAAAATGTACATGAGGCCTTCCGTACTGCTTCCGTGGTCTAGCAGTAAGGTCCGTGGATTAGGACTAGGAGCCACCGGGTTCGACACAATAATATTTATTAATGTATATAAATACATTTACTTACTTAATTACTTAATTTATTTGTGATATTTCTCGAGTTTGGTACGCTGGAGACATCGACCAGCTTATCACTTGTATAAGAGCGTGGTTTCTGACCACCCCGAAAGGGAAACGGTCGTTATGATACTTTACTTTTAGGCCTTTGCCAACCCGTCTCGCCAGCTTGGCGAGTGTAGGCCAAATTATCCAGAAATTTCTGGAAGGCCCATCTCCAACAGTGACCATCTAGAACTCTGTGTTCTAGGAGCTCTAATAATTTATTTAACTTACAGTGCTTCCCTTGACAGTAAGAAGGAGGTTTCAATTTAAACATAAAATCAAAGTTACGTAATAACAATAAAATTCAGTTTCTTATGCTTCTTAAGTACCTACCAACTTACATTTTATGAGACCACAGCTTGTTTAGTAACGCAGCTGCAATTAAGAATTCACGGTGGAGAAGCGGCCATTGAATTCTTTATAGCTGCAAAAGCACCCAAGAGAAAAATATTTACGCTTTTTCGGAATGCAGAAATCAAGTAACAAGGAATTGGTTTTAGCGAAGCGAAGCGTCAGGGAAGGAGCACAGGAATAAAACGAGAGAACTACTCATATAATACTTACTATATCGAGATATGAAAACTACTGATCTAACAATTTGAGTAACGCGAATGAAAATATATTCAAATACGTCCAATATAATTTACAAATAACATTCACACAGGGTTCGTTAGAGAATATAATAATAGATTATTTTTTAAATCTCTAAATACATACTTATACATTACATTACAGTCCCTAGAACACAGCGTCCTTGACCTCCACTGTTGGAGATGGGCCTTTCAGAACATATATCTGGAGAATTTGGCCTACACTCGCCGAGCTGGCCAGGCGGGCTGGCGAGGATCTGATGTAAATTTTTAATAAAACAAATATTAACGATTCCACAAGTTGGTATTAGTGGAACCGAAACCGACTTAACGTGCTCTCCGAGGCACGGGAACGGTGATGTTGTAAATCTATGGTAAATGTACTTAAGAAAAGTATATTTCTCATTGGTACATGCCGGGGGGTTTGAACAGATCATTGTAGGATTTAAGGAAACCGTTCTTACAACCGAGCCACCACCGCGGCATACTTATACATTTAGGTGCAAATGTGTTAATAGCATTTCAGTATAAATACAATCTTTACTAGGCTCAGAATAAATCCAATATTTTTTGAGTGCTCGTACCTCATAACAGTACCTAGCGAAAAGTGGGGCGAACTCATACACCTACGGGTATATACGAGTACATTAAACATATCTGAAGTTATTTATTAACTCTTTATTGCACCAAATCTAAAATATAACGTACAAGGGCGAACTTAATGCCTTTCGGAATTTTATAACAGCTAACCTTTGGGAGTGTAGAATGTAATATGGACGTAGGGTATTTGTAATATATATATACTTACATACACACATACATAAACCTAATCATATTTATTTATATACATATAGTCATACATACAATTTAGTAATATTCAATAATATAATATACATAAATTAATACTTAAAAAAGAATTTCACATTTATTTATTCTTGTTATTAGATATTGCGTCAAGTAGGTACAACTTCATACCTACCTTTCATTTATAGATTGCGGGTTATTACTAAATTGATACATACTCGTAGTCTACTAAAGAATATATTTGTGTGCAGCAATGGAATAAGGCCTTAATTCTATCTAGTCTATTTCGCTTGGCCACGGAGATACGAATAAATGTAAGTAATATTAAAGTAAGCTTCTGGTATAAACGGAGAAAGTTCACGTGCGTCGCGCAGACTGGTCCCCGAACTAATCACTGGCGAATCCCGCGTGCCATTTGCTTGTCCCATTCCTCTGATCGTTCGGAATTCCATATAGAAATCAATACACTTCCACCTACTTTATAGGGATTTATTTATCTGCTGCAAATTTACTATTGCAATGACGCTGCCGTACATTTTAATAAATATCTGTTTTTTTAGACTGCCTCTATTGCCTAGCAGTTAAGACCGTAGATTTAGACGTCTAGTTCAATTCCTGGTATTAATTCCATAATAATTTAATTGTGTGATATTTTTTCGAGGGTGGTATGCTAAAGACATCGATTTGCCACTTGTAATATTGTATAGTAATGTTGGCTAAATGATAAATCTTTAAAAGCGTGTTTTGTGACCTCCCCGTAATGTAATACGGTCGTAATGATACTTTACTTTTTTAAATACTATTTGTTATACAGATTAGAAAATAAATTAGCAAATTTGAATAAGGTTCTAATCATTCTGAATTTTGGTCCAAAAAGTATTAAATATTAAAAATATAAAACAAATTGTCTGTGTGTAGGTATGTTTATCTCGTCTTTACACCTATATTTTACTAAACCGATTTGAATAGAATTCAGCAGAGATATTTCCCGGAACCCAGTGAACATGACGTTAATCCATAAACATCCGGTAGTATAGGCGTAAAGACCAATTAAACAAACAGACAGATATATGGCCGTGGAGTCACATGTAGTAGTTGATGATATTATATAGCCTATCCCATACCTAGTTGATATGTATTATATAGTCTATCTTGCCTTCTTAGGCGCGAATTATACAGAATCAGCGTAAGGTGAGGGCGCAGAGCAGGAGTGCAGAGCAGCCGTGAAACTATTAAGACACGGACGCAATTATATAAATTATATAAAAGAGGCGTCACAACGAGTCATTACACAGTGTACGAAAACTTTATCGTGATAGCATTTTTTTTACTATTTAAATAAATTAATAATGCACCGTCTTTTAATCCTATTTCTCTCGTAATGAAACGTTTTAAACCGCTTGCGCCGCGCCTTTACCGTACGCCGTTTCTGTATAATTCGCGCCTAAGGATTCCAAAGAACATCTCTACCAATTTTCATTAAAATCGGTCAAGTAATATAACGACCCAGACGTGAAGGCATGACAAACATACGTATGTATTGTTTGGATATTTTCGTTTCATTTGAATATTTTAAATAAAATAAGGCTTCTTTCATGTTTAGGCAGTTTATCGGAATCTAATAAAATAAAAATGTTCACATAGTTAAGTGACTTTTATTTGCATTCGTTTCTCAGGGGAAGAAAACAAATATCCTTATTTATTTCCGCCGGGGCGTTCGGCCGCTAATTGTGCCTCGCTACCCACTGATTTCCCACGATCTCGCTTTGTATTCACTTGCAATATTAATGCCAAGATTTCAGAATTATCCTTTAACTCTCGTAGTTGCAATTTCGAATATTAATGCTGACGTAACGGCACCTATTATTGTCCCCTTAAAAATTACCAATTAATACGACTCTAAACCTAGCTTTTCGATCATAAGCCAAAGACGAATAAAATCTCCTCTTTTTCGCGATGTGCACGGCATGGTAAATCCCTGAATTTCTAAACTATTTGTCTTCTACTCACAAAAGAAATGATTTGGACCAGGCCTAAGGAAATCTGACATTAGTATATTTATAGATAGTTGTTTGGGCAGATTGGTTTGATTTCGGTAGGAGTCAATAATAGTGATAGCTAGCTAATTCTAATTATCTAATTCGGTTTTTAAAAGCCCGAGACGATAGGCTT
Organism: Tinea semifulvella; assembly: GCA_910589645.1. Taxonomy (NCBI): domain Eukaryota; kingdom Metazoa; phylum Arthropoda; class Insecta; order Lepidoptera; family Tineidae; genus Tinea; species Tinea semifulvella. The sequence continues at coordinate 7,160,739 of OU342585.1, forward strand.
CTCCTCTATCACACATGACAGACTTTGCACCCGCACGGTAAACCTATGGATTATTAAAAAGATATCTTCTCGTTTAATAGTTTAAAAAAAAGCGCAAAATAATAATATTTTATGCTCCTTCTTGAAGGGATACATACTAGGTGCCTTAACCTTACCTATAGAAATTTACTTGCTTGCATTTTAATATGTCGATAGAGGAGAATCGCAACATTTTATGATAAATGATTCCATTAACGCGCTGTGGTTATTTTATACGCGACCCGGCAAACGGCATTTTGCAGTCGACAACTGTCAACTTTTTTAGGTGGCAGTCGCAGTCTGATAACCGCCGATATTTTGTAGAGCAACCAAGCTATTTTAAATTTATTGTGCGAGGCAATAAACTTACAATAAATGCCTGGTTATTCCCGATGCGTACCCACATGTAGAGCTGTAATAGGCCGAACTATATACCTACTCGTATGAACATATGTCATTGAGTGTAACGTGCACATCTAAATGTACAAATACATTAAATGTATAACAAGACAGGACAAGAAACCAAACAGTATGAGTATCAAAGCTAGACCAATCGGTATAAATTTTTGCTCAGAATTAGACAAAACTTTTCTAGGTGGCATTATTATAGTTGTACACAATTACAATCTTAAAAACACTAATCATAAGGTTGACATTAGCTTCGTGTATTACTCAGTAGTCATGTTAATTTTTAAAAACAAATATTTTTTGAAGTTAGCAGTTTTGCTAGTGGACGTTAAGTGGCGTAAACCATAATGTAACAAACATTTTGTTCATAAATGTTTGCCCGCTTTATCTTATATTTTACCTCGTTGTAAATATACTACCGTTGAATACGTTATACTCGTATATGTAAAAAAAATGTATTAGTTTGCAATGAATAAGGTGGTTATACTTGTTCCTTATAATATTATTTACAAAGATATAGCCGAAAATGCTTGGATTAAATCTCGTAAATTAAATAGGCAATCCGAATAATGCGTAACTAAAATAACAATGGTGCCTCGTCGGACACAAATTGTCTAGTTTTGGTCGAAGTTAAATAACAATTTATAATAGGCACCAAAAGCATTCCAGCGATTTATTATTCAGGATGATACCTCTGGCAGCTTCGTCGCAGTTAATAAACGCTTTAAACACATTTTAGTGGAAATTTAATTCAAAAATTTCAATTCTGCAAGAATTTGACATCCACGAGCTGCTCTCCGCGCGTCCGGTTTGAATTTGGCTAATGGCAGCTACAGATATGCAAATACAATGATTGGATGTCCATGTTACATTCAAGAACGCACCTGAACCCTTGTGCTTTATTCGACGTCTAGGTATCTGTATTTTAGCAATGTCAACTTTAACGTTTTGTTTTGTAAAAAATGGTCGTAAGTTATGTATAAGTTATGGCCGGAAAATCACGATGCCGGCTCTGACCGACGTCTACTAACTTAAAAGTAATTATAATAGAGTAAACTGTCACTACTACCGTAAAAGAAAACATCGTGAGGATATTTCAATGTCAATCGGCATTATTCATCAATCCAGGTAAAGTCAGTTTGGTGGATTATATTATAGCCTGATAGCAATTATGGGTTGACAATTATTATGTATACCTAATTATTTTTGCAATTATATAATAAACAAATTTATTTACATTTATACTGCGTGTAATTGTCAAAAGAGCAAATAGTTTTTTAGGTTTCAGGTGTCATTAAATAAGGTATGTTTTATTCAAAGATAAAAATCATTATACGAAAAATAAAACACTACTATATGCTAAATAAGGCTGCGTATAAAAATCATGTGATAAATACCTAAATGCTGGGGAGTTATACGGCCGGTTGCAGAAATGATGATTATCTTTTGACATGTTTAACACATGCGTATGAATCATGTCATTGCCTTAAATACCCAAAGTAACAAACTAACTACCAATTACGTGGATTATATAAAAATGTTGATCATAAATTATTTTAATCATGCTTTCTGCAACCGGCCGTAAGTTTTTTTAACTTGATTGATATCGCTCACAGCCGAATTACGAAATAGAGAGAGAAACAATTACGTAAGCCATCGTTCAAGCGATCGTCGACCTATTGCTAACTAAAAATTAGACTCAGTATGAGTGGTGATATTTTTAGGAAAACTTCTCTGCACCGTAAGTTATGATTTTATTGGTGAATAATTTAAATAAAATATACGTATTTTTTATTTTTATGCTAGATATAATATACAAATAAATTTATCTTTAATAAATCACATACAGTATATTATTCCGGTTGGCCAGTGTCATGGGAACTAATTTCTATGTTATATCAGTAAGAGCGCACTGAGTATGCACAAATTATGCATGGTAATGGGTAGTTACTGGGATCCTAAGTGATGCCTCTGTTTGTACAGTATACAACGAGTATAATGAAACATAAGTAATAATATGAGTTTTTTTTTTAGGATTAACATATTTTTTTTATTCGAAGTAATATACAAACAATATAAAAGAATTACAATATTAAATAAACTATATTAAAACAAAATCTAAATTTAACCAAAATAATAATAATAATACATAGAAAATAAAAATACATACAAAAAAAATAGCTCCTCCAAATCGCTGTCTTGTGGCATAGTGCCCAATACACTAGCAGAATTTCCCCTTTGAATTAGGATACTTAATTTTTGGGAGATAAAACTGCCAGCCCTATTGTCACCAGAGACGTCAATGAGCCTTGGAACAATTTTTTGATGAAAGGCTTTAAGTTATTAATTTTAATATGAGAATTAAATGTATAGTTTCTCGCCACCACAAACGTAGAACAGGGAGTAGATTCGTGCCCTTCGTTCAGTGCATTCAAATTCCTTGAACTATGGAGGGTAAGCCTCCCTGCTGTGAATAGATAAGATTAATGAATGTAGGATCGGCCGTCAGCGTCGGATTGACGTGCAGGCCGTTTGCAACGAATCGTCCGATACTTGTCGGGCCTATACCATTGATTACGGCCACAAGGTCTTTGCATAAGGCTGTCTTGTGATAAGTTAAGATTTTATACGAATTCAATACTTGTACATATTTTATTTATAGGGTAAATGCTTTCATTGCATTTGATATAGCTGAGTTTTCCTTGCAGATTCCTTTCGCAGTCAGATTAAACATTAACAGGTCACTGGAATCTGCTAAGCTGCTGGTCTTCTGCTAACAGCTTACTTATTGGACCATTTTGCTGCTTAGCCGTCCACTAGTAGGAGGAATCCTTCAAAATAATTAATTTAATGACGTTTAATAAATGCTACAGGCATTTACGTATTGTTTACGTAAATAAAGATATTTTGACTTTGACTTTGATTAAAAGTAAAGTATCATCAATGACTGATTCTCTTCCGGGGTGGTCATAAACCACGCTTATAAAGAAGCGTATTCACATTTAGTCAACTTTATTATAGGCCAATCATTTCAAGTGGCAAGCTCGTCTATGTCTCTTGCGTACCAAACTAACAAATAAATTAAATATTTATTAAATTTATTTCTTTAAATTATTAAATATTATTGTGTCCCGACCAAGAATCGAACCCGGTCTATCCGAGTCTATCTATGGACTTAACCGCTACACCACGGGGGCAGCTAATTTCTGTCCATTTGTACCTCTTTCATTCCTATACTAGGAATTCGATTTTAATAAAATGTAGCTGCATGTTCCTTGGAACTAAGGTAATTAGACGTAATATAAAAAACGCATTTTTACACGATTTACCTTGCAGAATAAACTCTTGAAAATATTTTGAATGTGTGCGCAACATGTGACTAAATACATCTATCTATATACATATTCTTCAGAGCGAAGCCAGTTCAAAGAGTTATTTAATAAATACAATCAGTTTCATAGTCAAATTGTTTATTGAAATGCAATTAAGAATAAATCGAATTTTATTACAGCATCAATTTATTTTGGTGATGGTAACTGCATTCGACCTGACGCTGTCGCTGTAAAATAAAATCACTTCCACGCAAATTGTTATAAAACTGAGTATGAAGAGCCAGTTAGTCATGTTTAGAACTGTCAAATATTTATATTTTTATGTACAATATTTGTAAAAAAATGCGAATATAAATAATGTTTCTAATTTTATACGGAAATATTATTCTTTTTTATTTATTATTTACTAAAGCGTTGGTAGCTCGGAAGAAAGAATGCTTTTCTTAAACTTCAATAAGATCGCGGTTTGAATCCCGGCATACAACAATGGGAAATACACTTTTCTTGCGTACCTACATTTGTCATACATTTACAACACCATCGTTAAGCCGTCAGTCCCGGTTTATCAATATAAACTTAGAGAATCGTTGATAAATTATCATTTAAATTATTAACAGACCCTCGCCAACGCGTCTGACCACCATAGCCAGTGTAGGCCAAATTATACCAAATGCAGAAATATGTTCTGGAAGGCCCATCTCCAACAGAAGGTTGTCTGATAATGATCAGACAGCCCCTAGAACACAGAGTCCTACACTATTTACCCACATCCTAAAAATATTTGATTATACAAACTAAGTAACGGACCCTCGAAATGAAACTCAACCAAATACCAAAAGTAATAAAATAAATAGCACATTCGTCATAATTGACATTTCAAAACATGAAACATGCCTTTAAGGTGCTATTCTATTGCTACATTGATCTAGCTTTGCTTTCTGTGAAAATATATCAGCTACCTCCCTCGCCGACCCGATTGGCCAGCGTGGTAAGTGTAGACCACATTCTCCAGAAATATGTTCTGGAAGGCCAGCAGTTTAGAGCTCTAGTGTTGTAGGGGCTGTGATGATATGAGGTACGCTATAATCACATGAATTTAATAATAAAATTATAACTTACTCGTACATACATACATACCCCTTGCGGGGTAGGCAGAGACAATGCGCCACTTGACACGATCACGACATACCTCTTTCGCTTCATGCACCTTCAGTTACTATTTTATTTATTCAATCGTAATATGTCAGTCTTGTTCTGTCAGGGCCTCTTTCACATTATATATCGGGTTATTCAATCTTTCTTCGCTCATCCTTTCAACGTGCCCGAACACACGTAGTATCTTTCCTTATTTTTGTCCCTATGCTTTCTTTTATACCAACCCTTTTCCGTATTTAGTGTCGGTGTGGAGAACCCTCAATCTCGGATGCCATGGGCTTTCATGCGCTAGAAGTGGTGGCAGCATTTCTCATCACTCGGCTATCAACGACATCATCCAAAGGGCTTTTATCACTGCTGGAATATCCTAGAATCCTCTGGGATTCCGCGAAGCGATGACAAGCGGCCCGACGACATGACCGTTGGACCGTGAAAACTTGGCAGTTCACTGGTATGGGATGCGACATGTGTAGACATCTTAGCCCCATCTCACATCCAGGCGACTTCGTTAAGCGCAAAAAGTTCGGCAGTTCGGTTTTTTGCCAGTGAGGGAATGTTGCAGTCTCCCTGAGACTATCCCTGATGGGTCGTCTTTAGAGGTTTTTTATTTATTTATAGTTATTTTATCATTAGGTTTAATTTATATTTAATTAAATTATTGGTTTTAAGTAGTTTTTAATAAATAACTTAAATATTTTTTACCAATAATGTCTTAAAACTAAAATATGTTTCATTTCATACAAGCTAAGATGTGTAGCGTGTCCGTGCGCACCATCTTAAAGCACAGGAGCAATATATGTTTATTTAAACACAAACGTTATCTAAAATATGTTTTTATGACGAACAGACACTAATAATATCAAATTATATTATTAACTGCCGGTTGCAGAAAGGGTGATTAAAATAATACATGTTCATCATTTTGATATATGCCACGAGTTCATGGTTAGCTTGACACTTTTGTTGGTTATTTCAGCCTTATAGGTGAACGTTAATCATATTAAAATATAATCAGACATTCTGCAACAGGCAATTGATAAATTTAATGTAACCTTGATCGGCTATGCTGGGGCTTAGATAACGATAAAATTGACATCTACTGTTTTGTCAAACGCTTAAAGAAATAGAATAGGGCCACAGCATCGGTAATTCCGTGTAGGTGCTCTGCTTTTCTAGCATATTATAGACCCACAATACACGTTCGATTCGGATTACGTTATCGGTTCGCTTCATAAGTGGCTACGCAGCCGCCTTCAATAGGCACTTACTGGCATCACAATGAGATGCTTTGCAGCTTCTTTCGCGAGATCGAGCCACAAGATTGCGCTATCTCGAACGATATGCGACGCGTTATTATGGCATAATTGAATTATTACATTCCGATGAAGGTAAAAAGAGTGCCTTATGGAACTTTTGATAGCGATAGCGCTGAATATAAATAAGCCTCTCGTGATTTACAAATTCTTATATTTCATATAAATGTGTAAGAAACAGAGAATTATACTCACAATATGAGAGCACCGAAATATATTACCATAAATAAACCTAATATTAAATTAGTGCCTTGGTGTATTTATTGTAATCGTATTAATAAGCAGTTACGAATAGCTACGACCTTTAAATATAAATCCATTCTGAAAACCAGACAAATTTTTAACATATTGACAAAATTCACGGGCCAAATTTCACCAATCCCTATTCGCAACAACTCTTTGCAAAGTTACGATCCCGTACGTGATACTTGATATCAATAGTATAACAAATAGTCTGATATTTCGTCAGAAATAACCAAAATCAAGTTTCAGTGCGAAAGCTTTTGTGTGTGGCAGGTGAAAAAGTGAGAGGCTTGATTTATTCGCGCCGGCGCCGCCTATCGGGGGATGATTGAACGGGGAACGTGTTTATACATCGGCCAACCCGTGAAATATGACAAGAGAAACACATTTCTATAGCAAAATACTTTATTTTTAATAGTTCTCGATTCAGCCGAGAACTTATAAGCGAACCTCCGCGCGGAGTGTAGAGAACGGCTCCGACTTGCGTTTTAATATTAGAAAATATCGAGTTTGGATGTAGGTATTCAAAAATTTTATTTATGCCAGTGTTTCGCATTGTATTGTTTCTGCTGCGAGTGAGGCAGAGGTTATTCTGTTCCTGTCAAGCGCCTTCTTTTCGATTTGCACGAGCGATTTTATATACATTTGATTTATGCAATACAACATAAAGTTTTACCTGTAAAATATATTTAAGTTGAGACGTTTCTCTTGAAACGTTTGAAGAAGGTGTTGATCGCTGTACACTGTACTATAACCTCTAGTTATAGGGCTTGATGTAAATGTCGTGCGTGGTTGATAGCAGTCGATTTTGACTTTGATAAACGAGGCGAGGAGATGAGCGCCGCCCTCCAAGACCACGTCACCTCCCTTGGTGCATTGCGGGTCTGCTGACGACACATCTTTACAGCTCGTGGCTCGACATCTACCTCTTTACGTTGACTTCCTTATTTTTGATTTTATTTAATACTTTTAAAAGTTATAGCTCTTCTTACTTTATTTTAGACAAATGTAATCCGATTTAATCATAATTAGGTAACAGTAGCTGGTTGGTCAAACAATAGAGGCTTTGTATTTTGAACACAAATTAATTATCAATTTTTGAATAAGAACTACAAAAATATATGAATATCGATCGTATAAGCACTTAATTTTTAAGCAAAAAGAAATACGATAATAAATAATTGGACTATTACCGTTGCAACCGCTTATAGAAAGGGTGATTTAAATAATCTATGATCAACATTTTCATATACCTAACGTGATTATCATTTTGAATATTTCAGACAATGGCGTGCATTAGACAATACGTTAAAAATGACAAAAGATAATCAGTGTTTCTATTTTATTTCAGGCATATGACAAACTAATTTATAAATAAAAACTCCACTCTATACTATACTATAAATCTAAATAAATTTTTATTTTATATACGTTAAAAATTGCCTTAATTATTTCGTAATCTGACTGTCAGTCTGTCGATCTACAATAGAGAAGTGCCGCTTGCGGAGCATGACAAATAAAAAATAAAAATACTTTATTTTCAATAAGTTATGCATAATTTTCCATCAGACCCTTGGTCTCTGGGACACCTAGATCTCTGGACGTCCTGCACTTCCACCCTTCAGTCGCTTGCTAGTAGAATGATTATTAACTATCTATTTAAATGAAATGGAACAAGCTTCCACTAGACGGGCGCCTTCAATAAATGTGTTTAAAAATCTACTCATTGCTCACTTTTTAAATAAACAAAATAATTTGTCATGATAACTACAAGTATGCATTATAATTTTTATTTATTTTCTTAACATATTATCGTAAATGATTGTACCTATGTAATATAATACGAGTATCTATCTATTAGCTGTGTTTATATATTTATACATAATACATATTTATGTTTATTATATATATTATTTTAATTATATATCATGTAAGTATTTATTTTATTTAAGGTTTTGTATGTTTTTTTTTTATTACCCATACTACTACAGTAGACTTTATTCGAAGTTAATAAAATTAAAAGTACATTAAATATAAATTAAAAACTACCTAAATAATAAAATTAAAAATAAACTAACCTATAAATAAAAAATGTCCTCTAGAGACGTCCCATCCGAGATAGTCCCAAGGAGACTGGCAACATTTCCCCTCTGTATAGCGAGGCTAATACGTTGGCAAAAATAATTGCCAGCCTTCCTGTCTCCAGACCTTTCTGTCAGCCGCCTTGACAACTCCTTGGCCATGCGCCTCGCTGACGGTCCCCATGGGCCCATCGTCTCGACCCCAAACGGCACAAATTCGTAACCGATACCAAGGTTGGCGTATTTGCGCAATTTGAGGTTCTCCGCAGAAAACGCCGCTTTCCCCGCGCCTGACGAGGTCGCCTAGATGTGAGATGGAGCTAATGTGTCTACACACGTCGCATCCCACACCAGAGATTTGCCAAGTTTCCACGGCCCAACAGTCATTCCGTCGGGACTCTTGCCATCGCTCCGCACAATCCCAGATGGTTCTAAGATTGCGGGTACACCAGCAGTGACAAGAGCCCTTCGGATGATGTCGTTGAGAGCCGCGTGACGAGGAATGCGGCCAGCACTTCTAGCACAAGAAAGCCCGTGGTGTCCGAGATGATCGACTGGTTCTCCGCATCGACACTGGTGCGGGTGGACAGTCCGGGCTCCGAGACGAAGGCACACCGCCATGGTCAGTGTATTTCGGTCAAGGAGTGTTCCAACCGATGCTGAGGGAAAGGCCTGCAACCAAAGACCTGACTCTCTAGTGGATACGGCCATGAGGCGAGCCCGCTCTTTCATATTACTGGCAGATAAAATATCTTCCTGTACCAGTTTGCAGAGCAGCTCGTCCCATAGTCGTTGGATTTTTGGTAAATTTGGAACCGAAACGTTTGGACATGCTACTGACCAGGCATCTCTGGCATCTGACAAGTACGACGGCTCAACGGAACCCAAAGATGGGTTAGTGATTCTCCCGTATAGCTCGACAGTACTATGTACAGACGACAGAAAAGCTGGCAGTGCTACACTAGAAATTTTGCGGGTGCCTAGGCCTCCGAACCGAATTGGTAGTGAGGCCTGGGCCCAAGTACGGTCATTCATGGGGCAATTTAGAATTTCGGTTAGTGAATTTTGCAATTGTTTGTCTAATAAAAAAAGTTCTTCTGAAAATTTCCAAAGTTAGTATTTATGTAATAGTATTTAAGTATTCTTAAGTAATTGTATGTATCTTAATGCACCCGAAATCCTCTGCCACACTGGTTAGCTGTTATAAAATGCCGGAAGGCATTAAGTTCGCCCTTGTACACTACTTTTTAAGTTATTTTGTGCAATAAAGAGTTTATAAATAAATAAATAAATAGTGTTTGAAACTATAAAAAGTTATAACGTGTTTATTGTGGGTGTGTGACTATGTATGTGTATATAGGAGTGAAAAATGAATAAACATACAAGCAGCTTCTTCACATATGTATATAATATTAGTATGGATGTAAATTTACATAGATCACTATAGGTATATCAGTGTAAGTGACCGCTCCCAGTATCGCAGCTCGATAACCAGCGAGCAACATACGAGTTTGCATAATATTGAAATGGCTCCAATACGGCACCTCGGAGCTCATTAACGTCAGTGATCGGCTTACGATATCGGCCCTCCATTTACTTGCTGCGAGCTCCACATTGTTATCGACACTGCAAAAACGTTAATACGACTATAGCCAAAAACGACTAACAAAATAAAATAATTGAATTTTCTCTCATGAATATTTACAATATTCTCTTTTTTTTTACTGAACACGATGTGTCGCACTGATTGTTAGCAGGGTGCGAGGTGCGAAAAAGCATCTTATTTAGCCGGCATAGTGGTAACGACTAATGTCGGTCGTTAGTGGCTGTGAGTAGCTTCCATTTTTGGACCTCGCGTATCGCTTAACATCAGGCACTGCTGCGTGATTTATAGCTCTATTGAGAAACGTCTTGCTAAACCAGGGTAGGACGTAAAACAAAAGTGATAAAATAGATCTAGTCCGTAGGAGATAAAAGCTTATAGATACGTCTCCAATTAGTCTGTGCAAGTTTTTTTAAAAATATTTTTCCGCGAGCTAGCAATCACACTTATTTAAAGCGTATTTTTAAAAGTATCAACACGACCGTATCTCTTTCGGAGTGGTAAGAACTTTTATTTAGAAGAGGATTCACATTTAGCTTCTTTACTATAGGCCCATCATGACAAGTGGCAAGCCCGTAGATGTCTCTAGCGTAGCAAACTCGTGAAATATCACAAATTAATTGTGTCCCGGATCGAACCCGGTACCTTCACGTCTAAATCCACTTAACCGCTACGGGCGTTGTTATACAAATAACGGGTAATCCTGCCGGAAAAAACGGGGGAATGTCCTCATCTCCAACCCATGCCTATTAGGCACCCGGGCCCGGGTGGCACTGTCAGTCTGACTTAACCGCTAAACCACGGAGGCAGTTTAATTATTTTTAATTAATTTAAAATAATTAAATATGTTATTTATATAACTTGCAATGTTTGTTGGTCGGATCAAATATTGTATCTGAATTTTCGAGCATTAATCTTGAACCGATTGAGATGAGATTATGCAAACTAGGCTTTTATAAAAACGAAATTTATTTTCTTCTTTTTAGAGCATTTAAATGTTATTGTTAAACATGTTTTTTTTTAAATATGTCATTGTGAAGTTATAATTAGAAAAGTAAAAGTAAAGTATCATCACGACCGTTTCTCATCCGGGGTGGTAAGAAACCACGCTTATAAAGAACATGCCAATCATGACATATGACACTCGGGAAATATGACAATAAAATTAAATATATATATATTTTTATTTATATATTTGAGTCTAAATTAACGGACTTATCCGCTTCACCACGGAGGTAGTTGTATTGTATTTGGGCCTTCGAAATGCACCACCAGAGAAGCGACAAGCCCTACCACAGCACCGAACCCATTTGAACCACCCAAGAGGACCCCGGCGCCGACCCCCACTGCAGCAGTCAGCCATCATCAGAAGGTGGTCGCCGTACCCAATGGGTATTACTTTGACCACAATAGATGAAGATGCGGAAGCTGTAGTGTAGTGTATATTTATATATGTTAGTTTTTAAGGTATATATCTATGGGCCTTTTGTATTTTGATGCCTGAAATAAAGATTATTATTATTATTGTAATGTAATTAATGATACTATTAGCTTTTTACCCTTACTATTGGAATACAGCACTATCTAAACTATTCATTCTATATTATCTCTTTATAAATACTCGTAGAATTTCTATGCATTTGCATATTCAAAATACTGAAACGTCAGCGATATGGATCCTCCGAGCTCATTAACCTAATTGATCGGCTTTCTGTCTGTCCAGAATCAATCGTACGTTCCGCCATTGATTTGCATTAATTACCAAACTGATTGTCATACATTGTCATAATGCACGAGGTTATTTTAACCGTTTAACTACGATGAATGTAGAGTTTATAGCTATTAGTGACTCTTTAATTAAACCGAGCATTTATTGCTACCAGTTTAAGTGAATTTAATTAGTGGTCATTAAAAATATACAGAATAATGCTTTTAAGAAGTTCGTCGATATTGCTGTGATGCTTTTTTAAACATCTAGCTGTATGATTTCTTTTTATCGTCTAGTTGCCAAAGTGATCGATATAAATATGATACGATGACGCCTCCATGGTCTAGGGGTTAAGTCCGTGAACTTTAACGCGGAGATACCGATATATAGATTTCCAAAACATCTGAAATTCATTTGGTATATTTTTCGAGTTTGGTGCGCTAGAGACCTAATGAGTAATGAAGGTCCTAAAGTAATGTTGGTTTCTGACCACCAATATATAATTGATGATACTTTTATAAATTCAATTCTAGAATTTTTTGTATATTTATTATGACACAGTTGATACGTAAAAGAAAATAATATCCGACAATATTACGTGCCAGATCCAGTTGGAAACAAATATAGCGAACAAACGCGATACCTCTTCAAAACATACAACTTTGACATTTGCGAAACCAGAACAAACACAATCGCAAGGAAGACGCTTGTACACATCCGACTTAAATCAAATAACTGTATTGCTTTCAGCTTTGTAAAGCTTCAAGTGCAATAGCGTCAGTGGCGGATGTTACACCCCCTGCCCCGTCTCTAGTCTGTACTCTATGATATTGCTCCACGCCCTTTACGTGTTTGGCGGGATCTGAAGAGAAAGCACCGAAGCGCACGCACGCGTTAACTCCGACTTCTCCGCCGCACCTAAGATATCGCAGTTTAGGAAGCGTGACGGAAGAGCTAACGGCTCTAGTTTATCCCTTTAATTGCCTTTTTTCTGAAGAGAAGGTTTAAGCTCTCCCACCATATCTTCTCACGTCGCAATTACGGAGACGTCTTATGATAAATCTGCCGTAATTTGCATGAGATAGCATACGCTCTTAACTTTTACGCGAAACGCTTCCTGCTCTTGCCGTTTATTACATTAAAGTACGTTTCCGAGAATCAGAATGAGCTGTTTAACTTAAAACTATGTCTCATTAACTAGATCTTCACGAATACATGGAATGAACGGAGAAAAGTGTAGTTGTTGAAAGAACGTTCCGAGAATTTCAATTCGTTATATCCTTTTTAGCAGACGTCCAATGCAATTTTGCTGCATGATGTCAATGTACAATGTACCAGTCAGTCTCAGAGCATGTATAAAGGTGAATTAAACGGCTAAAGTACAAAATGTAATACAATTTTGTTGTTACCCCGACCGTAGTGAATGCAAGAGTGAACATCATTTTGCACAATGCAACAATTTTATTAGGTGGATGCGCCTTCATACAATTTTCCATCCTCCGAAAATAAGACGGTAAGAGGCAAACAACATAGACGGCACAATCTTCGTGTTGCAACGTAGCGAATCGGCAGCCGACACCCGGGGCACTCGCGCTCGGTTCTTCTCCAATCTCGAGATTTTTCGTTCGCCGGTGTTCCTCTGCAGCCTCAGTGAGAATTGTAATGTCAGCGGCCCGCCCTGCGGACTGCGGAGACGAGCCCGCTATTTGCTGAACGATGCGCCAAAACATTGCAATCAGTTGAAAATATATTTCTCACTTAAGTTTATAGTTATTCAATCTTCTAGAAGAATAATTTTAAAAGTTATTTAGCATAAATGTAATTTATGTTTTAAACACGTTTTGTAGTTTTACTACCAATAAATTAATTTAAAGGCACACATTTATTTGTCTTTCTATACCCTGTATTTTATAGCCCTCTCCGTTCTTTTCATAACAACCCATCTAAAATCCCCTACCACTATTTCAGCAGATATTCAGATACCTTTACCGTATCACCTGCTCGCTGGTGGAATAAGCTCTCACTAACCATCAGATTAAGTTTTCTCCAGTTGAAGAAAGGCTGATAATCTTTTGACATGTTGAACGTATGCCTATGAAGCACGTCATTGGGTGAAATAAGAAAGTAACCAGCTAACTACCAATCATGAGGTGTATATCAAATTGTTGATCATATACTATTTTAATTATTATTTCTGCAACCGGCCATTAGATTAGCATAAACAAATTATGCTAATCGCTATTGTAATTAAAATTTTCATCACAATCATTACAACCCCAATTACTGTGTTGTCTTAGCTCTTCATTGCGTTGAGCCATTCAGGACATTTTTCTGAAGAATTACGGCTGGATTATTGACATGCTGACCAGACAGGTTAACTATACATCATTGATATAGCTTGCAGGTTATTATGTGTAGATGATAAGATGAGAATCTTCGATGAACATAACGGAAGGGGCGGTGCTCGACCCGTCTCTTGAAATGACATGTCATTAGGTCGTCGTTTAACTTAAATGGAGACAAGTAATGCACGCAAATTCTGTTATATACCTAATAATAAACATAATGAAAAGTTATAGAATTAAAAAAAAACATGTAAGTCCAAATTCATCATTACAATCTAGTACTCGTACATCTACCTCTGCAGATAAGCTTATATCCTTGCCTGGTATGGGTCTGATACACCTACGATTGATTGTTTTAAGATGAGTTACATATATAAATATCTTCACGCCAAATCCCTTGCGAGGTAGGCAGAGACAATTGAGCGCCACTTGACACGATCACGACATACCTCTTTCGCTTCTTCGACATTCATCAACCTCTTCATACATGCCCTTTTATTTCGATGGCTTTTTAATGCACCTTCAGCTATTGTTTTATTTATTTGATCGAGATAGGTAAGTCTTGATCTGCCAGGGCCTCTTTTACCCACAACTGTCGCATTATATATCTGGTTCGTCAATCTCTCTTCACTCATTCTTTCAACATGTCCGAAAAATCGGAGCATACATTTCCTTATTTTTGTCCCTATGCTTTCTTTAATACTTTTCTTTTGCGTATTTCGTCATTATGTATGTGGTCCGTCAAAGTGACGCCGCATATCCGACGCAACGACTTAATCTCTCCTGCATTAACTCTACTCTCATGCGTATTCTGCAATATCCACGTCTCGCTTTCATACATAATTGTTGTTACCAGCATGGCATAGTGTATGGCGAGTCGAGCTTTGTCACTGACATTTCGACTTGCCATCAGTGACCCCAGGGCACCCTTAACACTATTTTCCGCGTTAACTCTTCTTTCAACATCCCTAATACTTTCCATCCGCAGTGAAAACACTGCCCAGATATATAATTTCATTTACTTGTTCTGGAGTTTCATCATCAATTTTTATCCTCACGTTTGTCATCCTTCTTCTTTCAAACACTAGTACCTTGGATTTTCTCGCATTCAAACGGAGTCCTTTTTCTGCACATCCCTCATTCATTTTTGTAACTAGTGACTGTAGTTGTTGTTCGGACGATGCCATAAGAACAGCATCATCTGCATTATCTTAATAGTGAAAACTTGTAAATGACTTTCTGTTTCTATTTTTGTATCTATACTTGTGAATTAAATGTCAATAGTTTTCCTTAATAAATAAATAAAATAAATAAATAGGTAAAGCAGGCAGTTCAATACTAGATCACTCATCTTTATCCCACGGTCACTCAAAAACAACAAAATAGCGTAGAATGTAAAAAAAATACATTTTCTATTGGTAAAATAAATTTTAATATCAGGAAGTAGTTTGTGAATACACATTCACATATACACTTGACATAATAATGCGTGGATAGAAAATATTAATATTGTCTCTTTATTTTTTAATTAGTAAGTAGGTAGTTTAATTTGTTTATTATCCGTTCGTGCTTTATATTTAGTTGAAAAAAATGTCTACCGAATTGGCTAGGTGTAGTAAATATTTATTTGTAAATGATAGCTGTGGAATATGAGAAAATAAATGAATAAACAAATGAATAAATAGTTTAGATTCTACGATTTTGCTATTAGATTCTATTAGACCCACTGACTACTTAACGTGGTTTTATATTATTTTTACGTAGTAATTCTTATTAATTAATTTAAAATTATTTATTTTACAAACACATTTATAAACAAAACGACAAACTCAACAAGTTTGGAGAGTTTACAACAAAGAATACGATTCCGAGAACCCCGTTTGAAGGAATGGTTGAGTGGAGGAGCCGTTGAGGAACCGTCTTAGAATACGGGTGTTAGCCACTATCTGAACTAAATACATTATCATGTTTTATAAAAAAATGTTTATCCTGATTCGGTGTATTATCATATATTCTCTCTAAGAAACGTAAATTATTAATGTATTTACGGATAATTTATACATGTTATAAATAGGTACCCAAGGCGAACTAGGCATCTCGGCTGTGAATAAAGTGCTAACAAGGACACGTCACTCCTGCTACGTCGTGAATACCGGAGAGGCGACGCGGTAGGACTAGCTCAACCCATCAGCGTCTATGACATGCCATTAACCCCTCTCTCGGACCCCCAATCGTTGTCCTAACTTGGCAACCCAATTTTAAAACCCACTAACTGTCATTGTTTATTTATTTAATATGAAAAACATTGATATAAGTTTATAAGTATAACACACAAAAATAGAAACAGAAAGTCATTTACAAACTTTCACTAGTAGAGTTAGAATAAAACAGATTAGGAACGATGATATTTACAAACTATTGTCGCTTAAGGAAACTTAAGTTAAACGCATTCTCATCTTCTCATCACTGTCACCTTGTCGTGAAATGTAAGCAACACTATCGGTTGGTGCAATAAAATAAGATCCGATTTTTGTTTAAATAACACATATTTTATTACACGTAGTTATTCGGCATTTTAGATAGTTAAAACGTTTAAATGTAACTGCCTCCGTGGTCTAGTGTTGAAGTCCGTGGATTTAGTCGCAAAATTTATTTTATATTTAATTGTGACATTTCTCGAGTTTGGACGCTAAAGACATCGACGAGCTTGCCACTTGTCATGATGGAATTATAGAAAATTTGGCTAAATGTGAATCCGCTTCTTTAAAAGCTTAGTTTCTGACCACCCCGGATGGGATACGTTCGTGATGATGATAGTTATACTAGTTTAGAATATTTACGCTTACTTGAAAATTCATCTGTATTGTTTTTTATTATTTATTTATACTAGCACGACATGTGACCATGCGCCCACCTGATGGTAAGTGGCGCGCAAGGTCCATGAATGTTAGTAACTGGAATCAGACTCATGACTGACAACAGTCCCCAACACTATGACGGCTTGACTGGGCATGACGGCAATTCGAGCCTGATCTTGAAACGTGTGGATACAATTTTCTGGGTTTTATGGCACGTACGGTGGATACAAAAATATACTTTCTTAATGTATGAGTTCTCTATACTTTTAAAAAGGTAGTTGGAAAATATGTTATTTCCTCACTCCTGAGCTATTTTATTATTTAGAGTTACTAGCTTTTTAAATTTGAGAGTCTAACTTACTGTTGGTAATATGTTTTGAAACACACCGCGTAGTTACAGATAGATAAAGATAGATTGTTTAAATAGGATGTGTAGAATATAAAATTATTGTATTTCAGTATATCGTATGGGTTTACAAAAACACTTAATTTTGCAGTGTTATAGTAGGGCAGATGGTATTTTATTTGTCTGAAAATGGGGCAGAACATATTTCTGGAGTCGTCTTCGCACGCTGGCCAGAAAAGTAGGCATGGGTGTTATGTAAATTATTAACAATTTTAACGATTCCTCAATTTGATATTAGTAAAACCGGCGGCCGTATAAATTATTTATCTTGCTGAAGCAATGCAACTGGCGTGAATTGCACAATATTCGCTGTTAAATAATTTTCTTATTACTAAAGTGTTGTAAATTCATTTATCTAATAGCTGTTTTAAATGGTCGAATGTTCACATATTTTAACCTGATGGTGACTTTATATCGATATATGGGTTGCAAGGAACATTTCTACCAAACTTCATTAAAATCAGTTCAGTAATATAGGCGTGAAGGCCAAATAAACACAATAAGACAAATAATAGCATGGAGTCACATGTCGTGGTCACGTCATATAGAGTATGTCAACAGGTTTCCAATAAACATTTTTGCAAAATTTAAATAATATCGGTTTAGTTGTACAGGCATAAAGCAGTAAAGGCGAGACATACATGCATACAGACACAGGTTCTTTTATTATTATTATTATTAAATACTTTATTTCACTTTAATTAAAAGTATGTAAAAGGCGAACTTAAAGCCATTTCGGCTTTTTCTACCAGCTAACCTTTGGGAGAGTGAGACAGTATAAATATGTGGGGTGCAATTCTAACCAATAAACTACATAAATAGTATGAATACATAGACTACATAAATACTCATCAATATTTAAGTATTATAGAAGATATATATATATGAGGATAATATATTATTGGGAAGTAGAAATTTGTGGAGTTAAAATATATTGTTCTGCTTGTTTAAAAATAAAGTATTAACTAGTTTTTTAAAGATGTGAATGGAAGGAGCTTGCCTGATGGTCAGTGGAAGTTTGTTCTTCACACTTGTAATATAAGTGTGTATGTGTAAAGTGTATGTTCTCATTGGCCCATATCTGGGTTTAAACTGCGACCTTTTTCGATTAAAGTAAAGCGTCCTAATAACTGGACCAACGCCGTTCAGGAATTCTATAGGGAAAAGTAATTAGGGAGTTATCATTTATAACTATGTATGTGTGTTGTTAAAATAAAACATGGTCCTTGTAACATTTCGCTCACGTCACTGGTAGGCAATTTAAGTATTAATAAGATGACAAAACGTGACCCTCGAACCCTGCGTCATCCATCACGGCCGCTTGTCAAGTGCTGGCCAGGCGATTAAAAAAGTGTACCTAACCGATGTGTTCCCCGTTAGGTAGGGAAAGGTATTTCGGGATACCGCGGGTAAATGGTCTAGACAAGGGTGAGATTAAATATTAAAATCGCGGTTAGGAATTTTGGGCCGAAATGTAACGAGCATACGCAACACTGGCTTACGGTCTTAAAGCTCCGGGAAATGTGAAATTATATTAAAACTACCTAAACGTAGGTACATCCATATTAATATTTCAGTTACTGTGTAATTATTGCAGAGAAACGTAAAGTGTTTGTTTCAAAACAGAATTTTAGGTTTAATGTAAAATATTCGGACTGTCCGAAACAATTACTTGTCATTAACGCGCTAATGAAGCATAAAACTTTTTATAGACAAATTAAATAGTTGACAATTCTTCTCTGGAACCTGTTGGCCCTAATTCACTGCTATATCTAGAATAAACATGTATTTATTTAGTTAAAACTTTTTGCACTATATACAAATGCCGGTACACATTCTTACTCGGTCAACCTTAGGGATATTACGAACACTTTATGTGGAAGGTTGGTGCAAATAAAATAACATACAAGGGATAACTAAAATACTACTAACTACTTACTAGTAAATGATATTAATATACAAAACACGATACAGGTATGATGCTATTCTTATGGCATCGTCCGAACAACAACTGCAATCACTAGTCACAGAAATGAAAGAGGGATGTGCAGAAAAAGGACTCCGTTTGAATGCGAAAAAAACCAAGGTACTAGTGTTTGAAAGAAGAAGGATGACAACCGTGACGATAAAGATTAATGATGAAACTCAAGAACAAGTAAATGAGATTATATATCTGGGCAGTGTTTTCACTGCGGATGGGAAGTATGATAGAGATGTTGAAAGAAGAGTGAACGCGGAAAATAGTGTCAACGGTGCCCTGGGGTCACTAATCGCTGTTCGAAATGTCAGTGACAAAGCTCGACTCGCCATACACAATGCCATGCTGGTACCAACAATGTATGGAAGCAAGACGTGGATATGTCAGAATAAGCATGAGAAATGCAGTAGAAATAAGGTCGTTACGTTGGATATGCGGCGTCACTTTGATGGACCGCATACGTAATGACGAAATACGCAAAAGGGTAGGTATGAAAGAAAGATTAGGGACAAAAATAAGGAAAGGCATGCTTCGATGGTTCGGGCATGTCGTAAGGATGAGTGAAGAGAGATTGACTAACCAGATATATAAGGCGAAAGTTGTGGGTAAAATAAGCCCTGGCAGACCAAGACTCACATACACAGATCAAATTAATAAAACAATAGTTGAAGGTGCAATAAAAAGCCATCGAAACAAAAGGGTTGATGAATGTCGAAGAAGCGAAAGAGGTATGTCGTGACCGTGACAAGTGGCGCTCAATTGTCTCTGCCTACCTCGCAAGAGATTTGGCGTAAAGATATGTATTATAAAATAAATATTATACTATAAAAAATAACCTCTTTGATGTGTCAGTGTGCCAAGGGCACTCGCAGCATTTCCCCGCTGCACAGCTATGTTAATTTGGTGCGCGAAACCGCCGGCCCTTCTTGTCACATACAGCAATAACCAGCCGCTTACACAGTTTATTGAAGAATTTAAATAAAATATTATACATAGTTGTTGGAATCTATTCACGAAGTTTGTGAAGACTTTTTTAAATAATGATCTATTTTCGCCTGTCGTATATTTACGGGTAGGTTATTCCACAGAGTAGCGGCAACAACTGCAAATGAGTCAGACATAAACTAGTGTGATGAGAGGGAATAGCAAGGATAGAGTCATGCAATGACCACAACGACCTGTCATGAAAAGAAAAATGACAATTATCTTTGAACGAACGTATTTTAAAAATACTATAGATATCTAATACAAGTATGACGCATATTTAACGACAAACATAACTGAAGATATATGTAATTGACCATACCAGTACACAACAAAGAATCTATAGGTATCCTACATGTACAGGGGGTATTATTTAGCTAATACCTACGTGTAGCATCTGAATCACGATTTTGCGGCACCATTGGCATAAGCCTTCGAACTAGATCAGGTATATCCCTTTACACGTGATAATCAGTTTATCGACTGGCTCTCTATTTTAGACTATATTTAGTAGGTAGACTAACAATGGATTCTCAATGTTCCTGTAGATTTCAATACACTTCGTGTACTTATTATATTAATAACTTAATATAAGACATATGTGACAATCATTAATTACACAAAAATCGTCATAATTAAATAAAAATCCCAAGAGCTGTTAGCCCGATGATTTGACCTGAAGATTACACGAGTTGTTTAGTTACCGAGCTGTTGTCGCTTAGTCAAACTTGCCTTACTTAACTTGCGCGCACTTTGTTTTTAGACGTTTTTGTTCTAAGTTAATTAGTGTTTAAAACGAAGTTGTTAAAATGAAGACACTTAGATAAAAAAAATATAGAGAACCCTACCCTATAAGAAATACAAATACTTTTCTCGTCAAACGGTAGGTCCCGGTTTCAATAATACTAATGTAGCGTCCCATCTACGCTGATTTTTATATTAATATTTTTTTATATGAAAATGTATTTTGATAGATTTTAGACTTTGACAATGTTGACATTATACAAACAACTATCGTAATAAAATACGCATATTTTATTTACTACTTTTAGATCTTCTATACTAACATGTGGAATCGTTAATAATTTGTCATTAAAATTGAAATCAGGCCACTCTCGAAAACTCTCCATCGCTGCAGCTTCGAACAAGCAATACCACGGTAAGTGTTGTGAAGAGCTCCATAACCTTATTCCTTTTTCTCTATTCCGCAACCGAACCACACGCATGCATCCCCTAACTGTAGGCGTACTCATAAATTTTAAGTTTCTTACTTGGTTGTTAGAAAATGCCTGGCCATTAAGCCCGTCTATGAACAATTTTAGTGCAATAAAGTATTTAAAATAAATAAATTAAAATGTCGCACATATCGTGTTCAGTATACAAATAAGATCTACTAATAAACGCTAGACTTTTAATAATTAATAACGAGCAAAAAATAACGAATTCGTAAGATCGTATTTGTGTATTAATTAAATATTCTTATGATAATAATATGCAATCAAAGCAGATTCCTATTCGAGGGTTGCTAATTTATGACATTTATTAACTAGGGTACAATTCCATTTATTTTATCGATTACGGTTTTTTTTTCTTATAAATGTTAGTAATAAAAACTGCGTAATAAATTTGATAAGATTCATAAACTTTATTAATAAAGCGAAAAACCCTGGTCATGTTTGGGTGTTGACGTCATATCCAACTCTGGATTCCAACGAACACTTTTACAATTTTATTAAAATCGGTCAAGCAGTTTGTAATGAAGGCTTATTCAACATATATATGGCCGTGGGGTGACATATTGTGGTTAGATAAAAAGAAAATAATGGAAAAATAAATAAATGAAAGGAAATTCGAAAAAAAAACAGTTTATGACGAAAATATCATCTTTACAAACACAATGAATGCAAGTTGAAAAAATATTGTGTCTTTTTATTCAAAGACAGTTTGGACGCCTAGTCGTTTTTTGTTTCGAATTTAAAATAACAACTTGTATATATTTTTCTTAGTGTAGTATATTTTGATGATGATGATAATATATCACAACGACCGTTTCCCTTTCGGGGTGGTCAGAAACCATGCTTATAAAGAAGCTGATTCACATTTAGCTAACTTTACTATAGGCCAATCATGACAAGTGGCAAGCTCGTCGATGTCTCCAGCGTACCAAACTCCAGAAATATCACAAATAAATTAAATATTTTTATTTATTTACATTAATAAATATTATTGTGTTCCGATCAGCAATCGAACCCGGTACCTCCGAGTCTAAATCCACGGACTTAACCGCTAGACCACGGAGGCAGTTAAGTAGTATATTTTATTGTAAAATATCCATCATAAAATTAATTAGCTAGGCACGTATCAAGTAAAGTTAGCTTCAACAGTGTGGTTCAGCGATAAAGCAAGTAGCAATGATTAATATACTCGCACGACACTCTTCAAACTAATGACAGGGTGAAGCATGTTGACTTTGAAGTTATTAATTAATATTGCTATTATTTAGGAACAACTGATTTTGTCTTTAACAACGCTATTAATATTTATATTTATTCACTGCCCCTAGAACGCAAAGTCCTAGAACTCTACTCTTGGAGATTGACTTTCCAGAAAATTCTGGAGAATTTGGCCTATACTCGCCACGCTGGCCAGACGGGTTGGCGAGGTTCTGATGTCACTTTTCTAATGACAATTTATTAACACAAGTTGGTATAAGTGGAACCGGGACCAACGGCATAACGTGCTCTCCGAGACATAGAAACGCTGGTGTGTAAATCTGAGACAAATGTACGTAAGAAATATATTTATTATTTCTCATTGGTACTTGCCGGGGAATAGGACTGACCTTTGTAGGATTTTAAGGAATGCGTTCTTACAACGGAGCCAACACCGCTTTCACATTAAAAAAATACAAAAGCAAAAATAATTAAAACGTACCAAAAAATGCAAACATAAATTTGTGCTTGTTACATTAAAATTATCTGTTTGCAAGATTAAATGAACAATTAAGTACAATAACGAATCCCCAAAGTGTCGAGTGTGGTGGAAATGAGAGGCGTGCTTAGCTCGCAGCTCGCGTCCGAACTCCCGCGGCGCGTCTCTTGGCTCATCTTCAAATATTAAGTCCACTATTACCGGCCCATTCGTTTTTGTTTTGCTTTTCATTCAATTACATTACCTACTATTTATTTAATTGATCGGATTTATTATTAAAGAGGTTACTACATTAAACAAAATATTTTCCTAATAATTCAACAGGGAAATGAGGCGAGCGTTTTAGGTGGTAAGCCCTTAGTTTATTTATTAGAATAGTTTTTCATTATATATATTATTATAATAAGTTTTTAATTTATTTTATTTTAAAATTTCACTTTGTTTAAAATATTCTGTATAATGAAAAAATATATATAAAAAACATTGTTATTGTCATTCTAAAGTTATTTATTGGGTACATACGTACATACTGCCTCCGTGGTCTAGACTGAGGTACCGGGTTCGATTCCATTAATAAATATTTTTGTGTCCCGACCAGGAATCGAACCTGGTACCTCCGAGTCTAATTTTTTTTTTTTTTTTTTTTTTTTTATACTAGCACGACATGTGACCTTGGGCCCACCTGATGGTAAGTGGCGCGCAAGGTCCATGAATGTTAGCAACTGAAGTCAGATACTCGTAACTGCCATCAGTCCCTAACACTATGCCGGCTTGACTAGATGCTTTTTCACACTTCGCTTGAAGGACTCCAAATTATAGGAAAGTGGAAACACAGAGGCTGGAAGAGCATTCCACATCTTTATCGTACGACAGATGTATGAGTCCCCAAATTTATATGTACGCGAAGGGATGGTGACTACGGTATGTGGGTGCATATTCTGACCTGTGCGTGTGGTTCGGTTGCGGAATGGAGAGGGAGGGATTAGGTTATAGAGTTCTTCGGAGCACTCACCATAGTATAGCCGGTAGAACACGCTCAGAGAAGCCACATCTCGGCGAAGCTGCAGGGATTCGAGAGTTCCAGATGTAGTGGCATCGTCCACAATTCGTACAGCTCGCCTCTGCAGGACATCGAGAGCATCTGTGAGGTACTTGGCGGAACCATCCCAAAGGTGAGAACAGTATTCTATACATGATCTGATCTGTGCTTTGTACAGCAACAGTCTAATTGAAGGCGGAAATTCCACGAACTTTACCGCTAGACTACGGAGGCAGTTACGCAGTAAGTTTAGTTAATTTTTAATTTTATTATTTATTAATTAACTTCGAAAAAATGTATGATAATTACAATAATATATATTTTATAAAATTCAAGTTTCGTGATTTTGGGTTATCGATAGATTATGATATTCACTGAAAATATTTTAATAGGTTCCAAAACGTCGCCGAAATCAGTGGCTTTTGTAATCACCGCGGCGTTGGTTTATACTCTTTAATGGACTTTGCAGAAGTTGTTCCAACTCTCCTTACGGGTAAGATATTTGAGGAAAAACTACCCACCACCTACCGCAGTAAGTGGCGAAGTTGCCGAACTATGGCTAGCGCGGCTCTGAGGGAGAGGCGCCCCCAGTTGGCGCAATTTAACGTGTTTCATTAAACGTTTTGTCGGTGTAATCGCAAGTAATTTAAGTGAAGAGAGCCGAGCTTCCGACTTTGTGAGCATTTTGTGTTTTCTTTTTTAATTACTTCGTTTTAACTTTGTTGCAAAGCTTTTAAAAGCTGACTGACAGGCAAACAACAGGCTTCTTTTAAACTATTCGAAAGAAAAGAATTAATTAACTATACCAGTACATCACAGATGGCTCTTGAACTTCAAATTAAGTAGGCACAAAATTTCATCAAAATAGGAATAGCTTATAAAAAGGATATTTAAAGCCTTGAATGTATTTGCTGTTGAGCAAAGTTGACCTTAACAGTGTTCGGTTTGACAACGTTCCAACTGCGTTTACTGCTGAAGTGAAGAATCTAGGGGTACACCTAGATTCCAATCAGAACTGGATGACGCAGATCACCAATACGAGAAGGGAAGTATTCACTTCACTGCACTCTCTCAATAAACTGAAAAAATCTGCCATTAAAGGCAAAAATTACGCTTGCTCAAACCCTACTCCTTCTTTAACTCGACTATGGTGAGGTGTGTAGCGTCGATCTCTCGGATATGCTGCTAAATAAGATGGTTCCTCTCGGTTCATCTTTTGTTTGCGCAAATACGATCACATCTCTGAGTACCGCGCCAAGCTAAAGTGGCAACCAACTCGTAATTGCTGGAACCTCAGAATCCTCTGCTAACTCTTCTCGATACTCAATGAGCCTGCGACACCGAAATGCCTCAAGGACAAATACGTTTATCTCTCCTCACTTCATGATAGGTCTCTTCGTTCGTCTCACAATTCTGTTCTCTCTATCCCTTTTCTGTAGTTGCTGCTAATCTAGGGAACAATCTGCCCGTTGAAATTTGACAACCACCAAACAGAAAACTTTTTAAAAGAATGGTCAACTTATTTATTTATTTATTTAAGGAGTAGAAAACAATATTAGGCCTAAAAACATATTTTTACAGTGATCAATATTTATAAAATACAACCTAATACCTTAAAGATCACCCACTTAGATTTAGTTAAAACTTTAACAAATAAATATCTTAAATTACTATCTTAAACTAAAAATAACATTAATTAATTGTACATATCTTACAGCAATATAGAAACCCTAGCATGTAATATAGGATATTCATAATATATATACTTACATACATATATACATAAACCTACATGTATACATTTATATATACACATACATATAATACAACTACACTGAAAAATATAATACTCGTATATAATAACTAAAAAAATTATTCACATTTATTTACTTTTGTTATTAGTTATCGCGTCAAGTACATTTAATTTAAAGGCTGCGGGGGTATTACCAAATAAGTCCACAGAAAGTAGCTTATCGTTATAAAGAGTACACATCCGGCGAATTGGGGCTCGAAATCCAGCGTTAGTTCGGGAAGATGACACATGAAATAGGTATTTGGACCTGGTGCTTCTGGGTTTAACTATATATAGGATTTGTTCGGTAAGTTCGGGGCAGTTGTAGCTGCTCAATCATATATTGCGTAACATAACACTGTCAGTTAATGATCTACGATCTTTCAAAGAAGGAAGCTTGTATTGAAGAAGTAGGTTGTCGTATGATAACTTGTATTACTACAACAGCTATCTACAAAGAATATAGATAATTATTGTATGTAGTATGTGTGTATATGTATGTATATATATTGTATGTAGTATATATATTGTATGTAGTATATGTATTGTGAATGTAGCTTAGTATGTAGTTTATTAAGTATGTACTCGTTTAATTAAATTAATTAAAATCTAATTATTTTAACACTCTTAACTTTATACATTATCCCAAATGTTGGCTGTCAGAGAATGTCCAGCGGCATTAAGCCTGCCCTTTGTACCTTCATAGTGCAATAAAGATTTAAATAATTATAAATAAATAGTATTTCTTACAAACTTATTTGCCTAAAAGAATATATTTTACTAAAAAGGTTAATCCACTATCAAGTTACATTTCGTATTTTTGTCGTCCATTTCTCGCATTTTGAATATAATCCGACTTAAGTCTGGATGAAGGTAGTCGTGAAATTTTGATGTAGAAAATACACTTTCAAAAATGAAATATAGAGAAATGTGTACGAAGTGGTCACGTGACTTATGCATGTGCATTTGGTCGCTTGTTATGAGCGACATCGTCACTTGAACATAATCCTCTTACGAGAATATCCCGGACAGCCAAGTCTAGGATACCAACTGTAAGCTGCCTTTGTGGATTTAGATGTTAAAGACGCATAAGTAGATCATGCAAGAAGAGTTTTTGCATTATACTGTTGAAGTAAATTTTCATAAAATAAATATGTAATGTAAACTCAAATAATGTCTCTCGTATCGTAAAAGTTTGCCTCGTATGAAAATAGTTTCGACATGACAAATTTTATAAACGGTTATAAAGTAATTTGGCCTTTCTTAAAGTTTACCTTCGCCCTATTTTCACTCGAAAACATGTGAAAACATATGAATACGGCCCCTAATACTTTAAGAATTGCTTCTACATCGGCATAGTTGAGCAAGTACCTACTTTTACACGGACGGTTGAAAGGAAAAGTTCCCCGTAGCGAGCACGAGGGGGCATAGTTTATAAAGAAATTGCATTTAATCATGTTGAGACGTCAGCATGTCTTGAAATTCTTCTGAATCTTATACATACTTTGGAAAATCAATTGTTATCTCCCTAATACAAAAAAAAGTCTTTCAAGCATAAATATTTTACTGCAACATTTTTATTTAAAATTAAATTAATTAACCAATATGTAACAAAAATAGGAGGGGAGATAGCAGTTTTGTGTTTAAATTTAAAGCCAAAATAATTTATTGTATAAACGATGGCATTTATAAAATTTATTAAAGTGAAATTCCTCGTGGTGGTAGCATAACATCCGCGGGAATTAAAAGGGAATTGTAATATTTCATGGTGCGCGATTCAGCGCAGTGGTTCCATATAAATATGTAAGCGTGGGAAACACTGACGTCTGCGTTCCACCGCGGTGCAACGGAAACCGCGTCAATTAACTTGGCCACGATGACATATTAGCCTTTGTTCCCCACCGCTTTCATGTTCACGTATTGTCTTCCAAGAAAGCCACAGAATAACCTATATGCGGAGGTGTATTTCTCAGGTACGCGACTATCCAGATTACTCGAGAATTTCATACAAAAAAAAGCTTTTGATTAAAATATAGCTACTTGTGATAATATTCGGTAAAATAAACTCCAAAAATTTAATATTAGCAGTGTCATCTGTTTGGTAGAGACAATTAAATTTGAATCAAATATAAATTGAATAGATCCACTGAAAAAACACAAAGTTTAGTGACTGTCAATGTCAAACAAAGAAGATGAAAAAAGTTTTTCTTCCAATTCCATTTTCTTTCACCAATCCTCTTTCACAGTCTGTAAAAGTTTTCAAAATAAGAGGTTTTCGCGAGAGTCTCAATTATCGATAAAGACGATATTAAAAATTCGTTTGTTTTGTTCTCAGCTTCCGCCTTGGAAAATGCTGTCCCCTTTTTTTCATTGTTTGCGTAAGAGGGGAAAGTACAAACATCGACGCAAGCGATAATCAGAATTTTAAATTTTGCCTCCCCACAACAAAATCATCTGATTTTCGGAGTTGCGTCGTTAATCATCGTAATTAATTAAGCGAACAAAAGAGGTATATTTTTATTCTTGGGAAATTGTTTATGTCAGGAAACAGTTTATGAGTGTTATCTCGAATCACTGACTTTCTTTTCATAATATTTATAGAAAAATACTCGACATGCATGTCGAAAGCGCCAGAATTAGACCCCTGGGCTCCACGGCCTGTAGACGTTGACAGGCCTGCCAAAGCTTGTCGCGGCTCTTGTCGACATTTTAAATTAAAATAAAACACAATATTACACTACCTAGGTACTATTTATTTCTACACTAATATAAATTTAAAAATAATGTACACGTAAATACAACTGTAATACAAGTTAACTATAGTGTCTATTAAATAAAACTAGACAAAAAGGAATTTACGTACCTAAGATCCATAGCAGATATTTATGTTAAAATGAAACATGAGCCAATAATATTAGGGAGTGAATACTAATCCATCAAATTCCGAGTAATTTTACATTTTACCAGAAGCTGTAATGGGTGCCTGAAATTTACATAGTTACTATTCGGCAGTGCCGTGATGAAAGAACATATTCTAAATTTATTTGTGAGCATTACAGTGTAACATGTACGAGGCAGTGCCCCTTAATGTATTCATGTAATTCGCATTCGCCGGCATCCCCTTTGACCGGCCACGCAACACCGCCCGCGGTCTGCCTTTCGGTATCAACTAATATCACTTGGTGTTCTAAAATGATCATGGGTGTATATTATCGTGGTCACACTTCAGGTAGTCTAGCTATAAAATTCATGAGCAGCGGGACCTTTACTATTAGATAGGTACACTCAGATATTGTTAATGATTATTGAAGGAAACAAAATACAGTTTGAAAAACATAATAAATAAGTTTTTTTATTAAATTTGTACCACGAAAATTTGAGTTAAATTCCAATTCAACTAGAGCATTTGTGTTGGCGATGTAAACATAACAATTATTTTCAAAAAAATAATTATGTGGTACAAATGTATTAACTACTAATTTATATTTAAATACATTTGTTGATTTTTTCCATATCAATGATTATTTTGGCGGTACAACTGTTGGCCCATGGATAGTTTATTAAAACATCGCGAACATAAAGATCAAGCGCAAGCCATTAAACGTAACAGATGTAGTGATGTCCCCACCGAGTAGTATTGTAGTCTTTAACTAATTGAATTATTATTTTTTATTCATTCATAATTATAATATTCTAATATGTACGAGTATGCATGCACTTCAAGCATTACGAATTGTCAAGAATATATTACTTCTTCACATGCTCTCTCCTCAGAGAGATTTACAATATATATTATGTATTATATTATTATTATACTCGTATATAATGTATTTTTTACAGTATATGCCAGAGATGTGACCTTTGATTGAAGGACAACAATAAAATAACTCGACCACTATTTGAACATTAAATTCAATGTAATTAGAGGAGTGGGTGTGGGGCGGCAACTTAAATTAAATGCGGCTTGCTCTCCAAGTGATAGCTCTGTCTTGCTTATTGGTGGCTTACTGTTACGTATGTATGAACCTCAAGCATTCTCTTGCTGAATGCGAAATTTATATTTTATGCGGTTTTTAAAGCGGTCGCTTTGAGAACAAAAGCAACTATGTAGTTGTGATGGAATCGTTTATCCTTTCAAATGTACGCTTTCTGTAGCTCACTTTTCGCAACTTTGTTAGACAATAAAAAAATAATTTGTAAATTAACGTATTAAATTATATTGAGTTTTATGGCCAAATATTATAATGGCCGCTGGTAGAAAGGCTGATTATCTTTTGACATATATAATCGTTAGTCTATGAGGGACGCCATTGGCTAAAACAATCATCATTAGAGCCCATAGAAGACGGGGTCCTAGATCTCCACTGATGGAGATGGACCTTTCAGAACATATATCTGGAGAATCTGGCCTACACTTGCCACGCTTACCAGACGGGTTGGCGAAGAACAATAGGTTAATAATCAACTAAGCAATCAAAAGTACATCAAAATTTTGAACATAGATTATTTTAATCATACATTTTGCAACCGGCCGTTAATATAACACTGGTCAATATTTTTTTTCGATGTTTTTTCTTTGTTATAGCTTAGTTCAGTGTGCATTTTTTGAATAGTGCCTTACTAATTCTCTAACAAAATTTACCAATATTGTTTACGTTTTAAATTATTGACGGTCACTAAAGTATGTTTTGTTGTTGATTTTAATATGGTTTCCTTAAAAAGACGGTGTTGGTGTCCAGATTGTTCTTGCTATATTTGTAGTCAAATATAAAACCAATATAAGGCAGCATCCAGTATTTTTTCTTAATTAGGTACCATAAAGTACTAAAAAACATTGCAAAAAGTAGTATTAAGAAGTTTAATCTACGGTGTCCGCTGATCTTAAAGAGTTAGTTAGGCTTTTACAAAATGACCTAATTTGGTGGCGCAGTTGATATGATTCTATTATGTATATACGAATAGTAGATGAACATGAAACAATGGAGCTTAGATGGGTGGATATTGCCTAGGATTTGCTAATGTTAAATTATTTATTAGACTACTAAAAAAACACTGCAAAAAAGTAGCATTGATCATTGTAATCTATGGTGTTCGCGGATCTTAAGGGAAAACAGTTCGGCGATTACAAAATTACTTAATTTGATGGCGCAGTTGAGATTAAATCATTTTGTCACGTTAAATTAATTATTTTTGACCAATGTTTTTTTTTAAATTTCCTGTCTTTATTTACTTTGATTTATTGACTAAAACCTAGACTGAAAACTAAAAAAAATATACTTATAAATAGAGAGGTAACTAATATTTAAATACAAATAGAAAAAATAAAAATAAGGACGTGGTGGATCGGCTGTAAGGACGTTTTGCGTAAAATCCAAAAAAGTTATAATGAGAAAGTTACTTTCATACTTACATTTGTCATAAATTTACAACACTTCCGTTCCGGAGCCTCGGAAAGCACGTTAAGCTGTCCAGTAATACCAACTTGTAAAATCGATAATAACATTTTCATTAAAATTGCCATCGAACCTGGCAGCCTGGTAGTATAGCGAGTGTAGGCAAAAAATCTCCAAAAATATGTTCTAGTGGAGATCTAGGACTCTATGTTTTAGAAATTGTAACGATAGGGTACCTAATAATAGGAACGTTTTATCGAACTCGTCCTGGTAAGAGGTACAAAAATAGCGTATATCGTTAAAAACCCAGAATTTTTCGTAAAATATTACCGGGTTCGATTCTTGGTCGGGACATAAAAATATTTATTATTAAGTAAATATATTTAATTGTTATTTAATTTATTTGTGATATTTCTCGAGTTTGGTACGCTGGAGACATCGACGAGCTTGCCACTTGTCATGATTGGCCTATAGTAAAGTTGGCTAAATGTGAAACCGCTTATTTATAAGCGTAGTTTCTGACCACCCCGAAAGGGAAACGGTAGTGATGATACTTGTTTATTTTTCGTAAACAGAACAATAACATTGTAATTTAAAATAAACACGTAATTGCACGTTTCAATCAAAAGCGCGTCTATTTAGGATGGAAACCGTCTTAAGAACAAACTCCGCATACCAAATTGTTAACCCTCCGTTATTTATGCATCGTGAGCTAACATCTTAATAGCAACCGAGAGTTATGTCCAGCCTAAAACAATATTTTGTGCAAATATTTGAAATTTAAACAAGCCATGATCTAACTACTACTTGGAAATTTAATATTTGGAGTAGGTGATATATTTTTATTACATGATTAAAACTGACCTTTGGATGTGCTCTTCTTGGAAATGCGACTTTGGGATCAATCTGAAACAGAAAAAAAATCTATGTACCTAACTATTATAAAATCCCTAGAGAAACTAGTATATACAGAACAAGAATGCCTAGTGCATTAAAATAATCGAAAGAGTAGTGTGGTAAAATACCCTTTAAGTAGTCCAGTGGTGGTAGTCTATTTCTCCACTGGTGATCAGACAAGCTCCTTCTACGAGTATATTAAAAAAAAATGGTACTCAGTCACTTTTTTTAAAATCAAAATGTTCAAACACGTTCTGACATAGTGATTATTTTATATATGTATGTACTCGTATATTATAGATACTATTGATATATATATATATATATGAATTGTTGTTATATATATCTTTTTCATATTTTTCTTTTTACTACACTCCTGTAACTCTCTTATCGCCATTACAAAGGTTAGCTATTAGAAAATACCTACCTACGACATTAATCTCACCCTTATACAATACTTTTGTAAACAATATGCAAAACATAATTTCATTATTATTACGAATGTTAAATTATTACAAAAACGTAATTTTTTTCTGCTAGTTATATTTAACGGTAGTTGAAAGGCTATTAGTTACATAGCTAGGGGACATTGATTTGATTTTACTAGTTTAGATTTATTTTGTATAAGTGCCTAGTGCCTTTAGTAGGATTATTTTACTGTGAAACCCTAGTACTGCCTCCATGGTCTAGCGATGTAGTAAACACATTGCATTATTAGGCAAGGAGTTCGTCATCTCTTTACCGTCTACGCACATGAGAACAAGATCATACAAAATCTGTATTGGCTAGAAGCTGCTGCGTGGGTTGTTGTTGCTGCATATGTATACAGCAGCAACGATCTACTTGGTGCTGCGCTGTGCGGTGGTTAGGATAGTATTTAGGTTTACCTATTCTATTTGTATTTATATTATAGTTATAAGGCACCTTTTCTATATGTGAATAGGTACCGATATTTTAATATGAGTGTCAGTGGTTTGAAAGAAACTAATTTATTACTATTAATATTATTATAATGGCTCGGTTACTGAAAACCCGTCAGTTTTAAGATCAAATCATCGTGCTGACAGCTCTCGGATTTTTTATTGGGTTATGTCTATTTTTATGCAATAAATAGATGTTACTTTGCATTGGGAAACAGAAGAAATGTTCTTATATAACAAAGTAGCTTACGCAACCAATAATATTTTAGCCTCATAATGCCACTTTTTTATATGAAACTATCGTTCTATGCATTATTATTCTAAGGCTATAAATTTACGCCGCGCGCTAGTAGCCAAGTTGACCGTTTCTAAAATCACGCCTGCAAAAACCAGTAGACTAAAAATCCTGTGCCGTGGTCCTGTCACTCGATTTCGCCTCTCGTCTTTTTCATGTAACCAAGCGCTACTATTTCATACGTGGCAGTGTTTAAGCCCCCAGATTTTCTCCCGCCAGTGGTTGGCGTCCAGTCTTTTTGCTCCTATCGTAAAGCTCTCTCAACGTTTTCAACGCAAAATATAAAATCCAAAGGAAGTATGTACCTTTGACGTTTTTAGCGTCAGTAGTTTAATTTCCAAAAGTGGTCAATGTGCATTTGCCAGTCCATAGGAACGCGAAATGAAAATTTACTAGCGACTTATTTTCAACTTTAAAAAAATATATTTTCTAATACACACATCAAAAAAGTCTAGGGATCAAGCATGTTTATGCGGATTTCTTGTGATTGAGATGTGGCTTTGTAATAAATTTATGATTTTATAAATTTATATGGATCCTTTTTGGTGCATTTCATAATTTAAAACAGGAACTGTCAATCAAATTCGAGTAAAAGATGAAAATCAGCTGTCAATATTTTCCCTATAAAAACATAAGACGCATTGAAGACATTATTAGTGCTACTGTTTCCCTACTACTGATTAAAACCAACGTTATTATGGAGCGGCGACGTCATTTAAGCAGGGAAGAAATGATCAGAGCCGTGGGAATGATAGAAGCTGGTTCCCGGCAACGTACTGTGGCTTTAGCTCTGAATACAAGTCAGAGTGTTATCAGTCGACTTTGGACACGTTACCGAACCACTGGTACCGTGGCTGAGCGCCATGGAGGACGGTATCGCTGCACCACACGGAGACAAGACCGATACATTCAAATCACAGCTCGAAGAACTCCAACAATAACCGCCATGATGTTAGCCGTGAGCCTTCATCGCTCTTCAGGGAACTTAATTAGCGACCAAACAGTCAGAAACCGCTTGCATGAAGTGAACCTTCATTCCCGAAGACCGCTACGGGTACCACCTATAGCAATGCACAATCGTAGGACTCGATATCAATGGGCTCTTGAACACAGAAATTGGACAGAAGAACAATGGCGTTTCTTGTGCTTTTCTGATGAGTCTCGTTTTGGTATGAGGCCGGATACAAGACGTATACGACACTGGAGAACCCCTGGACGCCAACAGCGATTAAAATCCTGCCAGGAAGTCCATCCTTATAGTGGTGGAGCCATCATGGTATGGGCGGGTATTTCGATCGGCGGAAGAACTGAGTTGATTTGGATCAGAGGCAACCTCAACGCTCAAATTTATGCTGAGACGGTTGTATCAGACGTCATCGTTCCTCTACAAGTGCATATCGGTCCCTTATTTCAGTTAATGCATGATAATGCACGACCGCACACCGCAAGAGTTGTAAGACAGACTCTCGCCGCAGCTAACATCAATGTCCTGCCCTGGCCTGCTCAGTCGCCAGACTTGAACCCGATTGAGCATGCATGGGATATTCTTTAGAGAAGAGCTCTGCCGAATATGGAGGGTATCCAGTCGCAAGAAGACCTTTTTTTGTTGTTGCAACGAACATGGGCGGCCATTCCACAGCGTGATTTGGATGAACTCATTTTGAGTATGCCAAACCGATGTTCTTGTGTTGTTAGTGTTCGCGGTAGAAACACGGATTATTAATTGTTTAAGTTACCCAATAAAATTTAAAAAAAAACTGTTATTTCAGTCTTTTTTTCGAACTTTAATGTTAGTGGTTCAAATGTCAAAAATCCCTTTATTAGGAAAATGGCAATTTTTTTTACTAATGCAAAGGTGACTTGGTTTATCGTTACTGTAGACAAACGAAAACATTTTATTTGATCAATCCTTAAAGAAAATTTTAATGAATATCAATCAGGAGAAAAGTTATTGCAAAAATATATGTTGATCCCTAGACACTTTTGATGTGTGTAGATAGGTAATAGGTATTATATGTTTTAAAAAGTAAAGTATCGTCGCGACCGTATCCCTTGCGGTCAGAAACCACGCTTTGAAGAAGCGAATTCACATATAGCCAACTTTACTATAGGCCAATCATGATAAGTGGCAAGCTCTTCGATGTCTCTAGCGTACTAAACTCGAGAAATATTAAAAATAAATTAAATATTAATCAAATTTATTTATTTATATTAATAAATATTATTGTGTCCCGACCTCCTGGTATCTCCGACTCCAAATCCACTGACTTAACTGCTAGACCAGGTATGAAGGTATGTTTTAGGGTCGGTAATAGGTCCATTATTATTTATTTAAAAACTCAATGCACAAGGGCTTCATGCCTGCATTCTTTAGCAGCCAACCGTTGGGACAATACAGATCATTTTGATTTTGGATAGGTGCAAAGAGCTAAAATATGAAACTTAATAAAAACATCACCCCTAGTCTAATTGTCTGCTCTGGGGACAAGAGGGCTAGTTCTTTCCTCGCCCAGAGAATCAGCATAGCGATTCAGCGAGAAAATGCGGCCAGCGTTCTTGCCACCATGCCGCGCGGATACGATTTATATTTAAATTAGGTTTGGAAGTAGGTTTTTTTTTTTGGTTTTAGTTTATATTTTTATTTCATAATTATTTTTTGTATATATAAATATATATATATCTATTTAAGTTAATCAACAAATTAAATAAACTTATTCTAAGATACAACAATACATATTAATCTATATACCAATACATACGATGTTTAAGCAATGTGAATATAAAAATGTAAGTAGTATGTGCCTATTTAAAAATCAGGGAATCTGATAAATTAAATTACAAATTGTAAAACGTTAAATAAAATAGAGATATTAAAATTTAATTAAATCAGAGACGTTATAACAATTTTGTTTAATACCACGATGACTAACAGATGCAAAAGGCGTAGGAAACCACGTCTGCGTAATTACGACCGGGCGTAAGAGAATAATTTAAACGATTTAGCCCAAGAGGACTGCATTATTACAATATCAGGGAAACAGGTTTAGTGCGTCATTCATGCATTTATAATTATTTAATTATCGCGGTAAAGTCGGTTTAATAAATTAAAAGATAATCTAATAATAATCAACTTTGTGACTATATTCAGTTTCCGCTATACTGTTATCGTTAAATTGTTAAAATAGTGGATTCCTTTATTTACCGACAGTTGTATCGTTAGAAATACGCGAGCTTAACCAAGCATACTCCAGCTTACATTAAAACTGCAATATTAGTTTATGAAAGAAAATGTTGCATAATAAGTGGAATTATCCTATTAATACCTGGTTATTTATTCTAGAGTGCGCCATTTTAACTTATATCCTTTATTTAGTAGGTTCGACCGTATGAGAGTTACGTTGTAAAATCCCAGTGCAAATTAATAAACAATGTTAAGGTATAATTATAATAAAATAAATAGAATTATATGCATTGAATTATTGGTGATATTAACTTCTTGGATTTGCCCTATATAGTATTGAAAAAAAATATATAATTATTTTAAAAGATAAAAAGTGTTACAATATAACAATATTTTTAAATTTCAGTATTGTACTAAGGTATGTCAATATAAATTCGTTTTGAAGTTTGTTTATCGTATCTTACTATATGATAGAAGATACACTATAGTTCATTAGTCGTATATATTATGAGAATATTTACTTTAATGATAATAATAATAATAATCGTTTATTTCCAGTAAAATCCTATGTACATGTTTTTTTATTGGAGACCCACACTAGGAAGGCCGGTATTGTGGGGTCTCAACTACACTAAATCTATAATTTACATAACTTCAAATTAAATTAAAAATTTAATCAAAATTAAAAATTAAATTAAAATTAAAAATTAAATTATAAATACAATAATTAAAAAAATAAAAAACATTGAAGAAATTAATGAAAGGTTAATAAATACACTATATATATAATATAAAGAATAACTATTAAGTTATTTATATTAATAATATAAAGAATAAATATATGTAATATAAAGAATAATAGCACTTCATATTTACAGTCTTTGTTCGTTAAAATATT
The DNA here is from genome assembly GCA_910589645.1 of Tinea semifulvella. NCBI lineage: Eukaryota > Metazoa > Arthropoda > Insecta > Lepidoptera > Tineidae > Tinea > Tinea semifulvella. The sequence goes on from OU342585.1 coordinate 7,198,517, forward strand.
TCCCTTATAATGTTTTCGCTAAAAGAAACAGAATTTGACTACTGATTAGATAATAAAACTTAATACCTATATAAATTTACTTTGACATCATTAAGGTACATATGGGCAGGGAAGGCAAATGTAGTAAAATTTAGCACCAAAGCTTTTAACCACCGCACGCAAGCAATTTTGTAAACGTTATAAAATGACCACGAAAGTATACAGAGCAAGCAGAAAAATCATAAAACCCCAGATGGTGGCGCTAAAGCGATTAAGCGGGTCGATGATAAATTTTAACGAGTTATTTTAATGGAGGCGATCGCAGTCAGCGGCTAGCCGGCAGCCTGCGTCGATAGAAAAATAAAACGATGCTGCCACGTGTACTCAGTAATTTGTAGACCAAAATAATCGTAATTCAGACATTGACATACAAGTATAAGTACTACGTACAAAGAGGCTAATAGAAACAAAAAAACATTTCGCAACTTAATGCTATCACACAAACATTATGTCGTCTAACCAAACTATGAAACATGCAGGGCCGTGAATTGATTTTACATCGTTAACGCAAGACGGTAATTTTAAAGTCAAACTTAAGGAAACTATAGAAATTAATCCCTTTTGTCAATTATTGTTTCGTTCTCTAGGCATTAGGTTCTACAAAAATAAAATTACTTTATTATTCTTTATCAAAATCAGCCTTTTAAAATTTTTCAATATTCATTGTAGTTTTGAAAGTGTCCATATATAGCATGTATATGTAAGTTTTCCTCTATAGCTGAGTTTCCCTTTTTTAGCTAAATTTCACTCTATAGCTAATTCCTTTATCATATAATATAGTAACAGGTCACTAACATCTAAGCTATTGCTTATTACACTGACTCAATATTATATTATAAACCATTAACATCGATAGGCATATATATATTTTTTCGATTAGTCTTTTATTACTTTTGCTTCTAGCTCTTTGATTGTTTGGTCTAAACGCACATTATGATATAATAATTTCATCAATTGTTTCTTTTGTTTTTGTTTCTGATACCGCGTGTAATTGTCAAAAGAGCAAATATTTTCTTGAAATAAAAAAGGTATCTTTTTAAAAGATATAAATCATTATTCAAAAACAAAACACTTCTGCATGGTGAATAAGGCCGCGGCTGAAAATCGCGAGATCCATCGTGATAAATATACCTAAATTCTGGGAAGTATTATTATTAATTATTTATCTCGCCCATAGCCGAGAGACGAAATAGAGAGAGAAAGAATTACGTTCGCGCGATCGTTGTCCTCTCTCTACCTACTTGATTGCGCTCTGTATGAGTGCCCATATTTTTAGGAAAACTTCTATTGCGTCATATTAGCGGTGGAGTATTGGCTCCTAACTACCAAATTTCGGGAATGTACACTTGCGTCTTCCTTTTACAATGAGTAAAGAGATTACTAGTTGAAGGTCAAATTAAAATGACCAAAGTGAGGAAAAAATGGGTTTTGTTCTCACAACTGGAAAAAATGAAGGAAAATGATGGAACTCACCAAATTTAGTCATCTTTCACACTTAAACACTGTTTCTTTATATTGTAGAATGATTTCTTAATAAATTTTCGTTGATAGCAATATTTTTATGGATGCACGCACTCTGCACGGGAGGCGAACAGACAGGCGATTTTTTTCTGCGCGGTGTGCTACACACTTTTTTGGTGCGTAACTTTTTTGTGTTGCGCGTTTGGAAATTGGGAATGATTTTTGGATAGGGAAAATTGTCAGGATTGTTGTGAGAATCCAACAACTTCTCTGCACCGTAACTTAACATTTTATTACTAAATAATAAAAAAAAAACGCAGTTCTTTATTTTCATTCAAGATAGTAATATTAAAAATATTTGCTCTTCAATAAATTCTACGCAGTATAAATATAGTTAAATTAAACCAAATGTTAAAAAAGCAATATCTATATAATGTTAAATGTAAATCTGACAAAACTTACATAATGTATAGAATCAAACAAATGAAATGAAAGTACAAATACTGAATAACAATAAGAGGAATTAAGTTAAATATGTAAGTAAGGGAAAACAAGTTTTGTAAGCGCCCGCACTGAAATAATAAGTTTAATTTGAGCTCCACCTGAAGACTGGGAGGGCAAGGGATTTGGAGAGCCGAGGAATGCCTAATATAGTGGATCCTTTACTGCAGCCGGCCCCAAATAACAAACTCCCAACTACTATACAGATATATTCCGATTTCAATTTCGTATCTTTATATCCAAACATATCAGAAAAATTGTACTAGTATAGGGAAAACAATAATTTAGCATAACCTCTAAAATCAGATAGACAACAGTTAATATATAATTTTATTTATACTAACCATATATTTCATTTAAAAGCAAAAACACGTTAAACTATTAAATTAAATATCAATTTAAAACTACTTATATAATATTTTTTATTAATTCTGTTTGAAATTTAATGTATATTTAAAAGATTAATATACATATATCGAAAAATTTAAATAAATATAAACTAAACCTAATAACAAATAAACTATAAATAAAAATTACCTCTAGATAGAACGTTGTTGACGCGATTTATTTTTATCATCATCATTATGCAAATTTCCGAACGCACCTGTCAAACATTTATCCTATCCTACCTTCCCAAGTCGTTGGTATCGCAATGCGCACGCGTCCATATTTATTTTATTAATTTTATTATATTAAACCCGCACCGGGCCGCTTTATTTGTGCTAAATATCACCTACTTATAATCTATACTTTATAAAACAGCTGTAAGAGTTTTTGGCCGCGCCGTATAAGTGTATCTTCAAAATAGTGCTGCAAACTCGGTTTCGTGGAATGGACTTTGACCTGCGACCTGCTGAGCTGATGACTGGATCTCACCAAGTTGCATGCCTTCTTTCCTTAGAGACAGCAGTTCCACCATACTGTCCTCCACGCTATCTCATTTCTTCCATCCATTTCCCTTGTTTGATAGTGTGAGCGTGATCAGCATTTTGAACAGATACCGTATAAATAAACAAGATACCTTGAACCAGTAAATATTCTAAGATTTCCCCGCCAGACGTCCTATCAGAGATTGTCTCAAGGAGACTGACAACATTTCTTCTCTGTATTGCAAGGCTAATACGTTGGCAGAAATAAAAATATAGCATGTTTTTATAAATAAAAAAACGTATAGAGATAGATAATATACAAGTACTCCCTAGACAGAAGTCAATATTTGTAAATAAATACCACCCTACAAGCAAATAAAAATAATTGTAGGTACTTAAATTAATGTGCAACTGGGAACTATCTTTTAAATTGGAAGTACTTGGGCATCCTGTTTACATTTTGCTTGACAGGCGTTCATTCCATGCACGAAAAGTTTCGCCCGCCCGTGTCAGTTCAGCGCAAACTTCCCAAACTCGGACATCAGAAACCGACGCAGATACAGTTGCACAATAGAATAAAGTAACATCGGAAGCTCGTTGGAGTTAATAAATAATACAGAAGCTGAGTGACATGCGCAGAGTGCGGCAGACAATCTCCTAACTATGTTTTGACTGCAAATATCAGCACCGGATGTCTCTGCGACCAGTGGCTATGAATGAGCAGAGTCGATGCGTATTCTTTGTCTCCAGAGGCCGCCTATCACAATGCCCAATGACGTAGGTCTCTCGGAAACCTTTGTATGCTGCTCAGAATCCACAGATAAGCCGTAACTGTGTGCCCTCGACTTTCAGTTTTAATTGTAACAAAGAGTTTTGAAAGGATTAAACTGGGCTCACTGCGATTTGCTTTTTGGAAGGCAGGTTTCAATTAAAAGTTTAGATGAGTGTCTATAATATTGAATTTACAAAAAACAACATTACAATAATAATAATAAATAAATATTTCCAGACAGGTCACACAGCGCCATGTAGTTTCCGTGGTAAGCTACGAGGCTTGTGTTACGGAAACTAGATGGTTGATAAACTAAATATTATATATTTTTTTGTAAATATATACATATTATACATATAAACACCCAGACCGAGACAAATTATACAATGTACAACTTGCCCCCGGTGGGAATCGAATCCACGACCTCCCGAGTTCACGGCAACGTTTGTTACCACTAGACCATATGTATTTTACTTATTTATTTATAAACTCTTTATTGCACTAAATAACTTTCAAAGTAATGTACAAGGCGAACTTGATCCATCCGGCAATTACTTAAAAATAATTAAATACTATTAAATATATACTAACCTACATGATATATAAGTTAAAACCTACTATAATAAATAAAATATTTTTATATTTTTTTCATTTTATGCAGGCACGACATGTGACCTTGCGCCCACCTGATGGTAAGTGGCGCGCGAGGTCCATGAATGTTAGCAACTGAAATCAGACACTTATGACTAACATCAGTCCCTAACACTATGCCGGCTTGACTGGACATGACGGCAATTCTAGCCTGATCCCGAAACGTGTGAATACACTTTAAAGGGTTTATGGGCACGAACGGTGGATACTTCCCCGCGTTGGCAGACTGGGCAAATTAACACCATCAGCCTTTCTGTCTCCACACCTATCCGTTAGCCGCTTTGACAACTCATTGGCCAGGCGCCTTGCTGAAGGACCCCAGGAATTTGTAACCGGTACCAAGGTTGGCGTATTTGTGTAACTTGAGGTTCTCGGCAGAAAACGCCGCACTTTCCACGCATGACCAGGTCGCCTGGATGTGAGATGGAGCTAATGTGTCAACTCACATATATAATTTAAATATTTATACGCTATATAATTAAAATAGAACGCTTTTTTATTCAAGTTCAGTGTTTCCTTTTAATTCCTTGTCTTTCTCTTTACTATAGATATATATATAGATAGGTAAGAAGAAGACAAATTTCTAAGCATTCCATGGATTCACCGTGCGGGTGCTGGGTCCATCGTGTGTGGGTAAGAGATGAGAAGAATGGTGTCTCGGGCTTGTGACCGACAATAGGCTGGTTTAAGAAAAGGAGGCCTCCTTTTTTTTATTGCGCGATAATACGCTCACCATCCACCATTCTACTTCTCTCCCTACCCAACCAAATACTGTATGATTCCGTTAATGCCGTCTTGGAAGCTCGTTCAACATAAATGTATTGACATTAAGTATTACATACATTAAGCTGAGAAAAACAATAAATTCGTATTTAATATATATATATATATATTAAATATACATTATGTACGAATTGATAAACACAACTAATAGATAGGTATTATATTACATACGTTAAGCTGAGAAAAACAATAAATTCGTAATAGTAAAAAGAAAGATAAGGAATTAAAAGGAAACACTGAAATTGAATAAAAAAGCGTTCCCGTTTGTAAAGTGACAGAAACATTCGAAAAATAGCTACATCGTTAAAGTTTCAGAAATGGGGTGTGTAACAGACAGTGAAGAAAAAGGGCGATGAATTTTATTCATGTTAATAGAGGCAAGTCTAGCTACGTGAAACACCTACATTAGCGCTTAACGAATACGGTTCAGTTGATGGATAAGATTACTCCATCGCGCTCACTTTCGACGCCGGTATTTAAGAGAAAGTAATATCTGACAGAGTAAAGAAAATATATTTCGGCTGTACGAGGTGTAGCTCGAAGGAGACCGGGTGTTCGTTTTCTCACGCACCCACGTGTGTCATGTTACACTGAGAATCCTACTTTTTTCGAACAGAATTAAACGGACGATAAAATTCTTCCGACGTCGCATGAAAATGTACGTTACCTGCCTTGCATATTTATGCGTGCCCTGGTAATGACGTTTGTCGAGCCTCCTCCTTTAGCGCCATCATTATGAGTCTGCTCGTCGGATAGACATAAGACTAAGTTAAGTCTCAAAACCTCAGTCGAATATTTAAATACTAATGTAATATAAAATCTGTAATAATTTAAAAAAAAAAACGATAAATCGTTTTAGTCTTGGATATTAAACCAATGCTAAGTGTATACGCATTAAAGTCGCGCGTCGTTTAGTCATCCTAATAACTCGGTTCATTCCTCTTTATCTTGAACAAAGTTTACATTACACAGTTGCATTCACTCGCTCCTTTAGCACCTCAGTTACTTATTCTAAGAATGCAGACACATAAGTCGTCACTAAACATAAACTCGAGGCCAAACTGCAGCAATATCATTTATCTCGGCTGCGAGGGTAAATATTGTTGTTAATTTAATTCAAGTTAAGGTACACGTGGAAAACTGGGCGCCGAGGCTACGAGAGCACCCGTGGGCCGCAAGTCTGCTCTTCACATCAAATATTTCAAGGGGAATAGCTGGAAATATAGTCGCAATAGCTCGCCCTAATCTTGAGTCAGCTCGGTAGTCGCACCTGCAGCCAAATTTGTTCCAATTAGAAGGAGTTAGAGCTTGAAGTGAAATAGCAAATTATGCGGTTTGCTCTTAAAGTTACGTCTGTGACAAGTTTCTAAAATTTGTTTCATTTCCGGAACTGTTTATCAACTAGTAATTTCTTTAACTTTAGTTTTATTTACATGCATTTTTCTGTACATAATATAATTGAGGAACAAGGAGCTATGGCCGAACGACATGTGATCGCGGTATATATAATTATATAGTTATCGCGTCGGTCGATTTTTTGGTGTAACGTCAGATTCGTTTTATTTTCATCAACGAGCAAAAAGTTAACAATAAGAATTAAAATTCTTGCACATGCTTAATTGATGTTTACATAACCGAAACGAGTGCTGCATGCTCATTCTAGAACTAGAATACTAGAACACTTTGGAATAACCGCTCCGAGAAATATATACATATATATTTAGGTATTAGTATGTGACGAATATTATTTATTGTATATAATTGTACATTTATAATAATGCATCCCACAATCTTCTACCATACTCCCAAAGATTAGCTGTTATAAAATGCCGAAAGGCATTAAGTGCGCCCTTGTACATTACTTTTAACTTTTTTTTGCAATAGAGTTATAAATATATAATATGTGTATGCCGTTAAATGGATTAATTTATTTATTTTTTTATTTGTTTATTTATTTATTTATTTACTTATTTATTTATTTGTTTATTTATTTATTTATTTATTTATTTATTATTTATTACAAACTATTTTGACAAAAAAGTGTGTAAGTAGTACACAAAATTTACTTATTATTATCAGTTAACTTTTTAACAATTAAACTTTTTAAACCTTTACGCATAATCATAAAAGTTTTTTTATAATTGGCACCCGTCACCACGGCCAATGCAACTTGAGCGAAACGTCGCGTCGGGAGAATCATGGCTGTAAAGTAAATCACGTAAATACCAATACACGGTCAAACAATTTGCCTTATCACCTTGTGTAAAAATAATTTAATTGTATAATAGAGACAAAAGAGTTCGTAATTTCCACAAATGTACCGCTTAATAACACAGAATTATTATAAAAAACGATAATAGAATCGCAGCACAAACAACATGAGGCGCGGCATTAAAACAACATTAAAATGCATGTATACTCTTTAAAGATTCCTATTTCGCGGTACTCGCGTGCAGCCGATTTACGAACGTAACTGGCCCCGTGCCCATTAAGCAGATTACGGTTAAAAAAATCAACGAGCTCTTGGCGTTATGAGTTAATTTTGGAAGAATAACGCGGGCATCGCGTCGCGTTTGTTAGTATTTCCCTTTATTTGGAGTGCCGGCCGCTCCGTTTGTTTAAACGGGTAATCCACCGCAAAAACATGCCGGCCTCGACTTGCATTATGTAGTGGCACCACACTGCTTAATGTGTGCGAGCTGTTCGCAATGTTGTCGGAACGTAATCGTCTGACAATAAAATTCGCTTTATTCTTTCATCGTAAGTATCTAACAGTCGTTGCCCAACATGTAGCACTTGGACTCTTGCTTTCAACAACAGTCTTTGGCATTTTATTCTCTACTTTTGTAAATAATTGTACTCGTACCTCCATTAAACTGTTTGCTTTGAAACGGTTTGATATTTTAATCTTTAAAAGTTTTATTTGAATCTATATTCTGTATTATATGTACCTACTTGTGTTATTATATATTTATATAATATAAGTGTATAAATACTTTAGCGTATAAGTAATTTAGTGTATAAGAATAAGGGTAAAATTAATCATATTATATTACTGTGTTATTATATATTTATGTAATATAAGTGTATAAATACTTTAGCGTATAAGTAATTTAGTGTATAAGAATTAGGGTAAATTTAAGGTTTTTTGAAATTTATATTTTAAATTTAAATTAATAAATGTTCCACAATCCCTGCTCACTATCCCAAAGGTTAGCGTTAGAAAATGTCACTAGACCTTAACGTCGCCTATGTACAATTACATGTATTTTTGTTTATTGTGCAATAAAGAATTTACCTATCTTTCTAAGAAGTACATTGTAAGTACAATACCAAAGTAAATGGTTATTTTATTATATATATATAAAAAAATATATTATAAAATCTTTACATTTCGTAACTATTATTTTTAATTGTGTCATGTAAGAGGTACAGAGTAATAGAAATGGTATTATAAAATTATTATCTGCACCAACATCGTATTTATTATAGACTATTAAAGTGACTCCGTGGTCTAGCGGTTAAGTCCGTGGATTTAGACTCAGAGGTACCAGGTTCGATTCCTCGTCAGGACCCAAAAAAAATTATTAATTTAAATAAATACTTTTAATTAATATTTAATTTATTTGTCACATTTCTCGAGTTTGGTACGCTGGAGACATCGACGAGCTTGTCACTTGTCATGATTGGCCTATAGTAAAGTTGGCTAAATGTGAATCCGCTCATTCATAAGCGTGGTTTCTGACCACCCCGGAAGGGAAACGGTCGTGATGATAGTTTACTTTTTTTTACTATTAAAGTGAGCTTTTTGTTGCACGTTGTTGTGGTCATGCAAGACACAGTGTGATAACGCGGCCAGTTATAAAATGCTATCGATATGATCCACTATTCGTGTTTACAAGTTAGGCAATAATTCAAATACGGAAGTTCTGCCAATTTATGCAGCAGCACGGTAACATACTTCAATAGCTGCATTCGAAAGCATTTTATTTCCATGGACGTCGGCGACTAGTAGCTGCCTCGTATTTCGAATTCAACCGAAGAGCGCAGAACGTGTTAGGTGACAATATGAATTTATGATTATGGCGAAATAAATGCGTTAAAGGCGAACGTGATTCTGTAAAATGCCCATTGGAATTTAATTAACTGCTTTTAACACTTGACTGCTCGGCGTGGGACGCTGTTTTATAGCTGTTGTCGCAGTTTTACGTTTTACGAACTTAAGACTGAGTTGAAAAAGTTTTCAAAGAAAGGAAAACCTATTTTATATTAAATTACAACTCTATGTTGTCACATCATCATCAGCATGTATCTCTACCATGCTGGATGTAAGGCTCCCTTAGGCTCGCCATTTAATGTGATCATTTTATTTATTTATTTAAAACTTTATTGCACTATGTACAAAGGCGGACTTACCGCTAGGCATTCTCTGACAGCCAAATCTTTAGGACATTTAGGCAGTATAGATGGTAGGTGCAATATTAAATAAGTCGATATATACATATATCAATATATACTTACCAATATTTACTATTACATAACACGTGCATTACAAATAAATATACTATATACACATAATAAATATACAAATAAACCACTTACACGATGAGGGAAGTAATATAGAAATATAATGATATTGTTTCTGCAAATGAAAAAATAATAATAATAAAATATTTATTGACATAAAACATGACATCTTGTGATCTCTTGCCATCCTCAAACAACATCTTATGTCCATCTGGCGGAGGTCGTCAAACTCTTATTAAATTTTACTAAACACCCCACTTTTTTTTTTAAATATACTATCACGACATGTGACCTTGCGCCCAGTTGTTGATAAGTGGTACGCGGGGTTCATAAATGTTAGCAACTGGAATCAGACAATCATGACTGACATCAGTCTCAAACACTATGCCGGCTTGACTGGGAATGACGGCAATTTGAGCCTGATCCCGAATCGTGTGGATACACTCTACAGGGTTTATCGGCACGAACGGTGGATTCTTTCCCGCCCCAGCAGACTGGGAAAATTACCACCGAATTTATTGTTCTCGTTAAAAGTCTGTGCCATTTGCAATAATGTCAAATGCCAATTTTTACTTTTAACGAGAACTAATATTGTAAGCTTGCCATGGTGATATTTATACAACAATAATACCGCTTGAAACAAGATTTACTGTATGGGTTACACTCCTAAAGGTTGATATTTGGTTAGCTCTTGTACAGTTTAGGTGCAATATTAGGTGTTAGACGGGTGATGACGAACGAGCACTTCGAGTTAGTAGACTGACCTATTGTTTTTTAATTTTATTATATTTGTTTTCTTTTCTGCAGTTGTATTTTTTTGTCATGTCTTTTTATTATTTTATCGTATCTATTGTTTTTTTTGTCCCTATTTTTATTTTATTGTTGTTCCTGTATTCGTACTTTCCATTAGAAGTTTTTCTAGCATGCTTTCTATTGTAACTAGATAGTTAGTATTGTAATTAGTTAGAATTCACATCTGTGAATTCTTGTTATCGGCTTTATAGTATTATTATCTTTCCTACTCGTATATTTGTATTGTGGCTGTAAGTTTTCCTAAATAAATAAATAATAAAATTATAATTGAATAAAAGCATCTTTCGGGAATCAAAAGATAAGTTTTATAATGTAGGTAGGTAGTTACGGCATACGGTAAAATCTATAGAATTTTGCGAAACCGACAAAGGAGAAAACGCTGGCTATTGTTAAATATTGTTCGTTAAAATTCAAGTGTCACCTCTAGCAAGACAGCTCCCACGCAGATCCGGTCCCTATGAAAGGAAACCCATCCGGACCCCACCAAAGAGGGAAAGAGAAAATTTTAATTGGCATTATAATAATGAAATATATACTTTAACGGTACAATATACCGTTTTAGAAGTATAATATGTATACTGAAATATATATATATATGTTTATATATTGTGTATCTATTAATTTGCTTTTCTGGAATTGGAAGCTTAATCTTAATCTCTAAACTTATATTAAAAATGTGTCTTTACTGTATCGGGGAGAGCACTGATACCAGTATGACAGTTAACTGGTATAGGTATCAGTGAATCAAACCAGCAATTGATAGTGTACCTAATGTAAAAGAGTTCTTTTTATCTATGATGTACCACTTATTTAATGAATAAACGCTTTTTATTATTATTATATTATTATTATCAATTATTAGTCTTAACACCTACGCTTTTGTCAGTGAATTTGTTTGGTTTAGCTTCATGACTTTTCTGTACCTAATACACGTATTATACCTAGTATTTTTTTGCGGCAAATAAGTATAATTTCTCTAATGATTCGATAAACATAAATAAAGTGCACTCTACTATGTTTTATTAATTCATATTTCAGTCTCAAGAATGAAGTAGTATATAGTACAGATATTGTGTCAAAGTAGCATTTACAACATAGTAGAGAAACTCGTGAACATTTAATAAAAAAAGAAACATTTGAAACGAAAAATTAAGCGGCACTAAGAAACAGGATATTCGGTATGTTACAACTACAGTGTAGTGGCTCGGACGGCAGGCAGTGCGGCGCACGTGCGTCGGCCGTTTTAGCTGTTGAACCGTAAACGTCTCGATAAATATTAATGATGCAGAACTTAATATAGCATGACTACGCCACGCGCTCGCCTGCGGGAAAATGTTACGACAATTTGACTATTTTTCTGCAAAAAATAAAAGCTGAGCGAGCTTTTACACTTTAAATTAAAGGTGTTAAAACATAAATATCGTTTTGTATCTGCTTGTTTTTTGTTGCAAAATAAATGAAACGTATAAAACGATTGAGTATTTTTATAGAGCTATTTTATTCCGGTAACTTTAAATTTAAATGCTGGCAATATTTCATTAATGTATCATTCATTTTAATTTGTATTCATTCTTCTTAACGCTAATCGCGTTTAAAAAGTAATTTGTCAGAATAACTAAAGTTGATTGCGCTACACAAATATAAAAAAGCTTATAAATCACTATAGTATATTTTTCTCCAGCCCAACACAAATCACTCGGGCACTAGAGCTTTTAAGATTCTCTTCTGACAGTTTAATTTTCCACTACATTTTGTTTTACAAATCGATGTAACCACTTGTAGTTATATAATTTTAACTAACTCTTAAAGAGGGCGCTGTTTTACAGTTAGTATGTTTCATTAACATGTATAACGGTATATTGTATTAATTACAAAATAACAGCAATTGAATAAAAATAATTGGTTTAAAATTTTAAACAACAAAATAAAAAAATAAAAAAAACACATGTAAAAAACTTGCATTACACCCATTTGCAATACAGTAAATATTTTGTTTAAATGCTCAGCCTCGCCGTTCCAACAGAAGAATACAGCGAGTGTCCTCGGCACACTACACCCATCGGACGGTTATAATATTTTTTTTAATTATTTTTGTAGTTCAGTTTATTTTATGTACAACTTAGTATTTAATTTTATATTATGTAAATATTTTTTTCGTATAAAATTATAAAAAAAAACTCTTATAACTGACTCTGACTTGCTTGCGCAGTGACTAATTGTATAATAGCGTCGACAAAAAAGACAAACTAAATATTCGTTTCATTTTTTTCAAATATCGATATTTCGTCTTTCAACGGAACCTTACCACACTAGTTGTTGACAAAGAACTTATGGTCGGCCGGCGAAACAATTCAAATGACTTCTGTATTATTTTATTTTGAAAACACCATTTCTATACCTAATACTAAAAAACATATCCTTGGCTTCAATATTACAATTAAATTTTTTGGCATATGAATGGTAACGACGCATCTATAGCCCACTATCTGGCATTATCCCTTTACGGTTACTTAAAAAATAACAGTCTATCTTTATGAAGTTTATCTACAATACCACAAAAAATATAAACAAAGTAAATTAGAATAAAAAAAAAAATCATTACGGCCGATTGTCTTAACCCGCCGTATGCTATCTACCAGCTTTCGTGTTCCATGTTAAAAACACTCTTCAGTCGCTCGATTTGAGGAGCTTAAGCTAATCTTCCGCTAGTCGACTACAATTTAATCAAAGTAAACAACCAAAGCTCTGTAATTTATCTAGATAATTTCGTGGCGAGCGATAGCAATCGACTTTTTCACTACAACCTACTCTAGCGGGGTGGGGCTGTTATTTCCCATAAATGGTTTCTTTTATGTCGGCACTTATACTTATTCTCCTTTATAATTATCTGTACACTAAAATAGAATAGGATCAATACAGTTTTAAAATAATTGTTCCAGTTAGCCCTAACTAAAGGCGTGCACTAAAATAATTATTAATTATGCTATGTCGCATTTAACTTTAAACCAGAATAAAAAAGCGTTGTGACATCTGGTAGGTATTTTCAACTTTATTTACGAAAAGAGAATACACAACTTGCGGAATTGATAGACAACTACACACACACACTACTACAGTTGTTGTTCATTATTATTAATGACGATATAGATTGAATTTGTCATAGTAGAGCGAGATAGAATGCATAGAAGGCGCTCGTATGGCGTCCTTACGGCTTGATAACTAGATTACTACTGACTTAGGTGCGTCACTTAGACGTAGTTGGCTTGTTCCACGCGTAATGTCTTCGTACCGTTTTTATATAAGTATATATACTAAGTACGACGTGTGACATTGCGCCCACCTGATGGTAAGAGGTACGTGAGGTCAATAACACAGCAGACGCTAACCACAGATGGCTGACATCGGTCTCTACCATTATTCCGGCCTATCACGATGCTTTCCCGCACTTCATTTAAAGACCTCCTGGTTATAGGAATGACAAAATACATTCTTCACCTTGCAATGGATATAAGAGTCTCCAAATTTATATGTACGCGTAGGGATAGTGGCCGTATGGGGATGCATATTTTGGCTTGTGCGTGTGGTTCGGTTGCGGAAAGAAGAAGAAGAGATAAAGAAATTCCTATTCTAGTTGTATTTCTGAGGAGATTGGAACAAAATAAACGTTATCGCACAGGTGAAGCAAAAAAATACAAGACCGATTTTTGAAAGTTGCCGCGAGAAAACAACCAAATGTTACGCCTAATTTTTGTTCATTTGGTGTAGGTAAATAATAAAATTGAGTTGTCGTTTACACCAAGAAATGCTCTTGTTCTGACTCCAGCTCTTTATTCGTTTGTTCTAAACACACCTTTACATGTCGCGTTCAATATAATAATAATAATCAGTATAAGAATAGAAGACTCACCTTTTTACCATTTAATTCGTGTGTCCCCTGAGCTAATACTTTGTCTACGCTAGTTGCCTCACTGAATGTAATGAAACCGAAGCCCCTGGAACAATAGAAAATTTTAATTAAATACAATTATGAATAGAACATGACTTACTGAATTAATGTTCAAAATAAGTTTTTCTCGAAAGTGCCATATCCCTTCTGGGGTGGTCAGAAACCACGCTTTAAAAGAAGCCGATTTAAATTTAGCCAACATTACTATAGTACATCATAACAAGTACAAGTGGCAATAAATATCACAAATAAATTATTGTGTCCTGACCAGAAATCGAACCCGGTACCCCTGCGTCTTTATCCACGGCGTTTAATCGCTAGACTACGAAGTCAGTTTTGTTTTGTTTTGATTTAATTAATTAAGTATGTTTTTATTTATGTAGTATGATTCTTATTCAGTGTTTTATAACTAGATGTTTGACACGGCTTCGCCCGTATAGTAAGCTGGTATTCATGAGGTTCTCGATTTATTTATTTATGTATTCAGGTACTGCTTGGCTGGCCATGGTAGTATGGCAAAAAACATAAAAAAAAACTATTTTACAGCACAATTATCACTATGCCGTGTATTTAAAGAAAGATTGGATTTAATATGACGAATAAAGGTACTCCAGCTAATCTTGATTTGAATATTTAAAATAAAAACGAAATAGCTGGAAATTTGAGCAAATTAAACGGAGAATATTTTTGCAGTGTTTACATAAAGTCTGTGTAAGCGGAGTGGAGAGGCGACACTGATAGAAGCTGTCTCCTTGATTGCAAGACGGTACCTGCAACTCTACTAAAAATGCTTAGCTACTTACAGTTTTACTGGAATTTTATTTACTCTTTCTGCTGTCTGTTAAATAAAACATTTTAGTATATTAACAATAGGCAATTATGAGAATATGAATTTAACAACTCGTTTACTAAGTAATTATGAACAAGGAACATTATACACCAAAATATTATACAAAAATGCACATACATCCTTTTAAAATACTGACCGCCTCCGTGGTCTAGTGGTAACAAACGTTGCCGTGAACTCGGGAGGTCGTGGGTTCGATTCCCACCGGGGGCAAGTTGTACATTCTATAATTTGTCTCGGTCTGGGTGTTTATATGTATAATATGTATATATTTACAAAAAAAAAACAAGTATAATATGTAGTTTATCAACCATCTAGTTTCCGTAAGACAAGCCTCGTAGCTTACCACGGAAATTAGATGGCGCTGTGTGACCTGTCTGGAAATATTTATTATTATTATTTATAATTATATTTTTGTTCTTTTTAGAGTAAGCTATATCCTTTTGTTTTTTACTGTACCTAACTTGAATGCAGGGTGTGTGGATGTACCACATTCGGTAGTGTTCTCATTTCATTACCAGTACATAGTTTAGTACCGCCGACCATAGCCTGACGTGTTGATGTCCAGACACCCTCAATTAAATATTTTTTTCACTATTTAACATAATATAATTTCGTAAATGGCTATGTATTTAGATATAAGTTTATATATAGTTATATATATATATATATATATATATAAAAGTTAATAATGCTCTAAAATTGTATAAAAAAATATGATTTACGATTACACACTGACTAAAATGGATATTTGATGCAATCCATATATTTTAGGTTTTACGTCAAAAATATTAGTCTCTTACGACCAAACTAATTTATGTCATTACTATGACGATACTACGCGGTATTACAGCGAGAAAATATCAGTTTTTCATTATTATGAAAGGAATACGGATTAATTATTAGTTCGAATGCATTGTCGTCTTGTTGGAGGTTTCGATTGATTTTTAAATTTGATATTTTTGTCTCAGTATAGATTTTATAATTAAACGTCTTTTACCCGATTTGCTTTAGATATTTTTTTCTTCAAAGTTTTCGGTTAAGTTGCATCAACAACTACGATTAAAGCTTCGTCCTTAATTAAAAGCAACTACGCGATCAAAGTTCGCGCGAACTGGCAATAATCGCGTAGTCGCGTTCAATTAGAATGATTCCTAAAATATTGGGAGAAATATGTTTTAATGTAAATAGCGTAAAAATGCTTAATAATAAAAAAAAACTAAAAATATTTTAAAAAGTTTAATTAATTAATAAGGTTTAAGTAGGTACTTGTATATAATACACCATTAAATATTTAACCGTTAATACTCGTATACCACTTCCCGTGCCACGAAGAGCACGTTAAGCCATCGGTCCCGGTTCCGCTAATACTAATTTGTGGAATCGTTAATAAATTGTCACTAAAATTCAATCAGACCCTCGTCAATCCGAGAGGCGTGAGTAGGCCAAATTTTCCAGAAAGATATTATGCAACAGTTGAGGTCTAGACTAATTATTCTGCAAGCTGTGATGATGAAGATATTGGGGACTGCCGTTCTCTCCTAAACAATAGAATGGGTCAGGCTATAATCCACCACGCTATGGCCTAGTGCTTTATTAACATTCAAGAAAAACCAAAATAATAAATATAAATTAATACGTTTTTCTTATCAAGATGATAAGAAGTAATTTATATTGGAATTGGAGTAATTTTTCAAGCAAGTAAATTGAATAATAACGCAGCGATTTACAGTAAGCCAGCGCTGGCCGCGAGCCGGGCAGGCGATAAATAATAAAAAGCCTTCTCCACTTTAGGACTTGCAAAAATCACAATTTATAGAGCGTTTTAATTTCACTTAGCCGATCCATATTTTACATGTGGCGGCGCTCCCGTCCGTACCCCGGACTCGAATTAATACTAAATTGAAATTGTAAAAATGGAAATACAATTTTCTCCGCGTACCTCGACGCCCCACCACCTAGCCCAGTTGGCAGAGAGGTGTTAAAATAACACCATCTCCTGTAATACTTTTGAGTAGGGTCTCTTTATAAAAATATCATGATATTGCTTTGGGACTTTCTGGCAAATAAAGTTTGGAATAAATTCTTTTACGTTTTGCTTTGTTTTCAAATAACATCTTATAAATGTAGTTAAATAAGCTTTATATCTGTATAATAACTACTAATAATTAAAAGTGAATTTGGATAAAATATTTGCAACCAGGTAAAACAACAAAATTCTTTAAGATATTATTGTTGAGAAAATTATTGCACATTCTAAGGGACATATTAAATCATCTCAGAACTTTATAAGATTCACAGCCTAATACACTCGCTACTCGTATACGAAAACATGAAGGGGAGAGATGCTTGTGTATGGAAATTGAAAATAACGAGGGCCCACCTCCGTTCGCACCGAGCATCACACGCCACTGAGTCCCAGACAGGGTATTGGAGAGACTCTTCAACGAATGGAGTTACGTCCTACTTACCTTTAAGGAGACGATGCCTTATTTTCTTTGAAAAGGTGAGAAACACACTTTTGTGTATGTGAATGTAATATGCAAATAATAATTTTAGACAAGAGAGTGTACGAATGCAGGTTAAAACGCTGACCTCCAATGTACCAATGAAAAAAGCGTATAGCAAGTGTTTGTATGTATGTATGTTTGTCTAGCCTTCAAGTATTTAGTACAAAACCGATTTTCATAAAATCAATACTAATATTATAAATGTAAAAGAAGCTTTGTCTGTGTGTTTGTATGTATGTTTGTCTCGCCTTCACGCCTATAGTAACCACAACTTAATTTAATGAAACCTATACTATTAATATAAATTTGAAAGAAGTCTTGTTTGTATATATGTTTGTCTCGCCTTCACGCCTATAGTAACAACAACTTAATTTGATGAAACCTATACTAATATTACAAATTTGAAAGAAGTCTTGTTTGTATGTAAGTTTGTCTCGCCTCTACGCCTAAAGTACAAAGGAAAACCATTTTAATATTATAAATTTGAAAGAAGCCTTGTCTGTATGTTTGACTCGCCTTCACGCCTGTAGTACAAAACCGATTTTGATAAACTCCATACTAATATTATAAATTTGAAAGAAGCCTTGTCTGTATGTTTGACTCGCCTTGACGCCTGCAGTACAAACCCGATTTTGGCGAAATCCTTACTAATATTGTAAATTTGGAAGAAGCCTTATCTGTATGTTCGACTTGCCTTCACGTCTGTAGTTTAAAACCTATTTTGATCAAATAATGTTATAAATTTGAAAGAGCTTTAGCTATGTTTGTATGTATGTTTGTCTCGGCTTCACGGCTATAGTACAAAACCTATCTTGATGAATAATATAATAAATGTAAAAGAGCTTTGGCTGTGTTTGTTTGTATGTATGTTTGTCTCGGCTTCACGGCTATAGTACAAACCCTATCTTGATGAAATAATATAATAAATGTAAAAGAGCTTTGGCTGTGTTTGTACTAGTATGAATGTTCATCTCTCCTTCACTGTATAGTACTGAACCGATTAATCACCATATGGCATATTACTCCAGGGCTATTTTTGATATGTTTGTTTGTATTACTGAAGCGATTTTAATAAAATTTGGCAGAGGTGTAACTGATACCCAGTGATAGACATAGGCTATATTATGATTTCATCATCTTACAACGACACGTGGCCTCACGGCAATCTTAGGGGTCTTTTTTCCGACAGCGACATGGTTAAACGCCAATCATTCTGTTCAGCGTGACAGATAAAAGTTGTAAAAAGTAATAATTTGAATAACCTTAATAACCTTTTCGTTTTCATTAAAATGCCCGAGTTCTTTTTTCATAAACTGTTATCTGCGTACAGTTTAAGCTGGTGGTAACGGGTTCAGTTTCCTGCCCCTCTTTGGTTATGCACAATGGGGCCTAAACGGCTCAACTAGGAGTGAGAGCAAAACCGCGCATCCCTTAATTTATGGATGACGAGATTTTGATACTGTTCCTGCACTCCCCGCTACATGTAAGCCCGGTGGCTTCCAGATAGTGTGTGGGCAAGAAGTAACCGGAATGCCATTATCATTTCAATGTAAGCATGCAGTCCCAACATTAAATATTATGTAACCATTTTCATGAAATCATTTTAAGCTTGAAAATTGTGCTTAGATATAAAATTGGACTTAAATAAAAGAGAGAGGAGAATAATGTCGGATAAGGAAAAAAGATCATGATAAGGAATATTTGTGTTAAATTGATAGCACTGGGCACAGAAAGGATGATTAAAATAAACCATGACCAATATATTGATATACGTCACGTGGCAGGTTTCTCGTTACTTTGGTTACTTCATCCAATAACATGATTCATAAGCATAGGCATACGTTAAACAGAAGATAATTTGCATATCTGAAACCAGCCGTTATTGTATTACATAAGAACAAAAAATATATATTGATTACTTATGGTTAGCATTGTTTATTAGCTTATACGCATTATTTTCATCTACAGCGAAATTAGGTAATACTGAATGAATACTCTTAAAGTTTATATTAGCCTATGAAAGGCATTCTTAGGCTTTAATTCTTGCACCAATTGGATTTCGTAATGGTTACGATATTTTCATTAAATCTATGCACATTTACACTGAGAAGTATCGTGTTAACTGATAAATTTTAGGAGTAACACCCATAAATTTAATTTCGTATACACGTACACAATGCCGTTAAACTTATATATGTCATTATTATCACTGTTATTCTACTGTTTTTTTTTTTTTTCAATATAATTACATTTACAATTACAATTAACAATATAATAATAGCTAACAGTAAAAATTTGTAAGGCTTCAAGATGACATATGTATGTATATATTTTTTGGTATACACAATATTGTATAGGCTGTAAAATTTCCCAAGAATAAATAAATAAACCAATAGGGCGCTAATTTTAAATTTTAAAAATTTTGGATTTACTGTTGTGTTATACCGTGTGTAAAAGTATAAGTGAAAATATTTTTTTTAGGCTTTAGGTGTCATTATTAAAACCTTTATATGAAATAAAAAGGTCACTTTCTTTTAAAAAAATAAATCATTATCCGAAAAAAAAAATACTACTGCATGGTGGATAAGGCCGCGTCTAAAAATCGCGATATCCGTCGTGATAAATACCTAAAGGCTGGGGAGTGGTATTATGAATTGATCTCGCCCACAGCCGAGAGACGAAATAGAGAGAGAAATAATTACGTAAGTCAACGTTCGCGCGATCGTCGACCTCTCGCTACCTACTTGATTAGGCTCTCTATGAGTGGTGATATTTTTTGGAAAACGTCTCCGGGGCCTAATTCCGGCGCTTTCGAGTTGCGTGTCGGTTCCAAATATTCAAATGATAAGCGACAGAACTCCATAGAAAACTGTCAGTTTCATTTGAGCAAATCGAGCGGACATGCATGTCGAAAGCGCGAGAATCGGGGTCCTGCACCGTAACTAAAGATTTGATTACTGAATAATAATAATAATTAATACGTAGTTCTTTATAATATAAAAATATTTACTCTTATAAATTCCACGCAGTATACTGTCAGTTTTAGCGAAATATTATACAAATATCAAATCTAATAACATTTGACAGTGACATTTTAGGTTAGTTGAGATATTTATACATATTATTTATCTTAAAGTTATTAAACAGAGCTATAATTTGGGGCTCCAAACCCATGAAATGAATACCCACAAATAACTGTCGAGAAGTTAGCTTTTGTGTGTTAACTTTTATTATTAAAATTATTTAAATATACAATCGTTAAGTATGCCATCGATCTACAACAAAATAATAAAGCCCTTGTAATTTACTGTGTGGGAGAGAAAATTTATAGCACTACTTAAAAGCTTGAAAATTGTGCTTAGCGATTAAATTGGACTTTAAGAAAATAGATACGCTAAGGGTGTGGAGGTAAAACCCTAAACCACAATGTCAGGAACAAATAGCGGTAACTCCCGTATTCATTGCTGCAGCCTCGGGTAGCTACCGATAGCAATTACTGGCAGAATTAATATCAAGCCCCAAATGTTACTCCCACATTTATACGAATCGACTGCAATATTGTCTCCTTTATTAGTTGCCAGGACAAATGTCGAAGCTTTAGTTATTCCACCCTTATTTCGCTCTTCGATTGCCGTATATTCTATTAAATCTTATTTATACATAACTAGCGGTTTGACACGGCGTTGCCCGTGAACAAAACTTTAAAAATAATTAGTGAATAAATACCTTCAGATAGTCGTTGCGCCACATCTCTAAATAATCGACTAATATCGACGTCATGTTCAACAATGGGTTCCAATGAACATCTTTGCCCAATTTCACCAAAATCGCTTCAGTACAATAGACGTGAAGGCGAAATAAATAGACATTTATATAACCGCAGAGTCGTGGTCAGATGATGATGTCATATATCCGCTCTACAGATATCTTGCTCGCATGGCATCGCACTAATTATGGAAAAACTCACCTCTAATCCATATTCCATACGTATATAACAAAGTGTTTCCTGATGTTGATTTCTTCGTTGGTTCAAATAGATCATTTCAAAATTTGGTAATAATAATAATAATCTAATTTACATTTATACTAAATTAAATTATCCCTATCCAGTCACCATCAGTTTGTTTTTTGATTTTATTATTAGGTTATGAATTTGTTGATAAATGTCTTCTTTTATGTTTTTTTATGTATACTTTTTGTGGTAATCTGTAATAGGCTGCATTCTTTATCAATACTTTAAAAAAATATGTATTTAAAATACTGCGTAATTTTTTAAAATAAATATGTGTGTGTCTTAGGGTTCCAATAAATATAGACATGACGGCAAGACAAACACACAGACAATGCGTCTTTCAGATTTATAATATTAGTATAGATACTGGTCACGACATGTGACAGTATATCTAACCCACGTATATTTCTGAATACACGGTACAGATGTGTGGGTACTGATAGACTAAATTAAAGGAAGAACGATTAGATATAATTATTAATTAGATAAAATATTTTTTTTTAGTTTGTACGTAAAAATCATTAAAAGGAATATTTGTATTAAGGTTGCAGAAAGAACGATTAATATAATCCATGATTACTATTCTGATATAAGCCATGATTGGCTTTTAGGTTGTACTTTGATAACTTCAGCCAATGCAATGGCGTGACTTATAAGCTTACATTAATCGTCAAAAAATAATTTCTGGAACCAGCCGTTCTTGAACATTGTACAAAAAGTATTTAATTATAACTTATGGCCAGCATTGTTCATTGGCTTGTAAGTCTTAATTTTATCTTCGAAATTAAGTAATCCAATAATTAATCTAAATGGGGCGTACAGCCGAATGCTTCAAAACAATCAGCCTGCCTGCAAAATACGTGCATTAAATGAAGTGAATCGCCGCCTTTAGGGAGATCCCTGATAAATTAAATTGATTAGAATCCCGTTCGATGCCGACCGCCTGGTGTTGCGCCGCGTAAAAATAAAGCTTAGTGAAAAATAATCTCCGGTCAATATTCGGTAAGCATCCAACAGAATAATATTCAAAAGATTGGTATACTCACATTACTTAAACAGCTCCCTACAGCGTGTATAAGTGGATATGGTATGTAGTATAGTTATGTATATATGTATGTATGTATGTACTATTAGTATGTAGTATATATATTATTGATAAATATAGTTTTTATTTAATAATGATCAGTCTTAAATACGTCTTCGCACCTACTCCTCAATCTAAGATATATTATTATTGTCTCATAGGTTGGCTGTCAAAGAATGTCTAGCGGCATTAAGCCAGCCCCTTGTACATAGTGCAATAAAGTTTTAAATAAATAAATAAAATAACGCAGTTAGCCAATCGCGATTTTCGTAAAAACACATCATTGGTTTTTCAGATGTTATTCCTTTATGTAAATAAAAAAATCATAAAATTAAGTCTAAATAGCGACGCCTAATAAACCTTTACGAAGGCTTAGTGTTAGCGTGTCTGTATTTAAAATTTAAACCTAAAATTCAGACGCTTTAATCTCGTCGTAGCATCGCTTCAGTGCACTTTATGGCCTGACACAAATTAAAGACAATAGGCCCAAGCTAAATTTGTATAATGAAGTGGTGTCAGCGATCCATCGTGGTGAACCAAGGAGACAACACTGCCTTGTTTCACATGGCTTATCATCATCTACCGCACACGCTACGTTTATTTGGAGCGTCGTCGTAGCAGCCTCACACGACCTATATGCGGCAATGTTCTATGTGACAAGTTTAGCTGCTCGGTTTGGGCGATATGATTATACAACTGCCTACTGTTGGCATTTGGAGCCCACTTCATTGTTAGACAATGTCTTTAGCACTCAGGATATTGTTATTATTATGAGCAGAGACATAGCTACTTCATTACACGAGATTTTTAATTAAATTTAGGTATAAATAAAGAAATAAAATATTATTTATTTAAATGTATAAATATATATTAATTTAAATAATAATAGTCGTACTATATTCGAGAATGGGGTGTACAAATACTATCGTTACCTTAAACTGTTTTTTTTACTTGTATTGTATTGCCACTTTATTCACACTTTCACAACGAGTGACGACGCGACGTCTACTTTTGTCCCGCTTCATTCATCAAGTGAGTAGTTTTATTTCATATGTATTATTGTATATATACATTTATGTATAATATATAACTTATTTACGTATTTGTATATGCAATCATGAGTATTATTTTTTTTGTATTTGTTTTACAAATATACCATGAAAACTGTCCTAATGTCCTAAAGGTTTGTATGTTTTTAAATAAATAAATAATATAAAAATAATAATAAATTATTTTTTTTTCAGAATTAATTCCGTAATTGTTAGTAACATTTTAACTTAGAACTATGTTAAAACTTTATTGCACTGGGCTGGCCTTAATGCCACTAGGTAATATTTAATAGCTAACGTCTGAGACAATGCAGAACATTTTCGTCATGAAGTGGGTGCTAAAGTAACGTTAAGCTAATCTAATCTTATATACAATAATACATATTAGTATAAATATAATAAACATATATATATAAATATGTTCTCAATAATACATATACAACATATTTGGTTAGACAATTAGGATGTTGTCAAAAGTAACACCATATTCAAATCTTATACGAGTACTAAGTTTTTAAATTGTATGTATGAACCTTACCTTATTTTACATATTGAACGTAGAATATTAATCATGGCTTGCCGCAAAATATCCATAATTCATAGTACAAACCGCATTTAGTCCTATTGACATGAACTAATTACTTACGTACTTTCGTGGCTGTATCGTGAATATACAGGTTGAGTTTATAGGATGCGAAATAATCCAAGAAATGAATTTGATACAACTCTATACTGCACTTACACATTCTTCATACATGGAAAAGCTAAATCGTCATAATTTACAATCTATCTTTAAAATAAAGAATAAATAAAACATTTTTCAAGAGCAACTAACATTAGTCCTTACCACTATGCCTGTTACAAAAGATCATGTTTCGTATTTAAAAAGATTCAAACCATGTTCACTGAATCATCCTTAAGTCATCGCCTTTTAGAAATATTTATATTAACTCGTAGGCAACGTAAATAAAATTAGTAAATAAAAAAATATGGCACGGGCGACTCCTGTGGCTTGTTTAGGTTCACACCTTTATTGATCATAGATTTAGCAACGAAAATCGAACAACACCAACAGACAACTTTAATATCGCATTACGTCGTCATAAAGTAATGCTATTGGTGAATATGATGCGCCGCTCAAATTGGTAAATGAATTAGTAGTTTATACCCAATAATTTAATTCATTCAAAACCTAAACAATAGAACGGCAACTGTATGTTGTACATATAAATATTAAATCTAAAGTAAATAAAAAAATTTACCACCATATCTGTCGCAATTGATGCATCACTGCGTACGTGTTTTGACAACAATACAAATACGCCCATGTTGGTATAATATGCGTAATAATTCATGGTGCATTATTTGTTTACATTCGATATATCCATATCCGTAATATAATATACACTAATATAATGTGTATGTATGTATGTCTGTTTATCTCGTTTAGACGTCTAATGTATTGAACCGATTTTACTAACATTAAGCAGACACATTTCTTAGAACCCTGAGATGGATATAAGATATAAAACGTTATCATGTAACCACTAGTGTTGCCCAAAGGAAGACCAAGACTATTCAATTATTGGCCCTGCTATTGGTCTTGCGCAAGAGTCTCACTCAGATATTTCATGGGGACAGCCAGACACCAGAGTCATCTACGAGTATAAGTGTTTGATATTTTTCGCTCTGAACCCTAAAAAGGCACAGACAAAACAAATTACAATTGAAAAAAAAAAGGATAGTAAAATAAAATACTAATATATTTAGCAAAATTGGGAAATAATGTCTTAGCAAGACAAGACTAGTGTTAGTCTTGGTTTTGGTCTTGCTAATATATCGGTGGTCTTTTGGAATTGGTCTTGATTTTGCAAAAAAAAAATCCAAGATCAATATTTGGCAACACCAGTAAACACGACATGTGTCTCTACGGTCTTCAATTAGCCTATACGTTTGATATAACCGTCTACCTAAACTACAGGACCGATTACAATAAAATGTAATTAATATATAATAATGTTAATTAAAACCAATGCTTGAATATTAAATGTAAGAAGGTCATCATAAGAGCACGACATGTGATCCTACAATAATCTCAATTATTTACTTAAATAAAAAATTACCTCGTACGAGCGAAGCCGGGTTAAACATTATTCATGGTGCATTATTTGTTTACATTGGATGTATACAATATGTTGTTGATTGTGTACAAGGATATCGCGATAAAGGCCAATGTGTACTTAGTTAATAATTACATTAGCCATTTCCATAATACGCACTATCGATTGTGTATGATCGAATGCTATGTCCGGTGTTTAGATCGTTCATTGTGTAAATAATGTTAGGGCTTAGTACAGGCTAGTATTATTATACAATTTAATTAAATGCAATTTATTTATTCACGAAAATGTGTCAGTTAAACTGTATTTATTGTTATTAAGTAGCTTTTTTTATTATCAGTAATTTGTTTAATAATAAACCAAATTTGTTTTATATATTAAGATTATTTTGTTTTTTTTTTCACCTAATTGCGAAGTGGTATCCTGTCTAAATGTTCTAAAGGTTTGGCTGTCAGAGAGAGACAGACCCCTTTGTACATCGTACAATGAAGTTTTTTTTAAATAATTAAATAATACTTGGGTTTAATATACAAAGCAATTATATATATATAGAAAACAATACAATATCATAAAGTCTACGTTATGTACTCGTATGTGTGCTGTTCGGATGGCAGTACATGTGCATAATCCAGTCGGTAATGCAATTAATTTGTGGCCGCTAACGGAAGGCTTTCCTGGTGTCCAAATAAATTAATGCGCTGTAAATATTTAATATTTAGTTCAATTGGCTGTAGTATAACCGCTGCACTTGATAAAGTGGTGGAATCATATCCACGAGTGTAAAGTATCCACCTAAATCCAAATCAATTCAGCCGCATAATCAAATTCTAATGCCAGACTAATATACCTTTAAATCTATAGAAAGAATGGCCAATCATTTCATTAATCTAAGTTTATGCGTTGCATAATATGAATAAGGCGGTTGTAATAGTACGGCATTAAGCCCGCCCCTTGAAGGTTAATAGTGCAAGAATATTTTTTAAATAAATAAATAAAGAGGTACGGACAACCTTGACAGCAGTGAAAAAATATAATAATGTCGTGTCTCGGCTCAGATTGAAAAAATCAAACTCGCTTTAGGATGGATTAACTTCTAAACCAAGGGCTTGTGAACCAGTGATAATTGATTGAAAGCCAGAAAGGATAGTAGAGTCATAGATTGTACCATCATCTAAATACCAGACGTTAAACTGGAAGATGGCTTTGCTGAATATGGGATAAATTGAAAGAGAAAAAACTGCAGGACCCATAGGATCTCTTTATTAACATCGAACTTTAGATCAAATAATTATATCGTTAAAAAATAAAAAAGAAGGAGTATGGTAACATTAATTCAAAGCGAAAGTGCGATCGTGGGACAACGATGATATCCGCCTTGCGATGCAAACCGCAGTGATGAAAACAGTGAGCTATACAGAGTTGCAAGGAATCGGTGCAATCAAATGTGTCGAGTCGTAAAACAGCAGTTATAAACTATGGACATGTACTTTTAATTATATTCAGCATGCAGTCTCTCTTAACGGATTTTTATGAAAAATAAATAATATAATTCTATAATGAAAATTGTATTTTAATTTTAAAATAGTCGAATGTTTAAATTTTGACCTGAAATCTAGGACTACAATGTATTAGAATAGTTATTAAGTATATCTCAAAGTATACTCAGATTTAAAAAAACCTTTAAATATGTTGGAGTGTGCAAGGGTGTGGAGGGATGTAAAGCTTAACAAACCTCTTAAGATAAACGATGCAATATTGATATCTTAAACTAAAACCAGTCTATATTTCAGGTATTTCGTGCAATGACAAAAATAAACGTCGCAAAAAAAATACGAATCATATTCACTATAATCTCTGTAGACGTCTAGTAAAATAAAATAGCAAAACTGTGTTTTGTCAATCTTCCACACTTGCTTGAAGTTGATGGATGATGTTATAACAATACGTTAGTAAGGCGTAGCAAACGGTTACGACTTTATCAGCTATACAAAAAAGTAAATCTATGAAGTTTGATAGTTCTAATCAAAGAGGTATATTGAAAAAGATTTACAAATACATTAAGGTTATAATAATAACAATAATAGCTTCGAAAAGCTTACGTAGAAATATCATTGGATGCGAGCAAAGCAGCTAGCCAGCGGAGTGTGACCACCTCACTGAAATACATTAGGCAACAGTTCGCCATTAAAGCGTTATTATTTGACCAGGCGGCAAAGGTGGCGTGCTGGGCGGCCGTTTGCTTCTGTTAAATTTACACGAACAGATACCAAGCAATGCTAGTCCAGACGGGGGTCCGATATTAAAACGTCTGCAGCTTTTGTCCAGGAAACTAACTGGAATCGTTTAGACCGAGAGCCTCGACGTTGGAAGCGAAGATAAAAGTTTATGACTTATACATAAAACGATTTTCAAATCATATTTATGAATGTCGTACGAACATCTGCTGCGGCTAGTTTGCGAGGAAATTGAAACCGTCGAGTGCATAACGTTTTCACGAACAATTTAAGTTGCTTTTGTGTTTTAGAATATTGTGGCCAGTCCTTTTTGCGGTGATTCTCAAATTGGATATGTTATTACTGCTCGTCCCGCTTTTTGCAATATTAACAGAAACCAGTCATAAACGACAAAAGCTGGAGAGAACAAAATTACAACCACGTAAACTATTTACCCAATATTTAAAGTAAATTCTTAGCTCTCTTTTAGAGTGATTCAACACAACAAATTCGCAAGAAACTAGGCATCTTTGTATGACCGACTCAGCAAAACTTGAGTGTAATTTAATTTACATCTAGGCCAAAATAAAGACGTCAGCGTTGGCAAAGGTTGCGCGAAAATAATGACACCGAGCGCGCTTAACTTGCATAAGTCAGCATCAGATCAAAGACTAGCTTACTATTACTTAGTACACATATTGAGTAAATTACAATCGACAATTGAGTTCCAATATTAATTAAAATATTCAGAAAAAAACATATGAAAATAGTTACTGCAATACAATATTTAAAGCAAAAAACTCGGGAGGTCGTGGGTTCGAGTCCCACCGGGGGCAAGTTGTACATTGTATAATTTGTCTCGGTCTGGGTGTTTATATGTATAATATGTATATATTTACAAAAAAAGAAGTATAATATGTAGTTTATTAAATCTGGTTTGGCAGATCATCATTTCAAAACTGGTCTACTCACATTTTCTAATTGATTCCAAACAAAATTTTATTGTGTATAGTTTATGTATAATGTTGTATGTATGATATTTATTAGTATTGAGTATACTAATATTATAAAGTAGTATATATATAAGTAAAACTTTTATTGCTCTAATGTTACTATTTCTTTCTATTTGAAATGAATTTCATTATCAGTTGTTCGAATTAGTACCATTGATTTTTCTGTCAGATAATAAATACGGTTATAAGGTTAGGATTTTAAAAATATGGACCAGTCTTTTTGTTAAAAAGCTGGCAGTCGATTATGTTTTTTTTTTAAAGTTCTAAGCTTTTCTAAAGTTTCTATCACTATGTCCGCTTACCTAACTTAAGAACACCGGAATTAAAAATATAGACTAGGAAAGCATTTCACATCTTTAGTGTGCGATAGATGTAGAATATTTAGGCAAAAGCACGCAAAGTAAAGAGCGGTGGTGGGTCGGTTGTAATGCTTTCCCTTAAATCGAAAATGTCGCTCGTCAATGAGAAATACACTATTCTTACGAACACATATCATTTATCATGGTGCTTTAGATAACGTTAAGCCGTTGGTTCCGGTTTAACTAATACCAAATTGTGAAATTTGTATTTGTTAATAAATTGTCATAAAAAAATATGTCAGGGCCTCGATTCTCGCGTCATTGACATGCATGTCCGCTTAATTTGCTGGAATGAAACTGACAGTTTTCTATGGAGATCTGTCGCTTTTTATTTAAATATTACGAACTGACACGCAAGTCAACAGCACCAGAATAAGGCCCCAGGCCCGTCTCCTGCCTGGCGAGTGTAGGATAAATTTTCTAGAAATATGTTCTGGAAGGCCCATCTCCAGCACTTGGGGTCTAAATATAGTTAAAAAAAAGTTTTAGGTGCTGTAACAATGATGAGGATAATAAAGCAAAGCATCATTTTATGAGTAAAATGGTATTTTATGCCCAGTCCTTTTATTATAAGTCAATGTACAAAATGATGTTACGAAAAAGTAGCTTAAAATATGAAATTAATATTTTCATGAATTATTCACATTTTATTGCAGGATATTTTTATTCTGGGGTATAATCCTGGTGGCGGCGCACCGCTACGTCACGCTCGGCGAGTCAAAGTCTTCTATTGCAACTAAAACGTTCCTTAAAATGCATTAATCATACTATTCGACATGAAACCTTGTAATGAAACCTCAACTTTACAGCCACATAGAAAGGTCCAGAATGTTTTGAATCTCATTTAGTTCCTGCGTCAACTTCGTCAGACTGCGCAAGATATCTCCTTCCTGTGTTCTGTAGATATGAATGCTACATATAAATTGCTTTAGCCAGATGTATGATTGATGCATGTTATTGAAATTTCTCTTGTCATGTTAAAAGAAGATTATATTTTATGGTAATTTGAAATAGTTAAAATTATTGATAACCTATATGTTATTAGCATTTGAAGGATTACCATTGTGTATAAGTAATAAAAAATAAAATTTAGTAAGACGCGAAGATAATGGGTTCGATTCCTGGTCAGGACACAATAATTTATTTGCCATATTTCTCTAAATTTGGTACGCTAGAGACATCGACGAGCTGCCACTTGTCATGTTGGGCCTATAGTGAAATTCGCTAAAGTGAATCCGTTAATTGAAAGCGTGGTTCCATCTCGGAAGAGATTCAGTCGTGATGATGATTGTGAAATATCAGTTAAGAAGGTTCCTTTTAAAAAGGTTTTTAGATTATTACATTTAAGGTACTAAAAAAAACAAACGATGTGATAGCTTTCCTTAACATTAGCTATAAAAGTCGTCGCGAAAACGAAACGTCTGTTTAATTTTCTCAGCATCGCCCTTACTCGATCTCCATTTTAATTGTAGAAGGAGAAGTAGCAATCAAAAGAACTAACGCTCCACCAAAGAGGCATTTCCATATGCGAGCGCCTTCTTGCAAACGACACGGCATTAGTTCGCAACTGATTACATTCTGGGCGGGCGGCGCCTTCACTGCAAACAACGAGTCACAATGAAGTAGCGACGAATAAACTTCATTACGCCGAGTTAAGCATGGGAAATTATATGAAGGAATTATCGTCGAACGAGTGCGGCGCCGGCACGTAGTCGCTTGACACATAGGGATTATAGCCCGGGTACTCGCGAAGACGTTTCACCCCGTTCATTGTCGTAGAACGTTTACGTTTCACGACACGAACGTTAATACCTGAAATTTTCTCCACATCCCCGCCGATGGTACTTCAATAAAATTCAAATAAAACGCCAGCGCGCATTCGTGAACTTTACGGTCCTCGCATTTCGTCGAATCGTGAAAGAGTTCGGAGGTAGCCGAACCAAATATGCGGTCCCTCGTGGAAAGTAAATAGTGGTCCGGTAAGAGGACTTTAGAGCTAGAAGAGATCTAAATAAGTCTTTGTCTCGTACACTAAACGCTATCCTTTTGAAGATTTCCCATCTTTGTAGAAGCAAGGCTTTGAATTGTATTGGACGAAGAAGCTGTGAGCTGTAGCGCAATCTCTTTGAAAATTTTGAAAGAAATTGGGAATAGAACAAAACAGAAAAAATCCTAACTGTAAAAAGCATTTTCAAGTCATTTTAAAATTTATTGGTATATAAGCGAAAAGAGGTAAGTAAAGTATGCTTTTATAATTTTTTTTGTATTTACGACTTCATATTTAGCCAACTTTATTATAGGCCCATCATGACAAGTGGCAAGCTCGTCGATTTATCTAGCATACCAAATTTAAGAAATATTACAAATAAATTATTGTGTCCCGACCAGGAATCGAACCCGGTATAATAATACAATATTCATTAATAATAATAAGTATATAACAAAGGAATAAAGTAGTAAGATTATTACGACAGTTTTATTGAGATAGTATTTTCTTTCGTTTATACTCATACACTTTTTGTACCTACGTTGTAATAATAGTATTTATTCGCATTAGGTAAGTAATACACGCGTCTTCCATTGCGTAACGGAAGCTTAGCGTACGCACATGTGTTAGGATTAAAAACGTGCCACCAAATAAGTTTTAATTAATGGATTGGTATTTGGAGACACGTTGGGAACTCAACAGCGACAACAAACAACTCAATTAGAATCGGTTTAACTTTCCGACGTGATAGTAGAATTAATAAATTAGGAACAAACTTCGATAGACAACTTTTTAGTCAACATGTTATTATCGTTAACAACTTTAGACAGTTTGGGTCAATTATAAAAAATGCTTGTTACGACTTATTACATATTTATATTCGGCAAAGACAGAGACTTATGCAAGTTAGGAGGTACTCATACCAACTAGATAGGGTTGCATTCATTTTTTATCCGACACAATTTAGCCGTATTATAGAGGTTAGTACGTCTTTGTACATAGTGCAATCAAAGTTCAAGATAAATAATTATAATAGCGTATCTGTAGCCGAATTCTGTTTTTGGATAAACGATATAAAGAAATTAACTAGCTAAGTAGTCTAGCGGTTAAGTCCGTGGATTTAGGTACCGGGGGTACTGGGTTTAATTCCTGCAGCCCTATTCTGTTACGTAAGCGCAAACGTTATTTAATGGAATCCGTTAACTAGGTATATGTATTTTTCATTTCATTTTATTTATTTATTCACCGTTTCATACATTTAGTACACTCGGTTTCGTTAGATAACAAATTAATTTTTTTTTCTAATCATGATAGCGAATGAATATCAGCAAAGAACAGCCTTTGTCGTTACCAGATAAGTACTACCTACACCAATAGATGCCGCTGTAAAAGGACGTTGTCATGGTAATAATAATATGGTGCAATTATGTCAAAACAAAATAATAATTACTACTACTAAACTAAAATTAAAATATATATAAGTATAAAACGAAATTAGCGGTAACTTTAATACCCAAACTTAAGCTAACTTAACAAATACCTACTCGTGCATAAACATAATATTGGTATGTCATTTAAAAGATTACATTAAATAATAATGTCATTATAAGTATAATAAATAGGAAGCAGCTGTAAATCGGCGTTGTCACTTAAATGTCACTATAACTTATACTAACTTAACTAAAACTAGTATATGTAAATGTATCGCACCCTCAGAATGAAAGAGGCTTAAGTTAAAAAATAGTGAAATTGAGTTACAATCATAGAGAGACATAAAAAGGTATGCTCTATCCGATGAATAGTAAAACAAAGGCACTTATTGTAAAAAAAAGGGCATAGCGAATCATCCGTCCCTATCACACTGTAAAATCCACCCTCCCCGGTCCGCGCGAAAGTGACGCAATCAGTGAAGTGCCAACGTTGAAACCGTGTGAAATAATTACTCTCAAAGTGAAAAGTTTAAACTTTACGATCTTCTTTCTCGTTGTCCCACAAACTTGATTTTTTGACTTAAGCCTCTGTCGTTCTGAGGGTGCGATATGTGTACTGTGATGTCAAAATATAAGTTTAAATTTAATTTAATGTCAAGGTTTATGGCAGCTGTAAATAGGCTTTGTCAAATTAAAAATAATATTACACGAAAAAATACATGATACATGCCTCTTTTAGTGATTAAGGTAACATAATAGGGCAGGGCTACTGGTCGGGTCACAATATTTTATTTAATTTATTTGTGAAAATTCTCGAGTTTGGTACGCTAGCGACATCGGCGCTTGCCACTTATCATGATGGGCCTATAGTAAAGTTGGCTAAATGTAAACTCGCTCCTTAATAAAAAAGCGTGGCTTCGGACCACCCCGAAGGGATATATGGTAGTGATGATACTGACAGAAAATATTAATTCACTATTTAGGCTGGGTTGTACCAAAAGCTGACGGCTGACTTTTGAAATAAAACCGATAGGTACAATTTATCAGTTGCGAGCCTAGGAAACGAGCGCTAAAAATCATTTCGACTTGTTAGTAAGTGGTGATGAGCGACCGACAATCTCAGCATCTCATGCCCTCTGACTCGTGATCCTAATAATGAAGAGGTATAATTTTGGCAAAATACTTCAGTGCGACGACGACGGGACACACGCCCGGGAATTTTTCAATTTACAACTGACATAAGTAATGTAATAAGAGTTACACGAAGCGGATGCCGAGGCTGCGTAATTAATATCCTATGAAATATTACCTGTTACACTGAATTTACAGGATAAAAGTTGAGTGATAAATTTAAATAACAAACTGAAGACGAGGCTCCTCGGATACTTGGAAATAGTTTCGTTAGTAATAAGTAGGTGTGTCAGGGCACTTTCGGGGGAATAGTAACTTTGCTCGCTCGTGCGCCTAATGAACGCGTGAACGCGGAATAAGTTTGAGAAAGCTTGAATAATGTATGCTTTAACGAGATGTTTTTCTTGAGGGAATCTCATTAACCCACTTTCTGATTATGTGAATGTAAACTTTGTCAAGTTCTTCTCGACAGAAATATTTCAGCAATTCAACAAATTAAGTCACCTTCGCGAGCGTCCAATCAGAACTTTTTAACTTTACATAAAAATAAATAAAAAAAATATTTGTAAAGACAACATAATTAGATAAAATATACAATTACTTTTTTGGTTGGAAGTTTATTTCGTTAATAGGATATCGATTTCGACCGTTTCCGCTTACCATTATTTGTAACCACAAAATCCTATAATCACATACAGATGACTGGCTAAAATCAAATTCCCTTTATTGCTGTCATAAAATTTACCGATATTATCTCGTACGGACCAACTGAGCCATAAAAGTAATCCTTCTATTTTAATGGTCCTCCAACCTGCCAGAGGTGCAACTATGTGCCCAATTTGCTTGCATCCTTACTCTCTGTGTGACTTCGCTGAATTTCATAAAACTAATAAAATTATTTTGTAATCTTAATAGTTACTATTATTAAATTATATTTATATTTAAATATAAAGTATTATTAATATTAATAATATATAGTATTAATACTTGCGTTTTTCAAGCATTTACAAGTGGCAAAAAGTAAAAATAAAAATGTGTATGCGTAGAATTTATCGAGGATAGATATTGATTTGTCCAAGTACGAGTAAGTTTCAAACTATTCTATTATATTCTTTGGATGTATAAATAATTAATAATAATATTAACACAACGTATTATAGTCCAGATACAAAACCTAATAAAAAAGAGTACTTATAAAATATTAAACAATTTAGGGCGTTCTGTTGGCAAATAGGATAAATCACAATAAAACCGGAATTTAGTTAAATCAAGAAAGCTTTAAAATATCGACAACTTTGAATGGTTTAAAATCATTTATTTTTCGGCACCCCTCGAATCGTCATTAATCAAGTGGAACTCAGTTTCACGCCACCTACCAAATCTAATTTCGCGAACAAAGAAAACGAAAACCTATCTTTCGTACCTTTATCAATCAAAACTGTTTCGAAATTCTATACCGTTAGTTCGCACTGCGGAGGCGCGCACGGCAGACAATTGGAAAAATGTATCACGAATAAAAAGTCGAACGAGAATCTAATATCGAAAGGACGCAGCACGGAATATTCTTGTCAAGTGAAAATAAGGGTCAGAAAAATACAGTGGCAGATTGCGACTGTGACAGTGGCCGTCCAAAACGGGCACAAGTTGAAAATAAATAAAATCGAGCCAAATATTGTTTCCTTCATAGATGCCAGTCGCTGTCACACTATGTCATTGAACATATTTGTAAAATAGGGCTATTGTGTTTGTTACTGATTTCGGGTAAAACTAAAATTTTAATTTATTTTGCCCACCTGTAGGTAAGCGGCGCGCTAGGTCCATGAATGTTAGAAACTGGAACTATGCCGGTTTTACTAGAATCTTTATCACACTTTGCTTGAAGGACTCCAGGTTATAAAGTGGAAACTTATTGGCTGGAAGATCATTCCACATCTTAATCGTGCGACAGATGTATGAGTACCCAAATTTATACGTACGCATAGGGATGCTGACTACGGTATGTGAGTTACATATTCTGACCTGCGCGTGTGGTGTGAGTTGCGGAATGGAGAGAAAGGGATTAGATTATAGAGCCCTAGTATATCACCATAGTATAGCCAGTAGAAAACGCCGAGAGAAGCCACATCTCGGCGAAACTGCAGGGATTCGAGTCAATTGTGCATTAGGAAAAAAGAAAAATATAAGGGCCTCGGACTTGCGACCGACATAGGCTGGGTTTAAAAGGGGCCCCTTTTTTCATTACGCAACGACACGCTAGTTAGGTATTTCAAAACAGCGGTAATATTGTTCCTTCCATGATAGCCACTCTCTGTCACAAATATTTAATTGAACATATTTGTGACAGGGAAATACGACTATTGTTATTCTGACTGATTTCGGGTAAAACAATCCGCATCAACAATAGAATTTACAACACTAAATTGGTAATTGATGTGTATAAAGCATAGACCTAGACAATATATTACTATGAACAAATTGGGCATGGCCCAATAAACCATTTCAATAAAATATATGAAAATTTAAAATAGTTACCATTCCTCTTATTTAAAACTAAGTTAGTTTTGATTTTAATTATTAAATGTAATTATACTGAAGTAAATGCAGTAAAAGGACTCAATTTGAATGCGAAAAAAACTAGGCTAGTGTATGAAAGAAGAAGTATGACAAACGTAACAATATCCAGAACAAGTAAATTAAATTATATATCTGGACGGTGTTTTCAGATATAGATGGATGTTGAAAGATGACGTGAACGCGAGAGTTAATGGTGCTCTGGGGTCAATGATCAGCACTTGAAATGTCAGTGACAAAGCTCGGCTCGCCATACACAATGCCAGGTTAGTATAAACACCAATGTATGGAAGCGAGACGTGGATATGTCAAAATACGCACGAAAGTAGGGTTAATGCAGTAGAAATGAGGTCGTTGCGTAAAATATGTGGCGTTACAAAGATATACGCAAAAAGGTGAGCTGAAGAAAAGCATAGATACCAAAATAATGAAAGGCATGCTTCGATGGTTCGGGCATGTTGAAGGGAGTGAAAAAGATTGTCGAACTAAAAGTAGCCCGGCCCTGGCAGACCAAGTCTTACCTTTCACAATGAAATAAATAGTTTTATGTTATATACTGGCTGAAGGCGCAGAAAAGACCCTTCAAAATAAATATGCATGTATGAAAAGATGAATGTTGATGAAGCGAAAAATGTACGAGAATGTCGTGATCGTGTCAAATGGCGCTTATAGATAAACTAAAAATATTTATTTTTGTTTATTATTTACCATTTTATTTAACAATTTGTGTTATTTTTCATGTATATTAACTGTACAGTTAATTTATTATTTGATAATGTTTAATGTTTATAAATTCGTACACTACATGTGGTACGATTTTTGTGTGATTGCCTAAATTTTAAAAATTTGAATTTAAATGATATTGATTGAATTTGGTGGGGACTAGACTACCGACACAAATTATTTGTAGCTTGTGGAACGTCCGAGATAAGGCCCGTATTAATAAATCGATCTTAAGATCCGTTATTCACTCAAGTATAAGTTACTAAATGTCAAATCAAGAAAAAATAAAAGAGGCGATATTACTTCACTAAAGTAAAGTAGGCCTATGATTATCCCTGTCATTTCTGATGTGCTAAAATTTGTACGATGAAATCCAAATTATTATACCATTGAGTTTCATGTAATAATCCACACACACAACTTCCCACCACCAGGGCCAACCTTTAGGGCCAACAATAAATATCACTGTGTTATTTGATTTGGACAGTAAAGTAAGTGAAGTTTAGTAACTGGCGATGCGACCAGGTTTAATGACATAGTGATATTTATCATTAGTCTCGAACGAGGAATCGTATCAACCGATTTTTTTAAATAATAATCCCCTTTACTACATATAAGTCAATGTTATAACAGTTCACTGTCCATTATACTAATTTTAGCGCATCAAAAATTTAGGTCCGCCCAAATGATCGATCGGAATATTTGGAGTATATATCTAAAATTATACATTTAGAATTATAGTATGTAGTTATTGTTGTAATTCGATTTTAATCAAATGCATAATCCCCCAAAGCATCATTATTAATAATTAAATTAGTATTGGGTGTTTTCCAGTTTTATAGTTATAGAAAAGAGAGAATCTTTATCACCACCCTTGCGTGGTGGTCAGAAACCACGCTATTGTAAGGGGTGAGTTCACATTTAGCCAACTTTACTATTGGCCCATCATGACAAGTGGCAAGCTCGTCGATGTCTCTAGCATTCCAGATTATATAAAAAGTGACAAATAAAATAAATATATATTTTTGTGTTCTCGGTCAGCATCTCCACCTTTCAATCTATGGCCTTAACCGCTAGACTACGGAGGCAGTTTTTTATTCATAGTAGTGATATAGTGTTTCTATGCATGTAAACATAATTTATTATAACGTACCAGTATTTTGTATTGTTCGGAACTCTATGAAAGACAGTATTTAATAATAATAACAATATAAAAATAATTTAGGAATTAACTGAAGACGCCAAATCATACAGTATTTGGTTGGATAGAGAAAGAAGCAGAATGGTGGATGGTAACCTTCGTATTGCGCAATATAGCCAGACCATAGTCGGTCACAACATATAAAACCATTCTTCTCGTCTCTACCCTACAACGGACCCGGTACCCGCACGGTAATTCCTTGGTATGCTAAAAAAAAATATTCTTGCAAATGCGTGGCGTAGGTATTTAGTGTGACGTCAGTATTATGGTTTTATTTATTAAAAAAAAAGACAACTTAAAACAAAGTCCGTCTAATAATTGTAACTCTCAAAATAAGGTCTCTAAAAGCTCTCTCCACCTTTAAAAGTTCCAAAATTAGCAATCGAATTTCCATATCAATTTGACTACACAAACTTATCAGTCGGAAGCTCGCTCATCGAGTAGCCTGGAACGTCATTGGCTCCTCACAAAAAGGAAAACCTACTTCTAGTGGAGTTACTGAGGGTTTTTACCTCAGAAATGCTGGAAAGTTACTCGATAATTCATAGGTATTATAAGCAGAATGTGAACAAATGTTTAGAAACCTAATTAAAAGTTTATTCTGAAATAATTAAAAATATATTTTCGATATTTTGCCAATAAAATATCCTCCCAATGGCTTAGTCTATACTCTTAATGGACTTTATGAAAATTGTTATTCATTATATTTTAAAATATCAAGGATAACTTTAAATTAGGTTTTTGTCTTTTCATGTTTTCCTAAACAAAACTATTAGCTACATTTTATAAATTTTATTAACTATACTCGTAACTGAGTTTATTTCAAACATGTCACATAATAATAATAATAAATATTTCCAGACAGGTCACACAGCGCCATCTAATTTCCATGGTAAGCTACGAGGCTTGTGTTACGGAAACTAGATGGTTGATAAACTACATATTGTACTTTTTTTTTTGTAAATATATACCCAGACCGAGACAAATTATACAATGTACAACTTGCCCCCGGTGGGAATCGAACCTACGACCTCCCGAGTTCACGGCAACGTTTGTTACTATTAGACCACGGAGGCGGTCATATCTTTACACATATTTGTGTTTTTCTTAAATGAAGCTCTAAATATAAATTTAGTGGTCTTTAATTATTACGCTAACCCGTCTAGCCATTTTTCAGAAATATGTTCTGAAAGGCCCATTACCTAGAATAGAGGTTTAGAACTTTGTCTTATTGGGTCTGTCCTGATGATGATGACATTTAGAACTAAATTACTTATATTGTAAAATTTTATTTTGTTACTTCCATAAAATAAATTTCTTTCTTTTTTTCAAATCCGAGGTAAGCACGTTTTTACCGCTAAAATGACTGGACTAAACTTTTTTCGACTGTTCATCGTGGGTAAGTCATTAAGGAAGCAATATTATGTAAATATAGTGTAAAACTATAGCTATTAGCACTTTGTGAGGGCTCTTCTCTTTCTACCTGCGATCCTTTTATCTAAAGTTGGTTAAAGGGTCGGGAGATGTGGATAAGCTCGGATAAGAGAGGTGCTTATTATTAAGAACGTTCATAGTCGAACGTAAATAAATTATTACCTCTGAGGGTATTGGCAGTTATTTAACGCTATTAAACTAACACTGTACGTGTTAACTAAATAGCTT
This sequence comes from Tinea semifulvella, assembly GCA_910589645.1. Classification (NCBI taxonomy): domain Eukaryota; kingdom Metazoa; phylum Arthropoda; class Insecta; order Lepidoptera; family Tineidae; genus Tinea; species Tinea semifulvella. The sequence continues at coordinate 7,238,791 of OU342585.1, forward strand.
ATTATAATATTTTTTGTGGACTACTAATCTATGGCATTATATATATTTTTTTTGTAGATAGTACTAAAATTATTTCTACATATAAAGGTATTCCTCGCCTACCCGTCTGACCAGCGTGGCGAGCGTAGGCCAAGTTTTCCAGATATATGTTCTGGAAGGCCCATCTCCAACAGTGGAAGTCTGGGACGCTGTGTTCTAGTAATGATACTGATTCATTTACTGCAAATGAAACTTTGTAATCCTATAGATTTATATGGGATTACAAAGTTATTTATGCAGTTGGTGTATCTAGAAAACTGGACAGAATATGCATATTTTTTTAGTTTTTTTCCTTGATGTCTGCTAGAAGTGTCTTAGAGTTTTAATGATCGGTCAGCCAGTAAGTGACATAATTAATAAATTTTAACAAGTTTATAATTCTTAAACTACTAGTTTAAATTCAATGAAATTTAAAATATACCATGTTTATACATTGATGACTGAAACCAAGCTATGGTGTCTAAAAATTCTGGCTTCTAGTTTCATTCACAACGTAGTTATAGGGAGGTCATAAATGGCCTGAACTGTTTCGAGAAAAGGATGGTATGGCCATACTGCTGTACCCCCAGATTTATAATTTAGTAATATGTGGCATATTTCTTCTTGAAAATCAAATATTTATATAATATAACAATTTAAATTATATTGGATAAAATTAAATAATTATAATATTAATAATGTTTTTTTAATAAGATGTTAAAGATTAAGCAAAGTGACGTTAGTCCCTGCCACTATGTCGCCTTACGAGATACATTTTCGTATGAGTTAGTAATACAGTTTATTTCTTGAAAGTCGATTTAAAACTTTTTGTTTAAACTTCTAAGTCTCAAAGGTGGCGGAATACGTTACACCGTATCACAGTTGGATTGTTAAGGAAGCAATATTATGCAAATCCACCTTGGAAACCGCAAATATAAAAAGCTCTCTTTTGCCTCATACTTTGCATCTCAAGGCTGTGCATTCAACTGATACTGAGAAGCCCCAGGAGAAAAAAATATTTAAAATTCTAAGCACTTATAAACCGGATAGGTAAATACAAAAATGGTTTTGCTGCACTGTGGCCCTAGTCGGTTATGTTAAATTGTCTAAATAGTAGATACCTTTAAAAATATTGTTTGGTCGGCGTAGTGGAAGACGTAGTGATGGTATATTTACAATATCTTAATAGCTCCTCATGTTATAAAGTGTATAATATGATGTATGTTTTAGTGTATTTTTTGAATTATCTATTATTCAGGTAGATTTTAATTTATTATTTAAACAGTTTGTTATCCGAGAATAAGAGAAAATCTTAAACTATGGGAATAAGTCATAAAATATTAATAATAAGATAATATGCTTATGTAAAAAATACGTTTTTTTTTTTTTTAATATTTCCAGACAGGTCATACAGCGCCATCTAGTTTCTGTTGTAAGCTACGAGGCTTGTGTTACGGAAACTAGATGGTTGATAAACTACATATTATACTTTTTTTTTGTAAATATATACATATTATACATATAAACACCCAGACCGAGACAAATTATACAATGTACAACTTGCCCCCTGTGGGAATCGAACCCACGACCTCCCGAGTTCACGGCAACGTTTGTTACCACTAGACCACGGAGGCGATCACATAATACACATATTTACATAATATTATTAAGGATATTATTATATAAACTATATTGATTAGTATATAGATATTATAGTAATAAATGTATGATAAAGCTATATTTTTTTTCTTATCTTGCTTTTAATATTTATTTAGATTCACCTATAGTAGTTCAAATTTTTGGCTGTCAGAAAATGTATTCTCATTTTTTTATTATTTTATTATTACATTTATTATGTATAATTTTGTTTTTATATTTATTTTATTGCAATGGATGACATTTTAAATACTTTATTCCAAAAAAAATGTGTACATAGGCGAGCTTAATGCTGGTTAGGTATGACAGTATCCGGTCATTAAATCCTTTTTATAACATGTAAACTTAAAAAAAAAAAACAGAATTTACCTACTGTAGCACTAGCACACACGAACTTTGTTATGAAGTATAGGATTTTATACAGCGCCATGAGGTGTGACGTCCTCCTCCTTGCGTCGTATTTCCTCATTACCTCCCAATAAATTGGTATGCGTCTTGATGATACTGCGACACCCGTTCCTATCTTCGGCAGCATACACAGCATCATGGACGCTAGTGTTGGTGGTGGAACGGATTTGGTCGGACCACCATACCGGGCTTCGGCCTCTCGGTCTCTTTTCTTCCACATTGCCAGTAACAAGGAGTTTTTATAGGTAAGTATAACCTCACTTAACAGAGTTTTTGCTTGTGAGAGCTACTGTATTGTCTATATTACCCTTTTTCATTTTTTACACGGAATACCTAGTAAAATTATGTAAATATTAATTTATACGAAAGCATCATCGTTCCTCGTAGGTCGTCAAAATCGCTTTGTCTTGTGTATAGGATGCCAGCCGCCAGCGCAACACCGATCCCGATGTATTTGCATAACAATGAAGTGAACGCATACCAAACTATATGAAACATCAGATTTCTATACAAAATACGACTTTAATGTTTTAATTTATTTTCTTTTTATATCACGATTTTATGTATTCAGATTACGTAAATTAATTTTAAAGTTATAATGTCGTTAATTAATTTTATTCTCATCAAGTTTCCAATTCGCCATATGTTATGGTTTACATTAAGTTTTTATTAGTTCTCATAAATTCCTAAAGCTGATATTTAGATTCCTTCACTATTGCTGCCGTTCGTCAGTGGAACAAGCTACCCCTGGCTATCAGGGGCACAACGTCAGTCAATATTTTTATAAACCTTCTAACCACATTATTTCTTGAGAAACAGAACGTATCTCTCTCGACGTACCAAGTTGTTTGGCATTTTGGATATCTATTTCTTTATAATGTATATAGTATGTATTTATATAAATATATATAATAAATAAATTTCAATCGTGCCTCAAAAAGTTATTAAAGTAGTCATTGATAACCACATCGTTCGTGGAGAAACATAATAAAACACTATTTAAATAACTGTGTATTTATTTAAGTTATAATGTATATGATGGACTTGTATGTATAATTGTATGTATGTTTATGTGTGTAGGTATAATGTGTAGTATATTAAAATTAGTTAACTTATTAACTGTATCTTAAATTTTTTTTTTTTTTTTCATCCTGCCTATCACCTTAGTCGATCCTCAAGGTTAGCTGGTAAATAATGCCTCTTGGCATTATAGCTCGCCTCTGTACTATTTTTAAGTGCATTAAAGAATTTAAATAAAATAAATAGTACCTTACTTAACTTAACCTCACTTCTAGTAAATATCTCAGGTTCTCCGCAGGTTCTTAATACTTATTTAAAAGTAGTGTTAGGACTAATTTCTCAAATTAAACCAGTCTTCAATGTTGTATGATTTATTTCCATTGCCAATAATTATTTATAACCTTCACTATTTTAAAGGCGCGCAACGACCGACTCGTCTTCTGTGTTCTTGTAATCTGGCGCGATATGATTCGCGCCATTCATTAAAGCGACTCGTAACATCGTTATTGAACCAATCAGAAATCAGCACACGACTACGTTCGTACACAACGCCACCTACTTTACAAAACCATATTGCTAATCATTCTTAACTTATGTTTAAACACTGAGATAATAACGTAATAATAACTATGTTACATTAAAAGATAACAATTTTAACCCAAGATTGTATAAAAGAATATTTGTCTCCTTTACTGTCTTAAGTGGAGAGATACAGCCTAATACTTGGTTTAGTAAAACGTTTCTAAATAGCTGTAATAGGGTTTTATTTTAGCACCGCTACTCCATATAATGGTGCTGCTTAAAATTCCATAGACAATGAGCTCACCACGTTAATGATTTGAAATTGCAAATGAGATGTTCACCAGACTGGTGATCATTTACTTGTAAAAGTTAAAAACTACTTTGTAAAATAAATAAAAGAATAAACATTTCCCTATACAAAAAGTTCGGGGATTTCGTATCTGTCAAACAATGTTAGTTGTCTAATATTTATGCGTTCAGAAATGTATATTTATATAATATAGACTCCTCCTAACTGCCTCCGTGGTCTAGCGGTTAAGTCCGTGGATTTAGACTCGGAGGTACCGGGTTCGATTCCTGGTCGAGACACAAAAAATATTGACTAACGTAAATAAATACATTTAATTAATATTTCATTTATTTGTGATACTTCTCGAGTTTGGTACGCTGGAGACATCGACGAGTTTGCCACTTGTCATGATTGGCCTATAGTAAAGTTGGCTAAATGTGAATCCGCTTATTTATAAGCGTGGTTTCTGACCACCCCGAAAGGGAAACGGTCGGGATGATACTTTACTTTATAAAATATAGAATAAATGTCAAATAACCAAATGAATAAATAAAAATGAAAAAACAACTATTGTCAAATCGATTGGTCTCACTTTTACGTCGCGAAATTGTCTGTGATTTGTTTAGAAAATTGTTTTGTTTGAATATTATTATTATTAATGATTAAATTCATTGACTGTCCAGCGGTACAAAGTTCACCGGGTCAGCTAGTTATAAATAAAAATGAGTAATGTTAATTATTTTTAATTATGGAACGACATCTGATTGAATTACTTTGTCATTTTTTTCGTTTAAAAATGTTATGTGTTCTTTAACTCATTAATAATAAGTAATACAAGTTTAAATAATTTTACCTATATAATTATTAACTGATACGTAAAGCTTTAAGGTAGGTATGTCGCGATGTGCAGAGGCGTCCTTCCGTTTGACAGCTGGAGGAATAAGTGAGTTGAGGTGTCGTTGAGGAAACGTCCAATACAGGTCTAATAATCATCATTTTCATTATAACAGCCCCTAGAACACAGCGTCCTAGACCTCCACTGTTGGTGTTGGGCCTTCCAGAACATATATCTGGAGAATTTGGCCTACGCTCGACACGGTGGCCAGACGGCTTGGCGAGGATATGATGTAAATTTTTAATAACAATTCATTAATGATTCCACAAGTTGGTATTAGTGGAACCAGGACCGACACGGCTTAACATGCTCGTAACTTAACGGCAACGACGGTGTTGTAAATCTAAGACAAATGTACTTAAAAACGAAAATATGAATCGATATGCAATAGTTACTTTTTTATCGACGTTTGCTGTAGAAACGATGGGCCCGTGGGGATCGGAATTTAAAGCCTTTTATAAAGAAATTGTTCCTAGGCTCATTGACGTCTCTGGTGACAATAGGGCTGGCAGTTTTTTCTCCCAAAAATTATATGGAAATGCTGCTAGTGTATTGGGCACCATGCCACAACACAGCGATTTGGAGGAGCAATTTTTTTTTTTACTATTTAATTTTTATTTACTATGTATTATTATTATTATTATTATTTTAGGTTAAATTTAGATTTTGTTTGTAATATAGTTTATTGTAATTCTTTTATAATTTTTTTCTTAACAAATGTGTATTTCTCATTGGTACATGCCGGGTGGGTTTGAACCGACCTTTGTAGGATTTAAGGGCGCGTTCTTACAACCGAGCCACCACCGCGTAGTGTAATAATAATACAATTAAATTTCTAGCTTTATTTTACTCTAGTAGTAGTACGCTTGATATACCACTTCATCTAGTTATGTAAAATGTACCAATTTACATGCACCGCAATCTAGAGATTAGGTTATATCCGTTATAGGCGGCCACATATGTATACCTATACATGTATATGCTATCCTGACTGTATGAACGTGATGAAGCCACTCACACTCGTATAATAGTGCCATTGTCTATACTGCAGATGTTATCTTCGAACCAATTTAAGCAAGAGCCTAACCGACATTTTGATTTGGACGCCTGTAATAACATTTGTCTGGTTATATTATAAAATCAGTTCTGATATTAATAATATTCGTACTAACAGTTGAAAAGTTATCATGAGAAAGAGACAGCAGCTATAGTTGTCAGAAATGCTAGATTTGCCGGCAAATAAAAAGAGCGTTGGATTGCTGTAGACGAAGCAAATTTGTGCATCGGTACAGTCATAGTCCAATCGATATTATTACTTGTATTTAAATAAAATAACACCGCTATTATTATTATTTCATTTCTATCTAAAACCATATTTTGAACAAGTTTAATACAAAACAAAAATTGATAACCAAGATAATTAACAATAACAAAACTTTTTAAGGTCAATAAACATATGTACGCGACTGTATTTGTGAGGACCCAAAATTCAGTTTATGTGTAAATTTGTTCGGTTTTTTTATCTGCTGGTAACTATAAACATTTATACAGAATGATTATTTAGAATACTAGACACAAAAATATTTATTTATTCCTGACACGAGTCTAGCACATTAGACACATCAACAACATTGGCACTGGTTATACTACTTGGCACTAGGATTCTGACTGCAAGTGAAAACGGTCGTAATGATACTAAGTATTGTAGATGTTATTAATTATAATTGAGAATAAATATTTCAGGTTTTATGTACAAACAAAGCCAGTCTATTAAATTATAAGTTAGCTTAATTTCTGAAACATTGACATCATGTTAAATCTATTGTAAAAGATGTGATTTTCATAATAAAAATTCAGAAAGATAGACGTTATTCTTAGAAGAACCGCTAGTAATCTGCTACGCCAACAGGAAATCTTCAGTCTCCACTCCTTCCTTAATTAGCAGAATATTCACTGGAAAAAAACCTCAGAAAACAGCAGTTGCAGCGAATAATAAAAGCGAAAGAGAAAATAGTTGATAACTTGTTATTACTCGAACTTTTTTATCGTAAAATATTCGTTACGTTATTTTGTTTCAACAACTTATTGTTTTATGAATTTTTTATATAATAGAGCATTTTCCGTGTATACAGTTGCCGTCTAAACGGCTCGACGCCGGGCCGTGCTAGCTCTTTCACATATATACGGTTTAAGCACGGTTTTGTTTAAACTCATTCCTGTTTAGATAAACCGCGATGGTCTTATTCGTAGGCCGCACATCTATCAGTGCAATCAACTTATTTTGCCTGTCTCTGCCCTTTTTCTTTGAATGAATAAATAAATAAATAAACTCATCAATGTCAATGTCTATACACAGTCGTTGACGACGCTGCATTACACCGGTTAATTATAAAAACTATTATTATTGTATAAGTTTAAAGGTATAATATAGTTTTTGTCCGGAACACTGTGATGTTATCAGTCGAAACTTTTTAATACTTTCTTATTAAATAAACCGCGGGTGACCCTTTAGGTAGAGACTATTTTGGTCAAAGGTTCAGCCTCGCCGTTCAACGGAGGAATGCAGTGAGTGTCCTCGGCAAACTACGCCCATCGGACGGTTATAGTTTTTATTGTTTTAGTTTTATTTGAAGTGTAGTTTTTTTATTATTATGTTGTTTATTTACCATTAGGTTTTATTTTTTAATTATGTAATATTTTAATTCTTTTATACTGTTTGTATATTACTTCGAATAAAATTCTAAGCAGAACAATATACTTTAACTTCACAAATTCCAACTTTCCAATATTATATTATCTTTATTTATACCAGTATCTACTATAATAAGTATTTATGTAGTTTATTGGTTAGAATTTCACCCCACATATGTATACTGCCTCACTCTCCCAAAGGTTAGCTGGTAGAAAAGGCCGAAACTTCTTTAAGTTTGCATTTGTACATACTTTAAGTAAAATGCAATAAAGTATTTTAATAATGGCATTTCCCGCTCGTCGTGCCGTTTTGCGCTCGTGTCATGTAAACGAGTCTACACATATGTATACTGCAAAGACGGTTGCCGCGATGAAATCGTGTTGATAGTGCTGTCTCTGTAATTCATACATTTCTACTTTGCACGGCACGGTGACCGTATCTATGTGAAAAGGCTTTTATTTCACAAGCAAGATTTTACAAAGGACTAGTTCGCTATAAGGGAATATATAATTCATAAGATATGATTCAAGGGGACATGATGTTAAACTTTTATTTCATATCAGATAAAATATCTTTTAAGTGTGACTCAATAAAATAACAAATTAAATTGTCGTATACATAAGTCTAGTTTTTCTTGCCCAACGTATATATACTCGTATAAGTAGATATTCTTTTAAGTATTAAATTTTATAACAATTAAATTATTCGTTTTGCGAAAGTTTTAAGTGAAGCCTAACCAAACAAGCACAAGATAAAAAGTAAAAGAACTTGATTTGCGACTTAACTTTCATGCTTTGGCATTTTAGTCAACCGTGAAGGCATCGAATAAATCGTAGGTCAGAAGGGACAGATAAAACGCCAAGCGTATTTCCACAGCTTTCTCTTTTAGCCTATTTTAAGTAGGAAATTGGGTAAAAAAATGTTCACTTGTTTCTCTGTAGCATTTGTGTCTCTCTGAAAGTAAGGGATAAAACCTTTTTCTAGTGACCGCCAAATGAACGAGTCTGAATTCGATTCGACGTGGGCTTAACTACTACGACTAACTGGCTCGGTGATCTAGTGGTTTTGACCACAGACTTATGCCTGTATTTGGCCGACTATAATCGGACCAGGGAAAAATTCTCGCCCTTTCTACATGCATGTTGACTTTCCAATGAAAAGGAATCTATCTAAGGAGATCTATCAATTTTCACTCGGATATATCGAACCGACACGTAAGTCGGAAGCGCCAGAATGAGGGCTCAACTCGAGATAGTAATACAGTAATAACAAATAAGTATATATTTGTGAATGATCTCTCTAGAAGAAGGGGTAGAACTTTGCCGTAGTGACCGCGTAATGAACTAGAATAAATTTAATTCGACGTGGTCACTGGTACGATTAACTAGCTCTGTGCGATGTTCTATCAATCACTGTAGGTGCGAGGGTAACGAGATGTAGATAGTAATATGGTAATCTATAATATAAAAATATATTTATTTTTCTTGATAGAATATTCTAAATAATTATTTTTCCAGAATTACTACACGCTCTAGCACTTTTGACATTCATAAGTTTGTCTCTTTCATATTGTGAATGAGTCACAAAAATTATTTATAAATTTACAACTAAATCTGATTTGAATGATATTGAATATTTTGTTTTATGAAAAAATGTTCTCTAACTTAAATTAGTAATTTTATTAATTATTTAAAAAATATATATAAAAAATAAAAGTTTAAATGGTATAAATAATAGTCTAAAATAACATTAACACGCTTCAAGGAGGTTTCTAGGTATGTGGCGATGTACCTAGATATTTTATTCTTTGAGCGTAGTGACGTACCGATCCCCTGTTTAACAGCTGGAAAGAATAATTGACTGGAGAAGCCGTTGGAAAAACGACAAAGAATACGGGTGTAAATTAAAATATTTTACAAACCATGATTACAGATTAGATAAAATAATACAATTTAAAATAGATTTGATACCTTAACTAAATCTTTGAAATGAGTATCGAAAATTTACATCGGGCCGTAATCTAGTACCGAGTCAACCTTTATTGTAAACGGAGCAATTTGAATTTCGTCTTTGATATTCAAATGAACCTCTACTTGAGACAGTGCCTTAGTTATTTGAGTTTTTGTAAAGCAATCAAGTTTGTTTATTGGAGCCCGTGTAATTGTAGGCTGTTTTTCCACCAGTTGTATGCGAGAAGTATAGCATAGTATAATTTACTTATCTGTAAAAAAAAAACCTACACACAAAACCTAATTTCAATATAAATTGTATTCGCGCGGCATGGTGGCAAGAACTGAATCGCTATGCTGATTCTCTGGACGAGGAAAGAACTATTATTTATTGTTTTGTTTATTTTTTATATCATAAGACCTTATCTGTTAATTATAAGATATAATCTATTGATTACGTAAATATGATTACATCTTCGAGTGTCGTGCTAGGTTGAAGTCCTCTGTCTCCTTTTCTCTGTTTTTAATGAGCCTGCGACACCGAAATACTTTCCTCCGTTTCTTTGACACCTGAGTATCAGTAATAAAGTATGTTTCCTAATTTCGCTAATGTATAAACACATATATTAACCTTTATGTACTGTGGAAATGAGTGTATAAATAAATAAATTCATAAAGAAACAGATCTCATTTTTTTAACCTCACCCATAGATTTTTTAAGTAATAATTAAATTAATAATTAAAAAAATAATTTTTAATGGCGAAAGCCAAAACTGCAAGTAATAGCAATAAATACTCAATTAACTTTTGGAGCCAATTTTGATAAAACTAAAACTGCGTCATTAGATTTTTTTAAAAGTATTCTCTTAGCCGGGAAACGACCGGTTAGTTTATTAGTTAGGGCTTGCAGAGACTAAACATTTTTCTTAAATATTTGCACTTACGTTTAGTTCGCCGTTCGAATTTACTTACCACGATTTGACTTTATAAGCGACTTTAACAGATGGTGCTATTGTATTATAAAGGATAGGTTGTTTTTTCAAAATCTACTGATTCAAATCCCAGATAGGAATATACTTTTCAAATTATCTTGTGATGCAGATTTAGTTTTTATCACCGTGAACGAAAAAATAACCCTGAGAGCTGTGTTGTCCGAAGCTAGGAAAAACAAGTGACCCTTCTTGGATATAAGGGTAACCGCTCAACTTGTTCGCACATCTCTGGTGGAAAAATAGCCCTAATCTTGCTGTCCCCCTAATTAATGCATGAAATCACTTTGGAATCCTTTGCCGAGATCGCCCCACAGTTAAAAGTAAAGGTAAAACAAGGCTGAAATGTGTTTATACACGCACACTTTAGTTTTGATGAATCACTTTGAATAACATTTTATAATCCTGGGTCCTTTGCTGTAAGCCATATATTGGAAGCAGTGAATATAAAAAAGACATACAATCACACCTAAAGCTTCAATGGACCTTTATACCGTGTAACTTTGTATGCTCCGTGGTCTAGCGGTTAAGTCCGTGGATTTAGACTCGGAGGTACCGGGTTCGATTCCTGGTCGGGACCCAATTTTTTTATTATTTACATATTATTTAATTTATTTGTGATATTTCTCGAGTTTGGTACGCTGGAGACATCGACGAGCTTGCCTGACAAGTGGCGCATTGTGATTGGCTTATAATAAAGTTGGCTAAATGTGAATCCGCTTATTTATAAGCGTGGTTTCTGACCACCCCGAAAGGGAAACGGTCGTGATGATACTTTTAACTTGGTACACTCTTACTTTATACTAGTATGTAATTCTATTGATAGGAACAGAAGAAGAAGACAAATTTCAAAGCATTTCGGGTGCCGGGTTCATCGTGTGTGGGAAAGAGAGATGAGAAAAATGGTGTCTCGGGCTACGACCAACCACAGGCTGGTTTACTGGCCTTATCTTTTTTTAAAGAAAAGTTGAAAGTAACCTTTTTTACATCATCACAGTTTTAGACCTATACTGTTGGAGATGGGCCTTCCAAAAAAATCTTGATAATTTGACAAATGTAAGTAAGATAAGTGTAGTTCTCATTGGTACAAACTTCGAATCGAAGTTTTTAGAATTTTTAAGAATTTTGATACCAACTGTTAATTTCAAAATATCCAATTTGGTACATACATTTGGTATACTCGTAAATATGGTTTCGTGAGAAAGTTTGTTTCTATCAATGGAATCACATATTAAGCTAAACTAAGAGCATACAAAGTCACTCCATATAACAACACGATAACTCGTATGTACCAACACTATTTATTTATTTATTTATTCATTTTGGAAAACCAACAGTTGACAATTCCAAATAGGTAAGTAACATCAGACAATCTAAGAACTATTAAAGGTTTTCACATATAGGTTTTAAAAATTGAGTACAATAGCAACAAAATAAGAAAACATCACTGCAACACAATAATAACATACTCGTACAAGACAATACACAAATTTACTAAATTATAAGAACACAAGATTAATAAAACACAAAAAAAAAAAAAAAAATACACATATTACATTAATGAAGGTCACTGATTGAGTCGACATAACGAGCCGTCAACTGACGTCTTATATTTGCTGCCTTGGAGTTGAAAAGATCAATGTCCAACTCCTCCGTAAGTGAATTAAAATTGTTACAAACTCTCAAAAAATAACTGTTCTGCCTGTACCTAGTCCTAGCATGCTGGACAAACAAGAGGGAGGGACAGCGGAGATTAAACCTTGGGACTCGTAGACCCAATCGATCCAACAACCCAGGATAATCAACTGTACCGTTGGCTATATTAAGCAAGTAAGCAATATCAGAAATGTTGCGTCGGACTTCCAGTGGAAGAAGATGCAGATTTTTGCACATAACTTCATATGGGCTGTCAAATAATTTAAATTTAAATTTAAGATATCGAATAAATCTTTTTTGTTTTCTCTATACTGTTTGCAAAATTATTGTTAATGCATGTTAATGACGAATACCTTTGTAAGCAAGAGTGGGGCTTCCTGACTGATCACAGACCTTCTGGGACATAGTACAGGGATCCCCGTATTTACTGATTGATGTATCTAGGTTTTTAAGTCAAAAAACGTTTTTTATAATTTATTATATTTCGGTACCTAATTATATCCTAAAATATTTTAAAGAATAAATGACATGTGATTTAATACTACTCTTATGTAAGCTTGCCCCCAGCTTCCCAGGATTAACCATTCTTTAAGTTTAATAATCCATGTATAACATTTTGATATATGCGACGTGATTAGTAGATTGCTTGTTATTTCAGCCAATCACGTCCTTGTAAGCGAATGTTAAATGTACTTAATTTAATCAGTTTAAAATGGGGTAGTAATTAGACATTAATATCCTTAAATATATTCTTTAACTTACTATGCCTAATGTTAGAGGTATATACTTTCACATATATATTATACGTCGACAGTATACCTACAATTTACCAATTTAAGTCTCAATAAACCTTTAATATAATAGATCGCGTGATCGTCTATACCCTTCCGTGTTCCAAACTTTTCAGACAGTTTGCGTTGAGATTGAATCGATATTGAATCGACAAGTCACGAATTTACCATGAATTTTCCAACAGAGCTTTGTGAAAAAAGAACTTGAATTCATGGAAATGAGATAAATTATTACCTAAACCTCTAGTTTATCTAATAATGTTGCCCCTACACCAACATTGCGTTTGGCAAATTCCTCTTATGAAATATACGAGTATAGCTTTGTACTAAAGATATGGTATTAAAATGACCAAAGAGATCAAATATAAGGGCATCGGTTGTTATTTTCATACATATTGACCGCCTCCGTGGTCTAGTGGTAACAAACGTTGCCGTAAACTCGGGAGATCGTGGGTTCGATTCCCACCGGGGGCAAGTTGTACATTGTATAATTTGTTTTGGGCTGGGTGTTTATATGTATAATATGTAAATATTTACAAAAAAAAAAGTATAATATGTAGTTTATCAACCATCTAGTTGCCGTAACACAAGCCTCGTAGCTTACCACGGAAATTAGATGGCGCTGTGTGACCTGTCTGGAAATATTTATTTATTTATTTAATTTAATTATTATTTTACGCCATTTTTTTCTTTTGTCGAAGAAAAACGTGTTTTACACTTATGTAGAGACGTATGTATGTGCTAGTTTTAATTCCAATACCGTTTGGCTTTTTATCTCGTCTTGTTATATTTAATGTATCTGATTTAATGTAGTTAATACATATATATCTTCACGCCAAATCCCTTGCGCGGTAGGCAGAGACAATTGAGCGCCACTTGACACGATCACGACATACCTCTTTCGCTTCTTCGACATTCATCAACCTCTTGTATTTAATGTTTCTAACAATATACTATTTTTAATTGCATCGTACAATACCTATATTTTTACCTGACTGCGTGACGCAAAGAAGGTAGCATATGTATGTATGTACGAGTATGTTTGTTCCTTTGTGGCATACTGCAGACCAAACGGGTTGGCCGATTGATGGTTCTTACGTCAATCGATTTGTCTTCATCACGCGAGTGTTACTGAACATATGACATTAATCAAAATTCATTAAGGTGGCAACCAGACGCCATATTGTAGAAAATAAAAAATAAAAAGTCGACGAATTATATTGAGTCGGTTATCGTCGAACAGGTATTTCAAAATCATGTTGAGGTAATTGTTGGGAATATTTAAACCTTAGACCTTAGTCTTGACTGTTAAAGTCACTATGCAATTAAAAATATATAAAATTATTTCAATGGTTTATTTAGCGGTTATTATTTTTTTTGGCGACGGAACCCTTGGGCTTGTTTTATCTATTTAGTTTTTATTCATTTCTTTTCAATTTTTAATACAAGATCTGGGGGGTTTTTATTTTTTTTAATTAATACATTATTTTATTTACTAAAAACTTTGCAGTATTACTTTCATATTATTATCATCATTAAAAACTTATTTAACAAATTTTGTTTTACAAGTTCTTTGATGTGCCAGAATGTTAATAATAATCTAAATTACAAAATTACACACTTTTATAACATTGCATCAGTCAAGACTCCGTGACACATCTATGGACTTCTTACGCTAAATGGGTACGTATAACACGAAATCGGAATATGTAACGATGGAAAGCATGCAGGTCTTCTAAACTAATGAAATATATGAATACATATTTTGATATATCCATGAGGAGTACATCCAGGAGTACAGAGCAAATCGTGCAAAATTGTCGACGTCTTCTGCTAATAGCGAAGATCTAGTCTCTAGTCTATGCAGAGGCATTATGAGCAAAATATGAATGGAGTCGCAAGCTACATGTGTGGCTGATCTCTGTACTGTTATTTGAACCCTTTCTTTGGAAATTTGGTTTGAGGCGTAACGTAACAATAAATCGTAACAATTGTTCGCGTGGCAAATAACGTCCACATTACCAGTACAAGCAGTCACGCGCTATTGTCACGGTTCCGGAGTCATCTCCAATGATATGTTTTTCTTAGTCAAGCCGGCATAGTGTTAGGGACTGATGTCGGACATAAGGGTCTGATTCCAGTTGCTAACATTCATGGACCCTGCGCGCCACTTACCATCAGGTGGGCGCAGGGTCACATGTCGTGCTAGTATAAAAAAATAAATAAATAAATATGTTACAAATGAGAAGTCACATTTAGGTATATAGAAATAATATGATTTAGTGAGTTATAGATAGATACATTTTATACATTCTCGTACACGGCGTTTTAATAATGTCACTCGTAAAACCACACTTTGTATAAATCTTTATTTCACGCCCATCAGAGACCCACCTCTACTTTATTTTACGGCAATAATTATATCATAAACTGTATTAAAAGCTGTGGATAAATATAATTTTGTAGTTTACCTCTTACGTGGCCACCGGTTATTTGTGTTAAGAGACAGTAACATACGTTACGTTTAGACCGCTATTTTATTTTGCGCATAATTTTAAAATATTAGTATCATCATCACGACCGTTTCCCTTTCGGGGTGGTCAGAAACAACGCTTATAAATAAGCGGATTCACATTTAGCCAACTTTACTATAGGCCAATCATGACAAGTGACAAGCTCGTCGATCTCTCCAGCGTAACAAACTCGAGAAATATCACAAATAAATTAAATATTAATTAAATGTATTTATTTATATTATTAAATATTTTGTGTGCCAACCAGGAATCGAACCCGGTACCTCCGAGATTTCATGGACTCAACCGCTAGACCACGGAGGCAGTTAAAATATTATTAGAACTATTCAAATAACCTAGGAGACAAATGTGAGTTGTCACTTTCTTTATAGTAACAGAAGGGAGATTCCATTAGTACTGGATTACCAAATAGAACCATTACTTACTTAAACCAATATATATATATATATATATTATAAATAATATACTTATCAGTCCCTTAAAGAGCTAAACAATTAGAAAAATATAATATTAAAAATTAAAATATTCCAGTTTCCAATATCATACCAGAACACGCACGAAAATTGCTGGTAGGGGTTAGAAGAGAGTGGAAAGAGATCGTGTGCTTTGCACCAGAGAGACGCCAGCTGATGATAATAATGATTATGAAAATATTTGCATACCGTTCTACAACTAGATGTACTAAGGGTAAATCTGTTGCTATTTAAATTCATATTTATTCAGATAGGTACTAGCTGTTAGACCTGGCGGAGTGGCCATAATATAGTGGTCAACAAAACTACCTTCAGGTGGCCGTGGATTCCATGTTATGTTCAGATGTCGACGTCATGTCCTACCCTGGGTATCTCTGCCAAATTAAATAAAAGCTTTAGTAACATAGGCATGAAGGCGAAATAAATAGACAGTTATATGGTCGCGAAGTGAAATGTTGTGGTCATATGATGACGTCATATAGCCCGTATCAGGGTTCCTAGGAAAATCTCTGCATAATTTCATAAAAATCGTGAAGAAAGAAAATATAGTCAGACAGTTATGTGGCTGCGGAGTCACATATCGTGGTCAAATGATGATGCCATATAGGCCATGCCTGAATTAGGGTTACGGTTAGTAATATAGGCGTGAGGTCGAGAGAAACATACTCGTACAAACAAAAAGCTACGAGTATTTACTTATAATAATTATATTAGTACGTATTACATAAAATAACTTTTTTATTATTTGTCAATTCTAAATCTCACCCGTGCTACTGGCTCTTAAGGCAAGCCAGCCCTGCTGTCAGCGTGAATGTAAACAATCGCCTGTTAAATCGTGTTATGATAGTCATCGCCATTAACACCTCGCTTGCGATGTTATCTCTGGGTATTATGTGACAGCAACGTGTCACAGCCCTGCTGTAATACGAATGCCCGGAAACTAGATTTTTAATAATATTATAACAATGCTGCTTGCTTATCCTGAAATGTAGCCTTAGTGCTTAAAATACAATTTAAAATAAAAAAATATAAAGATTCCTTAACCCTTTGATGTAAATATAAGGTATATAATGTCCTTGATTGCGATGTTGTCTTTAATGCGAATGCACGGAAAATATATTTTTAATAATATATAACGATAGGTTCAATTCCTGGTCGGGCACAATGATTTTTTAAATTCATGTATAATATTTGTCGTGGTGCGGTGATGGCTCGGTTGTAAGAACGCGTCCCTTAAATCCTACAAAGTCGGTTCAAACCAACCCGGCATGTACCAACGAAAATTACACTTTTCTTACGTACATTTGTCATAGATTTACAACACCACCGTTCCCGTGCCTCGGAGAGCTCGTTATGCCGTCGGTCCCGGTTTCACTAATACCAACTTGTGGAATCGTTAGTAAATTGCCATAATAAATTGACATAATATCCTCGCCAAGCCGTCTGGCCAGCGAGTTGTAGGCCAAATTCTCCAGATATATGTTCTGGAAGGCCTATCTTCAGCAATGGAGGTCCTGTGTTTTAGGGTCTGTAATTATGTAATGATAATTTATCGTCTCTGGTACGGAAGAGACATCAACGAACATGCCACTTGTCATGAAGTGCTAATAATATTCTTTATTGACCATACTACCCTGTGGCGAGAACTCATGATACACGACGCCTCTGCAATTGAAGAAAGCTCGGGCATCCGGCACTCTCTTCGTCGTTTACATTATCTCGGCCCTCTGAGAAAATTTTGTACCACCGATAAACCTTGCTTTTGTCCAAGGTATCTTCAACATTTCCCACAGTCAACATTGTCAATGCATCCGCGCTCTTGATTTGATACAGATACTTCGATCCATTTTTTGGATTCGGTCAAAAATTAACTAAACATTCAAAATGGTCGACCTAAAAAAATTCAAACACACGTAGCCCGCGAAAATATAAAATTCGCGATACTTTTTGAACAGACCTCGTACATACTTGATATGTACGAGTTTGTACTCCAGGTCCCTTTCACACGATAACGACATTTTTTTTTGCTTTTTTTACAATAGTGTAAATATATTAAATTAGTATCAAAATACCGTTCTAAAAGATTGGTATAAATAGAGGCTAAAGGAGTCTGCAACAAACTTGTTAAAGTACATATGCGTTAATTTTCAATAAGGTTCAAATTTTGAATAGTTAAAAACCTAAATGAAAATCATATGACCTTTGACTGCACATGTGTAAGTAAATGGAAAATAAAAAAAAATAACGACACACAAGTTATGCTATAAATTACGCTTAAAATTCCAGAGCAGCAACCCCGTAATTACAAGCGAAGCGAAAATATTGCAAACACGACAACGTGTCGACAAGGCGTCGCGTTAGCACGTTAGCGTGCATTCTTTCCCTGCGTTCATTAGCATAACAAGTAGTTTCGTTAATCAAATGTACGAAATTAATAGCGCAGTTTAGCGCCAACGTTCCGCCCGGCAATCACACGTCCATTACAAATTGCCAGCAATTACCGCGACATCGCCCTCCACCGAACCCCCTCGGTGTATGGACATAATATTTATTTTTCACGTAAAATAATAACCAATATTAATAGCTTATCGTCTATTCGAAGTTGTAGATCCAATTGACTTAAATTAAACACTTCAATTAAAATGCTATTAGAATTGCATTGTAGCGACGTCACGTGCATAGGTACTGTAACCTACATGCACCAAATGTAACGGGTACATCTAGGTTACAGAGTTTCATTTGCATTTTAAGAAAGAATAGTATTGTCAATATACGACAATGACAGGGTTGATGGGTTTTTGTTTTTAAAGAAGAAAAAAAGGAAGATCGGGGAGCTCGGACCGAGAGGTCGACAGAGCAAGTATTTTTATAAAGATTAGGATTAAAACAATAATTAGTTAAAGTCGACCGCGTAATAGTGTCCCACGTAGATAAGTGTTTAGTTTTTCTATAAATGTAATTATTTCTAAAATATAAAGTATAAAAAAAAGTTTTATGCATTTTCAATGAAAAAAAGGAGTTCCGTAGAATCCTCTCCGTAACAATTAAAAGCAACTACATCCAACAGCAGGCGTTGGATAATCAAGTAACTGCAAAGGGCAGGTTACAGTACCGTCAGAACGAAAGTTGCAGATGCAAAGGTCAAAGTTTATTATTGGAAGGATTGATCGAATATCGTCAATTGTATTAGCTGACGGCTGACCTTCAAAATAAAACTGATAAATTCGACGCCACTTCTTCAACCTTAATCACTAGAATTACATACCTCGTTCTGGTGCATATCAGGGTAAGACATTGAATCTTTTATAAATGTACCACCTTTAAGTGCCACAACATGCACAAAAAGTCAATGAGATAGAAAATAAACACTTTAGTATAATAAAATTAAAATAATGCAAAAATATGTAGTAAAAATATATATTTATATTACTTATACTTATATAAATAGCTTAATATTAATAGGAACAATTTAACTGCGTCCGTGGTCTAGAGATAAAGGCTGTAGATTAATACGCGGAGGTGCTGGGTTGATTCCTGGTCGAGAACAGAAAACATGTAAACTTATGAAACGGATACAGGCGAGGGATACGGTCGTGTATATATTTTTTATTATTTCATATACTAGTACGACATGTGACCTTGCACTTACCTGATGGTAAGTGGCAGGCCAGATCCATGAATGTTAGTAAATGGAATCATAAACTCATGTCTTTGACATAAGTCCGTACACAATGGCGGCTTGACTGAGCATGACGGCAATTCGAGCCTGATCCGTTACTTTTTACAATTTAACTCAATTGGATTTTCCAAAATATAGTAATTACTAGCTTTATTAATCTTGTAAAGAATACCATACGGTATTATGCTCGCCTATGTACATTATTTTATATTTTGTGTGCAATAAATAATGATATTATTATTATTATTAATTACCTGGCCATGGAAAGTTAAATAAAAATAGGTTGGTTAATAGGTCTGTTACATTTTAGGCACAAAAATCAACTTGAGCGCAATATTGATAAAAATATGTTCAAATTGTATAAATAGTTAGGTGTGCATTGGTGTTCACTTTTATCTACTCAAAGGCGTAAAAAGCTCTCTATAGCTCATCCTTAGAATGATGTTATCGCTATTTCCCAAATGTTTCGCTCTTTTTGATCTAAATTCTTTATATTTGACTTTGCATTTCGCCTTTTCCTACTACACATCACGATTCTTTTGTGGCACGATAAGCCGCAATAAAAAATCGAATGTTTATTCAGCACCCTCAGTATTGCGAAGGATTTCAACTAAATATTAACTTTATTCAATTTAAAAATTCTGGTTCCAATAATGTTTGTGTTTTTTTCAGCGAGTCTGGGAAAAAATATAAATATTTCATGATTTAGGTAAGCCATTAAGAAGATAATAATAAAGTTGGTGAGTGTCGCTCGTATAGCTCGATGATATAATTAAGATATTCGTGCGATTAAAAAACTGGGAAAGAAAAACTTTAATTTAACTTTTCAGCAACATTATCAGATAACATTATTCATTAATTTTAAGTGATCCCAAAGTCGAGCCGATGCCTGATAATTTTTGCCGACTTCGAGAAGACAGGAAATGACGTAGAATTTATCTCTAAACTGAGGGAATTACTTTGTATCTCACCGTAGGAATGGAAATCTTTGCGGGCTTATAACTTGGGAGAAAATTGTTTATTAGAATCGAAATTTTATTATCGTTTAATATGATTTGAAATTGCAGTAGAGATTACATTTAAATATGCTAAGGAGTTTTATCTGAATATTCTGAATGTGGTCAGAATCAACGCTTTTTTTTAAAATTGGATTCATATTTAGCTTTACTGAATATTGGTTACGTAACATAACTAAATTAAAAGTAGCAAAACAATCAACATTGAAGAATATCAACACACAACGTCTTCCAAAACATATTTCTGCAGAATTAGAACTACACTTGCCACGCTGGCCAGACGATTGTCCATTCCAGAAGTTGGTATTAGTGGAGCCGGGACCGACGGCTTAACGTGCAAGGCACGGAAACGGTGGTGAAGAGAGAAAACAAATTTCTAAGCATTCCATGATTTCACCGTGCAGGTGCCGGGTCCATCGTGTGTGGGTAAGAGATGAGAAGAATGGTGTCTCGGACTTGCGACCGACAATAGGTTTAAGAAAAGGAGGCCTCCCTTTTTTATTTTATTGCACGATAATACGCTCACCATCCACCGTTCTACTTTCCTCCCTACCCAACCAAATACTGTATGATTCCGTTAATGCCGTCTTGGAAGCTCGTTCCATAAATGTATTGACGGCAGACCTGCTTAGGTGGGCCTCTCTGCTCTGGTGGAATTCTCTCTCAATTCGTAAATTTATGACAAATGTACGTACGAAAAGTATATTTCTCATTGGTTTTATATATTGTATTTTTCCGGCACATGTCAGGGCTCAAATCGCGATCATTTAAGATTTTAATGAAAGTACTCTTACAACCGAGTCACCACCGCTATATTAATAATGTTTTTTTTTTTTTCATTACAGCCCCTAGAACACAACGTCCTAGACCTCCACTCTTGGAGATGGGCCTTCCAGAACATATATCTGGAGAATTTGGCCTATACTCGCCACGCTGACCAGACAGGTTGGCGATTATCTGATGTCAATTTTTAATGACAATTTATTTAACTATTCCACAAGTTGGTATTAGTGGAACCGGAACTGACGGCTGAACGTGCTCTCTGAGGCACGGGAACGGTGGTGTTGTAATGTATGATAAATGTACGTAAGAAAAGTTCTCATTGGTACAAGCCGAAAGAGTTTGAACCTTCCTTTGTATGATTTTAAAGAAAGCGTTCCTAAAACCGAGCCACCATCGCGCCAAATAATTTAATGGAATATAAAAAAAATACTTGCCACTTGTCATGATTGGCCTATAGTAAATTTGGCTAAGTATTAACCAGCTTATAATATAATAAGCGTGGTTTCTGACCACCCCGAAAGGGAAACAGTCGTGATGATACTGTACTTTTTTTTTACTAAATACAAAAATGGGCAACTCAAGTGCTATATTATATATTTTTAAGTTTATTGCATATCAATATAGTAGTAACAGAATAGATATTAAACTAGCCCCGTTTTAATAAAACATTTCTGAATTGAGCAGTAATTATTTTTTATTTTTAATAATAGATATTGCAATCAATATCAAATAATAAAATATAACATTGCGTACCTATAAGAGAGAGTAAGTCGCATTTGGCCAGTAATACCAAACCCTTGTATTCCCCTCCATCAATTCCCAAGTCGGATCGGGAATCTCACGGCTCTCTTGAGTGGTACAAGAAAATATTACACGGGTATTCGTTATCATGTATTGTGTTGCGGACGAACAAGCACGTTCTCGATGTGTAAACATGTGATAATAGTCAGGCCTTATAAAATATACTTACATTATTTTATACCAAAAGATACGAATATGTAAGTTAAAGTAAGTTTTAAGATATTTTAGGCCGAGGTGTATTTATTTATTTATTTTAGGATTTTGTACAGCCTTTATAATAATACAATAGAAATATAGTAAATAGAAGCCTTTCACTAATGAAGAAATTTTCACTGATAGTATTGAGTTGGGGCAAACGGGTTCTGGAGTGGAGACCACGTACGGGACGACGCAGAGTGGGACGACCCCCCGCCAGATGGACGGATGACCTAAGGAGGGTCGCTGGTGGGGGTTGGATGAGGATTGCAAAAGACCGCGTGCAGTGGCGAGCCTTGGGGGAGGCCTATATCCAGCAGTGGAGAGACACAGGCTGATGATGAAGTATTGAGTTAGTAGTAAATACAGCAGACAAAACGTGGTAGGAAGCAATGTCTCTTGTTCATATTTTCACCCCTCATTCCGAATCGTGATCAGAGCGCTTAGAACAAATATGACACTGGCCGTCGTTCCGAATCAAATATCGCGATTTGGATGCTCAGAGCGTAATATCAATTCGGAACGGTCTAAATCACATTTTCATTCATAAAAAGTTTTTTTTTTTTTAAATGTATGAAAGATAAATTGCGCTATCCACATCTTTGAGTATGAATACTAACAAATATACATCTCTCGGTTTATTCATCTTCATATGTGTAAAATTTAATATTATTAACTTATTTTGGTAATTTAAAATAACTTTCCAATAATAATAAATAACAGACATTTTTTTTCACTTCCTACTTAAATATTAATTATAGATTTATTTAAGAAGTAATATAGAAACAGTATAAACGAATTACAATATTAAATAATTTAAAAGAAAACCTAATATTAAATTAACTTGCAAATGGCGCGGGACATTATGACAAACAACTGACAGCGCTCAGAGCGATCTACCTCGATATTGTGAGCAGTCTAAGCGCGAGAAATGATGTCATTTGTGACGTCACACAGCTTTGGCAAAACAATTTAAGCGCGTCTCGGAACACCTTTAAGCGTGCTTAGGTTACTATTATCGTGTCTCGGAACGAAGGTTAAACCTCGCGTACCGCTTACCATCACATGTCGTAACCAGAATGAAAAATAATACACAGTCCCTGCACGTTAGTTTTAGTCTGGTCGTACATTGGCCTAGATGACTAAACTCCGTTACCAAACCGAGGACATAGAGAATAGCTTTGTTTGACAGTGGCTTGAGGTGCGGCGTAACGGAACTAAAAATTGACAGTTCGGATGTACCTATGAAAATTATATTTTTTTTAGTCGATGCTATCTTGGTTTGATAACGGAATTTGATCGTCTTACTATTATAATACTGCAACAAAAATTGAACGAATATTTTAGACAAATCTAGAACCTTATACATACTCGAATTATTAATTGTTAGTTAACATTATGCTGAAACTGCATAAATATACGATTAGCGACAAAGTTGTTTTATTTTTCAATAATAACGATGTTATGTGTAAACGCAACCTATCGTCCACTCAGTGGGTAGTATAACTGTGGTAGCGCGTTTCGCGACGATGTTCTATTACAAAAGGGAATTGGATCTTGATTCATTGGTTCGGAAAATCGGCAGCGTACCTTGATAATTTCATTTCTGTACAATTTGACCGCGTCCGTGGTCAGACGATTCTTGGGGCCTCCATGGACCCGAACACAATACAACGACTCCCCTACGGTCCTCACACACAATACTAAGCTTTTATTGCCTCCTTTTACAATCTCCCATTACCTCCAAGGCTCCAAGGAAACCCGGTTGGGAATTAGTTTTGTGACAGTTTTTTTCTTTGAGCGATTTTTGTTTTTTCGATGATATTTTATTTCATCGCTGTTTAGAGAACACAAGTAACATTTTATCCGTATGTAAAATAAATAAGTATGTAAAATAAAATACTCATGGTTAAAATCGGTTATTTGATTCGATTGTATATCTACAAATTGGTAAAATGGAAAAGAATAAAATGGACAGTTACATTTAACAAGCAACGACAAATTCTATTCCGGAGCCTCTAAGTATAATAATAGTGGTTGTAGAATCAAAAATATCGAACTATGCAATACAAGTACAGCGAGTTGCATACCAATTGCGGACGGTGGCGACTCCCTGTTCGGCTTTTACATAGATTGCATTGGCACAAATACGACGCGCCGATATTGTAAATACACTTACCGGCAACACAAATTGAAAAATTTGTAAAATTCATGAATATGAATAAGTGTTCCGTTGCCGTGAATAGTACATCAATTATGCAAAAAAGTATTGCATTGAACGGGGTTGCTGCGGCGCAGTGTGATACCTGTTCATACTCATATACTGCGGCATCAACTGTAAAATCAATATCTCTGTCATGCTCATCAAATAGATACCTGCAAACCTCTTCATGTTTCAGTTGTCGGTACTCTTCAAATTCAATAACAAAATTTGTTTTATTTAAGATTACTTACGTTGTTTTTCTTATAAAATCTTAGGTAAAAATATTATGTTGTCCTTTTGTATTATTTCAGTTCATTAATTATTGAAATAAGAAATAAACATTTCAACTTCAACAAAAGACGAAACATTTTTTTAGAAAGAACAAGAGATGATTTAAATCAAACGACGTGAACTACAAATTACAGGGCTCTGGATCGGCTGTTCCTGCACTTGGCCGGTACTCCTTCTACTCAAAGCTTTGTGCGCACTCTGCGGGCTGTATTTCAGCTTAACTTGCACTCTTTGTTCCTTCGATAGTTTGAAAAAGATAAAAACAGGGACGTCATCGCGCATGTGAACGGGAGCCGCCAGTAATCTTGTGATGGAAATCCGAAATGAGAAAAATGTTTTCATTTAACACTTTATCTAGAAGAAAAAATCACAGCTACTTATTTTGGTATTTCCTTCCGCTAGCAGAATCACAAAACGTGCTGATTTTATCAACGCTACAAAGTATTGCCGCCCGGGTGTAACGAGAAAACAAAATATGCATTGAAATGAATACTGCGGGTCATGAGCGGACGAAGTGCAGTCTAGGTACCCCTCATAGTGTTACCATGCGAAAAAAATTGTAATCTCGCAAAAATGTATGCTGCAACATGTGCATTCCACTAATGAAAACAGTGCTTAACATAATTTAATTTTCAAAGCTCGCTATGATTGGCATACCTACTCGTATGTTTGTGTATCTTTCCATTTAAAAAAATGTTTTAATATCTACCTATTCCTACTTTTTACTTATTTTATGTTTAAAGGGTCTAAGAAATGTTACAATTTATATTAGTACTAGCTGTGCCGCGTGGAATAGTGATTTTCGGCAGCATATTTTTTTTTTTAGTCTAATTATTATGCAAATAAAACATATACATACCTACATTAAAATATGCTATTTACAGTATTTTACTGCAAATAGCTTATTTAAGTTCATTTTTATACGCGACGTTTGTCCATCTTTTTACAAAACATAAAGATTTAGCGGGTTTAGCATGCTACATAGTTGCCCATTGGAAAAAAAAAACTTAATCAACACCTGCAACTTTAAGTGTCTGTCCTTTATTTATTGTAATTGCAAATACTGCTTTCAGGGGAAACTGCACTCTTTTAAACTAAAATGGCAATTTCTCAATAATAGGACTGGAAGGCGTGGTGGTGGCTCGGTTGTAAGAACGCGTTTCTTAAATCCTACAAAGGTCGATTCAAACCCACCCGGCTTGTACCGATGAGAATAAATTCACACATATAACACTTAATCTAGAATGATTAACGTCATATCCTCGCCAATTTGTCTGGCCAACGTGGCGAGTGTAGGCCAAATTCTCCAGATATATGTTCTGGAAGGCCATCTCTAACAGTAGAGGTCTAGCACGCTGTGTTTTAGGGGCTCTAATGATAAGGATGAGGACTGGAATACTAACTCAGCCTTAATTTATAGGAAGCCACTCCTGATAATTCTTAAGAGTTGAGAAACTCTATAGGGTATGATGTGCCTTGTTCAGTCTCCATAACATTGCCTACTGAGAGGTATCCGACAACATCCTCCTCCACGTCTAACATGATCATATTTATTTGAAGATCAGGATAGACATTATTTTTAGGTCATCTGTGTTATCGACATATTATTTACGTTCGTTTATATGGTATTTTTTTTAGAAACTTAGAACGTCCTATTTATTTCTATCTAATCAAAAGCTTAAAAAAAATATTTCAAGCTTCTAGCTTTATAAATGATATAAATATAATTTCCATACAAACTTTCATTCCCTATTTCAAATCCTTCATCATCATCATCAGCCTGTATCTCTCCACTGCTGGATATAGGCCTCCCCCAAGGCTCGCCATTTTACACGATCTTCTGCCACCCTCATCCATCCCCCACCAGCGACCTTTCTCAGGTCATCTGTCCATCTGGCGGGGGGTCGTCCCACACTGCGTCTTCCAGTACGTGGTCTCCACTGCAGGACCCGTTTACTCCATCGTTCATCGCTTCTGCGACATACGTGTCCAGCCCATTGCCACTTCAGCTTGCTAATTTTGAAAATATAATATTAATATAAATTTCAAATCCTTACAGCCCGTTTTTCGCAATAAAAAGTAACCTATGTCCTTTCTCAGGCTATATACCATCTTTGTATCAAATTTCATTTAAATTAGTTGAGTAGTCTAAGCGTAATGCGTAACACTAGACAGATAGAGTTACTTTCACATTTATAATATTAGTAAGGATTAAAATCAGAAAGCTTGACAACAAAGTTTTATCAAACAATAATATTAAAACATTGAATAATAAATGTAATTGAGAAGTATTGGTATCTGATGAAAAAGCTTTCCCGGAACAGCAACGCTCTCAAGTGAACTATATCCCGGCACGTTCAGTCAATAATTTTCTTTGAACATCAGAGATCTCACCCAAATACAAATCGAGCAGTAAACATCGACAAAGCGGCTTGTCTATAAAATATCATTTCTAGCTCTTGGATTTTTGTTTTTCCATCGGATCCTGTTCCACAAGTGGGCAATAATTGAAAACGAAACTGTTTTGTGTGGAGGCGGGAGCGCGAGACACAGCATAAAGGCTCTGAGAATAGATTGAACGTATAAAATTTTCAGTTGAAATTCGCACCAACAACGCTGCGAATCTGTTTTCTTTTATTTTGTGACCTTTCTTTTTATTCCATTAGTGGCGTGGGGCCCTCGCAACCTAAATGTCATGGAATAATAAAAGCTGTTTAGTAATGATACACAAATTTTATTTTTATTTATTTTTTATACACGACATCTGACATCGCGCTCGCCTGATGGTAAGCGGTGGGCGCGATTAAATGAAATGGGCAAGAATAGGAGCAACTGACGCCAGCCTCAGACGACCGACATCAGTCCCTACCACTATGCTGGCCCATTAACATACTTAGTTAAATGATTTCAGGTTATAGGAATGGGGAACACACTGGTTGGAAGAGCATTCCACATCTTTAGCGTGTGACAGATGTAAGAGGCTCCAAATTTATATGTACGCGTAGGGATAGTGGCTACGGTATGTGGATACATATTTTGGCTCGTGCGTGTGGTTCGGTTGCGGAATAGAGAAGAAGGGATAAGGATGTGGAGCTCTTGAGAACACTCAACGTAGTATTGCATGTAGAACATGCTCAGGGAGCCCACATCTCGTCGAAGCTGCAGCGATTCGAGAGGTTGATACTGTAGTTTTGTCCACTATTCGAATCGCCTGCCTCTGCAGGACATTGAGAGCATCTGTAAGGTACTTAGCGGATCCAACCCAGATTATTTTTATATTCTACTAATTGTCGGCGTTGTAATAGAATTAAAATATGTATCGTAACAGTTCTTAAGAGCAGTGGTGGCTCGGTTGTAAGAGCGCTTTCCCTAAAAATGCTTACAAAGTCGGTTTAAACTCAACCGATGAGATACATCTTTCTTACGTACATTTGTCGCCAAAAAACCTGACCAGTCGTGACGAGTGTAGGCTAAATTCTCCAACAGTGTTTAGTTTAGGACTCTTTCTTCTAGGGGCTATGATAAAGAGTTCTTGTAATAGGTAATATAATAAATTGACATCACTAAATATTTTATTATCACAAACTAGATATAATATAAAATTATATAATGCTTGCTTTGTTGAAGTGGACATATTTGCTTGGTCTAAGTCAGAGTCTGTGAGCTTAGTGTGTGTGAGTGTTAAGTATTCGATGGGATAAACTTAAAATATCATTGTTATTCGTTTTCTTGTTAATGTGTAATGTATTTGTATTAACCGTTTTGGTACTCCAGGTAATATATAAGTATATTGTTTGTTATGTAAACTCTATTGTTACTGTTTGTTACCATAATAAGACAAAATAATACAGTTATCAATAGGTTATTAAAAATAACCTAATATTTGCAACCAATTCACAAATAAATGTTTACTTCTATTCAAATATTTAGCTTTATATCTTTGTCGGAAAAAAAATACAGTTTTTTACTTAACTATTTAGTTATGCGCCAATTTAACTCTGTGCTGTTTTTCTTTTTCTAAACTTTTATTCTTTCATTCGTTTATATGCGTAATGCGCAACGATATTGCTCTAACACAAAACTTGTTATTTCTGTTTATATAAAGTCAATCGTCTGCGAACATTTTTCAGGCAAACTTTAACAGTGGAGGCAATCGCTCCTGAAATTCGAAAATGAAATCGTTCTGAGCGTCGCAAAGATTTATCGATGGATGTTCAAATTTACTTTCAAAGTTTAGGCCATAAAACTTATGACGTGTAATCGAATACTCTATTCAAGCTGTATATTAGAAAAGAAACTTGTAAAATTAACTCGGATCACTTTGTTCGTGCCAGTAATACTGGACTAAAAGTAATATTTATCTAAGATAACTTGAGCAAACGTACCGAGAGTTTTAAAGAATAAGTACAAACAATAAAATTGAATTTTATAAACTGCACCAGAAATCCAAGCTTACTTTCGACTTTATCAAGGCTTTTAAGATACCGTAGTATTGTTGGCAAACACATCCAGTCCACATTCATTATAAAATTGTGTAGCCGTTGGACAAGTTGGAAATAAGAAAAGTGGAGCCGCTGCTTGTTGACACCTCGCTGGCGACATCTCCACCGAGATAGAGGTAAGTGTGTCGAGTAAGGTAAAATGTTGATACCGCATCTCGAACAACGCCAACAAGATATACATACTTTTACGTACATTAATTTATTTATAAAAACACAACTCATTTATGCAGCCATACGTAATAGGCTAAGATATGTAGAAGAGCGAACTTCGCTTTATATAATAAAATCATCATCACGGCCGTTTCCAATTCGGGGTGGTCATTTAGCCAACTTTACTTTAGGCCAATCATGTCTCCAGCTTACCAAACTTAAGAATATCACAAATAAATTAAATATTTAAATTAAATGTATTTAATTATATTAATAAATATTTTTGTCCAGGAGTCGAACCCAGTACCTCCGAGTCTAAATCCACGCTGACCGCTATAATAAAATACGCTAACAAAAGCAATAGTAATGGATTTCCTAAAGAATATGATAAAGGCTATTTTTTATATATTGACGAAATAAAAACCTGTATAATTACACTTGCTGATAGTGTCACTTCATCATTCATCAATACAGCCCCTAGAACACTTCTTCCTAGATCTCCACTGTTGGAGATGGGCCTTCCAGAACATATACAATCTGGAGAATTTGGCCTTTTTTTTATACTAGCACGACATGTGACCTTGGGCCCACCTGATGGTAAGTGGCGCGCAAGGTCCATGAATGTTAGCAACTGAGGTCAGACACTCATGACTGACATCAGTCCCCAACACTATGCCGGCTTGACTAGGTGCTTTTTCACACTTCGCTTTAAGGATTCCAAGGACAGCAAGTGGAAACACAGAGGCTGGAAGAGCATTCCACATCTTTATTGTCCAAATTTATACGTACGCGGCCTATACTCGCCACTCTGACCAGACCGGTTGGCGAGGAAGTAGTGTCACTTATAAGGGTCAAATTTTGGGAAGTAATGTCAAAGGTCAAAAAATTATAATTCAGTTTAATTTTTTAACAAAATCGGCTGGGACACTCGTTTCAGTATTATTCGATATTCCTCGTAGTTAGTCCATTAGTAGACAGTCTTTTTTTTAGGATAATAGATCGGTAAAGGTCGCTTTTCTACGTATGTTGTGCTATAAGAGTCGCAGCTAGTTTTATTTCATTTAATAATGCGTAAACAATTTCTCTTACGATGCAATTTACCCGCAGATTAATGTCTATTGACGATAAAATCCATGATTTACAGCGCGGGAAAGATACATTTTTCATTTCATTTACATCGCTTCTGGACTTCCAATGTTGGGATTGCTTACACAGCTATAAATAATAAAGAGAGAGAAATATGAGTGCGAACCTTCATTCTGCGGGTCCAGCTACTAGTTAAATTAACTCGTTGTTATTGGCATACTTCCCGCTTGTTCGACTAAAATAACATAAGGATAGGGTTGAGTAAACAGAATACGAATCTAATGCGACGATCAATACCGAATTACCGAGATATTATCGTAAGCCTTTTGTTCAGCACACAAATTGTTATTTCCGCTTTAGGCGGTTTGTTTTTGGAATACAAGCTAAGGTAAGACCTGTGTCAACACACATTATATATTGTTCAATTAAATATACTGCAATTAATTAAGTAATAGATACTTATAATATTAATAATATTGCTGTCATAGAGTTAATTTATGATCCCAATAAACAGAAGTTTATGTCTGCACTTAGCATTAATTAATTAAACTGGAAAAAGCTTTATTAAATAGAATAGTAAAGGGAATTTGTGATCTGAGAAAATAAATTACACTTCAAAAGACAAAAATCACGTACAGTTCATTGTTCTAGTTTTGGCTTTAGAATCAATCAAGCTGTCCCCAATGTGTAATGGTGCCTATTTGTTTACGTCCGTGAAGCTACACTTAATCCTTGGCACACTACTTCGGGCATGTTCACACGATATACTGACTACCTTTTCACATTGCCAGAGATCCAAGCAGTGAATAAGTTCGAGTGCTTGCAAATTTCAAGTGCGCAATAAAAATAAAACTCCAAGAAACTTTTTACTTACGATGTCCGAGAAGGTAAAAATTATATTAGGTATAATAATATGATCTTTTTATGAAAATTTATAATCCTGAATTGCAACTTTCTACTCTCATTATTAAAAAAGTTATGAGTTTCCCATAATTTATGTACCTAAGTATATACTTGTAAAGAAAGACCGCATTTTACTGTTATCCATTTCCATCATTAATATATCTAGATTAAAGGTGACAGCTCTGAAAACGGCCAGGCAAATAAGAGCACAAAAAAGTGTGCTCTTATTTCCGACACCACAGTCAACGTGAGGACGCATTGGATCTTTGCACTATTATTGGTTACACTTAAGGTGTTGTATATTTTAATTTAATTTAAAAATGATTTCTGTATTTTTTTTAGATTGAATAATAAACTTTCCATGTATATTATTAATCGAAGATTACGCATTTATGATGCACAATAGTATGCCCTATGGCAAAAACTTCCGTAGTTTTTTTTTTTTTCTTTATTAAGGTCAACAAACAGCATTGCACAGGTTTTATAATTTAGCAATAATAAGATACATTAGATCATGCAATACCCACCACGTTAACCACATATTTATATTTGTATGAACTTTACAACTAAATCATAACAATAATAAACATAAAGCTAATAAATAAATAAAACAAACAAAAAACTAAATAATACAATAAAAACAAAGGATAAAAATAAACAAATAGCTATTATTTTAAACTTTAAAAAGTTTGGTACGCATCGACGAGCTTGCCACTTGTCATGATCGGCCTATAGTAAAGTTGGCTAAATGTTAATCCGCTTATTTATATTTACTTACAGATTTACATATATTTTTTATGGGGTCTAAATCGCACCAAAATCTATTTTTAAATATCGTGTTGGAATTTTTGCTCGGTTTACCGCTGTATATTGCCCAATCTCACTGAGAGAGGTCGATTAACCGTTGAGCGGTAAATGGTTTGACTTGGATTTATTTCTGTATGAGACGACAGTCAAGCGCAGAGTGGGCTCGCGCAGGAGTCTCAAGAGCAACGACCGAGTCACTATATATAATAAGAGCGCTAGGGATTTTTGGGCTCTCGCTCGGTACCCTCGGTCGGTATGCCCCACAAATCAGCGCTGATGCGCGCCACCTATCGGACAACAGTAGTACTATGTCAGAAATCTTAGCCGATGTTCACATAACATATTCCCAAAGTTTCATCCCGATCGGTCAAGTAGTTTTGAAATTCATATACACACACACACATCTATTCATTTATATATATATATATATATATATATATATATATATATATAGATATATATAGATAGTGATAGTGAAGCGATGATATTAAAATAATTTAAAATATATAAAATATTTTTTTATTTTGTGATGACCTTAAAATGATTACTTTCTTTCGAAGCCACAGAACTAAAATACATATGTAATAACTTTCATGGCGGTTAACATTGACAACTTTTGTTCGTTAAAGTTATTTCGTTGTATATGGAACCTTTGTGCCTAAAGAATCAGAATTTGTCTATAAAGGTATTTAATATTTATATGATCTGAAACACACATGAAAAATAACAATAAAAATATTAAACAACGTAACGAAAACCAATCATACACACATATAATATTTTCAACGAAACAAGTAAAGGTAAATTGTTGCTAGATCAAATGACTTCTAAATGAGTTGAGACTATCAAAAATGTATCACGTTGTGAATTATTAGTAGGGCCTTGTATAGCACCTTGAATAAGATGGATGTATTTGTAAGTAATCAATACTAATACTTTTTTGTACTGGTATCAATGGAATTCAGGTAGGTGAGTAAAGTTCAAAATAAATGTACGTAACGAAAAATCATATTGTGAAAGAAATTATTGCTACGTATTTCTTAACTATTAAGTTAAGCATACGTAACTTTTTATTTAATAGTAAATTTTACCACTTCCTTATAATAATTTTATTTATTAAGTACATTTGTTTTGAGTTCTACTTAGGTAAGTTAATTTGAAGCTTTCATTTTAACTCTTGCTCCAACCGCACATAATTTTCCGACATTTTTTTATTTTTTATTATAATTTTTTGTTTTATAAATTTATAAATTATCTGATATATTTATATAATTTCTGTACATCATAATTATTAAGTATTTAGAATGTAAACTGACACGGCCTCTTTACAGCCACGATCTTATTTAAGTAGTTTCTAAGTTAGTTAGTTTTACTTGCTTGTAGCAAAAATGTTGTGCATAACATACATAAATATGGATTATTGCCTGTTTACGGTCCAACCATTATTACCACTTTGATTAGTACATATGTTTTGATAATTGTATTGATTTTATTAGTTCTGACTGTATCCAAGTTGTTTTGAGAGAACCAATGGTAATAAATTATTTTGATTATGACAAGATGACTTAATTAATAAATAACAACTGTCTATGGCTTAGGCCCGTATCAATAAAGAAATCTCAAGATTGATGTCAAACTTAAGATTAATTTGTCTCTTTTATTCTTTCCGAATTTGACATTTGATAAAAAGAGACAAGTAGAGTTGTAATGTTTAGCTACAATGTGACATTTACTATATGCTTTAGAATAATATAGCCTATAAACGAAGTACGCACACGATAAATAAGGCAAGTTTTACTAAGCCATATCGTCTCGCTTACTAAAAAAAGTCGTATCATTCTCGAGTTTATATCATCGTGCTTACATTGCAGCTCGCATTTTATTCGATGATGGTTTTTGCAATTGATGTGTGTCACAATGCATCGGAAAACAAAAATAAATGTTATAATAGAGCATATCAGCTTACTAAGACATAAACATTTGTTTGCCTTAAAGTTGACAGTTTTTTTTATATGTACCTATCGTTCTATGCGATATTATTCTAAGATTATAGGTAGGTATACGTATAAATACATAACGATACCAAGGAATTACGTGTGCAATATTGAAGTACAATCGTACCTATTGTTAGCCCTCCAATCTGGTCAAACGTTTCAGCCAGTTGCCACTCAGGAAGATTGCACCAAATATCGGCATAAGCTGGTCGGATATAGTGGTTTGTCGGTCCACTTCACCTACTCGAGTTACATAACCCTTCGAATATTGTTGCGATGAAATTGAACTATAAGGAAACAGGATAACGTTGTTATAATAGCAGAATGTACAGTCAATCAAATTTAATTTTAACCACGTTTAGCTAAAATATATTAAATATTTCAGAACCATTGACATTCATAGTAGTTGTCTATTGTAAAAAATATCATTTATATTTTAATAAAATTAATACATTATTTTAGATTTTAGAACGTTATTGCCTTAAGAACATTAGTCAGCGTGAGTAACGTCATACAAAGCAATGTTCGACTTGAAAGCAAAGCAAAGTGCGCTTTGTTACTTATTGTTGCTTAAATTAATGAAAACCCTACTCGAACGACTTGCAAATACAGTGAAAAAAGCGCCTACAGCGCCAAGTCGAACATGGGTTACGTGACGTAATTCGGCAGCCATTTGCAATTGCAGCGTTTCCGAGCACAAATTTAAACACGATATTTAAAAATAGATTTTGGTGCGATTTAGACCCCATAAAAAATATATGTATGTAAGTATTTTTCCAGGAATCCGTAAGTAAATATAAATAAGGAATTAAGATTTATTCATTACAGCCCCTAGAACACAGCGTCCTACACCTCCACTGTTGGAGATGGGCCTTCCAGAAATTTGGCCTACACTCGCCACGTTGACCGACTGACGGGTTGGCGAGGATCTGAAGTCATTTTTTTTATAATAATTTATTAATGATTCCACAAGTTGGTATCAGTGGAACCGGGACCGACGGCTTAACGTGCTATCCGAGGCACGGGAACGGTGGTGTTGTGAATCTATGACAAATGTACGTAAGAAAAGTGTATTTCTCATTGGTACATGACGTGGGATTTTGAACCGACCTTGTAAGATTTACCTAATGAAAGCGTTCTTACAACCGAGCTACCACCGCGCCATTAAGATTTAAGATTTTAAGAAAAGGTTGGTTGTTAGAAAATGCCTGGCCATTAAGCCCGCCTATGTGCAATATTAGTGCAATAAAGTATTTAAAATAAAATAAAATGCATGTTTTCCAGTGCGGCACTCCAGCTTTAGTTTCAATTAAATGCATGTAAATGCAATCGTTATAAATTAAAATAGCCTGAAGGTTGGTAAAGAGTGCTTTTCCGCGATAGTACAGCAAACTATCACTGCACTATATCCCTATTTAAACTAGACTAAATTAGGTTAAGCTTTTGAAATGTGGTAAATAAATTACCAATTAAAACAGGTTAGGTAAAATAAACCTCCGGAGTAAATCCTTCGCAACGTAGCTAAATAAGCTAGATGACTGAATTTAGAAAATCTAATTTATTTCGTAGGGAAATATCTAATATTTCGGAAAAATACAACTTATGTAGGCCAAATAGTACATTTATTTAAACGT
The DNA here is from genome assembly GCA_910589645.1 of Tinea semifulvella. Lineage (NCBI taxonomy): Eukaryota > Metazoa > Arthropoda > Insecta > Lepidoptera > Tineidae > Tinea > Tinea semifulvella. Next base: position 7,274,727 of record OU342585.1, read on the forward strand.
TATATGATGTAAATTTTACAAAAGCAAGACGAGTCGACATAACTTGTCTAAACCTGTATATTATAGTATGCAATCAGTATACTCGTATGTATGTGTGTTATCTATATATTGTAGATTTAATATCGTTTTTTTTGTTATTTTTTTTTACTCAATATTTGAGATTAAGAGATATTAATCTCAAATATAAGATGTCATGTACCTTTTACTGCCTGCTACAATTTTCCAAAGATTGTCTGTTAAAAATGTATTTAGATATTAAGCTCGCATATGTACTGTAAAATGTATTACTGTCTGTGCAATAAAGAATTTATTTATTTATTTTATTTATTTAAAACTTTTTGCACTATGTACAAAGGCGGACCTAATGCCGCTAGACATTCTTACTCGGTCAACCTTAGGGACATTACGAACATTGTATGTGGAAGGTTCGCGCAAATTATAGAACATAATATAGGGGAGAAATTAAAATACTACTAAAACTAAACTACTTACTAGTAAATAATATTAATATACTAAACACTAATATACTTATAATACTTAATATATACATAAATACAATATATACATACTTACAGTTGTTGGGATCCATTTAGAAAGTGTGTGAAAACCATCCTTTTAAACAATGTTCTATTTGGCGCCTGTCGGATATCTAAGGGTAGGTTGTTCCACAGATTTGCGGCAACAACTGCGAAGGAGTCGGACATAAAACTAGTGTGATGAGAGGGAATAGCAAGGGTAGAGTTATGCGATGATCGCAACGACCTGTCATGAAGAGAAAAGAGAAAAGCAAATTTGCTCTTGAGGTATTTCGGTGTCGCAGGCTCATACAGTATAGAGAAAAGCAGACAAAGAATTCGTAGATTTCTACGACAACGAATTGGCAGCCACTTCAACTTAGCTCGATACTCAGAGATGTGATCGTATTTGCGTAAACAGAAGATAAAGCGTATGCACGAGTTAAGCAAGCGATCCATTTTATTAAGCAACACCTCTGAGAGATCGACGCTACATACGTCACCATAGTCGAGAAGAGGAAGGAGAAGGCTTTGGGCAAGGGTTATTTTAGCTTTTAATGGCAAAAAGTTCTTAAATTTATTGAGAGAGTGCAGAGAAGCAAAAAGTTTACGACTTGTATTGGTAACCTGAGTAGTCCAGCTCAGATTGGAATCCAGATGTACACCCAGATTCTTTACTTCGCTGCAGTATGCAATCGGAACGTTGTCAAACCGAACAGGGTCAATATTGTCAAGGTCAACCTTGCATAACAAACGCGAACTACCAATTATGATTGATTGACACTTGTTCGGGTTGACAACGACCCCGAAGCGTGTGGACCATGAGTAGATGTTACGAAGATCTGAGTTTAGCCAAGCTATTGCACTGCTTAGTGTGCTGATATCCGTCTGCACATAGAGCTGCAAGTCATCGGCATACAGGTGGTAGGAACAATGAAGAGAGGAAGTGATGGCGTTAATAAATATAGAAAATAGTAATGGGGAAAGTATACCACCTTGTGGGACGCCTGTAACCAAATCACACCACCCCGACGACACCTGATCAACTCGTACCTGTTGCTGACGACCATGGAGATATTGAGAGAACCATTGCAGGGCCTCTGAGGAGATTTTCAGACGAGACAACATAGCGATTAGCAAATCAGGATCCACTGTGTTAAAGGCATTTGTGAAATCAATAAGTACTAGAACTGTTACTTTTGTTTCATCCATGCCACATCTGATGTCTTCAGTTACTTTAAGTAAAGCTGAAGCTGTGCTATGACCGGGGCGGAAACCAGACTGAAAAGGGTTTAATAGATCATTAACATTAAGGAAGTTGGACAACTGTTTATGCACAACAGACTCAAGGACCTTAGATAAAAATGGTAAAATTGAAATAGGGCGAAAATGGGTAGGTAGTGTAGGTGAAGAGATTTTGGGAAGAGGAATAATAAAGGCCTTGCGCCATTGGGATGGGAATTGACTGGAGTTGAGAGAGAAGTTAATGATGTGGGAAATAATAGGTAGGAGAAGGTCAATAATAGTAACGATCATAACACGACTAATAGAATCACATCCTATAGATTTAGAAGTAATAGAATTTATCGTCTTAAAAACCATATCCTCAGAAACCTCTGTCAAAGAAAAAGGTTCAACATCTTCAAGCGCAGGAAAATTTGCTATTTCGACCAGCGTGCTTCTTTTTGTGTCATTATTTAAAACCGGAGCGGACGAGAAAAAAGCGTTAAGCTGATCAGGCGTCACGGAACTAGCGCTGACCTGGTCACGAGACCGACCTAGTCCTAAAGAGTTTATAAATTGCCAGATTTGAGAGGAGGATTTGTCTTTAATATTGTTATGAAAGTAGTGACGTTTGGCAATTCTACACACCTGATTGCAACGGTTCCTTGCAACTCTATACGCAGCATAGCTATCATCACATCGTTTTCGCCTATATTTACGGTATGCACGATCTCGTTTCCTCATAGACATTCTTACGTCCTCGGTAATCCAGGGCGCAGGTTTCCGCTTCAAAGTAGTAGGCCGAAGTGGAGCATGAGTGTCATACAATTTTAGCAGCTCTTGATTAAAGATATCAACCATGACTGCAATGTTCGTGGCTGTGAGTAAAGCACTCCAATCAATTCCAGCCGCGTCATTACGCAGCTTTTCGACATCGATATGACAGTAATGGCGCATCATTACCGTAGGTGGGCGATACCTCGGCGGCCTTACCTTGTACGATGCAAAAACGAGATCGTGGTGGGAGAATGGAGCAGGAATCTGACCGTGGCTGGCAACAAGATCAGGACGTGATGTGAAAATAAGGTCAAGAAGCGTATCAGATGTAGCGAGATGATGGGTGGGTCCAGACGGTAGAAAAGATAAATTTACAGAAGAAATAATATTAAGAAGTTTAGACGCTCTTGATTTGCCAGGCACACGATCATCAAGAAGACATGTGTTGAAATCGCCCATGATGACGTGATGAGTGTAAAGTGGTACTGCTTCCTCAAGAATACCTTCGACAGTCGAAAAATAGTTGATGGAAGGGGGACAATAAACAACTCCGACCAATATTCGAGACCGTGAGAAATTTACTTCAATTAGCAAATATTCCGCCGATCCCGCATACAGGCCGGGTGAGCGACAAATGATTTTATACGGCAAATCAGCCCGCAGGTAGATAGCAACGCCACCACCGTTGCGGCCAGTACGGTCGTTACGAATCAAGACATACCCCGGAAGAGAGTAAGATGTGGAAGGAAGAGAAGGCTTAAGCCAAGATTCAGAAATAAGTATGGCGTCTACTACGTTGGGAGAAGAGAAGTTGTTGAGGATATCGGCGTAATGCGCCGGCACACTTTGTGCATTAATGTGACAAATGTTTAAGTACTTGCTATTAGGCAAGAACTCGTTATTGAGCAAAACGTCCAAAGTATCCACTGCGTCATGAAAAGAATCCGTAGACACACTGCTAGTAATAGAATAAAAAGAGTCATCTTCACTGAAATTGTTCATCCAAATAAATAAAAACAATAAAGCTGTAAGTATAGTATTTATAAATAAATAAATAAATAGACTAAATATATATGTATATGTTTATATATTAATTTAGATATATATATATATTTAACAAAACTGAATTAATACTGCCTGTCCTGCCGGTTGAAAAGTTTACAATGCATCTAAATTTACAAACAAAACAAATAATAAAAATAAAACTTAAAAATAATATATAGGTATTTATATTGATCACCACACTGCCAGAGAGTACAGAACATAAGAGAAAAAAAATAATAATAAAAAAAAAAAAAAAAAAAAAAGTAAGATAAGGACACTAAATATATTTGCAGTCTAATCACTACATTATAATATAAACATTACCTACATATAAGCGTTACTAGTCTACTGTCCACGATCGGCCGCGACTCCAACCCACTTGAGTACACCGCATCTAAGAGTTTATACATTAGCTATTTGGTCAGTGGTTTATACCAAAAACATAAATAAAAACAAATAGAAAAAGAAAGAAAAAAAAAAATAAAAAAAATAATAAAAAAAAAAAAACTGTGGACGTTAAACTATTTTGACGTACTATGCCTGACGTTTCATTAAAACCATTTTAATGTCAGCCTTCATCAGTCATTCATTTCGTTCGTTCAATCATTCGCTGTCGTTCATCAGTCGTCTGTGCTATGGAAGTAAAAACAAGAATTTATGTTTATTTTAATTCAGATAATCAAACTATGTTCGTTAATCTATAAAGGCGTAATATGTGTTGTTAATTAGACCCAATATATTCTAACTGTAAGATAAAGGAATTAAAGACGGAACACAACACGATAATAACAAACCTGGAAGTGTAGCAATCAATATTGGTGACATCAGGAAAATAGGATAGTGTATGCGGGATAGACAGTGGCCGAATATTGTGCAACCACAAAACCTTGGATGAGAAATATAGATAAACTTTTTAGTTGTGTGATCTTACTATACTTTGTGACCAATATATTATTTTGATATGATTTTGATTTGATTTACATGTTACAAAATCTCCAACATACACCAACCCAAAAACAACAGCAGCCCCATCACCATTTCTTAAATAAAATAAAAATGATAAAATAATAATGAAATAAAATGTTTATTTTTGGTCCAGTTGACTGAGTCGAAAAGAGTTTATAAAATGGTACTGGGTCCGCTGCTTACCTGATCCATCCGGAGTCAACTGCAGCAACAAAACTATTATTGTATCTATATAGAAAACTACAGAATTATGTTGACTTACTAAATACAATTTAGTACATTGAAAAACAGTATTAAATGTCACTGCATTCAACTCCGGATAAACAGAAACAACATCTTCATTAAATGATGCAAAACTAATTTTAATAAAATGGTGAAAGTAAAAGAGAATAATAACGGTTGTTGCTTTAGATACGCTACTTTCTTGCCACTCTTCTAGGCCTCTCTTTTTGCATGTGGTGTTCATTGAGTGATGAGGCTGGAGGAGCCGGCAATAACATTAGGGCTGCTTCTAGGTCAGCATGGAGAAAAATCTTGCGCCTGGATCCGTTAGGGAGCTTGATCATTATGTAGCCATCTTGAGTCCAGCAGTCCCGCATGCCGAAATGCTTTCTTGTCTCTATGAATAGTAGCTGCCTACTCCTTATCAGGAACTCAGAGCAGCTGTATGGAGAACCCTTAAATTTGGTTTTATTTCTCCATACCTGCTGCCGCAGCCTTGTATCATAAAACCGAACGAGAATGGTCCTGGTAACACCAGCCTGACTACTGCTACCAAGACGATAGCAGGCACTAAAGCATCCGGGGTTGGCTTCCGGGATGTTAAGCTTGTCCTTCAACACATTAGCCAATGTCTGGGCCACATTCTCACCCTGAATTTCAGGAACACCTTTCAGCAATAGACAATCTGCCCGGCTTCTGGTCTCCAGCTGCTCCACAGTTGACTGCAACTGCCCAATCTGTTGTCTTAACAGTGACAGCATTTCTACAGTAAAGCTTTTAAATTCACTGTAGTCCCGTGCCAAAGCTTCGATTTTTGTAGTTTGGGGATTTTCCTTCACTGCTGTCAGCTCCAGCTCAAACTCGGCCATCCTTTTGGCCAGTTTTTGCTCAAGCAGTTGCTGCGACTGTTGGATATCACCAGCTGCTGCCATTGTTTAGTTGCCACAAGTGGATGCTTTGAAATTTTGAACAAAACAATTGTAGTCCGGCAGGATAAGTGGCGATGACTAAATATATATTATTTCATGCACCTGGTACACTAAACTAAGTATATTTAACAATTAATTTACAATTATAACACTTATTAATAAATAATTAACAAATTCGCGAAATTTTAGTTGTTGTCTTGCACACCTACCCACAACTTTTATCTATCTATTTTAATTATTTATTCAAAACTTTATGCACTAGGTACACAGGCGGACTTAATGCCGCTAGGCATTCTTACTAGTCAACCTTAGGGACAATTTAGAGCATCTTTTTTTTTATTTTTTTTTCTTTTTTTCCAGACAGGTCACACAGCGCCATCTAGTTTCCGTGGTAAGCAACGAGGCTTGTGTTACGGAAACTAGATGGTTGATAAACTACATATTATACTTCTTTTTTTTTGTAAATATATACATATAAACACCCAGACCGAGACAAATTATACAATGTACAACTTGCCCCCGGTGGGAATCGAACCCACGACCTCCCGAGTTCACGGCAACGTTTGTTACCACTAGACCACGGAGGCGGTCATCTAATCTAATCCCTTAACTGAAACTATTAATGTCAAACGCTATTAGAATGATACTCGTACAATATTTCGCTAAAACTGAGATTAAATAAATCCACTCCACAATATCACAATCCACAATAATCTAACATCAGAAATAGACTACCACCGCAATCCTCTTACTAATCACGTTACATACTCGTATATGCATAATTTTAATATTTTTAAATGATTACATATTTGTGCCTTTTGCTATAGACTCTGGGCCCATGGAGTCCATTCATACTGAGTCCATACTTATATTTTATATTTTGTAAATACTTTTTCAAATAAATTATAATTATTGATAATTTTGGTGAAGTTCAAGTATAAAAGTAAAGTATCATAGCGACCGTAAACAATTGCGTGGTGGTCATATTAAACGAATTATTTAAAAATCGGTTTTACATGTAGCCAACTTTACTATTAGCCAGCGTACACGACTCGAGAAATTTCACAAATTAATTTAAAATATTTTTGTGTGCTTAACCAATAATCGTTATTCATTTAGTCTTCCGAATACACACTACATACATGGCACAGTTATAATTTTGAAAATATTCAATAGCAAAGGATTTAACGGATGCACTTACAACTTGGTAATAACCTCATAACAATGCATCAGCTACCATATCATAATACTTGTAGTGGATGGCTTTATGCAATGGGCGATTAATGAAGCCGACGCGGTGCGCGGCAAAACGATGCCGTAATGGTTTTACGAGCGCCCCCTCCACCACCCTTCTGACTAACAGGACAAGTCTGCAACTGGACACACGAGACCGGGCACACGTGTGTTCAGTTGGTAACACTTAAATATATTTTTCTTTGTCGTTCACTGGACACACTTGAATTTAACCTTTTTTGGATTTCTTTACAAAAACAGACACGGACACAAACGTTTTCAACGAAATATGCTTTTAAAGATCCTACGATTCTATATCATAGTCTGTTTAATATACAATGAACATCGGTGCACCAATTTAAAATAAAAAGTAGTTTTATATTTATTTTGCATTTCACTAACTGAATACACGTGTGTCCATATTTTTCATGTGTCCGGTTGACGACTTATTTATTAATTATTATTATTTCTTCGACAGTGCCAACTATGTATGGTCTACCATACATAGTTGGCACTTTATGGTAGAACTTTGGTAACTTTACTGATAACTAAAGCCTATTTGATATTGTTTGTACTTTTTTAAATAAATTAAACGACTGTGCCAATTTGTTGACATCAAAAATATATTATCATTGTATTGCACATACGTGTGTCCATTTCCGTGTGTCCAGTTGACAACCTACCTAGACACCCCTTCGATAGTTTCAACTACTTACCTATGCATCGCACTGCTTCCAAGCGATTTTCAAACATGATTGTGATGAACGTCCGATAAAGAAGTTACCCAAAAAGAAAAGGGATCGTCAAATATGCTCTTGAAATTTATTGTATTACCAAAATTTATTAAGGTCCTAATTTTTTATGTAGAGAGTCGGTCAAATTCTTCAAAATTACGTTTTATAAGGCCTAGCTTTAGCAGTGAAGGCACAAATTCTGTTACTTAAGATTTTACCCGAGCTGTCCATTTGTAGTTCCCTTAAGTCGCACCTCATGACACTGTCTAATAGTACAAGATACGTAGATGAGAGACCTTCAGCGAATAAAATCCACTCATTATATTGTAAAATATGCTAACAAAAGCGGCAATGATGGTTTACCTAACGAAATATAATCAAGACTATATAGGATAAAGTTACCAAGCAGGCGTGATTGACTACTATCTAAACTGGCGCTGAAAGAAGTCTCCGGACCGCTTTTAATAAAAACATGTATTTTTGTAATCTTGCGGTTTCTTTAAGTTTTAATCCTTATAAGCGACACTTTTAGCGTATTTTATTAAAAATTATATAACCTTAACTACCTCCGTGGTCTAGCGGTTAAGTCCATTTAGACTCGGAGGTACCGGGTTCGATTCCTGGTCGGGACACAAAAAAAAATATTAATGTAAATAAATACATTTAATTATTATTTCATTTATTTGTGATATTTCTCGAGTTTGGTACGCTGGAGACATCGACGAGCTTGCCACTTGTCATGATGATAAATGTGAATCCGCCTATTTATAAGCGTGGTTTCTGACCACCCCGAAAGGTAAAACGGTCGTGATGATACTTTACTTACTAATATAACCTTCTTAAAAAATTAAATACAATTAAAACTAAACCAAAAATATAAATAAAGGAAACAATATTGTATATATAAAAAAAACTTGCTCCAAAAGACTACCAATGGGCAAAGTGCCAAGGATATTGGCAGCATTGCCACGGTAATCGCTTTGCTGATCCTTCGGCCTAAATATTGCCCAGTCCTCTTGTTTCCTCAGGTGTCTTGCGTATTTTATTATATGAAAAGTGGATTTCATTCGGATAACCGATCGGTGAAAGTCACTCTTAGAAGTATCTTAGATTATAATATCTCATATTTAATAACGGAGCCTGTATGTGCTAGAACTAAATAGGGAAACTTATGTTACTAGTTAGTATAAGTTAAAAACTATGATTTACTATTTAGTTTTTTTATAATATTTTTCATCTCTATTTATTACAGCACCTAGAATACATAATCGTCTAGGCTCAAGACAGATGGGCCTTCAAGAGCATTGTCATAATTCTGGAAAATTTAGCATTCTCTCGTCACGCTGTGTTGATTGGACAAGTTTGCTAGTGTCTGATTAAAAGATTATTTTGTCAATTTCTATGATATGATTCTTATAATAATGGTAAAAAATATTCTTAGATAAATGGGCCCGTGTTATAATGATTTCTTTTTTATTTCATAGTTGTGATATAATATAATGTGACAATTACACGCAGTATATGATAAAAGAGAAGAGCTAAAGTAGAAGAATCTAGGAGACTAGATTAGTGAGCCACGCAGGCTCTGTTACTCGTATACTAGGAACAACTCCCAGCACCAAAAGTGCGTTGAATCTACGGCGGGTGGTTAACCATCCTCAACCCAGGCCTATTGAACATTCGAGCCTGGATGACTGCACTTTCTGTAATAAGAAAAGGCGGATATAATGCGTTTGGGAAAATATTTTCAATGAATGATTTATATTTAAAAAAATGCAATTAAATGTATTATTAAATACTTATTATAAATATTATTATATCTTGATGATGGTATTTGTATTTCGAATCAATCGCTTCAAAAGTGTATGTTCAAAATCCCATCACTTTCTGTAATAACAAAAGGCGAATATAATGCGTTTGGGATATAATTTCCAATCAATGATTTATATTAAAAAAAAATGCATTAAATACTTATATATTCATTATTATATCTTGATGATGGTATTTGTATTTCGAATCAATCGCTTCGAAATCCCATCAATACAATATCGCTGTTGTTTAATCGATCAGAATAATTCCCGAACAGATTGAGATTGACGTTCCTGTATATTATTAGGTACTAATGGCCATATAATATCGAGCTTATCTTATATAATGTAACCGTAATGGTTATATTGTTTTGTTACAAAAATATAACCTACTATTATCCATTATAAATTTCCTCTACACAATATTTGTATCATAATATATAATATCATAATAAGTATCAAAACGTGGTGGTCAGAAACCATGCTTTTTTTAAGAAGCAGATTCACATTTAGCCAACTTTACCATAGGCTAATCATGACAAGTGGCAAGCTGGTCGATGTCTCTTTTTGTGACACGACCAAGAATCGAACCCGTAGAATCTATGGACTTCACTGCTAGAGCACGGAGGCTATTTGTATAAGAGGCAAGATAAAACTAACATCACCGTGGTGGTCTAAAACCACGTACTATTAAGCAGCAGAATCACATTTAGCCAACTCGATGGTACCTATGTGTTTTAATCTACTGCTATTGTACGGCAAAAATAAGGCAAGATGCTCACGAGCCAGGTACAAATTTTGTCAATCATGTCGATAACTCCTAAAATGCTTAATAGGGTAAGCTTTGCATCTTTCTCGCTCGCACACTTCAAAATGATGAGAGATTTTTCATGTCTGTACTTTGAAGAAATGTAATCAAATTTTTTGAAAATATATAGACATAATATAGGTAATACGTATAGTTAGGTACCTATTTTTTTTAGAAACAGAACAATTGCATTTATAACTATTTTCTCTATTTTACTAAAACTAATCTATGATAAATATACTGCGTGCAATTTTTTAAAGAGCAAATATATTTATATTATAATCTAGAACATAATTAAAGAACTACGTATTTTTTTATTTACTCAGTAATTAAATCGTAAGTTGTGGCGCAGAGAAGTTTTCCTAAAAAGCCTCTCGTACTGAACCTAAACAAGAAGGTATCTAGAGATCCTTTATCGCGTGAACGTTGACTTATGTAATTGTTTCTCTCTTTATTTTGTCTTTCGGCAATCAGATCAAATAATATTTTTTTATTTTTCGAAATATGTTTTTTACTTTTTAAAAAGTTAACTGTGTTAGTTTTTATAATTTTAACGGGTCTTTACGCTATTTACTTAGAGACATATTTCTCCCGATGTTTCAGCCAAGTTGCATTGGCCGTGGTCACGGATCGACTGGAGCTATGCGGTCTAGTCTCGTACATACTGGGCGGTAGATGTAAACCTACCCACTTATCACTTTAAAAGTTTTTTAAAATCACACACGACACTTACAATATTGGTTAACTGTGTTATTTCAAATAGGGATTATACCAATGACTCCTAAAGCCTAATAAATATATTTGCTCTTTTGTCAATTACACGCAGTATCTCTAAAGTGTCCTCAATTTAATTTACTAAAAATATGATCGCATTTTTTTTAAAAGAACACACATAGTGTGCGTGCGAGATGAAGCCTCGTGAACTTGAATTGTGGTTCCGTGCGTGGGTTGAGCAGTGGTAGCCTCCCACGCTACCGATTTTCAATTCCAAGTATTATATTTTTCTTATGTTGACATGACCAGCTGACGTCAGTTCACTACTGTATAGTCTACTGACTTTTTTTACTTCAAGATATTGGGTTAGCTATAAGTCATAAATTCTCAATCGAAAGAAAACTACTGAATTTAATTTTTCCACCATTGTTCATTCCACCCGCGATAGAGGCTTTATACAACTCTCTTAAGCATTTTACGATTGATAAGATACACTTGTTAAAAATCTATGTATTTATTCGTATTTTATTTGGTTTATAAAGCAAACAAACGCAAAAAATAATCCTCATATTGAAACATATTATTGAACACTCGAATAGCATTTTAAAACTGCGTGGGGAAAGCTGTAAGTGTGAAAGCGGACCGGGGGCGGGCGGATTTGAAGACGCGGAATCCCTCTCATTTAACACCGCTTCCACTTGGATGTAGATGTTTGCCGAAGCGATCCAGCAGAAGGATCCTCCTTTTATGGTGGTATTTACCGCCTCATAGTGATTCGCGGTTTTATTTCGGACAGCTCGCATTGCTGAGGGTACATTTTTCATGTTGCGCAAAAGGGAAGCGAGTAATCTTTGCATTTATGCAGTGATCCTTTATTGATTTTAGATTTTTAGTGGAAACTCGAACGAATGAAACTGGCGTGAATGGAGACGCGCTCTTTGAAAGCTGGTATAAGCCGCACGATGATATAAAACCCTATTCAGCTCTGCTCCTATCAATAAATGGTAAAGATAACGAAACATTTGTATTGCTATTCATAGCCATTAAAACGTTCATGCAGTACCTATCCGGAGTATATCATTACCAGCTCGTAAAACATGAAAAATGTTTATGTAAAATAATTTCGAAACCACATCATCTGTTCGTCCCTCCTTCAGGAAATAGGCGCCATAACTACAGAAACTTGAACCATAAAATTATAATAAAGGGTTTTGTTTTTATGACAGGAATAATTTATCTTAGATGTCTTAAATGAGGCTGTTAGTAATTAAGAACAAAAAGTTTGAAAAAGTGTTTTTTTCTTTAAACGTATTTATATAAAATCTTGGTATTTTTTGTATTCTTTCAATTGCAGTATTCAGGAGACCCTCACGTGGTACAAAGGAAAGAAAAACAAAGAAAACGAACCATTAAAATAAATAAAGGAAATAAAGCACCAACCGCAAATTATTTCACTTACCTACTTCTTTTTTTATAAAAATGCGAACGACGCATTAAATTTTGGGGGAGAAAGGAAACTCCCTTGTAAGCAATATCGAGCAGGCAAATTTTTCAGATATTGCCTTCAGGTAGCGCACATTTATTATGTACCCGAATATATTACTCTTGATTCATTGACTTTCGATATTGATTTACTTTGCTTGCATAAGCTACTGTAGTGAGGGAAAGTCCGTGGCGAGCAAACTTAACTGCCTCTGATACGCAATAAAAATTAAGGAAAAGTTACGTGCGTGATCCCCAACCCTTACGGCAACCAATGATTCTGATTAATGATGCGTGTCTACAATAAAAAAGTTCTAGAAATAAAAGCTTTAAAGAATAATATATGTATTTTTATTATTTAATTTGATTACTTTAAAATATAATCAAGACCGTCTCACGTTACTCCGTCTATTGCGGGGTAGTCAGACACAAAAAAAATTAAGAAGTGTGTTTACATGTAGCCAATTTCACTATAGGCCGAATCTCAAGAAAACTCAAGACCTACCAAACTCAAGAAATATCACAAATAAATTAAATAAATGATTATGTCTCGACCAGGAATCAAATCCGGTCCCGGTGTTACTAAAATGTTGAACACGAATACAGGTATCTAATCAAAGGCATCGATATTCCAATAAGGATAAACAAAAGACGTTTGCGTTACATTACCCTGAGATGCAGAGCAGCTCAGTTCAGCTTCGACTCCGCAGGCAGACCTAAGCTCTACCGTTTTCAATATCGGTCCTTGGGATATTATTTCAGAGCGCAGGGGTTGGAGGCAATATTGAGTTGTGAAACCAACGATTTACCTTACAGGAGACGCTGTTTACAGACGAACTTTACCTCGACACTTTGACAACTTATTTCTTGTCTTGGGAGTTACTAAGCCACTCAGTTTGTGTACGTTGCGGCTTGATTGTTGTTGAGTGCGATAGTGTTTGTAATCGCTGTTCTTCCCTCAAGGCAGTTTTGTGACGAGATATTATACCTATCTTCAAACACAGTTTATAGACGCGACAATAAAATTGAAATACAACCACCAGAGCGGGAATAGTCGAGTGGTTACTTTGTGATTGTTAAATAGGTTAGAATGGAAACTGTTTGTGGTGCGGTAATGTAATTATAATGATAGGTATTTTCGTAACTAAACAGTTTACAAAAAGTTAAAGGTAAATAAGGGCAGCGAATGGAATTATTCTAACAATGCCGAACTCGGCACACCCATAAAAGGAATTTAGTTTAACTCAGAAGTGGATACCAAAATCCTCACTCATTCAACTCGTCCAAACGCTTAATTCAGTTGGAATAATTCGAGTTCTATTGTTAAGTTTCTAAATTTCGACTCTAACATTTAACTGCTTACAATTCAAAGGTAACCGCAAATTTCGAAACGAGCATACTGCTTTATATAGTTAGAATGAAACTTATTTGCAAACCGATAACTTTTGGCATGAGTTGGAAGCGGTCTACTCACATCGCCCGTGCCTCGGACGCTACGGTCTCCTGAATTCAAAAGGCGCTCTCAGAACAGACATAGCCAGTAGATGCGCCGATATATTGTAGACTTTCGATTAATATTATTTACGAGTAAGTAACAAAAATAGGCTCGTTTGTAAAATCGCTTTCTTTAAAATCCAAATAAGGTCAGTTCGAAATTCAATTTCTTACGTACATTTAGATTTACAACACCACCGTTCTCGTTCGGTTAAATCGTTAGTGAATTGTTATTAACAATTGTCATCTGACCGTCGCTAACCCATTATAACAGTTTTTAATAATAACAGTAGAGGTCAAGGGGTACCTATTATGTAATTGCCTGACATGTAGTGTATTTATAAATCATACTTCTTATTCGATCTTTTCACCCTGCCCATAATTTCTCACCATCCCAAAAGTTACCAGAAAATGTCCAACAGGCAATCAAACTCATCTATGTACCTAATATTATGTTTTTGTGCAATGAAATAATAATAATATAAACTGTTTTCGGAATGTGTCTAAAATATTTTATTTTTTATCATTATATTCTATTTAGACTAGACACCTAATATTGTTTTGAATGATATAAAATTAATAAATATTTGATTATATGTCCGACTTAACGCAGAGTATAGTGGTAGATTAAATTTATGTAAAAATATGTCACTCACCTTGACCGCCTTGTCGTTGGATCCTTCATGACCATCACTTCTGTGATTTCACCATATTTATTGAAGTAGTCTCGGAGGCTTTCTGAAAAGAAAAAAAAACCTGATTAATAAACTTACTTAAAATTAGATGTTCTTATACAAAGGCTGGGCGGAGTTCTGAACCAACAAATAGATATTTTATTTTTAGCTATATTAAAAAACTTTATTGCTCAAAGTGCAAAGGCGAAATTAATGCCCATAGACATTCTCTGACAGTAAACTTTTGGGGACAAATTAGAACAATTAGAGGTTTGATGAGAGAAATGTAGTTGGATAGGAGTTAAATCAATAGTATAACTATATATACGATAATAACAATATTCCTAATACTATATAATACATAAACAATATTATATTGATGTGATTTGATATAAAACATATCTACTCGTATATCCATTTTTTTACCAAAACATTATTTTGTATTTATTCATTTCCACAGAAAATTACAGAACATAAAGGCTAAGTGTAAAAGCATAAAGATAGATTGGCCAAATTAGGAAACAGAAGAAATCAAAAAATGCCTCAGTCAGAGGGATTACACGAAAACTGAAAACCTTAGCTGTCGTTAGGTAGTCTGGCCTCTTCGCGGACCCACGATGATATAGACACACATTCATACATACACAACTACATATACACTCATACCTACATACATACCCACACAGAACAAATTTGGTAGGTTATTTGTTTGTGCTGTTGTTTGATAATAAAATAAATTGTATTTACTGTCGACCGGACGAACAAAATGGTATGGTCGACCATTGAACATATGAAAATGTAATAGATTCAAGTTAATTGATACAGAATAACAATTATTTTTACAAAAAACATTTAAATTAAAGTTATACAATATTATTAATTACAATTAATTCAGTCAATTTGAATTACAAATTAATTACAGAAAAGATGATGAAAATTGAGTGAGATGTGGTGTAGCCCTGTAGGAATGACAGTAGCACCGCAGACAGCACCAGCAACCGGGATTTGTACTCGGACTACCATCGATACCAATACATTAAGCCCGCCAGTTGTACATATTGCAATACAGTTTTTAAATAAATAAATATAGTATAGTTAGTAAAGATTGTATCGCATTATTTTAAATTGGCATTTTTTTTTTAAAGTAGACGCTAATTGAAAATAAGAAAATCAAGGGAAAAGAAGACAGTTTTTTTCCTCCTGTAAAATGTTGTTTTAAATAAATAAATATAGTATATTTAGTAAAGGTTGTATCACATAATTTAAAATTAGTAAAATTATGTAAAAGTAGACGCTAATTGAAAACAAGAAAATCAGAGAATAATGAGACGGTTTATTTACTCCTGTAAAATGTTGTTTTAAATAAATAAATAAAGTATAGTTAGTAAAGAACGTATCGCATAATTTTTAATTAGTAATATTATTTAAAAGTAGACGCTAATGGGGTGTATCAGGCAAAGCTTTTTGTAGATATCGCTAGCGGCAATGGTACCTTGTTTACACCTATGACGGATCATGTTTTAAATGTTTTTGTAGTTTTTTATTTTTATAGCAGAAAAATGAATTTTAACTTAACGTTACCTACCTTAAACGACGAATAGGAAATATAGAAAAATATAATAGAAAATTACTATATTAGAAAATTAGGAAAGCGAACACCGTATTTAAAATAAATAAAGGTTTAATTAATAGAACGGCAATTTTGAGGTCGCAATATTTTTGATTTCGCTTGGAAATTTCGATTTGTACACTTAAAAGCTGCTCACTTCGGCCATATATCCAGAAAATAATATATTTCCTAATAAAAATACAAGTTTTCTATGCAACTGACAGTTCCAGGTACCATCTATAATGCACCATCTATCGTGATAAAAAGTTAGTGATACACCCCATTGAAAACAAGAAAATCAATGAAAAAGGATATGGTTTCTTTCCTCCTGTAAAATATTGTTTTAAATAAATGAATATAGTATAGTTAGTAAAGCTCGTATTGCATAATTTAATATTAGTAAAATTATTTAAAAGTAGACACTTGAAATTGAAAACAAGAAAATCAAAGACAGAAGACGGTTTTTTTGCTCCTGTAAAATGTTGTTTTAGACATTTACGAGGTTTTCACTTGTCGCCGACGATATAACTTACTAACATTGTTGGAAGCTATTTGGATACCTAGTATAGGTAGACGATTTTTTAAAACAAAGTACAGGTAGATGCTGGTCTTATGGTATCTCTAACTGGAGGAACTAGCGATCAGACTACTACTTTCCACAAATCACGCGTTCTTACTTCTTTCGGAAGCGTGTCGCTTCTTGGAGTAACATCCATTGAAAGTCGATGGCAAGAGGATGTGAAGAGGTATTTGATGAGATGGACTGATCAGGTCAAAGCTGCAATGGACCATGAGTGCACCAGGAAAGCAGCAATCCAAGAAGTATGGGGACGGCTTATTAGGTGTTACTAAAATGTAGACCCAACCACTCTGCCAAAAGTACAAAAATTGAATTCTCCAGAAATTATATCTCGAAGGTAATGATGATGATAGGTACTAATTAAACACTAATTTTGGTCTTTAAAATAGCGTACCTACGTATGAAAATTACAGTGTCACAGTTTATAGTATATCACATTCACGCCTAGTTCTCCTGCCTGGTGCGGCAGAGTCAATTAGAAATCATTTTTTGAAAATCATCATTCCTCTTTCGCCTTTTAACAATATATAAATTCGCTATAACTGTAATATTTTTATTTTAGAAACATGAGATGATGTAACAATGGTTGTATTCTCAATAGTTTTGTTCAACATGATGTTCATTGTACCTCGTATCATCTGATATTACAGCGATCTTAAAGCCCGTGAAAACTAACGTAGGGAGACCGCAGAGCAAATGGACATTGAACGTTCATGGTACATTCACTCAACACTTTCACACAATGGAAGGGTCTCGTTTTGTAACATTGAAGCCTTTTCGATTCGCAGTCCATAAAAATAAGGCGATAAGAGTCGTTCCCTCCAAATAAGTGGAACAGTCGTCAGTGCGAATATTTGAGAGTGCGATTGCTCTCACAGCGACAGAAATGTTCCGGGTTGTTTGTCGTGTCACTAGAGATTTGGTTCGACAAGAAGCTCGAGTATTTAGTGTCGTGTTTCTCTATTTATGTTGGCTTGTTAAAACGTCTCGAATGTTTGCCTTAAATACATGCAAGAAGCATCCTTGCCGAGTTTTGTTTGCGGCCCGCGTCGCCGTAGACTTACTAATGGAGTGGGTGGGCCGACTCCCTTTAAAATCTGTACGTTGATTTTTCGCATCTCCGAGAACTTTTTAAGAGTTGGACTATCTGCAATTCGAATCCCGACGCTTGTAAATGGCCGCTTCTAAATCTGACAAAAGTTGTTGACAGTCTAAACTAACTTTAGTAGAACGATCCCGCATTCTTTCAACATGTAAATCAAGGTCGCAAAATATGGCAGTATATAAGTTGTGCTACTTGCATTTTGGTCAAAACACAAATAGGAAACAATTACCTAGATTGAAAGTCGTTATTTACAAATAGAAATAAGAATTTATACCACCTGGATAGTTGTCGATTAATACTAATTAAGTGGAAACAGACCAATCACAAGAGAATTTTAGCGGGCTCTGTTCCAATTTAAAGTTGCTTCCTATCTGGGTAAAGCTTGTTTCCAAAACCAAATGTTAGGCAATGTATTAAAGTCGATTTTCGACTCGTTTCCGAATAAAGTTTTCTAATCTGACCAACGGGCCGCACTCCGCATCCACACTTCCAAACTGTAATGAAAAGTAACGATTGCATGCCGACTCTATTCCTACTGCCTTCTACCATTAATCAAGGGCCTGATGAAGATACATTTTTTTCTTCTTTTAAATCCTTTTATATAAAAGTTAGAAGTTAAATGTGTCCATAAGGGATCTTTGTATGTGAATTATTTCTTCTTTCAGTTTTTCCTTTTTAGGTCGTATAATATGGACTGGTTGTGGTGGTATATTTATAGGTAGATAGGGTAGTGCCATCTTTTTTAGTATTAAACCTTGTTATCTTGCCAAGGGAGATTTTTAAAGAGTTGATGTTTAAGTGGTGAATTGTGGTCATGTCAATATTCATACATTTTATATAACTACGTCTTATATTTATTTAGTTTTAGGATTTAATAGACAAAAAGGTTTTAAACGCTATAACTGCACCTATTTTTAGAATTGTTCAGATATTTAACATTAATATTATTTAAACAATAAATAGAAACCTAATAAATCTATAAATAAAAAATGCCCTCTAGAAACGTATCATCAGAGATAGTCCTAAGTAGACTGGCAACATTGCCCTTAGTATAGAGAGGCTAAAACGTTGGCACAAATAAGTGCCACTCATTCGGTATCCAGATTTTTCCGTCAGCCGTTTGGACAACTCTTTGGCCAATTATTTTTGTAAACTTATTCACCTGCCGGCTATAGTAGTCTTACATCACACTGAAATATTTGTGACTACTATAAGTAAGAACTGTTTTCAGTTGATGACATTACAGCCAATAATACTCTTTTATATAAAACTCTAGAGTTACATTATCCTTCCATTATATTCCTTGCCTATAACTTTATAGTTCCATAACTTTTCCAGACAGGACAACTAAAATTCAATTTTAAGGTGTACAATATTTTTTGTAAAGTATTGACGTACATAACCGAATTCAATTCCGGTGAAATGTATGTAAAGTAAAGTATAGTATCATCACGACCGTTTCCCTTTCGGGGTGGTCAGAAACCACGCTTATAAGCGGATTCACATTTAGCCAACTTTACTATAGGCCAATCATGACAAGTGGCAAGCTCGTCGATGTCTTCAGCGCGGCGTACCAAACTCGAGAAATATCACAAATAAATTAAATATTAATTAAATGTATTTATTTACAATAATAAATATTTTTGTGTCCCGACCAGGAATCGAACCCGGTACCTCCGAGTCTAAATCCACTGACTTAACCACTAGACCACGGAGGCAGTATGTATGATTGTATAGATTGTATACCGCGTGTAATTGTATAATTGTAGAACATATTTTTGAAATAAAAAGGTTTACTTTTTATAAAGTAAAAATCATTGTCCGAAAAACAAAACATTATTAATTAATCTCACTCACAGCCGAATGACGAAATAGATAGAGAAACAATTATGTTAACGTTCGCGCGATCGTCGACCTCATTATTAATAATAAATTTAATTATTAGGGTCGGTATGAGTGACGATATTTTTAGGAAAACTTTTCTCCGCCGTAACTTAAGATTTTATTACTGAGTAATAAAAATTAAAAATAAGTAGTTCTTTAATTGTATTCTAGATTATAATATATTTGCTCTTTAACAAATTCCACGCAGTATAACAGAATAAAGTTCTAGAAGGGAGACCACGTACGGGGACCACTCTCTTCAGATGGACAGACTTAAAGAAGGTTGGATGAGGGTGCAAAAAGATGGCGTGCAATGGTGAGCATTGGGGGAAGCGAAATAAGCTGATGATGATGACATTTATTAATTTTAAGACAAATAAGTATATAAAGCTACATCTAGTACAAGTAAATCTGAGTTTATTTCCATTTGAATAAGTCCCATTCCTTTTGTGAACTACTTTTACCCACCAACCATGGACACCACGCATCTCACTGGACTATTTGTAACAGCTATAAGCAAGAACTGTTTTGGGTAAATGTATATTTTATTTAGGGGGCAGAAACATGGGTCTTAATATCATCTGTCAAAGTATATTGTTGAAATGTGACTAAATATATGGCATATTTATTCAAAAGGAAGTAAGTAATTAAAAAATAAATAAAGAAGTATAAAAAACTAAACTATAATAAACCCATGATTTGATCATGTGGCAGTGTTCCAAGAACACTTGCAGCATTTTCTCGCTGCCCCAATGCTGATTTGCTTCGCGAAAAAACTGCCAGCTCTCTTGTTACATACAAAAATAACCAGCCGCTTAGACAATTCTTTAAATAACTTCTTACTTGGCCCCCACGGTCCCATTGTCTCAAGACTAAAAGGCACAATGATTGCTAACAGACTCGCATTTTTACATTAGGGCTTTTCAGCCAAGTCCGCTGCAGCCACAGCCCTGACATGTATGTCCTGGAGATGAGACCGAACAAGGGTGTCGACACAAGTAGCGTCCCACACGTCATACGTCGGGTCTTTTACTATCACTGCAAGAGACCCCGGATGGTTGAAGATCCGTTGGGATCCCGTAAGTAACCAAATTCTGATGGATTACTTTGTTGATAGATCAGATTTTTAAACTGTATTAGTATAAAAAACATTGTGTAGACGAATAATCGCCTTGGATTGGGAGAGATACAGCAGTAAAGACACACAGGTGAAAGAAGAAAACAAATTTCTTAGCTATCCATAGATGCTCCGAGCGGGAGTCGGGTCAATCGTGTGTGGGGAAGAAAGAAGAAGAATCGTACCTCGAGCTTTGGTTTAAAAAGGAGCTTTCCCTTTTTATTACTATTTTGCTTCTCTCTCCCTACCCCTAACCAAGTACTGGGCTAAGCTCGTTCTATAAAATAAATATATTGACAGCAAATAATATTGCTTAGGCCTGATGATAAAGAAGAACTGTTTCTTCTAATAAATCTATCTAATAAACTACTACAGTGAAATAAGTAATCATAAAACAAGAAACATGACTCTTGGTACCATTTTCTAAGTAGATGGCGCGTACTAGGCAATACTGTGAAAGGACAGCGACACGGCGGGTGTATTCGGCACAGTTGCTCAACCACCATAAAATTAGCATTTGGCTGCCGAGTAGCATTTTCATCTGAACTGAACTTGCGACAAGGTATATTGACAGCAAATAATATTGCTTAGGCCTGACGATAAAGAAGAACTATTTCTTCTAATAAATCTATCTAATAAACTACTACAATAAAATAAGTAATCATAAAACAAGAAACATGACTCTTGGTACCATCTCCTAAGTAGATGGCGCGTACTAGGCAATACTGGGAAAGGACAGCGACACGGCGGGTGTATTCGGCACAGTTGCTCAACCACCATAAAATTAGCATTTGGCTGCCGAGTAGCATTTTCATCTGAACTGAACTTGCGACAAGGTACCTAAATTATTCGACCGGAGTTCTCGCTAAAATAAGGCTATTCGATTTTGTTTCGGAGTTAACTGTCAATCTAAATGTTCACAATTCGTGTATATTTAACACTGTCCCGAATTTCAATTTATTTTTGTGTAAATAGAAATAGTTTTAGCGGTGTTTTTTTTTGTTTTATGATACGCGTACTCTATTTCACGGCGACAGTCCATTGCAAGTTAGATACAACTATTTAAAAATAGAAGGTTGTTTTATAATTTACTTGGAAGGTAGTCAATGTTTCACTAAACTTAAGAAAAGTAAAAAAAAACATATTCCGTGTCACCCAACCAAAGAGCAAACCTTTAAGCATGAAGTTAGGTATCATTGTTAAATTGAACAAAACTCGAAACCTGACAAATATCAACTTATGAATATATTCGTAAAGCTCAGCTTATGCTTAGGTACTTAATTTAAGTACGTATATAAGTACAGAAAGTTCTTGCTAAGTCGTTAATTACCTAAACATTTGATTTGTTAAGTACTTATATGGTAATAGTTAAAAAGAAGACAAAATGCTTAAACAATTCATCGTATGTTGGGCTGAGAAGGAGCCGAGTGTCAGCAAAAAATGCGTATAAGCGTCTTTTTTAAATAGTTAGAACTATAACTCATTCACTCTCTCACTGTAATCTTGTGTTTCTCCAAATATTGGTGCTAAGTCTAGTCATAAGCTGTTCACAGTTAGAAATGTCCTGGTGGTGGGTATAATTGTAATTGCTTCTACTCTATTGCATATCTTGTTCTTACGTCGCCTTTAACTGTCCTTTCTCTTCGAATAAATGAAGCACGACCTTAGGTGGGTTTAGACTAAACGACCGAATACTTAATTCTATCTTCTCTTTACACATTTTTTTTTTGTAAACAGCGGCAGAGCATTATTTTATTGTTCTACCATTGCTTGCAAGGATTCTATGAAATATTCTAAAAATGCTTGCTAGCTTGATGTAAACAGCGCACGACCGTGCGAACAGTTGCCTAGTTCTTTATGCATGTTCGAATGTGCTCTAGTCGACGAATGAGCATAATTAAATAGATTCTAAATATATTTTATATAGTATATAGTCTAATTTACAGTCCTGGAGATGATACCGAACAAGGGTGTCGACACAAGTAGCGTCCCACACTAATACTCGACCCATGGGCCAACCCCATGGGTACCAAGGTTAATACGTCGGGTCTTTTACTATCACTGCGAGAGACCCATGTTTTTTTTTGTAAACAGCGGCAAAGCATTATTTTATTGTTCTACCATTGCTCGCAAGGATTCTATGAAATATTCTAAGAATGCTTGCTAGCTTTATGTAAACAGCGCACGACCGTGCGAACAAGTTGCCTAGTTCTTTATGCATGTTCGAATGTGCTCTAGTCGACGAATGAGCATAATTAAATAGATTCTAAATATATTTTATATAGTATATAGTCTAGTTTACAGTCCTGGAGATGAGACCGAACAAGGGTGTCGACACAAGTAGCGCCCCACACTAATACTCGACCCATGGGCCAACCCCATGGGTACCAAGGTTAATACGTCGGGTCTTTTACTATCACTGTGACAGACCCATTTTTTTTTTTGTAAACAGCTGCAGAGCATTATTTTATTGTTCTACCATTGCTCGCAAGGATTCTATGAAATATTCTAAGAATGCTTGCTAGCTTGATGTAAACAGCGCACGACCGTGCGAACAGTTGCCCAGTTCTTTATGCATGTTCGAATGTGCTCTAGTCGACGAATGAGCATAATTAAATAGATTCTAAATATATTTTACATAGTACCTATATAGTCTAGTTTACAGTCCTGGAGATGATACCGAACAAGGGTGTCGACACAAGTAGCGTCCCACACTAATACTCGACCCATGGGCCAACCCCATGGGTACCAAGGTTAATACGTCGGGTCTTTTACTATCACTGCGAGAGACCCATTTTTTTTTTGTAAACAGCGGCAGAGCATTATTTTATTGTTCTACCATTGCTCGCAAGGATTCTATGAAATATTCTAAGAATGCTTGCTAGCTTTATGTAAACAGCGCACGACCGTGCGAACAGTTGCCTAGTTTTTTATGCATGTTCGAATGTGCTCTAGTCGACGAATGAGCATAATTAAATAGATTCTAAATATATTTAAATCTTAGACGTATTATGACTTTGATTGTCATGGAGACATCGACAATAATTCGATCAGAATTGTAAAAGCAAAAAGTTGTATTTTTAATATTATATTTTTGTGCAGGACCGGGCGCTACCCAATTGTGGCACCTTGGGCCCCTAGCACCAGTTGTTTTTTCTGGATCGTGTCGTACCAAGAAGGTCTCGTAGGTCTCGCAGTAAATGAAAGTCGTACTGGGTTTGTAAGGTCCAGCAAGGCTTCCAGTTGATCGTAGCAGAGCAACGTCGATGTAATAACTTGAGAGTAACAGCTTGTTACTAGCGAAGTGTTAAGAAGTAAGTGCCTAGTCCGGGGGGCTACAAGTCATTTATACTCGTAGATACCCCGCCTGCCCGCGCCCGATTTTGACAATAGGAAGGGACGCGGACCGTTTGTTTGCTCCGATCAACTTTTACCTTGTGGGATATATGTATT
The DNA here is from genome assembly GCA_910589645.1 of Tinea semifulvella. Lineage (NCBI taxonomy): Eukaryota > Metazoa > Arthropoda > Insecta > Lepidoptera > Tineidae > Tinea > Tinea semifulvella. The sequence continues at coordinate 7,299,099 of OU342585.1, forward strand.
TATTAAAATCACACAAATAATAGTTACAAAATTACAACAATACATAGTTACTCTTAGTTAGATAGATTTAGGAGGCTATGAACATTAGGACAACATGCTGTCAGAAACCTAATGATGCTATAGCCTACAGTAGGCAAAACTTATGACCTAGAATATCTCTACATAGACTTAAGGTTAGCTGGCCAGGCCAGGAAGCTATGATCAATACGACAATGTATTGTCGTAGTACTAAGCGACGATATCATAGTTGTAGACAATCAATTAAGACCTAAGGTTACCTAAATCGAACTATTCAATCCTTATTCTATAAATATTTCAACTGTGTTAGCTTTGTCATACCTACACAGGACACTACATAAAGATTATCGTAATATTATTATACTACATTCAACTAGGAACTAACAACTTAGGTGTCCTACAATTCTATAACATATGTGTCACAACGTCTAACTTCCTTCCATCAGTCCTGGCTGCTATAAAGTCCCCTAAAACTATTTCCCTTTCCGTAATCCTAATATGTTTAAACTATGACCTAAGTTTTAAGAGCTAGCCTAGATACAATATACTATCTACCAAATAATTACAATCTAACTTTATACAAATCAAATCGTGGTTACATCATCGCTGATACCTATTTTATTTGACAGATTCACATATGTAATTCTGGTATGTTCTGCCTGCTAAAAACCAGTATATGCCACGTGAGTTGAAACGTGGATATTTAGGCTCCCACGTTCTGGGCAGTTGGCAACAGAAACTTCGAGAAAAATATCAATAGGCTGCATAACGATTATTGCAGGGACGAATATAAACTGTTTTAGTATAATTGGTTAACAGATCGTCCTGCATTTTGTACAATAGACATAGTGCAATAAACAATAAAATAAAATAAGATCCGGGTTGTACAATTGCTTAAGAGACAAAGCTTCATTTGCTAGAAAGTTCCGTAACCGAACCTAACGGAGTCCTGTGGAACAATACCGAATAGCGGCTTTACAATTATTAGAGGAACTTAATATTGGGCAATTAGTTAAAGAAGTTAACTCATAAAGCTTTAAAAATTGCGTTACCAATGAAGCTATTGTCGAAGGGAAACAATTTTAGAGAATGCCTACCTACCTATCAATGTTACTAACTATGTATGATACATAAGAAACTATTACATACTCTCTGTCGCGAACAATTTTATTTACTACAGATTTTAGTATTTATTTCAGTCTTTATTCTATCATAAGCATGAAGTACTTATTTCCGTAAATTAAACATCAATCGAGCGTGTGATTTTACATTACATCAAATAACTATTTTTCTTGCTAGTTTTAGTCTAAATCCACCTTTATTGATCTAAGCCTAGCCTTACTATAACAATATTACACATAAGTGGGTACTCGTAGTTTTAATATAATATCATAACGTGAGAGTGACGGTGTTGGATGCAGCACTTGCTCAACCACCATTAAATTGGAATTTATCGGTGATACCAACCTATTCGAATATTTTATAACTTAAACTTGTAACCTCTATCTTATATAATGGCTTATAGGTAAGTTTTGCCGGTACTTATGCTCCTACTACGTATTGGTTACTGTTTGGGGCAATGGCTAAAGTGGCAAGAAAAAATATAATTCTTATTTTAACACCCATATTTTAATACGTTTCTCAACCTACCTTTCTCTTACTCAGTGCATGCAACTCTTTTAACGATTCCTCGAACTTATTAGTTTAAAAAAAAATATTGGCGATACATTTTATTATGGTAAAAAAATATAGACTGACTCAGGTTAAGGCTAATTATGTGCGAAAACAATATTTAAAGATTTATTATTTATTAGCTGTTTTACTCGGCTTTTCCCGGAAAGGAGAAAAATAAACTTCATGAAATGCTCAAGCCTACTAACGTATTTTAAATGATAAGGATTAATAACGTATTTGTGTAAATAGCTTTCCAATTACCGCTTTATAAATGCCCATTTTTTACAGTATTAGAATGAATATAGTATGTTATTCTTAAGAGATAGACATATACTGTCACAGACTTTTTTGTAGACCTATATAAGATAGACAATTCTAACGTGCATTATTTTGTTATATCTTAAAGGATTTAGGTAGCGTTTTTGTTGAAAGCTTCCAAAAGGCTTTTTAATTTTTTTGACACCTTAAACAAATATCGTTCATGAATACAAAAACTTAACAAATTATATACTAAAGCTACTCGTGAGCCAACTCTATCTATTGGTGAAAACAGCATGAAAATCGGTGAAGTAGTTTTTGAGTTTATCGCGAACAGACAGACGCGGCGGAGGACTTTGTTTTATAATATGTAGTGATAATAACATACAAGTTTGTTTTTACGAATAAAATTCCTTAAAATATTATATTTTGACATACATACGAGTACATACCTTAGTAATAGATGCCTGCTTTGAGGATATCGATAATAAGTGCTGTTAATTATTAAATACCTACCAACTATAAATGTACACTTATTATAGTTCCTTGTCATTGTATTTGCAGTAAACTACAACATTTTCAACATATTCTGAAAATTTTCTGAATTCCGAAACAACTTGAACTGCTGCCTAATTGGCAGTTTTAATCTAGTAACTTTTGTGCGGGGCATGTAGCCAAATTCTGTCCCTTTAAGAGCTAACGTTATATAATGATATCCTTTAACGAACAGAGACTGTTAATGTCAACCTTTATTAAACATCAGTCTTGACCACTATGCCGGCCTAACAAGATGCTTTTTCACACTTCGCTTGAAGGACTGCAGATTATAGGAGCGGGGAAACATACTGGCTGGGAGAACAATCCACACCTTCAGCGTGTAGCAGATGTAAAAGTCTCCAAATTTATGAGTACGCAAAGGGACCTTATGGCTACGGTATGTCGATGTATATTTTGCGTCTGGTTCTATTGCGGAATTGAGAAGAAGGGAGAAGGGTATAGAACTCCTTAGAACACTCACCGTGATATAGCTTGTAGATTACGGTCGTTAATGGATAGCGTCAGTTTCTCCCATTTTTTGGACCTCGTGTACCGCTTACCATCAAGTGGTCGCGATGTTACATTTAGTGTTCAGTTAAAAAAATAATCGTATAATACTTTGCAATTTAATAATAGAGCAAATATTTTTTTAGGCTTTAGGTTTCATTAGTCGAATTTCTATTTGAAATAAAAAAGTACACAATTTTTTAAAAGATTAAAATCTTTATACGAAATCAAAACACTGCTGCATGGTGAATTAGGCCGCGCCTGAAAATCGCGATATCCAACATGATAAATACCTAAAGGCTGGGGAGTGTTATTATTAATTAATCTCGCCCTCAGCCGAGAAACGAAATAGAGATAGAGAGAGAGAATTACGTAAGTCAACGTTTGAAAAGGTGGCGAGAGGCCACCGACTTGATTAGGCTCTGTTTTAGTGGTAATATTTTTAGGAAAACTTCTCTGCACCGTAACTTAAGATTGTATTACTGAATAAAGAAAATAAAAAAATCGTAATTCTTTATTTTTATTGTAGATAAAAATATAATAATATTTGCTCTTTAATAAATTCCACGCAGTATAAGCTGTTCTAGACTAAGCTCGCACATTTCTAACGAAAAAAGTAACAGTAGGTAAATAAAGTAATAAGGAACACACTAAATTTTATTTTTAATTTAACGACTGCGGTTCAAGAAATAGAATAGGTCAACTGACAAAGTGCTCTATGGTAGTAACTTGTCCGGTTAGTGCGCTGCGTCAACTAATCAAAGCTAACTGGAAATTTATTTTAACGAATTTATGCGTTATTTGAAATGTTTTTCTAATACGGCGGCATTGTTCTTTTTTATTGCGTATTTTTCGAAAACTTTAGGTAATTACAATGCACGTAAATATATTATAATAATACAATTAGAGACTGGTGGTGGCTCGGTTGTAAGAAAGTTTTCCTTAAAATCCTACAAAGGTCGGTTCCGGCATGTACCAATGAGAAATACATTTTTCTTACGTACGAGCACGTAAAGCCGTCGGTCCCGGTTCCACTAATACCAACTTGTGTAATCGTTAATAAATCGTCATTAAAAATTAACATCAGATCTTCGGCAACCCGTCTGGCCCGCGTGGTGTAGGCCAAATTCTCCTCGTTCTGGAAGGCCCATCTCCAACAGTGGTGGTCTAGGACGCTGAGTTCTGTAATGATGAATTATAGACTCTTTATTGCTAAATATCTTTATTCAAATAGTTTAATGCACTTAAAAACCTAGTACATAGGCGAGCTATAACTGCATAAGGCATTCTTCACCAGCTAACTTGGACATTATGAAATGATGGGTAGGATGAACAACATATTAAATTTACTAAAATAAATTTAAGCATTTAAATATACAAAATAAATTACAAGACACATACAAACATTCATACATAAAAATCAAAATCAAATCAAAATCAAAATAATTTATTTCCATTGCTTCTCTCGAAACAACTTGGATAAAGTCAGAACTAATAAAATCAATACATTTTTCACAACATATGTACTAATCAAAGTGGTAATAATGGTTGGACCGTAAACAGGCAATAATCCATATTTATGTATGCTATGCACAACATTATTGCTATAAGCAAGTAAAACTAAACTAACTTAGAAACTACTTAAATAAGATCGTGGCTGTAAAGAGGCCGTGTCACCTTACAATCTAAATAAAATAAAACATTCTATGTCAAGTAAACTTAAATTTAAATTCGTGGCTGTAAAAGGGCCGTGTCAATTAAAAATAAATATAAAATTAAATAATTTAAATTTCAATATTAAGATTTATTATTAATTTAATAATTATGATGTATAGAAGTTATATACATATGTCAGATAGTTTATAAATGTATAGAACAAAAAATAATAATAATAAAAATAAAAAAAGACGTCATCTTATAATCTAAATACTAATAATATACATACAATATATATTTTAAAAAAAGTTATTTTGATTGTAATAAGTTATTTAAAACCGAGTGAATACACGATTTATTTTATATATTTATTCTGTGGGTGTAGAGTTCGAAATATTATATTAATATAATAAAATAATTAATATAATATATAATATTGGTATTAATAAATGTTTACGTTCTCAGTTTAATCATATTATCACCAATACTTGCATTACTGCACCTAATTAATTAACTTTATAATAATGATTTCCTTTCCAGTGACTCCGGTATTGTTATTGTAAATTGCTATGTATTTAGTCCTGCCAGCAACTACGCCCAGTTGTTCAACCACTATAAAATTAGAAACTAACCCATCACATACAATATTACCGACCTAAAGTTTAATGGGCTACGATAATTGATTTATATAATAATAAGGACGCCAACAATGCTGGCAACAATACATGGAATTTTATTTTAATAGGGTTTAACGCCTTGCGTCCCTCTCGCTCGCACAATCCAACATTTTCAAAGTATTTTACAGAATTTAAAATTACTGTCAGTTTAGACATATATTTTCCATATACCTACCTAATTTTAGACAGAGGGAAATAGGAAAAACATTTATAACGAATCTCTTCTATTTTACGAAAACAAATCTATGAAGAGAGAAGGCAAATTTGTTAGCATTCCATGGATTCACAGTGCGGGTGCCGGGTCCATCGTATGTCGGTAAGAGGCTTCGGGCTTGCGACCAACTACGGGCTGGTTAGCAAAACTCACCATCCACCATTCTGCTCCTTTCCCTACCCACTCAAATACTGTATGTTTCCTTTAATGCCGTTTTGGAAGCGATTTAAAAATGTATTTATAATATCTCTATAACTAAAATGTCCGTAATTTTATTTCCTAGAAAGAGACTATGTTGCTCAAAAGTACATTCAAACTTTTAAAATGTTGGATTGTGCGAGCGAGAGGGATGCTTAGCGTTAAGCCTTCTTAAAACTAAGACAGAAGCTCGATACTGGACCTATTAGGCATAGGAAGCCACTACATGATATTATAGTACCTAATCATTACATCGGCTTAAAAAAAAAAAAGACTACTTATAGTATATACCGCCTCCGTGGTCTAGTGGTAACAAACGTTGCCGTGAACTCGGGAGGTCGTGGGTTCGATTCCCACCGGGGGCAAGTTGTACATTGTATAATTTGTCTCGGTCTGGGTGTTTATATGTATAATATGTATATATTTACAAAAAAAAGTATAATATGTAGTTTATCAACCATCTAGTTTCCGTAACACAAGCCTCGTAGCTTACCACGGAAACTAGATGGCGCTGTGTGACCTGTCTGGAAATATTTATTATTATTATTATATAGGTGTAATCAGAAACGGTTAACAAAACCAAATACCAAGTAGCTCGGTCAATATTTCTCCTTTATCGATCATGTCGAGATATTTAAATCAATTTTCTTAAATAATAAACTCAACTGCATTTAACGCCATCATACAAATAATACAAATACAACTTCGTCAGTAAAAAAATCATAAAACCTTATAACAATAATATGTGCATGTAATTACTCACACACGAAAAAAACGTCAACAAACACTTTTAAAAATTGAATTTATTATTTTGCTAACAAACTAAAATAACAATATAAAACAATTCATGATTGCTTCGCTTTCGTAATATTTGTAGCATTTAAATGAAAACGCCACCAATCAGAATGTTAACGAAAACAGTCCGCAACGCATATTTTATCTATAACAGTCCTTGCCCAACCAAACCAATTAGCGTAAAAACCTTTGGTAACATCCAACGTTATAAATTTGGCACTTAGCCTGACGCAAATTTTGAGTGCTGTCAGCAAATAAAATGTGCTGCAGTTATAGGTTGGCGCAAGCGACACGCTGCACTAAATTCTCACACTATTGCGTTTTTCATTGTAATGTCGTTGTCATTTAATTAAATTGATTGGTTAACGAATTTGTAAAATAACTAAAATTATAGTTCAAATTATACTTTAAAATTAAATTTGAGCGTAGGTTTATAGGGCGACAGTCTTGTAACAACGCTTACACTTAAAAAAAAAACAAAATGATCGTGGTTTGAACCCCGGCATGTACCAATAAGAAATACACTTTTCTTACGACATTTATTATAGATTTACAACACTACCGTTTTCGTGCCTAGAAGAGTTAATTCGTTGGTCACGGTTCCAATAAAAAACCTTGTGAAATGTTTAATAATGTTTCATTAAAAATGAAATCAGACCCTCGCCTAAACGGACAGGCAAGCGTGATGAAGGCCAAAAACTTCAGAAACAAAAACTTCTGAAAGGCCCATCATGCCCATGGAAGACAGTGGAGACCTGGGATAATGTGTTCCATAGAATAATGATGATGATGATGCTATGAAAGTAATTAAAAATATTTGAAACATTATTTACAAAATATAAAATAAAATTAATATTACGGATAAGGATATAAGCCCCATCCGGCCAGAACAGCGTTCACTGAATACAGTCGGGCTTGCGACCGACAATAGGCTGGTTTAGAACGTAGGCCTTCTTTTTTTATTATGCAACAAGACGCTCACCATCCACCATTCTGCTTCTCTCCCTACCCATCCAAATACTGTTTGATTCCGTTAATGCCGTCTTGGAAGCTTGTTTCATAAATGTATTGACAGCAGACTTGCTTAGTCCCAATTTTTTCAGTAAGTTGTTTCAGTTGGTGCAAAGATTTTGCTGTAATTTCTCTAGCACTAACTTTAACTGCGTAAAGCTCAATCCTTTCTGATCGTTTAATTTAAGCTTTCAACAAAATGTATATTTTATTTATAACCACAGCTCTTGTGTTATTTCAACTTTTATGATAGTCATTATGGTATTATTATTATTTACCCAGCCTGCCGAGGCGGGGAAGTATCCACCGTTCGTGCCGATAAACCGAGTAAATTGTATCCACAAGTTTCGGGATCAGGCTCGAATTGCCGTCATACCCAGTCAAGCTGGCATAGTGTTAGGGACTGATGTCAGTCATGAGTGTCTGATTCCAGTTGCTAACATTCATGGGCCTCGCGCGCCATTTATCATCAGGTGGGCGCAAGAACACAAGAAGTGCTAAAAATAAAAACATTGACAGAAATGAACTACGGCATGGTTAGTTTAGTCTGTCACTATTACATTTTGGCGTGAAACAAAAGTGTTTTAAAACTTGTACGTAAAAGTCATATAAAATGTGCGCGAGTTCGTTATCACGTGTAAAAGGTTACATTTATTTACCTTTTGTTTATATTTATACAGTACTTTTAAATTGGGTCCTGTATATAAAATTGTCCCGTTAAAATGTGTATTGTGGTTGGCAGCGAGCCAGTTGCGGCAAGTCTCGTCCGAATTTCTCACTTGCGCCGGTACATCTATCAGCGAAGAGCCACATCAAAACAACAAAATCCAAAAACACATATTAATACTTCATATTGAAAATGTTTTTGTAACTTATTCAAATAACTACGTAGTCAACAGTTTTTGTATTTTTTGCAAGCATTGTGATCGCTGCTGAAAAGCTATTTACTGTCATAAACGTTGCCTAGATGTCGCTCTGCAACTGATTTCGACGACTACCCCCAACAGAAAAAACGTATGATAGAGTATTGTTTGTCACGCACCTAATTATTATAATAAAATGCGTGTAAAGCCGAAAAAACAAACAAACACCAATGCTGCTGCTGATATACGCACTATGTTTTTTTTTTTACTAGTAAGACACCCTGCGCCCATCTGATGGTAAGTGGCGCTCAAGGTCCATGAATGACTAACATCAGTCCCTAACACTATGACGGCTTAACTGGGTATGCCGGTAATTCCAGCCTGATCCCAAAACGTGTGGATACAACCTACAGGTTTTATCAGCATAAACGGTGGACACTCCCCCGCCCCAGCAGACTGGGAAAATTACCACCATCAGTCCGCCTACCTATTTGTTGTTGTCGTTAAAAGCATGTGCCATTTGCAATTATGTCAAATGCCAATTTTTACTTTCGAGGAGAACTAATATTGTAAGCTTGTCATGGTTATATTTATATAAAAATAACACCGCTTGAAACAAGAGTTACTCAAAAATGAAGGCTCCTAATCAAAAACGTGATTTAATAAAAACTTAATTGTTATTTACTTATTTTAAAACTTTATTGCACAAAGCACAGAGGCGGAATAATGTCGGTAGACATTCTCTGACAGCCAAACCTTAGGGACAAATTTGAACAAATGTAGATGCAATGAAAGTAACAGTAATATACAATTATAGGATAATTTAACAAATATATACCTACTCATATATTCTTATATATGTATTATAATATCAATATAGTAAATACTAATACATGCACAAAATTGTACATAAACATACACAAATACAACTTACTAACGTGGTTTAGAGCTATTCATAAAGTCTGAATAGACCAGTTTTTTTTAACGACAATCTGTTAGTTGCCTGCCTTATGTTTCCTGGAAGATCATTGCATAATTTTTTGGCAGCTACTACGAAGGAGTTGGAGACAAATCCAGAATGATGTGAGGGAACAGAAAGAAGAGAGTTGTGAGAAGAACGTAAATATTTATCGTCATTTATATCGTATTTACGACACTGAGGATGCTAGAAATACGTTTCCTTATCGAGTTACCTATAGATATTCCCATCACATTCAACCACACAAGCATATCATCAAGACGGCTTCATTCACCTCTGTCCTACACACCTGTCGCTTTCTACAACATACTCATTTATATGCATGCAAATTCAATATGTATATTATGGTACTCGCACTCTATCTGCACGATTTAAGATTAGATGGTAAAGTATCATCACGACTTTGATCATGACATGTGACAAGCTTGTCTATGTCTAGCGTACCAAACTCGAGAATAAATAAATAAAATTAATCTTAACCCGACCTGGAATCGAACCCAGTATCTCCGCGTCTACATCCACTGGCTTAACCGATAGACCACGCAGGCAGTCAGTTTAGATTGCTTTCTACAAATGTACACCATACTAATTGTGAATTATAATAGGTACTGTAACGGGTAGATGAAGGTTACGGAGTTTTATTTAAATTTTAATGAAGAATAGTATTGTCATTAATACGACTATAACATAGTCGATAAGTTTTTGTTTTGAAAAGAAAAAAAAGAGAAAATCGAGAGGTCGGACTGAGAGGTCGACAGAGCGAGTATTTTTATAGATTAAAATAATAATTCCGGTTAAAGTCAATTGCGTAAAGTGTCCCACATAGGAATGTGTTTAGTTTTTTGTAAATTTGTAATTACCTATATCGAAAATATAAAGTATCAAAAAGTTAATGCATTTTTAATAAAAAAGCAACTACATCCAACCATTATCGACGAGCTTGCCACTTGTCATGATTGGCCTATAGTAAAGTTGGCTAAATGTGAATCCGCTTATTTATAAGCGTGGTTTCTGACTACCCCGAAAGGGAAAACGGTCGTGATGATACATCCAACCGCGGGCGTTGGATAATCCTGTGACCGCAAAGACAGGTTACAATACCTACAGGACCATGTGTAATTCCCAAAAAAGCAATTTATTTATTTAGATATTTATATACCTGATGTCATTGGTAAAATCCTGTTTTGAAACAATAAAGCAACTTATTTAAAATATAAAAATCATTATCTGAATAAAAAAACACTACTGTATGGTAAATAGGGCTGCGTCTGAAAATACCTAAAGGCTTGAGAGTAATACGGCCAGCATAATTATCTTTTGACATGTTTAACGTATACCTATAAAGCATGAAGCCTTAAATATAGTGACAAACTAACTACCAATTACGTGGAACATATCAAAATTTTGATCATAGATTTTTACTCGATGAATATTATCTAGTATTCACAGATAACATTCTTTAAATCGTACAATGATTTTATTGTTTTTTTTTCGGTTGTGGAGCATTGTTACCACCCTGGGTGCAAAGTATGCCCAAGATACATTACTACAGTTTTCGTGCTAAGTCGTATATCCGACTCTTGGAATGGTCCAGAAATCGTCATAGAACTAATTGTAGACTAACCTGTCTTGCCAGAGTTTATAAAGTCGTATTATAATTAGTTAAACAATAAAAAATATTTGGTACTAAAAATCGCTGCAATGTTAAGAGGAAACGATGTAAAATCACTAGGACATGTGAAGTGTCATCCGGGGCGTCGCGCAGCCATTGAGTGGCGATCGCTTGTTTTTTGCCGCGTTCGATGGACGACGAAACTCAACTGCGACGCTCGAGGGCTCTCCCAGCCGAAAGCATCGCGTATTCTGTAGGGAGTCGGCACTGTGTTTTATGAGGTCAAGAGAGAAGGTTTGCACAAAAAACACGTTGCGTAATAAATTACGCACTGACACATTCAGATTCGCCCATAACGCGCGCGGTCTGTAATATATTGTTTTTGCTGGTGTTGGTTTTGCGCCAGTTATTGAGAAAGTGCGCTGAATTAGAACAGTTTATGGATATAATGCTGCGACTTGTAAAAAATGCCTAATGTTGCTCTTGTAAGCAAATATCAGAGCAATTTAAGATAAGTATCCATAGTTCGAGTTAAAAGTTTAAATATATATCTTACAAAAGATTAATTCAAACTATAAAGGTATATGAACCCTTTATATGGTCAAACCAAACGGTGGCCCTTCAGGCTGGGGTCGTGTCGTCAAGCAATTTTGCGAAATTTCGTAAAAAGATGTTAAATAACTTTATCGCTGCGTTATTTGTTTCTCATAAAATAAATAAATAATGATAAAAAATACAATTATAGTAAATTAAACGGGGTGGAATAAAAATATCTCTATCTAGTCACTGTCTATTTGATTTTTAAGTTTTAAAAGTGAAGTATCATCATGACCGTTGTTTACCACGCTTTTGTTAAGAGCGAGTTCATATTTAGTCAACTTTACTATACGTACGAAACTCGACAATTTCACAAATAAATAAAATAAATTATTGTGTCCCAACCAGGAATCGAACCCGGTACCTTCGATTCCAAATCCACGGACTTAACCGCTACACTACGAAGTCAGTTAAATTTTATCAATGAGTTATGTATTTTCTTTTTCTGTATTTTTTTGAAATAATATACAGTCATCTGTTATGGAAATCTTTTATTTAGCAATACTTTAAACAAGTAAACAGCTGTTGATTTTTTAAATAAAAATTTCATTATTTTATTTTTTTAAAGTAAAATATTCGAATTCTTATATGTAACTTATCTTCCCTCTCTTGTAAACGTGGCGACACGTTGAAACTAAATAAGCATAATCAAAGCGGTGCTCTTGTAAATACCTATCAAGAGAAGTGCAGATGTTCTGTTGTTTCAATTTAAGAGCAAGCAAAACGTAAGAAGTTCTTGTTGCTGAGCGGCGAGCTTCCAGCAAAACTTTGTACTTCGCAACATTGTCGTCTAATCTCCAGACCACCAGAGAGTGTCATGTCAAATAATTATACTAGTAATAAATAAGTTTTACTCATTGCAATTATATCATAATAAAATTTATATTTTAATTCGGAATATGAACAAAAATACCTACGGTTTGTAAAAAATACAATCCTTTTCATTGTTAACGCAATTGAAAAATCCGGTTTATAAATTTTGTGTAGGTACGTCATGTTTAAGCCCCTTAAAACTCAGAGTGTAAAACATCATTAAGCCAATTTTATTCCGCAGCTGTAACGATGATGTAACGCTCTTAACATAATATATGCAACGATACGGATTTTAAAAGATGTTTAAAGATTCATAAATGTAAGCTCTCCACCTCAGTCGGAGTCATAAAGTTGAGTGTAATGTGTCTGAATATCGTATTAGTATCATAACACAGCGGTAACTTTGGGCGTTAGGCCGACTTTCACGCACCTGGTGACACGAATAAACCATGTAAGTGTGGTCCAATATTAAGTTAAGGTTGTTTATTGCAAATATAGATATATTTTTAGATACTTTAGTTTTCTGCCTTCCGTGCCTGCTGCTGCTGCCTCCGTGGTCTAGCGGTTAAGTCTGTGGATTTAGACTCGGAGGTACCGGGTTCGATTCCTGGTCGGGACACAAAAATATTTATTAATGCAAATAAATACATTTAATTTATTTGTAATATTTCTCGAGTTTGGTACGCTGGAGACATCGACGAGCTTGCCACTTATCATGTCATTGGCCTATAGTAAAGTTGGCTAGACGTGAATCCGCTTATTCATAAGCGTGGTTTCTGACCACCCCGAAAAGGAAACTGTCGTGATGATACTTTACCTTTTTTTACTTTAGTTTTTAAGCGCTTGGCCACTGCACAAACAGGAGTCGTCATTAGGATAACAAAAATAATAGTAATTTAAATCCATCCATATCCATCCTATAATTAAATATGTGAAATAAGCTTAGCATTTATGTATGTCTGTTAGTACATCTTTCACGTCTATATTACTGGACCGGTTTTGATGATATATAGCAGAGATGTTCATTGAAACCCAGATACGACGTCATATATGTGATTCCACAACCATTTATATGTCTCTATGTTTAATTCGCCTATACCCTTATATTGGTAGTAATTTTATTAAATGGCTACTTCTTTTGAAGTGTGACTAGGCGGGGTATAACCACTGATATATCGAAAATCTTAAGCATCACCTAGACTTCGAATGTGGTTTCGTAATCTACATAAAATTTCGACAAAAAGTACATGAAAATTACAACTCGTCACAGTAAGTAACAATGAGTTGTCATTATTTAAAGTTATTTTTTCGTATTTATATGCCACACTTACTTACCCTAATTGTTTTTTTTTTTTTTAATTACAAATATTCCCTGAATTCGAATTCAATAATTAAGAAAAAAAAAGTCGGAAATTGTTGGTTGTGGTGTAATTAACCAAAAATAAAAGTTTTTTTTAATGTAAAAAGTAAAGTATCAATACGACCGTTTCCCTATCGGGGTGGTCAGATACCACGCTTATAAATAAGCGGATTCACATTTAGCCAACTTTACTTTAGGCGAATCATGACAAGTGGCTAACTCGTCGATGTCTCCAGCGTACCAAACTCGAGAAATAACACAAATAATTTAAATATTAATTAAATGTATTTATTTACAATAATAAATATTTTTGTGTCCCGATCAGGAGTCGAACCCGGTATCTCCGAGTCTAAATCCACGGACTTAACTGCTAGACCACGGAGGCAGCTTTTTAAATGTATACTTAATAAATATAATAATAAAAGTCATTAAACGTTTATAAAACTATGTGTTTAATTTTTGCCGAAAGGTATTTCTATAAAAATAATTAGTTTTGAAACGTTAACAGTTAAAATTAATTACCAGTTCATATGCGGTGTAAAATCTAAATATGACATTTGACCCTAGGGCCATCTGATGGCTTTTTTCGCTTATATTACACGGGTAACGCTGACAGGTCAAACAGCAAAGCAGCATAAATATATGTACATAAAATCAATCTGAAACTTGTAATATCCATTTATTGCAAAGTGCACGTCACGGTGTCTATAAATGTCTAGTTACAGAGCAACTGCCATTAATTCATAGAGTGTTCTGTGCAGCAGCTGGGATTATTTGAACCTGTCACGGCGGATGGCCGGCTTCTCCGATGTTAGCTCTTTGATCGGCAAACTTGGAGCACTTGGCACTGGGGGCTAATTCTACTACTCGACTTGCATCTCGATTCGAATTGTTTTAAACAAAAAAAATATAAAATCTCGAAAGGAAATAATTTCAAGTTTTCATGATCGATTCACTTTTGCGTCTCGAATTCGTAGAATAAGCGCTCATCGTGAGAATTTAAAATTTAATGTTGTAGGAATAAACACATTTAATTTAGGCACAGAATATTTGTTATTTATTTAAAAAAACAATTACACTGAGTTAGGGTTAATGTGGCATATAAATACGAATAATTCACTTTAAATAATGACCATTCATTGTTACTGACTGTGACGAGTTGTAATTTTCATGTACTTTTTGACGTAATTTTATGTAGATTACAAAAATACATTCAAAGTCTGAGTGATGCTTAAGAATATCTATATCACAGTGGTTATACCTCGGCTAGTCACACTCCCCCCTTAGTTGGGGAAAAAACAGAAAAACAAATGTATTTTTAACAAAGTAAACAATTATTTTGAAAGAGATGGCTCTATAGGTCCACTAGTTAAGACGTTTGTCTATATTATAGAAAAGTGTAGCCATTTATTAAAATTACTACTGCTGTGGGGTATGATAAGCAATGTCTATACTTTCCCCATATCACCATTACCCCTTACCTTAAATGATTTTGATACTCAAGATATTTAGAATAAGTAATTGCAGGATTTTGGACGGTCTAATCTGATATAAATAACGTACATATATCGTATTATAAAAAAATCTTAAGGCTTTCAAATATTATATATTGTGTTACACCGCTTGATTTTGTATGCTCTTATTTTGAACTAATAGGTTATTAACTATATTAACCGGTAATTCTTAAATAGCCAATTTGTATCGAGAAGGCAAATTAAAAATCATATCCGACAAGTCTTGAAAAACAAAATTTAGTTTAATCTTGCTACCTTGGCCTATATTATTTTATTAGGATTATATAATATGTATTTTATTGTATTCGTATTTATTACATAAGTAAATTATGATCCTATTTATCCCATAGTTTACTAATTATTATTATTTTTCTCTTATTTTTATTTTATATATATATATATATCATTTAATTTTTCTGACTCTGCACCCACAATATTCATTCTATCACTGTCCCAAAGGTTAGCTGGAAGATAATACTTTTTTATGGTATTATGCTCGCCTATGTACATCTTTTTATATTTTGTGTGCAATAAAGGATTTTATTATTATTATTAAAGTTTCTTAGGACAAGTTTTTATCAATAAAATAACAATATTTAATTTTATTATTTAGGTAGCTTTTAATTTATATTAAATGTACTATTAAGCATATTTAAAATACAAGTATTGTATATAATGTACAATTATAGTAACTTCGAATAAAATAACATAACGTCACCCTGTTTAATATTTATTTAATTACACCTACTTTCATGTAAAATGCTCATCATTGTCCCTAAGGTTGACAGACATAGATAATGTCTAAATGCATTAGTTCCGCCCCTTGTATTAAGTGCAATAAAGTTTTAAATAAATATTATATCGTGATTAACACGAATGTTGAGAATCAGCCTCCTCGATGTTCTAAGTTAGAATCTCGCTTCTAAGACAAGCGTAAAGTTATTTTTAGTTTAGTCTAGAAATGCTCTTAAATAGAAGTAATATCTTTACTTTAGCGTGGGACAATTGCGCTGTTGGTGTTCTACATTTCGATTTAGTAAAAAAAAAAAATATGTTAAATTAAACTCTGAACTAAAAATATTCAAGAGGTCTTAGTAAGAGATATATAAAAAAAATCCAAAATAAAAATTATATTTTACACAATATGAGATTATCCATAGATACTATATAAATGATATATAGTGGTCAAAATCCGTGATGGCTCAGCTGTGAGAACACTTTCCTTATAATCCCAATAAAGGTCATTTCGAACCCCGGCATGTACCAATGAGGAATACACTTTATTTCTATTTGTTTATTTCTCATAGATTATAACACCAACATTCCCGTGCCTCGGAGAGCACGTTAAGCTGTCGGTCCTGGCCCTCCTGATGGTAAGTGGCGCGCAAGGTCTATAAAACTGGAATCAGACACTCATGACTTACATCAGTCTCTAACACTATGCCGACGTGACTGGGCATGACAGCAATTCGAGTCTGATCCCGAAACGTGTGGAGTAACGATTCTGAATAAGATATTTAATTTACTATTATCTATAAACTATGGATTAATAATATATAGGTTAAAAATATTTTAAATAGAATAGACCACCAATGAAATTAAACTTGCTACCAAAGCAGAAGTTTCAACCCTTTAATGGATAATAGACATACCTACCGGTTGCTTTGTTGTTAACTTGGGAACTGAGAACTTGCTAATTGCTAGTATTAAGTAGGCTTTTTAAAACTACATTTTGTACTTACAAAATATCTTATTAGTAGGTTCTTTACTTTACTTTACTATATGAATATCATGACAAGACAGTGGCATGCTTGTCGATGTCCCTGGCGTACTTACTACGACTGACGTGCATACTAGCGGGTTTTTACGTATATTTATGAAATAAATAAAATAATATTCGTTTTTAAGACCAGCAAGCAAACTCAGTGTCTCTCATTCTAACGGGCTAACTACTAATATTCTATCCATTTTGCCCTTATTATTATTATTTCCAAATTGTAATATATATATATACCGTGTGTAATTGTCAAAAAAGCAAATATTTTTTTTAGAGTAAGGTGTCAAAAATGCTGAGGATCTCGTGGACTGAGCATCGAACTAACATATCGATTTTAAACCAACTAGACATATCGACTAGGCTATCCACCATATGCCTTCGTCGGATACTCCAGTACTTCGGACACATTGCCAGAAAAGGAGGGGATAACCTGGAGAAACTTTTTGTTACTGGCAAGGTGGATGGAAAGAGACTGAGAGGCCGTAGTCCGGTACGCTGGTCCGACCAAATCCGATCCACCACCAACACTAGCGTCCATGATGCTATGCATGCCGCCGAAGACAGGAACGGGTGGCGTGCTATCATCAAGACGCACACCAATTCATCGGGAGGTCACGACCCTCATCAATGAGGAAACACGACGCAAGGAAGGAAGGTCATTTGTGGAACCCTTTTTTCAAAAATAGAATTAAACTTTTTTAAAGTAAAAATCTTTGTTCGAAAAACATAACATTAATTGATCTCGCTCACAGCCGAAAGACGAAATAGAGAGTTAAACAATTACGTAAGTCAACGTTCTCGCGATCGTCGAGCTCTCGCTACCTACTTGATTAGGGTCGGTATGAGTGGGGATATTTTTAGGAAAACTTCTCTGCGCTGTAACTTAAAATTTTATAACTGAGTAATTAAAATAAAAAATATGTAGTTCTTTAATTTTATTCTAGATTATAATATAAAAATATTTGCTCTTTAACAAATACCACGCAGTATAGAATACAAATAATACGGCGCGTGGTGGCTCGGTTGTAAGAACGCGTTCCTTAAATCCTACAAAGATCGGTTCAAACCCACCCGACAAGTACCAATGAGAAATACACTTTTCTTAAGTACATTTGTCTTAGATTTACAACACCACCGTTCCCGTGCCTCGAAGAGCACGTTAAGCAACGGTCCCGGTTCCACTAATACCAACTTGTGGAATCATTAATAAATTGTCATAAAAATTGACATCAAATCCTCGCCAAGACGTCTGGCCAGCGTGGCGAGTGTAGGCTAAATTTTCCAGATATATGTTCTGGAAGGCCCACTCCAGCAGTGGAGGTCTAGGACGCTGTGTTCTAGGGGCTGTAATAATGATGATACAATACAAATATATAATAGTTAATGCCCATCTCCGGCAATGGAGGTCTAGGACTCTGTATTCTAGGGGTTTGTGATGATGATGAACCACAATAAAATAGGTAAAGTATCATCATTTTTTGATTCACATTTAGCCAACTATACTATAGGCCAATCATGACAAGTGGCAAGCTCGTCGATGTCTCCAGCTTACCAAACTTGAGAAATATCACAAATAAATTAAATATTAATTAAATGTATTTATTTACATTAATCAATATTTTTGTGTCCCGACCAGGAATCGAACCCGGTACCTCCGAGTCTAAATCCACGGACTTAACCGCTAGACCACGGAGTCAGTTAAAAAATCTATTATTTACTGTTTGTTTTGTTGGGATCATAAAAATATCATCACGACCGTATCCCTTGCAGGGACCACCCCTAAGAAACCAAGCTCAAGGAAGCGAGTTCACATTTAGCCAAATTTACTATAGGCCCATCGTGACAAGTGGCAATCTCGTCGATGTCGCTAACAGGTTCTCGATCAGGAATCGAGCATAGCACCTCCTCGTTTAAATCTACGGCCTTAACCGCTAGACCACGGAGGCAGTGTAGGCAGCTTACAAACGTTTAATTAATTATTTAATAAACTGTAACCTGCTAAACCATAAAAATATAGTAACCATAATTAATTTTCAAACAACTTTTCCATATATTAAATTCCTCCATATTCAGTATTTTCATAAAACAAATTCATTCACCGTGAATGCTTTTATCTATTTTCATTATTCAGTGGATTTAACGCTATTGTTGTTATTCTATACCTACTCTTATTTTTCTTATATCTCATGAATTTATCATATTTGATTTTTATCAGCCAAACAATTACTGTACACAATATTTCTATTGTATTTTTGAGTCCTAAATTTTAAAATGTTTTAATATCCATTTTGTTAAATCAACTACAAAGTTAAACTCTTTGGAAGTAGTAGTAATAATGATGATTATGTATACGTATGTATTATAAATTAGGACCTTCGAATCATATTAAACAAAATAAATATATATATATATAAATACAAAAAATGTAAAGTATTGTCACGACCGTATCCTTTTCGGGGTGGTCAGAAACCAAGCTTTTAAAGGAGCGGATTCATGTTTAGTCCACTTTACTATAGGCCCACCATGACAAACGGCAAGCTAGTCGATGTCTCTAGCGTACATCTTGGAGCTGGACCTTTTAGGACATATATCTGGAGAATTTGGCCTACACTCGCCACGCTTTCCAGACAGGCTGACGAGGATCTAATGTCAATTTTTGAATTAGGATTTAATAACGATTCCACAAGTTAGTATTGGTGGAACCGGGGCCGACGCACGGCTTAACGTGCTCTCCGAGGCACGGGATCGGTGGTGTTGTAAATCTATGACAAATGTACGTAATAAAATTTGATTTAAGGTGTTCTGAGCAGGAATTAAACCCGAAATAATAATAATAAATACTCGTCGTAAATTTAATGAATGGCATAAATTAGAATAAATCTGGAAATAATAAAGCATTAGTACTCATATAATTGCACTCTTAAATAAACCTGCCAGGCTGTAACCAAATTATAATTAAAATAATAATTTAACCATAGTAAGTGTAAATTTTGTAAGTCAAACATACCTTACTGCAGATTATATGGTGTGGCTATCTAAATTATTAGAACAGTAACAGGCGGACAGACACGGGCGCATCTGGGAGTCGAGATTGTTCATAACTAATGTCAGTGTACTGACTAGATTATTGTTATATCCTATAGGATCTCGAACAGGTTATCCACAGTACAACAGCCCAAATATCGACCTTATCCCCATAAGATATACTTGAAATTGAAACAATTCAATTTAACAATTTTGGTGTGTTAGTTAGTGGTTGGTGGCTGGGATCGGAGCGGCAGGTCTTCGGGGAGTCTTTGCCCTGCTAACGTCTTTCCTAATTGGCAGTCAAAGTTCTAACTGAGACGAAGATTATGTAACGCATTAAGGTTAAGGTGAGTTGATTACGTCGTATTAGGATTCGTTAATTCTAAGCTTTGTCGTATAATAACTGCCTCCGTGGTCTAGCGGTTAAGTCCGTGGTTTAGACTCGGAGGTACCGGGTTCCATTCCTGGTCGTCACACAATAATATTTATTAATGTAAATAAATACATTGGCCTAAACTAAATTTAGCTAAATGTGAATCCGCTTCTTGATAAGCGTGGTTTCTGACTACCCCGCAAGGGATACGGTCATGATGATACTTTTTGTTGTATATTTTTCGTTGTAATATAAAAACCGGGGTTTTAATTAAAAGTATGTCAACAACTTTAACACAATGTTGACCTATTTATAGAGATGGAAATAACAACTAACAAAACCGTGTACCTTAAAAAGGCAGCCTAAAATGTTATTATAACAAACGAGGAGAGCACCTGGTATATTTTGCACAATGAAGGCGAGATTAACAAACATTGTGGCTACTCTTTCTGGCCGGGCTGAGCTACGGCGTTCTGTCACGCAATACCTTTACAATTTGTGCCATACGACTTGCTGAAATATGCCTTTGAATACAAAACGCTTAGGCTGGTGGTACCTTCATAGTGGGATCGAGATTAGATACGAGCTGATTTATTTAAATAACATATTTCAATATAAAGGCCTTGACTTTTCTTTTGCTGTAAATAATAATTGAATATGTACCCCCATACCGTAGCCACTATCTGTACGCATATGTATATGTGTACATTTGGAGACTCTTCCATCTGTCGCATGCTGTAGTTTGTTTCTTTTATTATTTTGTAATTAAAAGTAATAATATATTTAAAAGGGTGTCTAGGCGTTGACTGCCGACGGACAGACCTATACATATAGGCTTAGTTCGGCTGCAAATGTCTGTTTTTCTGTGCATGCATAATGAAATATGTTATTGTTTTCATATCGTGTAACTTTTTTACTGAATAAAGATATTATTATTATTATTATAGTGTTTTTCTATTCATAACCTGGAGTCCTTCAAGCTAAATACGAAAATACATCTTGATAGGTCGACATAATTGCTATATATTATCTAAAAATAAAAAAGTAAAGTATCATTACGACCGTATCCCTTTCGGGGTAATAAGAAACCACAATTTTTGTTTTGCGGATTTACATTTACCTAACTTTACTATTGGCCTATCATGGCAAGTGTCTAGCGTACCTACGAAATTCGAGAAATATTACAAATAAATTATTGTGTCCAGACTAAAAATAGTACTTCTGAGTTCTGAGTTTAACCGCTAGATATAAATAAAAATAGAACAAGTACGACTTATTTGTTTGACATTGCATTTTTAAATCGTATTTTCCGGAAATCACGTTAAAGAAAAATAAACCAGGAGTCGCGATTTACTGTAAATAGGAATTTGATTTCGTAATTAAAACTTCCGGCGCATGAATGCTGGTAAATTTAACGCATAAAATTGAATTTACTAGTTTTTATAATAAAAACAATTTCCTCGTATGCTTTCGTTGGAAATATACCGCGGTCCAAAATATTTAAATATTGTTTTAAAATAAATATAATTACAGGTTACGGGTTTGCGCCATTTGATGTCGAGACCCTTCTTAACTAAACGTCTGGAATCTGAAATCTGAAGGCAGGAAGGCTCTCAATTATTTCTGCCAACGTATTAGCCTCGCCTTTACAGAGGGAAAATGATGTTAGTCTTCTTGGGACTATCCCTGATGGAATGTCACTTGAGGACATTTTCTATTTATAGTTTGTTTTTTATTAGGTTTATTTTATTGTTATTTAATTTATTTATTTTATTTTAATAGTTTCTAATTATTGTTTTATATTTGGTAGTATATTGTGTGCTTGATTTGTGCGGTGGTGGATCGGTTGTAAGAACGCTTACCTTAAAAATCTTACAAAGGTCGGTTCAAACTCCCTCGGCATGTACCAATGAGAAAAACACTTTTCTTACGTACATTTGTCGTAGATTTACAACACGTCCGTTCCCGTGCCTCGGAGAGCACGTTAGGCCGTCCGGTCCCGGTTCCACTAAATACAAACTTGTGGAAACGTTAATAAATTGTCATAAAAAATTTACATCAGATCCTCGCCAACCCGTCTGGCCAGCGTGGCGAGTGTAGGCCGAATTCTTCAGATATATTTCCCTCCTCAAGACAAAAGTTTTCAACCAGTGCGTTCTTCCAGTAATGTCGTATGGTGCAGAAACGTGGACACTGACGGTGGGTCTGGTCCACAAGTTCAAGGTCGCTCAGCGAGCTATGGAGAGAGCTATGCTCGGGATTTCACTAAAAGATAAAGTCAGAAACGTTGACATCCGTCAAAGAACCAAAGTTACCGATATAGCTTTTAAAATTAGCAAGCTGAAGTGGCAATGGGCTGGACACATATGCCGCAGAACCGATGAACGATGGAGTAGACGGGTTCTGGAGTGGAGACCACGTACTGGAAGACGCAGAGTGGGACGACCCCCCGCCAGATGGACAGATGACCTGAGGAAGGTCGCTGGTGGGGGATGGATGAGGGTGGCAGAAGATCGTGTGAAGTGGCGAGCCTTGGGGGAGGCCTACATCCAGCAGTGGAGAGACACAGGCTGATGATGATTTCCCTCCTCAAACAGTGGAGGTCTAGGACGCTGTGTTCTAGGGGCTGTAAATTACAAAAAAATATTATTATTTGATGTAATACTCGTACATAATTTTATTAAGACTAAATTTTGAGTTGAACATGTTTATAGTAGGGAAGTAGTTCATGGCTCATTTATTTTTCCTTGAAGCTTCTACGCACTAAATACTGCAACGCAAATAAATAACTAATTTCTCATTAAAATTATAATAATTATTTTATTACAGCCCCAAGAACAGAGCGGCCTAGACCTCCACTATTGGAGATGGGCCTTCCAGAACATATATCTGGAGAATTTGGCCAAGACTCGCCACGCTGGCTAGACGGTTGGCAAGGAATTATTATATTTTTTTATTGAAAATTTATTAACAATTCCACAAGTTGGTATTAGTGAATCCGGGACCGAAAGCTTAACGTGCTCTCCGAGGCACAGGAACGATGGTGTAGTAAATCTATAACAAATGTATGTAAGAATATTTAATTTCTCATTGGTTCATGCTGGGGGGGTTTGAACCGACCTTTGTAGGATTTTAAGGAAAGCATTCTTACAACCGAACTACTAAAATTATATACTTCAAATGCAATACTATATAGGTGTATAGAAAAGGAGATATTAGAATAATCTGGACCATCTTGTCCGGAAAGGTTTGAATGTAGTAGCGGAATATAATTTCGATTTGCTAGCAATCAGGGTGCTGTTGAAGGTGGCGCGTGAGAGGACTCACTAAAATATTAAATGTAGAACCACGAAACCAACATTAAATGTTGCTATGTCACCTGCGAAATTAAATTTTGAAATGGAATCGTTGTTTATGTATACGATACAAATCTTAATATTTTACCCTTCATTTTTTAAAATTTAGTTTTAATGACTTTAAATTTAATTATAAACTATTGTGCAATATATTTTGAAAATTTACAATGGACAGCGTACCAATTAAGGCTGAGTTGCACCAAAATGTAGTTTATGTTAATGTAATGATTAAAATTAAAAATAGCGTCAAATGTATCAGTTTTATGTTGAAGGTCAGCTGTCAGCTGGTCAATCGAAGTAATTTTAACTTTGATCATTACAATTACGTTCGTTAGATGTTTGTCTTCGCTTTTGTACACTAGCTCTAGCACGCATAAACTCAGTTATTAAATTGGCAGCTCGGAAATAAAACGTTATATAACGGTGTTTGTGTGTGAATTTAATAAGTGTGTAGAATGTAATAATAATAATAATTTATACAACTAATTCCTGACAATTTTTGAATATTTTCCATACCTACGAATATTCGTAATATGACAAAAAAAAGTAAAGTATCATCACGACTGTATCCCTTTCGGGGTGGTCAGAAACGATGTTTTTAATAAGAAGTACCACATTATTAGGACAACTTTCCTGTTAATTTATCTGGTACTACCGAAAACCCTTCTTTATTCGAAGTTCCGTAAAAAAGTTAAGGATTCCTTGTAAAATACAAGTAGATGTACCTACATTTTACTTAGTATAATAATGTTAAAATTTCGTTTCATAATATTGTGAATAACATTTCCATTTTGGTAAAATGTAACAAACAGGTATTTCGAGTCTCGCAAACTAAAGTTTAAAGATTGCGAATGTAACGTATTATTTACGTTGATGTCAGTTAGAGTTGGGAACTTTTCACAAAGACTCGCCCTAATACAACGTTCGATCAATAACAATAAAAGTTCAAACTTTTCTTGGAGTTTCTTGCGATTATCCATATGCCCCGATAGAGTTAGTTTTGTGATATATTTTTTAAGTGACGTGTATGAGGTACCTATATACTTTAATGTTTCCCTCTTTATATCCTCCTCATCCTTCCTTATTACTGAGGGTCGTAAAATCCTATTGGATTGGTGGTATGCGTCTTGATGATAGTGCGCAACCCGTTCTTATATTCAACGGCATTCACAGTATCATGAAAGCTATAATGTTGACAGCGGAGCGGATCTGGTTTGATCACCGCCCTGGGCTTTTGCTTCTCGATTTATATCCTTCCACCTTGCCAGTAAAGATTCGGATAGTGGAGCCCACAGTATCTAAAACTCTCGAATCACTGCAGCTTCACCGAGACGTTGCCTCTCTAAGCGTGTTCTACAAGCTATATAACGGTTTTTTTTCTAAGGAACTTCACCTTATCCCTACTTCTCTATTCCGCAACGGAAACACACGCATAGGCCAAAATTTGCATAAAAAACCGTAGCTGTTAAATTTTTGCCATCATGGACCGATCAGATGAAGGTTGCAATGGATCATCCCCTACATGAGTGCACTAGGAAAGCCGGGGTCCGAGGGGAGTGGCGACGGCTTGTTAAGCGTGCCACTAGCACTCCAATGGCGACGACGACCACTCTGCCAAGAGTGTAGCGACTAAGAAGAAGAAAGATGTGGAATTCTCTCCCAGCCAGCTTTCCCACTCTTATAGCACTGGAGTTCTTCAAGCAAAGTGTGATAAAGCATCTTGTTAGGCTGGCATAGTAGTTGAGACTTACCATCAGGTAGGTGCGATGTCACATGTGACAATTTTCATTATTTATTAAAGAAAAGTTTTTCCAGGACATCTCCTTTTTTGGAAATGTATCTGAAGTAGCCTACGAACGTGGTGGATAACCTTAAGGGTATTTCTAGTTGTTTCTTATGTGACATTTTTGCGTTGGTTCGATGCTTTGTCCATGAGATCCATAGCATTTCTTTCTTCATATACGTAGAAGGTGCGGTGATGGCTCGGTTATAAGAACGCGTTTCTTAAATCCTACCAAGGTCGGTTCAAACCCACCCGGCATGTACCAATGAGAAATACATTTTTCTTATGTACATTTGTCATAGATTTACAACACCATCGTTCCCGTGCCTGGAAAAGCACGTTAAACCGTCGGTTCCGGTTCCACTAATACCAACTTGTGGAATCTTTAATAAATTGTCATTAAAAATAGACATCATATCCTCGCCAAGCCGTCTGGCCAGCGTGGCGAGATAAGGCCAAATTCTCCAGATATATGTTCTGGAAGGCCCATCTCCAGCAGTGGAGGTCTAGGATGCTGTGTTCTAGGGGCTGTAATGAAAAAATATATATATCTCTATCGATACTTAAAAAAAATATATCCTGTCCTTGTTTTCTTATTATTCGTATTTTACTGGATCTTCAGGGTTTGCTCGTATTAAATAATACTAATAAAATAATTTGGACCACACTCGCCACACTGGTCAGACGGGTTGGCGAGGATCTGATGTATTTTTTTAATGACAATTTTTAACGATTTCACAATTTGTATTGATAGAACTGGTTTCGACGGCTTAACGTGCTCTCCGAGGCACGGGAACGGTTGTGTTGTAAATTCATGACAAATGTACCTAAGAAAAATGTATTTCTTATTAGTACGTGCCGGGATTCGAACCCACCTTTTTGGGATGTTAAGGAAAGCATTCTTATAACCGAGCCAACACCGCACCGACATTAGGATTAGCTAGTATATAATAATAGCAGTTTAAATATTAAAATAAATCGATAATTATTACCACTTTATAAATCTATCTCTATTTTAATAAGTGGATCAAGAACCACCCGGTTTTTTTTACTACCTTACACGAAATGGTAGGTATATCGTACAATAAATATATTTTATTTGATTTGATTTGAAGGCGTAAAAAAACACTTGTAAAAACTAAGAGAGCTTGTATAATTGGGAGTATGTTTGTTCGTCCGTAAAAATGTCGTTCGTTGCGTCGTCGTTGTGTCCTAAAGACTTACTCATACTCGTACATCTAACAAGGGCAGAGCCGCTGGCACAATCCGATACTTCACCTGAAACAAACGAGAAAACTTTATTACGACAGCTCTCTTTTCTTGTAAAAGAAAAATGTACCTACACGAGTTTTTGCGAACATGGCGAAAACTACAACTGTTATTATAAATAGCAATATGTAATTCTGCGTAATACTTCGCGTTTGAAGTTTATACACAACGTAGCTATCAATATGAAATTCAAAAAATATATTTCACAATAATAAATACAACATGGGTTTATTTAATATCTGTCGTGAAAAATGTGACTGCCGTATAAGTTATCTGAAGCATAAATTTCTGAGAAGTGGAGTTGTATGGAAGTGGGCAGAATAGATCACTCCCTGTAGGAAGGCGTCAATCGCAGGCTGATTTATAGACGGTGCCGAAGCAGCTTCACCGTCGGCTAAACTGTCCTACGTTTTGCTCCTGTTGTGCTCGTTGCTCAGCAAACAACTCACTCACGTGCCATCCTATATATAAGCAAAACAAAACAGTGACCCTAAAAATCGGATTAAAAAAATCTATAATAAAATAAGAAGAAAAACAAACTTCAGACAGTTCTGGCTACAGCTATAAGTTAAAAGTGAATTGTTAATTCGAGACATCTTTTATGCAAACTTTCAGTGCAAACTTGACCTAAGAATTCAATCAGGACTCGGTTGGCAATAATTGCACGATCCGAGAGCGCACTATTGCAAAACTTTACATCCCGTTGTTGGCGTTCAATTGAAAACCTCTTAACGGTATTCGCAATTCCACGCGGCGAAGTAATAAATTATTATTAAGCAAACTACAATGAAGTAAACTTAAATTTAATCTCCAAATGCGATCTGCATTTTCAAATTACAGAACGAATTAACCTCGATATTTCCTTCGACTTTCTTGCTGATTTATACTGTCAGAAGTTGATTTAAAGTTTTTATGGAAAAGTTTTAAGTGGGTACACCAATCGCTACGTTGTTTTTAGATTGCAAACAGGAAGCATGATCAATAATTCAATTTTATGCTACGACGTTTTGTTAAATTGTGTCTATAGAGCAAGGTCTATACATAATATAATTGAAACGTTTCCAAAGCATTGAAGAACTTTTTACTCCAATTTAGCAGCAATCAGGACGCCGTTGAAGACAGCGCGTGAGGCGAATGCCTAAAATATTAAATGTAGCGGTAGAACAGGCGCGGACAGCGAGCCAGCAATTTTCTATTTGCGTAAATATTGTCAGAAAATCGAGGCTGTTTGCCCCAAAATGAACTCGGTATAATGAAAGAGATACAGATTTTCAATTTATTGAAGCAGGGATGAAATCCTTGCTGAGTTATTCAATAGAATTTATTAAATTTAAAATCCTGTTTTTTATTTTTATTCCAATACAATGTTTACTCAATTATTTATGTGATTGTAATAAGGAAATATATTGTTTGACGAGATCCAATTGAAAACAAGCTAACAAGATGGTATTGGAAATATATATTACTTATTCGTTTCTATTATATTAAATAGAATATGAGCGTCGAATAAGGATAAAGTGTACTTTGAAATAGTTTAATAATTTATATGAGTGCAACGTGAAAAGGAAACGAATCCGACAAAGCATATCTCTAACGCTCCACTCGCCGACTTCTCTTTGATTTTAATTCAAGAAATATCCCTCAAACTTCTCGCTTCATTGAGATTAAACTGTGTGAGCTCATCTTTCGTCCGTTTTCCTCATCATCTATTTCTAGACTTTATTAAAGTTATCGATAAAACAATAATGTTTTTATGCTTCATTTCTATCTATTCATTTGTTTTGTATATATTTTTTCATAATATTCATCAACGAAACCATTTCATTAATATTAATGGATTTCTAGATTGAAATCAACCAATCGTTATTGTACGAGCGTTGTTTGGTTTGAATGTAGCAGCATCATCAATATGTGAAAAACTCATTCGGCTAGGTTTTAACATTGGGAATTCTGAAATATTTATTATACAGAGAGAAACCAAACAATTTTCCGAATGAACGTGCGACAGCATATTCAGGCAATTTTAAAATAAATAAGATATGGCTGGTTGCTTCCATGATTAATTTACTCCTCTTTGAAATTTGCTGCAGATTTAATTCAGAACCAGCGTGCTCAGCCCAACGCGACCCTTTTCCGGCCCTTCATCAGCAATCGGCCGTCTGAGTCGTAAGAGATCCTTAGCGTCTTCTCTGTGTCTGAGGAATTCTCAGAATTCATTCGGTAGGCGCGATATGTTGTATTTTTGCAGCGGATTGAAAAATTAAAAGTCAACATATCATGATCAAATAAAACACTACTTGAAGGTGCATTTATAAGCCTCAGTAACAAAAGAGCATGTATGAAGAGGTTGATAAATGTCAATGAAACGAAAGGGGTATGTCGTCTAGTAACAAGTGGCGCTCATTATCTCTGCCTATCCCGCAAGGGATCTGGCGTGAAGATGTGTATGCATAAAGCGATAAATAAATACGCAATCTGCTTCCTTGATCTACCTACATTGAGTCAGGATGG
Source organism: Tinea semifulvella (assembly GCA_910589645.1). Lineage (NCBI taxonomy): Eukaryota > Metazoa > Arthropoda > Insecta > Lepidoptera > Tineidae > Tinea > Tinea semifulvella. Next base: position 7,328,478 of record OU342585.1, read on the forward strand.
ACGAGCCCTTAATCTGCACGTCTTGTGTAGACTGCTTTACAGCTGGCATCTCAACTAACTAGCAACGAACATGATATTGAACGATTTGTTTTTAACTACTTTTATAGTAAGCAAGTAAACTGAATTAATAACGTCACCGCAATACCAAAGTGTCCTTAAGTCTCCAACTTGGAATCAATAACAGCACCCTATAGAACGCAACCAATCAAAGTTCGTGAAGTACCTGAACTAGCGGTAGCAGCTGACAGGGCTGTCAAAGAGTCACCGAGAAAGATACCTCTTGGCGGGAACATAAACTGACAAGGCAAGAGGAACCGTAGCGGAAATGTCCTGAACATAAATATCTTCCCTGTTTTTCTATACGATTTCCCACTGGTAATCAATACTTTTTAACCTGCTGTAAATTATAATTAATACGCGTTGCTTAATGGACATTTGTATCTAACTCGATTGAATGCCTGTTGTACTTTCTGCTGAGCAAACCAGGAGATATTCCCAATGGGAAATAGGCTCCACATGCCATATTACTCTGAACTCATCTGATTAAAGCTAATTGCAAGATAAAAAAACACATAAAGCTAAATAAAAATATTATTTACAAACAGTATAAAATAATTACAATATAAATTAAAACTACTTAAAAGTAAAAATTAAAATAATATAAACTAAACCTAATAAAAAATAAACTATAAGTAAAAAATGTCCTCTAGAGACGACCCTTCAGTGATAGTCCCCAGAAGACTGGCAACATTTCCCCTCTGTATAGCTAAGCTAATACGTTGGCAGAAATAATTGCCAGCCTTCCTGTCTCCAGACTTTTCCGTTAGCCGTTTGGACAACTCCTTGGCCAGACGCTTGGCTGAGTGTCCCCATGGGCCCATCGTCTCGACCCCAAACGGCGCAAATTCGTAACCTGTACTGAGGTTGGCGTATTTGCAGCAGCTTGAGGTTCTCAGCAGAAACCGCCGCACTTCCCGCGCTTGACAAGGTCGCCTGGATGTGTGATGGGGCTAATGTGTCTACACATGTCGCATCCCACACCAGGGACCTGCCAAGTTTCCACGGCCCAACGGTCATGCCGTCGGGTCTTTTGCCATCGCTCCGCGCAATCCCAGAGGGTTCTAGGATCGCGGGTACTCCAGCAGTGACAAAAGCCCTTCGAATGATGTCGTTCAAAGCAGCGTGACGAGGAATGCAAATTTAAATTCTTATTTTAGAGGATTAGTTAAATTTAGAAGAGATTATTATTCCTATTTATTTAAAACTTTCTTATAGTTAGAACGTTTTGATTCCAATGTAGGTATGTGACGTTAGATATATTTAGTCGATGATTTTATTGTGCTCACTACAGTTTCCTTTTCGGTAATACATTGTAATATTATATATTAACCAGTGCAGTTTGATTTAATAATCGGCTTCGCCAATGAACCTACCGCTAACATTTTGATTACGGAATATTGTTTAATAAATAATGAAATTGTTCGCTTCACCTGTCTCAAGTCTACGTCTAGACTTTTCCCCGTACTTCCCTTTGGTAATATAATTTCATGAACATTTGAACACAGGAAGCAGCTCGTCTTGTTTTCTTCCGCATTAAAAATTGTAACTTTTAAATTTTTCGCCGAAACGCTAGGCCGAGGCAATCGCGATTCTGTCTGACTGCGAAGAGCGTTTTTTGCTTTATTTGCAACAAATTGAACGAGCCACAAATTTCCAAGAGCTTTACGTTCAATTTGTGAAATGTAACCAGTTGTTTAAAAATATTTAGGACTAAAATATATTGTAGTTATACCTACTCGTATTTTATATATACCATTATAGTTCTTTTGTCATTTTAGGTTCAGGGTCGTTTTTGTATTATAGGAATTTGATAACATCGAATATGCACGTTAAGACGTTGACGAACGTAGAGTAGAGCAACTAGAGCTATAACTCCTCCCCTCTAGAACGTTTTTCAAGAGAATTATGTTCCTTGATTAAACCAAGCTGGTTGGCGAGAGTTAAATGTTAATTTTAATAACAATTCATTTACCATTAAACTTTTTAAACTGACGCGCAATAGTACACATAATTTTAACGTGTCTTTACGTAATTTACCTTTGTTTTAAAGTGATAAGTGGATAGGTTTAAATGTACCGCTTATTATGAGGCTACAACGCGCAGCTCCAGTCGACCCGTGACCACATCTCTAATAGTTTCTGTAAAAAAACTATTAATTTATTAACCGACCAAACCGGGACCGACGACGGCTTAAAATCAAAATGAAAATAATTTATTTCCATTGGTTCTCTCAAAACAACTTGGATACAGTCATAACTAATAATATCAATACAATTATCAAAACATATGTACTAATCAAAGTGGTAATAGTGGCTAAGAAGCAAAGTGTATTTTTCATTATCCAGGGTTCAAACAGCGACTTTATTTGATTTAAAGGAAGGCGTTCTTATAACAGAATAACCATCACTCTTTTTTTTAAAGACGGAAATGCATTATAGTCTAACGATACAACCACAGCCCGAAGGCCCGCGAGTTCCGCGAATCACCGTGGGGTCTCATAAGGGACCTCAAGGCGACTACGGACTAAAACCCTATAACCGTATCTCTCTCACTGTTGGCCCTGTGCAGCTAAGTTGGAGTCGTAGCTACGAGTGAAGGCACTCTTTTACCGCGTAAATACCACCGTCTCTTTTACGTCCAATATTTGTTCTCTTGGTTTTTTTAACGGTCTATAATAAATTTATTTATTAATTTATTATAGTACACGCATCGGTATATAGTACATACTCGTATGACTTGTAAAATTTAATAATAATACTCGTATAGTGATGGTTTTTAACATGCTTATTGGACCACTTTGCTACTTGGTCTTCCACTAGCAGGAGTAGAATCATTCAAAATAATCAAATTAATGACGTTTCATAAATGCCTGTAATAGGTTTATGTGAATAAATATATTTTGACTTCGACTTTGAACAAATTTTCAGAATACTTCGTAACGGTTATAATTGATGTGTAACATTTAATAATAAAGTTTTTTAAGTACTAGATTCGGCTATGATTCGTCGTTACATTACTACCCATGCGATAGTCCAAATCGATGAACTATAAATCCATTGTCTAAGTTTGCACAGGCAGTACCGCTCCGCTCTCGACTCTTGGAGATTAATTTTCTTAGTTTAGATTGTTTCGTGACCCATTGTGCAAGCGATAATTGGATTTTGTGAACTATCTGTGATTTAGTTACCTCTTCAGTTAAGTTTATTCTATTGTAAAATTAATGCAGAATCCCTAAAGGAATAATATTTTAATTAACAATAAAAACATTTTATTCGCTGTTAGTAGAGAATGTAGGTACAATCTAAACGAAAGACGTTGATATAAATAACTGATGGTAAGCAGTACGCAGGCCAGGAACTAACGACCAACCTACCTCTATGCCGTCTTAACAATAATTATTGTTGTTGTATATATAGGTTTTAATTTTAATAGTATAATCATAAACGTACTAACACAGGGCTAGCTCTTCTCACCCTATCACAAAAATGGAACAAAAGTGACTAAACACATTTTAATCCTGGTAAAAATAATGCGTCCGAATAGAACGCAAATAATAATAATAAAATCATTTATTGTCACAAAAAGTATACAGATGTAAAATAGGTGAACAATATAGGGTGATGTGTTTGTGATACCTACACGAGGTTGCCCTGTAGTGCTGGATATCGGTGCTCTTCCGTGTTATAATGTTACAACAATAAATGATGTATGTCCTCTCTATGTGTTCGTGATATATGTGTGAGTGTGTATGAGAGGGTGTGTATGAGATTTATATATATATATATAATAACCTTTTAAAACTGTGCTCCTTAAATAGAAGATGCCACAGCGAAGTTTATCAAAAAAGTAAATAAATCAAAAATTATGTAGGGTAAATACGCGATTATTGCAGATTCGCGAATAAGGTTCACACGAACTGGCGATCAAACATTAATATTAATGTAAAATTTGTTCAAATTCTAATCTAATCGCGCGCGAGAATCTTTTTCAAAAACTTCTTTGTTACCGCGTAAACGCATCGTTTTATACCCGCGATGATTGCGTTTGATTAGAACGCGCCCAATATAGGTAAGTGTAGAGTTTGTGATATTTCTTGAGTCAGGTATGCTAGAGACATTGATGAGCTTGCCACTTGTCATGATGGGCCTATAGCAAAGTAGGCTAAATGTTAACTTTCTTCTTACAAAAGCAGCGTTTCTGGTATACGGTTGTGACAATATAAATAAATAAATGATATTTTTTTTATACTGTTAGTAAAATCCGTGGCTGTGTATTGAAATGTATTGACCAATAAAGCAATCGGAGGATTAATTAAATGGTGGCCCTAAACCACCACCAGTCTACATTATTTTCTTGTCGCGTCCTTTTAAAAGTACTCATCAGTTTATTGTTTTAACACAATGAATTTATTATGACTTGAAATTACAAAATAATTAACTTAAGTTACCACAAAATTACTCATAATTAGATATAATTTCACGCAGCCTAAATTATTATAATTGCCAAAAATAGGATAGTATTGCTCTATTAAATTAAACGAATAATCAGGATGATATTTTTTTTATACTCATTAAGTAATATAATGTGTTACCGCGCCCACCCGGTGGTAAGTGTTAGAGCTATACGATTATGCATGAATTGGAGTAACCGATATCAGTTCCTACCACTATTTCGGCTCGTTAGGATAAATCTGCCTCCGTGGTCTAGCGGTAAAGTCCGTGGATTAAAACTCTGAGGTACCGGGTTCGATTCCTGGTCGGGACACAAAAATATTTATTAATGTAAATATATTTAATTAACATTTAATTTATTTGTGATATTTCTCGAGTTTAGTACTCTGGAGACATGGACAAGCTTGCCACTTGTCATGATTGGCCTATAATAAAGTTAGGTAAATGTGAATCCGCTTATTTATAAGCGTGGTATCTGACCACGCCACCGAAAGGGAAACGGTCGTAATGATACTTTACTAAGAAGCGTTTTCACACTTCGCTTGAAGCTTCGGTGAGCATTCTACATCCTCAGCGTGCGACAGATGTAAGAGACTTCAAACGTATATTATCTACACGTAGTTAAATTAAAATAACATAGTTAGGAAAACAGAATGAGTTTCTTCGATTTATTTTTAGTGTGGCTAAGTAACTATCCTTTCTGTTTCCCTTGGGACCTGTGAATTTAAGCGGGCAAAAACTAACGGAACGTAATCCCGGATTTAGACCAGTAAAGCTTCATTTTAATCCGTTTAGTTTCTGAAGCGTGATCGAATATAACGAACAAATTCCTATTACGATATTTGTCGTATTATTGGCACATCTTAGGTTTCCACTATAGCAAGTACGAGTAGCAAATATTACACTGTATCAAACTGATATTTTTTTATGTCTTATTTTTAATCGTGGCTTAAGCACACCGTGCTTTTTACACACATTTCTTTAAAAACTTTATTGCACAATGTACAAAAGGCGAAGCTTAATGCCGTTAGGCATTCTCTGACAGTCGACCTTGGGGACAAAAGAGATACCAAATAGAAATATGAGACAGTGCAAAAATAAGAGTTAAAAGAGACAGTTGATTGCTGTAACTAATACTTAACCTAATATCAAATACATATACTACTTATTATACATCATATATAAACCTACATATACTCATATATACATAGTACATACATACATATATAACTACATAATAATTAGAATAAACTAAAAACAAACATATGATAGATATATTTATACTTAATGTAGCTGACGTGACGTAGTTGGCTGTAATTTCCGTGCAAAAATTGATTAATATTATTATTTATAAACTTTTGGGTAGACCAACAACACACTACATAATACATATAATACATAACTGCCTCCGTGGTCTAGCGGTTATGTCCGTGGATTTAGAGGTGCCGGGTTCGATTCCTGGTTGGGACATAATAGTATTTATTAATTTAATACGCTAGCGACATCGACGAGCTTGCCACTTGGGATTGGCCTATAGTAAAATTGGCTTAATGTGAATCCGTTTCTTCATAAGCGTGGTTTCTGACCACCCCGGAAGGTAAACGGTCGTGATGATACTTTTTCTTCACATAACATATAATTAAAGATTTAGAAGAACAATTATAAATCTCTACTAATAGTAACAGTAAAAATATAAGAAAAAAAAAAATCAACACGAAATAATAAAGACTTGAAAGGAAAGTTAGTAAATAAATATAACATTACAGATGCTGCTTTTACTTAAAACTTAAATTTAACAAAATAAAAAAAAAAAACAACAAAATAATAATTTATAGTGGTTTGTCAAAGAAATCCGCAATTAACAATCTCCCTAATACCGGTAACAAATGGTGTTTTTTTTTTATGATATAATATTTTTAAGGTCCCAAATGCTATACTTAATGCGCTAACCGTGCATAAACAACGCTTGTGTGCGTTAAAGACAGCTTACACACGGGCCAATTACAAAGCGTTACACACGTATTCACATTGTGAACCGGAGCGTATAAAATACCTACCAACAAGCCTGGCATTGTGACATCTGTCATAGTTACCCGTGCACGTCTACATGTAGCACCCGATGGTATTATTTACTTTATTTTAAAACTTTATTGCTTAAAGGTGGACTTAATGGCCAAAGACATTCTCTGACAGCCAATCTTGGAGATATATTTAAATACAATTAGGTGCAATCATAAAGATAATAATCATATACCTTTATATATCATATATGTATATTACAACAACAATATACCTACCCAATATATACAATCTAATAAACGTTATTTTGTTATATACATAAACATACATAATAGATATATACTACGTACTATGTGTGAATATATAAGCTAGCGTTCATTGCAACCCACTCACATGCTACACACGAATTAGTTTTTTATAAACAAAAAAAAACTTTATTGCAAAAAAACATTATTTACATTGCTTATTTTTTAAATATTAATAAATGTTTTAACATATAAATTTGTTTTGAACCTTATCTTCCTAAAAAAATTACTGTGAATTAGAAGCTTAGTTATTTAGTATGTTAACATTAATTTTTATTATTGTTTATTTATGATTTAATTTATATTTGTATATCTATATGTGTATATTTATATATTGCGTATTTCTGTATATGTATTAGTATTTAATATTGTTATGTATGTATTAATACTGTTAAGAATAACTTAATTAATGATGTCACCTACCATCTATACTGTCTAAATGTCCTAAAGGTTTGGCTGTCAGAGAATGCCTAGCGACATTAAGTCCGCCTTTGTACATAGTGCAATAAAGTTTTGAAATAAGATAAAAACTTTATTTTTGCACCTAACCTACATATCATTAAGCATTATTATTTCATAGTCGTATATAATGTATGAAGAAAATAGATAATATTACATAATAATAAAGTAAGATCAATTTGTAAATTAATATAATAATCAAATATTAACAGAGCGCAACTAAAAGTCAAATTGCGTGGTTGTTATTTTTCTTACACCGACCGGCGGCGCGGCGACGTAGATCCCGTTTGGCTTTTTGTTGAGTGCTAAAATATTGTCCGACTGTGATGTGAATACATTTTCTTAAATTGGGAAATGTGCATTGTTACAAACACGCTTTACTCTATTGTATTAACCGCAACCGTTAAACTGACAAAATAGTTATATATTGAAAAGTTCTTATTAGAAATTCAGTTACACTCGCATGATATATACATATATAGCTCTAGGCTTTGCCATCTGTCTAAAAAGCACATCCTATAACTTAGAAAAACATAAAGGATTTTTCTCTAAATAACACTTGTTTAAAAAAATAGACTAGTGCCACTGAAGCCATTACAAAATAATATGACATGTGACTTCCTAAGTGGAACGTATTGAAGTCGCCTTTGAATAAATAAGCCGATGATATTGATCTTTTCTAATTGTGTTGCGTTTGTGAATGCCGACTAACAGACCCTTCATTAAATATTACTTAACTTACCTATTGGCTGAAGTGGAGACCGATTTATTTATTTATTTTATTTTCGTATTCGATCAATATACTACTAGATTCTTAATAGTTTCATACAAAATAGCTGCGAAAAATGTCATTCGGACAAATACGTATATAGACATTTTTTTAATTAAACAAATTCTTACAATTATAAACCTTATCCCTCAGTCACTATAACAACCCAAAGAAATCAGTCAGAAATGATATAACTTTTTTTTAAATTGCTATTATATATTTATTACTTTTTATTATTTTATTATGGTGGTTACACTTAGTTATAAGAATCCTTTTTTTTTCAATAAGGTTTATATAGGTATATTTATTAGAAGTAACAAATATAAATGACTAAATACTTTTAAAAAATATCAGGAGAATTCGGCCCGGGCCCTGTTATGGATTCCAGCTTGGCACTTAGGCTGAAGGTCTGGATCTACAATATGTTCATCAGTTCCCTTTTCTTTTCTCCTGGCCAAGACCAAATCCAAAGTCAGCAGGATATTTTGCTCAGATTGATCTCCCAAGTGCTGAGGTTCGTGTGTGATTGCGACATAGCTTTAGATTTGAAAATGCCTATTATTGAGGAGTTTGTCATCGGCATGACTAGACTTATGTTTTATAGGACCGACAACGGATACTTCAAGCATCTCCAAAATATCGTTCCGTCTTGGGTACGGCCCTCCAACAAAAGAGGACGCTCAAGTAATCGAACCTAGACCCCTGTATCGAGACCCACACGGGCTCTGTTATATCAATAATGGTGCGACCAGCACCAAAAGTACATGAATTAACGGCGGGTGCTTTCCCGCTGAGATTCTGCCGGGAAAATGGGGGATTCGGGCCATTAGCCATCCAGGCCTGGACAAGCCAACTGCTTACTTGTCATGATGGAGCTATAGTAAAATTGGCTCCTAAAAAACCAATCCGCAAAGGATTACGATCGTAAGGATACTCGTATTTTACTTTTTAATTTACTTTTTAATTACATTGTAAGGTGACACAGCCCGTATACAGCCACGAACTAGTATTAAGATTTGATATTTATTATTATTGTTAAATTGTAAGCTGACTCAGCCCTTTTACAGCCACAAATTTATATTTAGTTGACACGGCCTATTTACAGCCACGATCTTATATTAAGTAGTTATTAAGTTACAATTACCTTGCTGATGACAATAATGCTATTAATGCGATTGATAACCATGATTACCTAACTTATGTTTATTTATATTATTTTTGTGTTTTTGTTTTATATTATTTTAGTGCTGACAATATCTAAGTTGTTACAAGATAAAAATAATTTGATATGATTTGATTTAAATTAGCTCACAAATTATTTGTTAGCTCAGGTGCTGGTTTTATTGGCCAGGATATACCGACCAGCATTGTTTTGTCATTATAGCAAGTCTGTTACAGGACTGCACACCGCGTGCGACTGACGTTGACATTTAGGGAAAACTCGCTGTTCGTGTCCCCTCTATTTTACTTTTCGATTAAAATTGTTTTTACAAATAATGTAAGGTACGCCTACTTAGCATTTTGCTAATATATACTACAAAATTGCTATAAAGTTATTACATTTTTCAAACTAAAAGCTGTAATGTATGGTTCTCTTCTAAAATCTTAATAAAAAACTTGTAGGGAGTCGGCTTAAGTTTAGATTCTTAAACAACAAAACTTTCTACTATAAGTTCGTGTTCTAATAACACCTTTTAAGAGGTCTTTTACTAAAGAAAAAAACCTTTAAAACTTTGTTATTTTTCTAAGACATATTTTAATCCAAAATACGTACAGAAAAAAAATACCATTCTGTTTCGTTAATATTATTTAGTGTATTATTGTGTAGAAAAAGGAGAAGAATATTGAATGGTGAGTTTTACGCAATGAAAAAGAGGGCCCTCTAACCCAGCCTATGTCGGTCACTCTTTTCCTCCGCACCGTGAATCAATAGATTCCTAAGAAATTATTAGTCTTTATTATATTTTACAATTGTATATACTCGTACATTATTTATATGTAGGTATATAGATAGGCCTATTCAATACAAATCACAGTCTAAAAAGTTCCACGAACACACTTGAATCGACCAATTAGTTGCAGCTGGAGTATAAATCGACCAATCAGGTGGAGGCACGGTACGACCTGACCAATCAGGTGCGACTATAAACTAATAGACTATTACGATTTAGATTAGTTTCGTGGAAACTTTTTACGAGTATTGCATTTAAGGCCTATCTGTTATATCGATGACTGGTATTGACTTGTCGGATATTTCCACAAAAAAAAAATGAGGTTTCACGTCACATGTCAGTTAGCAGACAAGCAGGACAGTGTTATGTTGATTAGGGACTGGTTGGCGACCAGTTGCGAAATCGGTTCGATTAGCGAGGCGAGGCGAGAGAGCGGTAGGACAATTAGCAGGATCACGGCAAATCCAATACCACATTGTCACTCAAAGTTTATTCCACGAAGACAATGTAAAAATGTACCAACACGACTCTATTTTTAATTACAATACTATAAAACTTATGTACTCAATTAATTATTAGTAGTCATTTATTTAAATATTTAATGCAAGAAGACAAAGGCGGGCTTATACGGCTGCTAGACATTATATCCTATCTAACCATTGAAACAACTTTAAGCAATTAATTGAAAGGTAGGTGGAAAATTATATTAAATTTTACCGTTTAACTATATTATTATATATTTATACTTTTACGAGTATATTTATAAACTCCTTATTGCACAAAATAACTTAAAAAGTAGTGTACAAGGACGAACTTAATGTCGTCCGGCATTTTATAATCTTTGGGAGTGTGGTAGAGATTATACAAAAACTTAATTTTCAAGCTTAAATTTGAACTGACACTACAGTGAAAAAGACCTTTGACAGCGAAATAATTGAACGGAGGAGCCGTTTGGAAAACGTCTAAGAATACGGGTGTAAATATCAAATAACAATATACTAAATTTTAATAAATAAATACCTACTTTTTTGTTATGACAGAAAGTGTGAATATGTATGTTTGTATTTATTATTTATTATATACTCGTATATTATTTGTATGTTTTCAAATATGCATTCTATTTTTAATTCCAACTTGTTCTAGGACTTTTGATCGTATTTTTCTTGGAATGAATACTTATTTATCTTTAAAGTATATGTTGGGTACTCCTGAGCAGCTCAGGGCTCCGGAGACACCGGCTTTTGATTAACACCAATATTATACGCAGTTGGTGGTTGTGTTTTTCTTTGTTTTGGGAGAAATTAGGCTGGACCAAGAGGTCTGATGTTGACTCCACAGAGAACACCTAAACCTGCTTATTTCATACGGCGATAAATATCAAAACTCGCAACGGAATGGTATGAAAAGAGGACTTACGTGAGGATCGGGATGCAGGATAACTTCTGATCACTGCGTTGGGTGTTTCCACTCTTAATTTCACTCTTTTATAAAATAATATTTGATAAATCGCACGCGCACATTTGGCAACCCACTTTTTTCTTCGTTGTTCTCGCCTCGGCAACATTGGCGCTAGGCTCAGGTTTCACGAATTAGATCACGTGACACACAAGATGACAGGGCGCGCGATATTTAAATTCTTGATATGAACGGTTTGGAGAAGGAACGTAATTAGGAACACCAGGGAGGGGAGGATGATACAACGACTGTTACGAAGCCCCAACAGTATATATATTTTAAATCATAATCTTAGTTACCATTGTGTAAAACTTATAGGCTATTCTATTTTGGATCCATGAAATAAATTAGTACCTACAATAAGTGTAAAATAACCGCGTGCAAAATAAATAATTGTCATAGGCAAGCCCCCAATGCAATGCAGAAATATCTTCATAATTTCGCACACAAATAGGTAACCACAATGTTTTCAATTTCACGAAACAATTATTCCGCCATGTCATCAATCGGATTCCTGCTTTGATTGCGCGGCAAATTCGTTTTGTTTGGACACAAAAAAAATGCAATATAAAAAGCTGCCACATCATTCCCTTTTTGCTTTAACGTAGATCGTTTCCAACCTTTGATATGAGTTGTATTTTTGAAATTAAAATGACAATAAAAACATAGCCTGAACTTTTTGATTAAACATGCAGATACGGTAGATAGGCCCTATATTGTTCATTATAAAATTCCTAACCGATATACAACTACCCGCAATCATATCCACTGCAGTTGCTCACCGATGTCGTTAACGAATGAGATAAAATATGTCGCAATGGGACGCGAGCGAGACAGAATAAATACGGCATCCTTACAGCTCGATAGCCAGCTTACTAACTTGCTACTGATTCAAGTGTGTCAGATAGACGTACGTTGCTAGTTCCACGCGTAATATTTTGTACTATATGTAAGGAATTGAAATTTAGGGCTAAACTTATTATTATATTGTTCTGTAGCATCAGTATGTGTCCCTCCACTGTTGGATATTATTTATTGAAGGCTACCTATTTCATGCGATTATTGCCCCCCTCATCCAACCTCTACCAACGGCCTTTAGGTTATTTGTCGATCTGGCGAGGGTTTGCCCTACTCTGCATTGTCCCGTATGCAGTTTTCCGCCTGCTCCATCGTTCAGTGGCATACACATAGGAACCATTGAATAGTAATCCAGATTGTTTTCTCATATTTTGAATATTTAGATCTCTAGCATTTCGTAGTATAATGCGAACATACTTTAGTGAAACAAATTCAAGGAGGGCGTTAAGAATAACATTTGCCATTACTTTCAATGAAAACAAAACTTTTCGTTGTTATCGTTTAACATCAGTAAGACGCTTTAAATTTAATATAACTGCAATAACAAGTGAAATATTGCAATGTGAATTCTCATTACAATTATTTGCCTGAGTCGAGAAGAAGACCTTAAATCCGTACTCATAGAAGAAAAGCATAGTGTCTCGGACTTGTGATTGAACAAGCTGGGATTAAGTTACTTTAATTGCGTAATAATACTCTCCATCGACCTTTTTTTCATCCTAGTACTGTATAATTATTGTATTAATGTATATAAGTATTCATGGATGGCAGACTTGCTAAGGCCAAATTATTTAAGAAGTGGTGTATAGATTTAACTGGTATCGCAGGTAATACACAGGTAGGTACCTATTTTTTTATTATAAATAATTAATTATACTAGAATTAACTATGTAAGTAAAGATTTTGTATTTTGATAGATAACCAGCACTTGTATTCCCGTGAGAACTATGAAGTAATAGTTCCATTAGGTATCAATAGATGGCAGTTATCTTAGAAATAGAATAGTAAATTGGATATAAATAATATAATAGCTAAATACCTATACAATAAATTTTAAAGAACACATAGAAAAAATATTTGCCTAATAAAAATAGGCCTAATGGAAATATAAATGGAATAACAAAATAGGTAACGAGTCTACTAAATGATTCTGAATATTGTTAAAAATATAATCCATAGGTAATGGCGATATTAGAGACGGCCGAATTCTCTTCAATCCCGAAACACAAGCTCTTTTCGACGATGTAATCAAAGTGCAGCCGGCATGCTAATCTTACCGCGTCTTTGAAAATGTAAAATTGTTGTTCGGATCCTACGAGTAAGTATATCCACTTATCTCTCGACGTAACTTTACGACGAAATACCTTTTACATTTAAAAATTAACTCTACATAATAAATCAAAGTCGTCGACGTGATAGCTCGAACGGTATAAAGATTAGGCGACTTAGCAAAAGAAAAAGCGCTGCAATTCATGCAGCACAGGTGACCGTTGGTTTTATCAGCTCGCCACAGCCGGCTCCGGGCCTGCAGGATGTCGGCACTATCGCGTCCCGTCGACACTCTCAGCGGACGCGCAACGGATAATCGCCTCATTTATAAAGTTAAGCGGAACAAAGCTGCGAGAGTTTTTGATTGAAAACAAACTTAGGACAAGGGACCGCTTCATTTGAATAAGTATTTTGCGAATAAAGTGTGGTTTGTTTTCCTTTAGCTATTTTTTTCTTTGTTATGCAAAACAATGTTCCACCTTGTTTCGGTACTACAACACGCTTTATTTTTGAGTGAGTCTCTTTTTGAAGTTAAGGTCCCCTGTATAAATTATAGACATGAATTACTTAAAGTACCTATATCTCGGTTCACAATCAGATTGTTTTAAAATGCTTGATGATCCGCCTCTTAACGCTGCAGAAAGTTTCCATCCCCAGTAGATTTACATAAATACCGTCTTCTCGAATGGTGTAACACCTGTGACAGGTTCTATAAAACTTTACCAATAAGCAATATTTTCCGACGTAAGCCAATGTCACAGTCAACTTCAATCTGAAAAGCCAATATATTATAAGGGCGATTTCCTACAAAAGTCAAAGAATTGCAAGAGATAAGTTATCGAAGTGCTGGCTCGGCTCGCTTTCGCGCCATATTCATTTCGCTCGAGCGCCAAAGACCTGTCGCCTCGTCTTACACGGATGGTGGCTCACAAGATCTTGCAAGGTGTTTGTGCGTTCCGCTTCCAGGATCCTGGTTAAACTTTCTGCAGTGTCCGCAGAAATCATATAACAATCTCAGCTGACACCAACTTTCCTAACCAAACAACAAAATACGAGTACAGCAGTGGTTTTACACTTTTTAAATACCTCATAATTATATCCCTTCTCATCACTCAGGCTTTCAGTCTAACTTTGCAGTAGTGGCCGCAAACCCCGGTTAAGAACCGATAAGAAATACACTTTTTGAAATGAAATGAAATAATTTATTTGTTAGAGACATGGTAGGTACAGGGATGTAAATTATTATATCACATGCTTCGCTATTTCTAGCATACAAATATTTATTTAGTCACAATACTTTGTCGAGCTTAGTGTTGAGGTATTCTTTTGTCGAATAAAAACTTTTATTAACCAGCATTTGTTTATCTCTTAATTTAAAGTGCCAGTTTATAGTAAATTATAGTAACTGGAAGCTTATTAAATATCTTTGTTGCCATTGCATAACAATTCCGGCTATATTGGGTACTTTTACGCGCTAGAATAATTATTCTACTAGGTTAACGCGTTTTAAAATTGCAATTATCCCCAAGTGTTTTAAAAAGTTCCGGTTGGCTTGTTGGCTATTTCTTACGTACATTTGTCATATATCCGGTTCCACTAATACAAATATATATACTATTTATAAATTGTCATTAAAATTTACATCAGACCTTAGCTAACCCGTCTGGTCAGGGGCGTGGCCGATTTTTTTTAATATATGTTCTGGAACGCTGGACGTCTAAGACGCTGTGTTCTAAGAGCTATATTGATGAATAAACAAAGGTATATAAGTATTACATTCTTACTATTTGTAAATAAAAATATTCGGAGCATTGCACTACAGGCTGTATTAATTAGTTGCCAGAGTTGGGAGATCACAAATTTCAAAACAAATGAGTTCTCCTCTTTAATCCCACTCTCTGGAACAGATTCCGTGTCTCTATTACCATTTCAATTAGAAGATAGTAAGACTCGAATACAAGTCGAGTCAGCAGCGGGGGTTGTAATTATTACTGTACACCCACCGCCGGCGAAATGTAAACTTCAAAAAAGGAAAATGCTGACTTCTGTTGTCATATTCTGTGTATTTAAGCGCAAACGTTATGTAAAAGAACCTTGAACGAATGAACACTGTCAATAACAACCGCTTATTAGGATTAAACGCTTTTGCATCTCTCTCGCTCGCACAATCCATTATTTACAAATATTTAAGTGTATTTTTGAGAAATATAGTCTATCAACTATCTAAAAAATAAAATTATGTACATTATGGAGCGCTGTGTGACCTGTCTGGAAAATATTTATTTATTTAATTTGACTTTAATATATCAAATTTTAGACAGAGAAAATTAGCAAAAACATTAATAACGATTTTCCTGTACTTTACTAAATCAAATATAAATAAGAGAAGACAGAAGACAAATTTCCAAGCATTCCATAAATTCACCGAGCGGGTGCCGAGTCCATTGTGTGTGGGTAAGAGAGTTGAGAAGAACAGTGTCTCG
This sequence comes from Tinea semifulvella, assembly GCA_910589645.1. Taxonomy (NCBI): domain Eukaryota; kingdom Metazoa; phylum Arthropoda; class Insecta; order Lepidoptera; family Tineidae; genus Tinea; species Tinea semifulvella. The sequence goes on from OU342585.1 coordinate 7,344,558, forward strand.
GGCTTGCACTGATAATAGGCTGGTTTTCATATTACCAAAATGTCCGGTTTTTTTTTTATTTGCATTTTTTTTCTTAAAAGTACATTTAGACTTAAATAATCTTTAAAAATATTTGATGTTGAGAGGGAAAGGTATGCAAAAGCGTTAAAACATCTAATATGACATCGCAAAAAAAACCGTAATTTTAATGAAAAAAAATAAAAATCTCATGCATTTCTAACGATAGCACGGACGGAGAGTACTCGTAAATATGTACAGTAATCCAGTATTTTGACAATTTAAGGATTACGGTTTTAGAAGCAGAATAGAGGCCACAGGTTTGCTTTTATAATTTTAAAACAACTAGGTTTAGTCAATCAAACCAAAGATTAACAAAGTAAAGTCCGTCCTAATTGACTTTCACGACTGTTGAATTGTTAATTTGAAACAATTAGGAGAATGTTTATTTGAAGTTTCAGCACCTTTCGCAGATAATTTATTCTCATTAATTTCGTAACTTAAGTAAAGAAACGCCGAATCTTATAATGTGCTTAGACAGGCCAGGTGCGCTACATTTTGTAATCGTATTATGTTTTAAGTGTTTAAAAAAATTATAATATTATTTTTCTAACGTTACAATTTTGTTTATTGTTATCATTAAATTTATAAAATAACTTTCTATTTTCTATTTATACCTAGTAGCCTGTCTTTCACCTTGTATAACTAAATCTTTGCACCACTTAATGAAAGAGTTGGACCTAAGCAGGTCTGCCGTCAACACACGGCGCCTCCGTGGTCTAGTTGGCGCCTCCGTGGTCTAGTGATAACAAACGTTGCCGTGAACTCGGGAGGTCGTGGGTTGGATTCCCACCGGGGGCAAGTTGTACATTGTATAATTTGTCTCGTACTGGGTGTTTATATGTATAATATGTATATATTTACAAAAAAAAAAAAAAAGTATAATCTGTAGTTTATCAACCATCTAGTTTCCGTAACACAAGCTTACCGCTTAGCACGGAAATTAGATGGCGCTGTGTGACCTGTCTGAAATATTTCTTTATTTATTATTATTTATTAACGGAGTCATACAGTAATTGGTTGGATAGGAAGAGGAGCAGAGTGGTGGATGATGAGCGTCTTGTTGCGCAATAAAAAGAGGAGGCCTCCTTTGTCAATTGACACCATTCATCAGATCGGCACCCGCACGGTTAATCCATGGAATGCTAAGAAATTTGTCATCATCTCTAATTATTATCTGCCGATTTACGAAATAATTAATAAATAACCCGACGGTTAATATTTGATTATAAAGCACGTAAAAATTTAAGTAACAAACTATGTTAAACATGTTTCATATGCATCATCCTTTCAGAAACCTAAAAAACAAATAGCTATAATATATTGAAACGGAATTTTTACTTGAACATCTTTCAAATTTTCTGAAATTGTTGATATTTTCCCACCATCTGTTTTGACTTATTTGCGATTTGATAATCTACTTTTGTTACATTATTTTGTCAGTAAATCGTCTTAACATTGTTATCAAAATGCAACTTAATCAATTATTGCCCATCTTGGACTAAATGTGGACGAACTCAGGTCTCTGACCACCACTCGGGAATAGAGCGTAAAATTATGGGTTAAGGTGTCCAGTGTTTAGTTATTTAGACGTGCATCACAACTCTAGCGTTGCCTAATTGATTCCTGATGTGAAGTACAGTCGGCCACAAATCATGATAAACATATGCTCGTTATTCAATTGTAATAAGGTTTAGTTTAATAATGATAGATTGATGTGTAGCTGGCTGTACTTCTACATGCTACATCATAAACGATCAACAGCCGACAGATTATGATTCAGTGACCAATATTGTATGCCCACTAGGTTCTATTTAATGTGATATTGAATAATACAGGATAACTTAACTAGTTTTGTATATTTATACTCGACAAGGTGAAGCGGTTTTTCTCGCCTGCATTAAGACTTATATACTGTATAAAGCACAGATAAGGTCATGCGTGGAATACTGTTCTCACCTTTGGAATAGCTTCGCTAAGTATCATAAAGATGCTCTCAATGTCCTACAGAGGCGGGCAATTCGGTGTCGACGACACCACAGTGTCTTAAACTCTCAAAACTTTGAGCGTCTTCTACAAGCTATACCACCGAGTTTTCTAAGGAGCTCTCCGCAACCGAACAACGCGCACGGGCCAAAATATGCATCCACACTATCCTTACGCATAAATTTGGAGACTCTTTCATCTGTCGCATGCTGAAGATGGAATGCACTTCCAGCCAGTGTGTTTCCCGACTCCTATAACCTGGAGTTCTTCAAGCGAAGTGTGAAAAAGCATCTTGTTAGGCCAGCAGTGATAGATAATGATGACAGTTGTTAGTAGCTGGCGGCATTTGAATGGGTTCTTGGACCTCGCGTACCGCATTCCATTAGGTGGGCTCGATGTCAAATGTCGTGTTCAGTATTTAAAAAAAATATATAATTTATATTGTATGTGATACACGAGGTCTGGTAAGCATCGACGAGCTTGCCACTTGTCATGACGAGCCTATAGTAAAGTTGGCTACAGTGAATTCGCTTCTTTAATAGCGTGTTTTCTGACCACCTGAAGGTATGGTATAAAAAATAATAGAGGGCAAATCAACGTTTGAGTCATGCAAGTAAATTTACTGTGGTAGTAGCATTGTAAAATCTTTCTTGAATAGTGGCAAATTTTATATGACAGGGTCTTAACTTCAAATAAATTGTATTATACGGGTAACATTTTTATTATTAGGTACTGCACTTAAAAGTTTTTATATAGCTAGTTGCATGTTGTAGTAGCTCATAGAAGTAAAATAATGGAATTACAACCTAATTACACTTCCCACGTGAAAATAATCGACGATAAATTTAAAAATAATGGCGCAATGAATTTTGTATTATTGCCCTACAAAGTGGCTATCGTGTTATATCACAAGTTACTGCTATAATCGTTTGTGATATTAATACTTTTCTTCATATTATATTGAACACAACTAAATTCATGAATTGAACCTATCATCAGGCAAATTCACGATACTCTGTTGAAGACTGAATAAACTTTTTAGAAATAATACATATCTATTGATTCACCGTACATACTTATTTATTGGGTTTGTGGCCGAAAAAGTTAGAATTAAGCACTTGGGGCGTTTCACAATTTCCTTTGAAAAATGCATTAAGAGCGTTAAATGCTTTTGTATCCATACCATATCATACATATACCACGGATGCAGTTTGACTCTGTTATATTTTACTTTCTTTACTTTTTTACTAATGAATAGTTGACAAAAAAAAAGTAAAGTAAAGTATCATAACGACCGTTTCCCTTTCGGGTTGGTTAGAAACCACGCTTATAAATAAGCGGATTCACATTTAACCAACTTTACTATAGGCCAATCATGACAAGTGGCAAGCTCGTCGATGTCTCCAGCGTACCAAAAATATACAATAAAAAGTTTATTCCAACAAAAAAAATATTATGATTATAAAATATTAAAACTTATAAAAGACTGCCTCCGTGGTCTAGCGGGTACGTCCGTGGATTTAGACTCGGAGGTACCGGGTTCGATTCCTGGTCGGGACACAAAAATATTTATTAATGTAAATAAATACATTTAATTATTATTTAATTTATTTGTGATATTTCTCGAGTTTGGTACGCTGGAGACATCGACCAGCTCGCCACTTGTCATGATTGGCCTATAGTAAAGTTGGCTAAAATGTGAATCTGCTTATTTATAAGCCTGGTTTCTGACCACCCTAAAAGGGAAACGGTCGTGATGATACTTTGTTTTTTATATTCCAATAAGTAGAGCGTGCCGGTGACTACTACTATTTCAATTTTATAACTGTACCAATTTATAAGACTAGATACTGTATATTTTGAATCAAGAATTTAGTGTAGGTATAACATTATATAATTTGATTCAAATTTCTCGCATGTTATTGGATTAAAATAACTATAAAACGCTGTCACCGGCACGCTCTCTCTACTTATTGAAATAAAAAATAAAAAAGTCCTTTATATAAGTTTTAATATTGAATTGCCATAATATGTCTATTTTTAATCACAATTTATAAACGATTCCACAAGTTGGTATTAGTGAAACCGGACCCGGCTTAACGTGCTCTTCAAGGCACGGGAACGGTGGAGTTCTAAACAATAATTTATTTGTGATATTTCTCGAGTTTGGTACGCTAACTTGCTATTTGTCGTGATGAGTCTATAGTAAAGTTGTCTAAATGTGAATCGGATTCTTTAAATATATTTTTTTGTCCACCCCGAAATGCTTACGGTCGTAATGACTTCTAAATAAAATTAGTCATACCTACTCCACGTCTAGGTACAGTGAGTTTCACAAAAATAAATAATGCCTTGTATTTTAAATAAACTCCAATCCCTGCGTAATCCTTAACTTCCTTAACTCCTTATAATTTGTATTTAAGATTATAACGAGAAACATAAAGGAGTATTAATTTTTGTCAGCATCTCTCGTCTCTGACAAATATCCACGGGTGTGTGACTGACACTAATGAGTAATATCTGCAGACACAATGCATGTCATACCCATCACACCCTCCCCCGATGCAAGCTATCGCTATCATAAGTACAGTCACCGTCAAAACTACTTGTATCTAGATAAAAAACATTTTTTTCTTAAAGGAAATACATGCCAATATGACCCAGGCATGCGCGATGATAAGTCCCCGTACTCTCCTCTTCCTACTCTTCAGTAAATACGCCCAGATCCCAACCACCGAAATTACATTGAGAGCATTACCAAAACAGAGTCCAAAAACAGTGGATACTGAACAAAGTGAAACGGTTTTTATTTTCGCTTTCACTCAGACTTATTCTTTATAAAGGACAAACAAGGTCATGCGTAGAATACTGTTTTTAACTCTGGCATGGTTCAGCTAAGTACCTTACAGATGCTCTCAATGTCCTGTAGAGGCTATCGTATGTAGATTCGTTATTGGACGACACCACAATTTGCCTATAGTACTCTAAAGTTGGCTAAATGTGAATCCGCTTATTTATAAGCGTGGTTTATGACCACCCCGAAAGGGAAACGGTCGCGATGATACTTTACTTTTACCACAAGACTTGACCTCCATGAGCGTGTTCTTCAAGCTTTACAAACGGTAAGTTCTGTTCTGACTATTTGATGAAAGAGAACTTTATCTCTTTTCTCTGTTCCGCAATCGAACCACACGCGCAGGCCAAAATATGTGGAATTGCCCCCAAGCCTGTGTGTTTTCCCACTTTTATAACCTGGAGTCCTTTAATCAAAGTGTGAAAAAGCATCTTGTTAAGCCGGTATAGTAGTAAAGACTGATGTGAGACGCTAGTGTTTGTCGTCTGTTCCATCCCATTCTTGTATATATAGATAATTGCTTGCTGACTGTACTTGCACTATAAGTAGATGTGCATAGTAATATTTTAGGTACGTAACTATAGTAGTCCAATATTTATATACATATAGATTAAAATAGCTGTTAATAATAAGTTTTGAATCTTTATTGCGAAATACAGACAGCGGTGATCTTTTCAACGTGCACAAAAAATACCTAAACAGAAAAAAAAGTTGCCAAGTTAAATCAATTTTGCAATTCCAACTTGGTCAAATAATTTTCGAACTTGCCTTTTTACAGCTATTCGTAAACTTATTACGAAATTGGACGAGAAGAAAAGTTTCAACAACCTTTACTCTTAAATCAAGCTTTATGTAAATTATATAAAAATACCTTTCAAATTACGATTGTTGAGATTTCTATCATGGTTGTTGTGACAAAAAATATATTTTAAGTATCCGATAAGTTTTTTTTTTAAAACTTTAACAAAGGCTAATTATGAATTCCTTTTACCTGTTATTGTTGTTTGTTGTATAAACCCGAGTGTTTATATACGTAACAAACTGTATCGAACAAATTTTATAGAATGCAATGAAAGGTTTTAAACAGAAGCTCAGAAACACGTGCAGCAAAACTCAAGTAGGTTTACATGTGTAACAGTAACCTGGAAAATGTTTGGTTTGCTACCATACGAAACGACACAAATTCAAAGCAATTCTGTTTTTATAATATACTTAAAAATCTTAATAAACAAAATAACCCGTGTTCATAATATTTATATATATATTACTTTTATTGTGTAAAAACAGTACTATACCTACTTATTTATTATTATTTCTTTAGCTTTATGTACCTATTTGTAAATAAGTAAATATTATACTGTATATAAATATGTATATATATATATATTTTTTTTTTTTTTTATTTATTTAGGTTTACAAACAGTAACACACATGTATATAATAACATTTAAATAAACAAATAGTTAAGTATGTTACCAACGACGTAAACCACAGATTATATAAATAGGTAACGTCAGATAGTGAAGTTAAACAACAATTAGCAACAAAAGAAAGATATGAGTAAAGAAGATGAAAAAAATAAGCACACTACAACAATGATACTACAATAATGATAAACATAAATAACACGTTATGGTTTTAGTATATCGAAAATAGACTTCCTAAAAGCACCGGCAGTCGAGGCAATGATGTCTATAAAGTGAAATTTGTTATTGAATGCGTTAACCAGTCGGTATATTGGCGATCGTTTACCCGCGTTAGTGCGGCAGCTTCCTACTGAGAACAGCTGAAAGGGTCTAGATGATCGCTGATGCACTCGCATAGGAACCCTGTAGCACAACCTGTTATTGAGGTCACTACAGTCATATCGGTTATGACATAAATCATACAACAGCATTGCCTCGAGCTGTTTTCGTCTAGAACATAAGTCTAACATTTCATATTTTTGTAATAGTTGAGGATAGTGTAGTCTACTATGGAAACATTTATATTGCATAGATCGGAGAAATTTTTTCTGCACCATTTCAATAGAGTCAACATACTTATTATAGAAAGGGTTCCAAACCGGGACAGCGTACTCGAGTTGCGATCGAACCAGCGATTTATATAGGTACAAAAAAGTCTGAGCATGCCTAAAATCATGACCAGATCTAAAAATAAAACCAAACATCTTATATGCCTTATTAATGATTTGTTCAATATGGATGTTAAGGTGAAGCTTAGAGTCCAACACTACACCCAGGTCCTTGATAGATGCTGTCTCTTCCAGAGCTGTATCACACAATATATAAAAGTGGTTTTTGATATATTTCTTTTTAGTAAATGTTATCTTTTTACATTTATTAAGACTAAGACTTAGTTTATTAGTTATGCAGTAGTTTGAGAATCTATCTAAGTCTTCTTGAAATTTTATGTGGTCATCGTCAAACTGTATTGTGTGGTAAACCTTCAAATCGTCAGCATACAAAAGAAATTTACAAAATTTAAAACATCTGTCAACATCATTAATGAATAGTACAAAGAGAAGAGGACCCAATATTGAGCCTTGTGGCACACCGGAGCTGATGGTGACTGTGCTGGATTCATAACCTTCCCTTAGAACTTTTTGTGTTCGATTGGTAATATAAGATTTAAACCAGCGCCAAAGATTACCTCTTATCCCATTATATGCTATCTTCTCCAATAGCATCTTGTGGTCCACCCTGTCGAACGCCTTACGATAGTCTGTATAGATGGCATCAGTTTGGAGGTTGTCGTCCAATGCCTCGAAAAGATCTGTGGTGTATACCATTAAGTTAGTGGTCGTAGACCTATTTTGTACAAAGCCATGTTGCTGGGGGATGATAATGTTATGTAGCAAGGGATAAATTTCTTGATAGACCAGCCTTTCGAAGAGTTTCGACAGAGTGGATAATACAGAGATAATATAATTTTCAACCATCATTTTAGAACCTCCTTTATAAACTGGAGTAATGTTAGCAGCTTTCCAGATGCTGGGGACATCACCTTGAGCTAAACTTTTATTAAATAAGATGGATATAGGTTTGTATAGACTAAGAGATGTGCATTTAAAAAATATAGGTGGAATACCATCCGCTCCCGGGCCCTTGGTAGTGTCCAATGTTTTAAGCTGCTTAAGAACTTTGTCACAGTCTATAGTTATGTGATGAATATTCAAGTCTGATTGACACAGTTGCTTACGTTCAATGTCAGCAATATCAAAACCATCCGTTACATCTGATGGTTCAAACACCGACTGAAAAAAAGTTGAGAACAAGTTACATACTCCCACCGGGTCTGACATAGTAGTATTATTATATGATACAGCATCAGGTATATCACCTTTATTCTTACGATTTGAGATGTATGTCCAAAAGAATTTACAATTTTTTCGTATTGATTGTTCTACTAAATTCATATAATTTTGGTAACATTTTAATGATTATATTTTAAATCTTCGTCTGTATATAGAAAAAGTCTGATAATCATTTATGTTCCCATACTTCTTCCATTTGATCCAAGCAAATTTTTTATTTTTAAAGATATGTGTAAGGGAAGCTGAAAACCAAATTGGGAAGCTATTACATTTATTAATTTTTAAAGGTATATGCACTTTTATTATTTCATAAATTTTCTCGTAAAATAATGAGGCGCTAGCCTCTGCAGATTTATCACAAAACAATGTATTCCAGTTTATTTCTTGTAGTTCCTTATTTATAATGTCGTAATCAGCCTGTTTATAATTATATTTTAGTATGGTTTTACGTGAATTATTTTTATATTGACCAGTTGATACAAAGGGCATAATCACATAAAAAGGAGGATGGTACAGGTCCGGTTTGACTAGAGGCGCAGGTGTTGGCAGTGTTGTACAATCGAGGTTTGACATGAATAGGTCTAAGATATTTTTGTTCCTATTTAATATGCCATTAGTCTGAATGCAATTTAATGTAGCCATAAAATTTAATAAGTGATTATTTTTCTGTGAAGCAATGCCACTAATTCGAGGTTTATAGCTTAGGCCATCAAAATCCCACGAAAGACTGGGAAGGTTATAATCCCCAACTACACAATAGCTATAGACATCATCCAATTGGAGCGAATCTAGTAGGAGTGAAAAATGCAATTCGTAGGTTTCAGCGCTGACATTGGGTGGAATATAGGTCGCACTAATTATATGGTTTTTATGATTTTTAATGGGTAGTTGAATCAGTACGTGCTCAACTTCCGGGAGGGGAGCACGTTTCGACAGAGAGGACGGAGCGCGCGCGCAGGCTCCCAGCTCCTTCTTCGCGGCCAGAAGGACCCCACCTCCATCTCGTTTTCCGCTAGCTAAGCGATTTCGGTCGTCTCGGAATATCGTATATCTTTTATCAATAAATTCATTATTACTTATGTCAGCATGTAGCCAAGTCTCAGTCAAAATAATTATATCATAAGAGTGTGATAAAATATTCATATAGACAGTATTTAGTTTGGTTCGAAGACCACGACAATTTTGATAATACACTGAGATTGTATCTATTTCGGTTTGTTGTGATCAATTATAGAAAAAAATATTTTAAACATATAATAAATGATCTTAAGTAATAGTGATAATTTTGCAAATAATGGTAAGTAATAAAAGTGCTTAGTAAAGTTATTGGCATTTACTGGTATGTGCTTAATACAGAAAATCCATTTCATCATTAATACAAAACTGGAGTTTTGTATTAATAATTTAAAATTAATATAGTTAGTTAATAACAATAATATATATCCATGTGTATAGGACCCCTTGCAAGTAAGTAGGCTAAATAAACAAGAGATAATAAAAATATGTACAATTTCAATATTCAAATAAATAACTTTCTTTAAAAGAATGCAATATAAATATCTCCATTTGTTTACTGGTAGACTTTTCCGTGCTTTAGTTATTAAAATATAAATAAGAAGCATAGATGACACATTAAAAATTATGTTTTGTGCAGAACATAAAATTGTTTGAGAAGAAATAAACTTATGATTATGAAGTAATTTTGTTGATATCCATATCATTGCAATGTAAATAAGTAGTATAAGCAACATGTAGAAAACTAGTTTTAGTAGATAACTTAGCATTGTTTCTAAAACAAAAAATATATAATTAGGAAGTAATTTTGTTGATATCAACATCATTGAAATATAAATTTGTAGTATAAGCAAAATATAGAAAACTAGATTTAGTAGACAACTTAGACTTGTTTGTAGAAAAAAGTATATATAATTATGATTTAATTTTGTCGATATCAGCAATATTACGGATCGCATATACTGGAGAAGTATCAGTTTTACGTACCAGGATCGAACCGTGCTTGACCCATACATACTTATAGCTATGTTTCTTAGTTGCTTCGCGACATAAACGAAACAGCTGTTTGTTATGTAAAGTTAGGTGCTCATTTAAATAGATATTCTGTGGCTGACCTGATATAGATAGCTGATCCGACTTAACTCCTTTAGCAGCTCGAAAGGCTGAAATTATATTATCTCTCAGCATTTTTGAGGAAATTTTGACTATAATGTTTTTGGGGCGAGTACTTTTGTTGTCTGCGTGTGGTACACGGTGGATAGAAAGGATGTCAGAGCGTTGCACTGGAAGTTTAATAATATTAGTAATATCTCCCATGATCGTGAGTAAATTTTCACCACGTTTTTCTGGAAGATTGCTGATTTCCAGATTGCACATTCTTGCCTGTTGTTCAAGTGATGCAATTGTACTCTCCATAGTGGAAATTTTTGGGAGTAAGTTGTTTAACTTAGAAATTTGCTCGTCCTTCTCCTTCAAAATATTCTCTAGTTTGTCCTGTCGTTCACTAGAAAAAGATGCTGTGTTTTCGAGATCGGTGAGACGGTTGTTTACTTGTTCAAGAGATGTCTTGAAACAGCTGATTTCTGCACTTATTTGGGATGTAATTACTTTTGTTTGTTCCGCAAAAGTGTTTTTAATGATATCTTCGATGTATGTCGCAAATTCAAGCTTTATGGATGAGAATAAGGTTGAGAACTTTTCATCGATTAGATTACAAATATCCTTGGTATCCAAGATGTCAGGAATTTTTCTTTTACGCAAATTCACGTTCATCGATTGTTCCGCCGACACCTTCGACAAATCCGGCGTAGAAGAACTCTTCGGTGGTGATCGTTGCATCATTATAATATATTTAACACTTGTAGTTAAGCAAACACAATAACAATTATGTTTTTTTAAAACAAAATACTCGATATTTCACGATAAAAAGTACGAGAAAAAAAATTGACGTTTACTCCGCCTGACGTTTACTGACCGAATGTATGTATATTATACCTCTATATCCAAGCGACAAAAACTTTTTTTAAAGACATACCTTCGCTGGGTTCTTTCTTTGCCCTTTCAATCAGTATTGCAATTCAGCGGGAAATACAACCACAACTACTCGTATACCCATATCCGTAGTATTAAAAACAATTTTTAAAAGACATACCTACGCTGGGTTCTTTCTTTGCCCTTTCAATCAGTATTGCAATTCAGCGAAAAATTCAACATATTCGTAGTATTAGTGTTTTATTTTATATTGTGTATTTCCTTTTCCGAATACACTAATTATTTATTTTATATTATATAAGAAATAGGATGAAATTTATGTACTGTCTGTCCAGCGTAGCGAGTGTAGGCCAAATTCTCCAGAAATAACTGGAAGTGATTAGTATGTATTGCAAATCCCTAACCATACTCCGAAATGTTAGCTGTTATAAAATACTGAAAAGCATTAAGTTTGCCCTTATACATAAATTTTAAGTTTATTTGTGTCATAAAGAGTTTATAAATTAATAAACAAAACAAAATGTATTTAAGTTGTAAGAAAATTCCACGCACGATTGTTTTAACCACCAACACGCACTTGATTCGTGTTGATAGAGATCCTAGGAACAACAATTTTTTTGTAACGTATATGACCATTTACTTACTAGGAATATATTTCCAAAATCGCAATAAGCTCCATACTCGTACAGAGCAATTTCAAGGATTTTCGAGTTTCATCCCGAAGTGATTAAAAAGAGCTTAACACCAAACGTTGTCGTATACCACAAAATTAATATTTTTTTTTAAATCGTAAAGTTTAGTTTTATTTATTTTTAATTATATAGGTACATATTGTGAATAATGCTGTATGTGACAAGAGGGCTGGAAGTTTTTTTGCGCAGCAAATCAGCATTGCTTTGCAACGGGGGAATGCTGTACGTGTTCTTGGCACACTACCACATGATCAAAACATAGGTGAATATTTTTAATTATAGTTTAGTTTTATAATTTATTTTATTTTTAATTATTTGTTAATTTAAAGCGCGAACGTTACAAAAAGGAATACTTTAACGAGCTGATACTGACAATGTCAACCGCAGTTGATATTTATATAATATTTTGTAATTTACATGTATTGCTAACGAAGGTACGCTAAGCTAAAAGAAAGATCCGGTACGAAGACATTAGGCATGGAACTAGCAAACTACGTCTACGTGACGCACTTAAATCAGTAGTAACCTAGCTATCAAGCCGTAAGCACGTCATTCACGCGCCTTCTACTAATTCTGTCGCGCTCGCGTCTCACTGTGTCAATTTTTTCTATCTCAATCGTTAAATTTCTCGTTAACATCATCTATCGGACATTTTTAATAAAAATAATTCCGCGAGCCGTATATTATCCTTTTGTTTTAATCAAAGAAAGAAACAGTTCTATTAAAGAATTTAAGTATATGTATTTGTATTTTCGATAATAGGCGAAAGATCGCCGACAAAATGCGATTAAATTACTAGTACGAGTCGAGTACCTAGAAATAAGATTCCGGCGATATTTATCGATGTCCACGCTATAAAAGTCGCGATCTTGTATGTCCTACACAATAAATGTTCACCGCTAAATCCAGTTACGTACGCCGGCAACCCACGACAGTTGATAGAGAAACTGTGTGCAACGATAAAATTTAAAAAGTCATTTATTTCGAAATCCTTTTTCTCGGCTAGCCCGAGGCAGAGCGATATCAATTTTATTTTCTATTGCGGCTTCCAGTGCAATGACGATGCGAACGGGAATCGCGACGGCACACTCTCGCATTTTGCACATTCGTAGACTGTAAAACAACTTTTATTTTCGTCCACAAATAAAAAATATGATATATATTATTAAATAAAAAAATATATACGTTTTTAACCCAGTTTAATTTATTTCCTCTCACAAAAATTTAGAGATAAAACAAATGTGACAAAAAACGTGTATTGGCCATTAGAAGTCTAGCGAAGCATTTATTAAGCACGGAGACAGTCAAAGGTTGGTTGTCAGAAAATGCTCAGTCATTATGCCCGCAATTTTAGTGCAATAAAGTATTTAAATAAATGAAAGAAGCCAAACGCTATTAAATTATAAATAATTTATATTTTGTAAATTATTCGCAATCAATGGCTAAATAAATGTTTTTAAATGAAAGTTTTGTTTCAAGCGGTGTTATTTCTCGGTGTTAGTCTCGGTCTGGGTGTTTATATGTATAATATGTATATATTTATAAAAAAAAAGTATAATATGTAGTTTATCAACCATCTAGTTTCCGTAACACAAGCCTCGTAGCTTACCACGGAAATTAGATGGCGCTGTGTGACCTGTCTGGAAATATTTATTATTTATTTTTATATAAATATCACCACGGCAAGCTTACAATATTAGTTCTCTTTGAAAGTAAAAATTCTTAATTGACATCATTGCAAAAGGCATACAGACATACTTTCAACGAGAACAACAAATAGGAGGTAAGCGGACTGATGGTGGAAATTCTACTGTGGCGGGGAAGTATTCACCGTTTGGTCAAGCCGGCATAGTGTTGGGGACTGATGTCATTCATAAGACTCTAATTCTAGTTGCTTACATTCATGGACCTCGCGCGCCTCTTACCTTAGGTGGGCGCAAGGTCACATGTCGTGCCAGTATAAAAAATAATAATAACGGTATCCACTAATATATATAATACTATTTGCGCTTACAATCTGCGTAACTAAACGTTACAGCTAGTCCACTGAGGCAAACCGTAAATATTGTTATTTAAAATATGTTTAGCGATGCCAAAATTAAAATCTACAAATACGTTACAGAGATGAGCTTTTGCAGGGTTTCGTCAACGGCATTTTTGACCTACCTGTATTTAATCTATTTCCTGTGATGTCGTGGCCCACCGGATGTCCCCAGTAGAATCGTGGTCAATGCAATTAGGCTTTGATCATTTAACGACAAATTTTTCCTTCACTAGTCGATATATTTTATTTGATTCCGTAGCAATTGTCTTTCTCTGTGATATAACATTCCTACCGTTTGTTACTAAGGCTGAGATCGGTAAAGTGTTTTTCTTCGCGTTAAACTTCCCTATACATACTCGTAGGTACATAAAATTAAATGTATAGTTTTCAGCTTCTATTGTAGGTAGTATTTAAAACTTAGATTAAAGGTCGTATACAAAATCAAAGCGAAATACTGTCTGTGTTGATTATAAGTATAGCACATTAAAAAATAGCCAAAATAATGTTAGCTTGAAATTTACTAGTATAGGATCCGTAGAAGTGTATATACTTGTATATATACCGCATGTAATTGTCAAAATAGCAATATTTGTTTAGGCTTCAGATGTCGTTACCAGAACCTCTATTTGAAATAGAAAAGGTCACTTTTTTTAAAAGATAAAAATCATTATCCAATAAACAAAACAATACTGCATAGTTAGTAAGGTCGCGTGTGGATAAAATAAGTAAACGCTTGGGCGTGTTATTATTAATTGATATCACCCACAGCCGAGAGACGAAATAGAGAGATAAAGAATTACGTAAGTCATTGTTCGCGCGGACGTCATCCGCTCTTTACCTACTTGAATAGGCTCTGTATGAGTGGCGATAATTTTAGGAAAACTTTTCTGCACCGTAACTTAAGATTTTATCACTCAATAATTAAAAAAAAAATACGTATTTCTTTATTTCTATTCTAGATAATAATATTAAAATATTTGCTCTTTTATAAATTGCACGCCGTATATATCCGGCTACGAGGAATATCGAAAAATAGTGAATTCTCTTGATTTTGATTGGAAAATACTGATGGAACCGTTTTTTTTTACAATAGGGTTAGATTCTTCCGGTTTCCTTAAGTTTGGCGTATGTCATTACTTCCCCAAATGTTATCCTCATAATCTAAACCTCAGCTTTTTATTTGTAAAAAATAAATAGATTCAAAATTTATATGTACTTGTACTAATACGAGTATATTAATTCAAAAAATATTTAAGTAAACTTTTGTGTATATTTAAAATATAAGTAAACCGATACGCAAATTTGCTCTGTCCAGCAATCCAGCGCTCTTATTATTTGCCGGTACCTGTAGGTAGAATTATACAGTAAGCAAATGTTTAAATAAAATTTCGTTTTTTGTGGAACTTCGACGCAATAAGATAGTAAAACGTATGCATTGTGCGTCATGTCTGTCCATATTTATTCAGTGTTCTTTACAATTACCATTTTGTTACTGTATTTTAATAAATATATCAATAGGTTACTAGTAAACAATAGGTAAGCCATTAAGACACTTATTTATAGGACACAGCGTACCTAATTATTAAAATTGTTTAAGATACTGCTGTTCACGGTACGAAGACATTATGCGCGTAACTAGCAAACTACGTCTAACTACCGCACTTGAATCAGTAGTAAGTCGGTAGTTGGCTAGCTACCTATCGACACGCGCGACTTCTATGAATGCTGTCTCGCTCGCGTCTCACTGTCACAAATTGTATCTCATTTGTTAACGATATCGGTCATGCAACTGTTGGTGTAACTTTACGTGTAATTGTCTATCGGTTCCGAATTTTGTAGTGAACAATATAGCGCGTACCGTATCTTCACCTTTTGTTGTAACCAAAGGTAAAAACTCTACGGCACAGAACACTTCAATCAATTCGACCAATCCAGCGGAGGTGCAATACGAATCAACCAATGTGCTGGAGTCGCCGTACAAAACGCTCAATTAGGTCCAACTTCAAACTTCGAATAGACGCGATTTATAGCATCGTGAGAACGTTTTTATATCACAACCTATTTATATATAAACCAACTTTTACTTATTTTAATAACAATAACTGATTATTGATCACAAAGGTTTTTTTTTCAATCTAACAATTATATATTTTCTCAGAGTTAAGCAGAAGACAGACTTATAGTGGCATAGGTAGGTGCTAGAGTCAGTAGTAATTTGCAATCTAAAGTCTCTACTATCATATTTTCTAATAAAGAGAATCGATAACGATGAGATGCCAATTCTCAAGTAATCGCACCTTTTGCCAAGAGACTGAATTATGATTTGATATTATAAAACCGCCAAAACATAATGAACTGAAAGTGGTGTTAGATTACCTATAATAGACTCGCGGAACTACCAAACTAGGTCTAACTGACTCGGTTGCAAAGTCAGTAGTATAGGTATCGAGCTGTAAGGACTTACCACGCGTGTATCTATGCATTCTGTCACGTTCGCTTTCTGCTGTGACGAAAATGTCATCGGTGGTGCAACTGTGGGTGTAAAGGCGTGTTGTTTATCGGTGCCGCATATTATAGTGAACAATATAGCACGTACCGCATATTCTCTTTTTGTTTTAATCAAAGTTAAAATAGTGGCTTTATCGGTAGAAATACGCGAGCTTAGCCTAGCTTATATCAAAATTGCAACTATACAAATATCAATTTTAACAACGGTTGTCATTGATAGTGTCCGTTTGTTAAAGAATTATTTTCTATAATAATTTTATTTATTTATTTATTTATTATAAATGCCGCTAGACATTCTATACTGATCAAACCTTTGGGACAACTAAAGCAGTTACGACAAGATAAGGCAGGTGCTATCAAAACTAATAGAAAAATATTAGACTTCAATATATACTAGTGAATAAATACTTATTTACAAACTAATACATACACAAATACATACAAACAAAACTACATACATACGTTCTATGAATATACATAAGTATAATATACCTACCTGATGACTATAATGAGAGAAATAAATATAGCAGAGAGTGTATTAAGCTTATGGTAACTGGTTCCAAAGATGCACAGCCACCACCGCAAACGACTTGGAAACGAATGCGGTGTGATGTGTGGGGAAGGAGAGCGTGGAGTTAGAAGAAGAACGTAAAGTTCTGTCATGAGTGGCACCAAGGAAATTAAATTTCTCTTTTAAATATTCCGGTGTATTAGGCTCATATAATACTGAGTACAACTTGCAGAGAATCCTACGGTTCCTGCGATGGCGTATAGGCAACCACTTTAGTTTGTCACGGAATGGCGAAATTCTTAGACCGAAGATAAATCTGATGCATGCATTGTGTAGTCGTTCCATTTTATTTAATAATTCCTCAGTGAGATCCACATAATAATGATAATAAATATTTATTGCTCAAAGTTAGACAACTTAAAGCTAAGCGCACAGGCGAGCTTTATACTTAAGGCATAACTAAAGCAGTTACGCTTAAGAGTGTTTAACACGTGTGCTTCTCTCTCGCTCGCACAATCGAACATATTTAAAGATTATTCATATCTGAGTGTACTTTTGAGAAATGTAGTAATATTCTAGGAAATGAAATTACTGACATTTTAGACATATTTCAACTTTCATATACCTACCTTCATATATTATATTATATATATATATATAATTTTAGACAGAAAAATAGCAAATATTGTTTTATAAATTTTTCGATTTCAGTATAATTTACTAAAACAGATATATGATTAATATATCTTTAAAAGGCGGGTGGTGGCTCGGTTGTAAGAACGCGTTCAATAAATCCTACAAAGTTCGGTTCAAATCTCCCCGGCATGTACCAATGAGAAATACACTTTTCTTACGTACATTTGTCATAGATTTACAAAGCCACCGTTCCTGTGCCTCGGAGAGCACGTTAAGCCGTCGGTCCCGGTTCCACTAATACTAACTTGAATGTTGAATCGTTAATAAATTGTCATTAAAAATTGACATCATATCCTCGCCAAGCCAGCCAAAAAATAAATAATTTTATTCCCTAGAAAGTCAGTAGACTACATTTCTCAAAGTACACTAAAACTTGACTATTTTAAAATGCTGTATTGATGCAAAAGCATTTAACGCTCTGAAAGACTAATTCTTTAAAAAAACTGACGAAAGTACCTACTTCCATTTCTTTACACTAGGGTACACATAACAACTATGGCCAAAGTAAATATAACCAAAGATAGATAAAACATTAGGTTAAGCCGTTAAAGAAATGACGAAAGTACCTACTTCCAATTCTTTACACTAGGGTACACACAACAACTATGGCCAAAGTAAACAAAACCAAAGATAGATAAAACATTAGGTTAAGCCGTTAAAGAAATGACGAAAGTACCTACTTCCATTTCTTTACACTAGGGTACACACAACAACTATGGCCAAAGTAAACAAAACCAAAGATCGATAAAACATTAGGTTAAGCCGTTATAGAAATGACGAAAGTACCTACTTCCATTTCTTTACACTAGGGTACACACAACAACTATGGCCAAAGTAAACAAAACCAAAGATCGATAAAACATTAGGTTAAGCCGTTATAGAAATGACGAAAGTACCTACTTCCATTTCTTTACACTAGGGTACACACAACAACTATGGCCAAAGTAAACAAAACCAAATATAGATAAAACATTAGGTTAAGCCGTTAAAGAAATGACGAAAGTACCTACTTCCTCACGTATACTCACACCCTGTATAAATTATATTATTATTTAACAATCGCAAATAGCCATTTCTATTAAAGGTAAATTGTATAGGATGCGAAAATTAAAAATGAATATGCATTTATCAGTGTTCTAAGTATAGCCTATGGCGGATAATGGACACGTATTAGTAATGCAGATACTATTATATGTCATTAAGTTTAAATTACTGTTTATTAGAAGCGCAATGATTTATTGTTTGTTATTCCTTTTATAAAGTGTTGGCACCTTAGCTGACGGGTGTCCGCTATCTGCATACAATTTGACACTGAACTGAGACGACATAGA
This sequence comes from Tinea semifulvella, assembly GCA_910589645.1. Taxonomy (NCBI): domain Eukaryota; kingdom Metazoa; phylum Arthropoda; class Insecta; order Lepidoptera; family Tineidae; genus Tinea; species Tinea semifulvella. Next base: position 7,363,559 of record OU342585.1, read on the forward strand.
TCAGACAGGTCACGGTGTGGCCAAGGTCAACCTATTTACATCATTCGTGATATACTATATTCAAGACTCAACTTTACGGCGTAGAAGTCAGAATTCCAGAAAATCTTTGCTATCTTTGAGAGAATGGGACTTAAGCAGGTCTGCCAATACATTTATGGAACGACCTTCCAAGACGTTATTAACGGAATCAATATTGATGATCCTACATCTTAATTAAAGCACTAGTACTATATTTAAAGAAATAACTGCCTATGTGGTCTAGCGTTAAAGTCCGAGAATTTAGACGCGGAGGTTCCGAGTTCGATTCTTGGTCGGGTCACAGTAATTTAATTTTGGAATTTCTCGAGCTTGGTGCGCTAGTGACACGAGCTTGCCACTCATCATGATGGGCTATATGGTATATAAAGTTGGGTAAGTGTGAATACGCTTCTTTAAAGGTGGTTCCGGTCGTGGTGATACTTTACTTTAAAAACGAAATAGGACATAATTAGCGTCTACCTAAATTGCTTCCCATGGAATTAATGCTATCATTAAACAAGCCAGGATCAAGTCAATACACAATGACTTAAGCAACGCCTTCATTGTAAGTAATAACTATTATATTCATGGTACATTTTCTATCGTATAATATACAATTTACTTTAATATAACAATAAGGTATATTTGTTATACTTATCGTATGAGAGTTTACTCAAAGAAGCTTAGGGGATGAAAAATATTCTACTTTTATATTTTTGCACAAAATGAAATCATCACGAAAGCATAGGAGTGCTCATAAGCTCAACAGTTATAACATATTGCCTGAAATTTACGTAATACTAACACGATTCAGGCCCGAGGCGTCTATTACGAGATATGAAAAGTAAAACGTTTATAATACGAGCTAGAATGAAGTATGGGCGGTAGAGAGAGAAAGAGAAAGATAAGAAAATAATGCGCTCCCATATATCATCACAATCGCCATAATTCTCGAGTCGGCCGGCCAGCGACCCTCTTCAGCGGCGCTACTTGCGAATTGCCTGAAAACATTTTAACTAAGCAAAAATTTTGCTCTGTCATGGCAACCACATACCTACCGCAAATATACCACATAGCTTAACGCCGCTGCACATAGCCAGACTCGCATTGGTCATCACGACCCACGTGCAAGTTACGACTTGCTGACTGTCTCGGCACGTGACATATAGTGCGGGCGTTTAGTAGGATATGTTTTACAGGCTGTTACGTGCGCGTAGGTCTTGAGTGTTAACGATTAATGCAAGTATCAGTAATATAATAAGCAGTGGTGTATCATTTTGGAAGAGAAACAAAAATATTTTTAAATAAAAAAATATATACGAGTATATAGTGCTTATAATTATAGCTGTAAATAGGCATTGTCAAACTATAAGCTAAGAGAAGCGCTATTATAATAACAAAACTAACTAAAACAACTGCCGCCGTGGTCCAGCGGTTAATTCAATATCATTTATTTCAGGCATTACCCATATAAAATAAAATTTATAATAAAATGAAAAAATATTCACATTTTAAGCCTAAAACTACAATTAATTTACATACTAAACCTAAAACTACTTAACCTATACTGACGCACCCAACATAATCTTAACCCAATGATCTTGGATCGGGCAGTCATGGTGAGATGCAATCATGTCCAGGATACTGTTGCTACTGTTCCGCACGCGTTGGAAAAAAGAAGCTACTTTCTTGCGAATAATCGCAGTAAAGCCATCAGTACGGGCTTCAGCGAACATTCCAGACGCTCTGCAGAATCCCGGCAGCCGCAGCAGCGTCCTGAACACGTTGTTATACTGCACGTGCAGCGCGCTGGCTACATGGCGGGTGTATTTCGTCCACAGACTGCTCGAGTAAAAACTTTGGCAATATGCCTTAAATAGTGATATTTTGACATCCGTCGAGCAACGTGCGAATCTGCGTGCGAGCATATTCCCCCTGACCGCCGTTAGGTCCGTGGATTTCGACTCGGGTCACAATAATTTATTAGGTTATTTAAATATATAAATTTAATTTATTTGTGATTTTCTCGAGTTTGGTTTGCTAGAGATATCGACGAGCTTGCCACTTGTCATGGCCTATAGTAAAGTTAGCTAAATGTGAATCCGCTTCTTTATAAGCGTAGTTTCTGACCACCCCGGAAAGGAAATGGTCGTGATGATGGTGAAAATAAAATGTCACCAAAGATTATAGCTGATGTAGACATTGTCATACTAAACTAAACTAGTCTATAACTAATAAGTAAATAATCTTATAATAGAAGCAGAAACTACTTCTCTGCTGGAGTACCCGCGAATCTACTACCCTCTCGGATTGCGCAGAGCGATGGCAAGATACCCGACGGCATGACCGTTGGGCCGTGGAAACTTGGCAGTTCCCTGGTGTGGAATGCGACATGTGTAGAAACATTAGCCCCATTACATATTCAGGCGACCTCGTCAAGCGCAGTTTCTGCTGAGAACCCTAATCTGCAGAATTAAGCCAACCTCGGTACAGGTTACTAATTTGCGCCGTTTGGGGTCGAGAGGATAGGCATATGGGGACACTCAGCCAAGCGTCTGGCCAAGGAGTTGTCCAAAAAGCGGAAAAGTCTGGAGACAGGAAAGATGGCAATTATTTCTGCCAATGTATTAGCCTCGCTATACAGAGGGGAAATGTCCGTCTTCTCGGGACTATTCTTGAAGGGTCGTCATTATTTTGTATTATGTTTATTTTAATTTTTACTTTTAAGTAGTTTTAATTATATTCCTTCGAATAAATATTTCTTCTCTACTACAGATGTTGCTTCAACAAACTTAAACAGTTTCTGCAATATTCGAAGACTCAACAAGACTATTTCATTTGTGTACAAGACTTGACAAAACAGACAAATTATTTCTGAGAAGAGCTAGCAACACCAAAGTCCGCGCATAATTCAAGTAACTTCAACCGCGTTGTGACAGCAAACATCACTCATTAGGAAATCGAATGGACAACAACAAGATCGCTACTCGGTAATTAGGGTTGTCTAATCAGCCGATGTCTAGGCAGCGTGGCCAGATTCCCCAGAAAAATGTTCTAGGAGCATTAGTATTTCTCATCTTTTGCAGTTTGGGCCTTATTCTTAATAACTTATAGAGTCCTTGATCGTTTTGTCTCTTTTATGCATATTATTTTTTGTTGCTAAAAGACAAAGCCTATACTATAACTGAATTATATGTATGTGAAATATAGGTGTATGTTTTTATCTGTTTGACTTTTACTTAGGCTATTTTTTACGAACTAAAAATTATACCACAACTTTTATTAATAAAAAAATTACATCAAGTTGCCAACCCTAATTTATTATTACTAATGGCCAAATAAACAGTGGTGGAAACCGTCTTGAGATCTTGACAGCAAAATTTAATATCCGCGACACCTTCTTTACTTTAATTTTAAACAAATAGTTCAAAATAAACTATTTGCAACAATATATACAACTTTGTCTCAATACCGTAGCAGTTGATATCATACATTTTACCTTGTTATTATTATTAAACCGAATCAGCTAATACAATGCATAATTGTATTCCTTATTATTAACCGTAGAGCCTTAACCTTATAAGGTCATGATGTCATTATTAAATCAAATCAAAAAGTAAAATTTTATTTGCAATAAATATAAATATATAAATATAAATATTTCCAGACAGGTCACACAGCGCCATCTAGTTTCCATAGTAAGCTACGAGGCTTGTGTTACGGAAATTAGATGGTTGATAAACTACATATTATATTTTTTGTAAATATATACATATTGTACATATAAACACCCATACCGAGACAAATTATACAATGTACAACTTGCCCCCGGTGGTAATCGAACCCACAACCTCCCGAGTTCACGGCAACGTTTGTATCCACTAGACCACGAAGGCGGTAAATGTGGTAACAATTGTGTTTTGACAATAAAAAAATGGCTCAGCACATTTAGCCATAAATGCAGCATGCAAAATCATTGATCAGACTTACATTATAGTAAACACAAACTTATATATACAAAATTATATATATGTATGTGAGTTTTTATATATCTAAGTACCTATAATATAGATTAATTATTATTATTGACCTAACAAACTTATACAATACTTTTAGACTCAAGTCTTAGAATACGGGTGTGAGAGTATAAAATAGATGAGGATGACATTTTACAACAATACAGCATTCTAGTATATAAATTTTAGTTTCTTAAACAATGGTCTACAAGGAAATAAGGTTATTTGTATTGTAAATAAAATTTACATTTTAACGCGCAATAAAATCGAAATTGAATTGAAATATTATTCGCTCCGGGCTAAATGAAAATGTAAAACGTTTGCAACCCTATAATGATTTTGTAGCTGTATACATTCTAATCTCGAACCGTAACGTCCCCTCATATCAAGTGCAGACATTTCCTTCTCTACTAAATCTGCAAACAGACATTTGTTGTGTTGTTATAAGAACGTAACGTACGATATAACCTCAGTACATTAATTGATTTAATAATTCAGTCACAGCTCGAAGACCAAACAATTTGGATATTGTTGGTTGATCCTTAGCCTATATATGCCCGTAATTATTTAGATCATAGTTTTCCGCCGTAATCGGATATATTAACCTTCAGATAATAAAATAAATAAAAAAGGTATTTATTTTCTCCCACAAAACTTAATATTAGTAACTATATTTTATAAACATTTATGTACGAGACTGGAAGCAAAACTAAACTAAGAGAAAGGTTAGTCTGTGTTAAAACATTCCAGGTTCTTCTTAACTTCTTAAGTATGAGCTTAATAATAAACACATCTATAGTGTAAAAAACTATACACACAATGTGTATAGTGAGATACACAGAAAAGACCTTGTTAAGTTTTGCAAGGGTCGACAACAACCCGCTGGGCAAATCCTTTGCCAAATACGGGGAATTAGAATGAAAACAACTTGCTATAAATACAAGAAGAATATAATTTCAAAAATACTAAATTATACACAAAAAGGTGAGAAACATTTATCGTATAACCATACATCACATTTTTTCGCACATCGACGTCTACTTTGGCCGACAATTTTTAGATGGTCTGTCGAACAAGAACGTACTGAACTTGGTATCTGTCTATATAGACGTACGTCTTGGGTGTATTTTGGGTGTACTTCATTAGAATAGTTCTACAATAAATGCGTTTTATTTTTAATAACAAAAAAATTTACGTTTGTTGGGTCGTTGGCGACCTTTTGGGCATATAAAGGTTAAAGAGCCCGTACAAAACTAGAAGGCAAACTACAAAACCGTGAGCGATGATCTAAGCAAGTGGTAGAGCAGCCCTAGATACCGATCACCTATCCATCAGGCAGCGGATCTTAGCCGATAAATACTAATGCTCCTTTTGATGCTATAATTATCATCAATGATGGAACGATTAACTTATTATATTGTCATTGTCTATTCTTCTCCTCTTCAGTTGGCTTCGATAGTCGGGTGTTGGGGATTATGGCTCCTACGCTGCCAATGTTTATTATGATGTAGTTCATTCATTAGCAGACTAGAAATCACGGTCCTTAGGGGTGTCACATACTTTGTTATGTCGTTGCGGGGGTTTCGCCATATTATATATTTTATATTATTTATTTGTTTATTGGGGTAAGCATGGCATACCACATCTCGACAGCTTGACGCCGCGCCTAAGCCTCGACTATTGTGTGAGCGACGACCCTTAGCATTAATATTTTTTTTTTAAAGATAATCAAGTAGTCACTTGGTGATGGTTAACACGTATTATTTCTTTTTATTTTTGTTTAATGCTGCTAACAAACAACATATATATATATATTTATTCAAATATATATATATATATATATATATATATATATATATATATATATATATATATATATATCTATATTTGAATAAACAAATGTTATGTCTGTTACCAGTAACGTAAATCATAAATTATGTATTAACAGGTAACATTAAATAGTAGAGTACAGTAGACAGCAGATCGTCCATAAGGTGATGAGATTATCTTTGGAAATAAAAAAATACGATACGAACTGCTGCCCACTGCACACACATCGTTTAAGCTTGAGTTTTAGAAGAACTTCATTTTGGTGCAACTCAGCCTAGGAAATACAAACAACAACAATGGAAGGAAAACAATTACTTATACACAAATATTATGTAAAAACATACAGTATAAAATAAAGTACTTAAAAAAAAAAAAATAGATTTGAAGTTTTATAATATCATAATAATTAAGAATAAAAAATCACAGTAAATTATTGCAAAACTAAAAATAATAATTAGAAAAAATATAAAAGAAAAATTTGAGAATAAAAATTTATACAATAAAACACATATGAGAAGACAAATTTCTAAGCATTCCATGGATTCACCGTGCGGGTGCCGGGTCCATCGTGTGTGGGTAAGAGATGAGAAGAATGGTGTCTCGGGCTTGCGACCGACAATTGGCTGGTTTAAGAAAAGGAGGCCTCCTTTTTTTTCTATTGCGCGATAATACGCTCACCATCCACCATTCTACTTCTCTCCCTACCCAACCAAATACTGTATGATTCCGTTAATGCCGTCTTGGAAGCTCGTTCCATAAATGTATTGACGGCAGACCTGCTTAGGCCCAATTCTTTCAGTAAGTGATGCAAAGATTTTGCTGGAACTCCTCTTGCACCAACTTCCACTGCGTAAAGCTGAGTCTTGAACCCGTTCCTGATCATTTCTTCTGTGAGATCATAATATTTATTCGACTTCATGTTGTGGTCTTTTGGAATATTTGATTCCCACGGAACGGTAAGTTCAATAAGGATAACTTTTTTCAAGTTCCGAGAAAACACTAAGATGTCTGGCCTATAGGCTGATACAGCTAGTTCATCTGGGATCCTATAATGGTGTTCAAATGTATCCATGAGAATTTTCCAGTCTGATGCGGCGCCAAGGATCGAGGTGGGCTTGCATTTAGTTTTCGTGCTTTGCCCTTCCTTTACAAATGTGGTCAAAGTTTTATTTGTAGTCAGTCCCTTTCTGGCTCTTGCAATAGAAAGACTTACTGCTTCACGGATAACACCTAGGACTTTGTCATGTCGGCGTGAGTAATAGCCCTTTTCTAGGAGAGTAACGCACCCTACAAGTGTGTGTCTAGCAGTTCCTATGGCAGCACTACACAATGTACAGTTCTTTTCCGTAGCTTTTCCCCACCTTACCAGATTGCTCTGGTCCGGGAGGGACATTTGAAAAGCGTTTAGGTAGAACTTTAGCAACGCCGGAGACCAATCGTACATTAGTGTGCGCCACTTTAGGGCTGGAGGGATGCAAAAATCGCCCAAAGTTAGCCAGTCATTTTGAACTTCTAGAGTCATCGCGTGCACTCTGTATCCATGCTCTTCATCTTTCCTGAGGAAGGATTTTATAACCTCTTTGTCACTTTCTTTTTTCTTCCAGCCAATGCCTCTTTTGTCAGTCTGGGCACCTGTCATGAATTTCTTGAAGAATAGTAGTCTCGGTTCCATATCTGAGACCAGAGGGTCTCTTGGAAGGGATGAAATTGTATTATCCTGGGAGCTGGTTAGAATTTGATATTTGCTTATACGTAGATGTTTGTATAATTCAGATGGTCTTTTCAGATCCATTCCGAAGTTTCTCCGTCCTCTAAAGAATGTTGAGGAGTCAGCACCCTGGGCTAATCCAAGCCAAGACTTCAATGTTCTTATGACGTCCGCGTCCAGACTTGATAGTAGACTTTTGTTGAAATCATATACTAGGAAAGGCCAAGTGAGGCGAGATGCTAAGTAGTTGTCATATATCCAAGCTTTTTTGACATTGCTTATAGGCTGTTGAGTAACCCTATTCATGTCGTCAGTGAATTGTTTTACAACTACTTCTAGGGATGGTGTTTTTCCCTGAAAATTGATCCTTCTGCCAAGAAATTTAAAGGGCATGGTTTCATTTACCGGAGCTATTCTCTGCCCTGCTATACTCAGTCCAGGATCATAAGACGTAAATGTAGTGTTGCGCCTAGCCAGACATAGGCTGAAGCATTTTGATGGTTTCGTTCTCATTCCCTTTGTCCATGAGCAGAAATCATCCACTATTTTCAGCAAGCCCTGGCATTGCTTGGGATTTCTTGTTATCACCGCCAAGTCGTCTGCAAAAGCTAAGACGGATTCCGTATAGATGTTGTTTTGTTTGAATCTATATCCCCACTTCTTCTCACGAGATTTAAGTTTGTCGATTAGGATATTGATAATTATATTAAAAGCTACAGGTGATAGGCAGCAGCCTTGGAACAGGCCCACATTGTATTTTAGTGTGTCTGTGTAGCCGTCCTTGTTTGTTACGACAAATCTCAAGTTCTTGTAATAATTGGCAATTATATCTCTGATTAGTGTTGGAAAGTTATACCATTTTAGCGCAGTTTGCAGCAATTCATGTTGCACCGACCCAAATGCGTTTTCCAAGTCGATCCAACAGACGCTTAGTTGCCGCTCCTGTTTCCTGGCATCCTTCAAACACTCAGCGAGTAAGGTGTTGTGTTCTAAGCAGCCAGAAACTCCCGGCAAAAAACCTTTCTGGTGCTGGCGTGAGAAGTACTCGTTCTTGATCATAAATCGGGATATTCTTGCTTGTACTATGGAGAAGAAGATTTTGGACATTGTATTCGTCAAAGCGATCGGTCTTGCATCTTTGGGATCATTTACCTCAGTTTTCTTTGGTATGAGAACGAAGACTGCCTCGCCAAATGCCTTTGGAACTTGATTAGTAGACCAGATTTTTCGATATATATTATATAAATGCTTACGGGTGTGAGGACATTTTTTATATACAATGTACGGAATGCCATCTGGGCCTGGTGCCGATTTGGAACTTTTTCTTTTGATTTGTTCCTCCATTTCTTCCATGCTTGGTGGAAGGCATCGGAAGTCCTCTAAAGGTCTGACGGGTCGAGGCGAGGGTGGGTCCAAATATTGTTCCTCTTTTTGTATTTCTGTGTATGTCTCTTTGTAATATTTATATATTTGATCTCTGGTCAGCGATAGTACACCACTTTTTTCGCTGAATATCTTTCTGGCATAGACGAAGGGGTTTTTGTCAAAGAGGACTTCGTGTCTGGCTCTATTGTATTGATTGGAGTGATCTTTAATTTGGAGCGATATTCCTTGAATCAATTTGAGAATTGATCTAAGTGCTCTAGCCACTTGATGGCCCTGCTGTTTATCTCCAATGTTTTTGGCGCATCTAAGTCTCTTTCTTAGCTCCCTCTTCTTTCGCCTCAATTTCAGCTTAAAAGTGTTTTCCTTATTGGTGTGAGCATGAGTGGTCGTTGGTGGATAGTGCTCACTGAAGTAGTCATAGACAGTATTTTGGAAGGCACGAACTTGGCTATCAAGATCCTGTTTTGTACCAGGACAATCCAGCATGACAGCCAGATTTCCGTCGTGAACCTTCCAGGTGGTTTCTTTTATGGTCGGGATGCTTAGACGTGTCCTGATGGTCATGGACTCCTGGTTGAATTCACATGGAGGTGTACCATGGGATATGTGAGGGGAAACTCTATCCGCAGTACTAGTCGAAGGTCTTGCCATCTGTGCTTCGATCCCTTCATGTGTTTTTAAGTGTTTCTTGAACCAGGCTTGTCTTCTGTATATTTTTCCGCACGTTGGGCATTTCAAGTCCATATTATCGCCAGGGTCGTTGTTGTTATCTACCAGTGGACAGTTCATCCTCCCCCCCTCTCGGACTGTCCCAGGGGTATTATTCTTTTTAGACTTTTTAGCGATATAATACGAGGGAATGGCTTGCTGGGCCTTAACCCTCGGCATTCTTTCTTGCTGTCAGCATTCTTTCTTGCTGTCAGCATTCTTTCTTGCTGTCAGCAGTCTCTCCCGCTGTCGGCTGTCTTTCAGCTAGTGTCCCCGTCTATCCGAGGTGTAATGTTTTTTGAAGACAAATTTCTAAGCATTCCATGGATTCACCGTGCGGGTGCCGGGTCCATCGTGTGTGGGTAAGAGATGAGAAGAATGGTGTCTCGGGCTTGCGACCGACAATTGGCTGGTTTAAGAAAAGGAGGCCTCCTTTTTTTTCTATTGCGCGATAATACGCTCACCATCCACCATTCTACTTCTCTCCCTACCCAACCAAATACTGTATGATTCCGTTAATGCCGTCTTGGAAGCTCGTTCCATAAATGTATTGACGGCAGACCTGCTTAGGCCCAATTCTTTCAGTAAGTGATGCAAAGATTTTGCTGGAACTCCTCTTGCACCAACTTCCACTGCGTAAAGCTGAGTCTTGAACCCGTTCCTGATCATTTCTTCTGTGAGATCTAATATTTATATATATACGTACATATATGTACGTATATATCTTGAACCTCGCCCCTGCTCAAAAGCTTATTAACACACATTCATAGAATGGCCAAAGAATTGTGGATTTCGTTGGTATTGTCTATCAAGCTAACACAAAAAAACAAAACAACGCTTTTACCCGATTTTGTGATTCTATTGTAAGATAAATTTCATACTGCAAACATAGAAAAGGTTTTCAAAAGAATTCTTCAAAAATCGGCCGTAGTAAAATGGCAGGAGATTTTTCGCGAACGCAATGCGCCGTCGTGAGTCGCCCATTCATTGTGGTCAATTTGGCGTAATGTAATCAATTGCCGAACCAATAAAATAAATCAGTCCAGACAGTTTTAATTGATACCGTTCTGTATTAACTGCGCATCTCCGCTCCGCCGCTTCCAACTGGGATCGCAAGCTCGCGCCGCGCGCCCGTTCAAAAGAAAATCCTACATATGAATGAGACAGACCATCCCTTTTATTCTGATACGATATTCTGGTTATGGCAATAACCCAACCAAATAAAAATCTATAAAGTTTATTTATTTAATCAAAATTATAAATACACACATCAAAAAAGTCTAGGGATCAAGCATGTTTATGCGGATTTCTTGTGATTGAGATGTGGCTTTGTAATAAATTTATGATTTTATAAATTTATATGGATCCTTTTTGGTGCATTTCATAATTTAAAACAGGAACTGTCAATCAAATTCGAGTAAAAGATGAAAATCAGCTGTCAATATTTTCCCTATAAAAACATAAGACGCATTGAAGACATTATTAGTGCTACTGTTTCCCTACTACTGATTAAAACCAACGTTATTATGGAGCGGCGACGTCATTTAAGCAGGGAAGAAATGATCAGAGCCGTGGGAATGATAGAAGCTGGTTCCCGGCAACGTACTGTGGCTTTAGCTCTGAATACTCGTACAAGTCAGAGTGTTATCAGTCGACTTTGGACACGTTACCGAACCACTGGTACCGTGGCTGAGCGCCATGGAGGACGGTATCGCTGCACCACACGGAGACAAGACCGATACATTCAAATCACAGCTCGAAGAACTCCAACAATAACCGCCATGATGTTAGCCGTGAGCCTTCATCGCTCTTCAGGGAACTTAATTAGCGACCAAACAGTCAGAAACCGCTTGCATGAAGTGAACCTTCATTCCCGAAGACCGCTACGGGTACCACCTATAGCAATGCACAATCGTAGGACTCGATATCAATGGGCTCTTGAACACAGAAATTGGACAGAAGAACAATGGCGTTTCGTGTGCTTTTCTGATGAGTCTCGTTTTGGTATGAGGCCGGATACAAGACGTATACGACACTGGAGAACCCCTGGACGCCAACAGCGATTAAAATCCTGCCAGGAAGTCCATCCTTATAGTGGTGGAACCATCATGGTATGGGCGGGTATTTCGATCGGCGGAAGAACTGAGTTGATTTGGATCAGAGGCAACCTCAACGCTCAAATTTATGCTGAGACGGTTGTATCAGACGTCATCGTTCCTCTACAAGTGCATATCGGTCCCTTATTTCAGTTAATGCATGATAATGCACGACCGCACACCGCAAGAGTTGTAAGACAGACTCTCGCCGCAGCTAACATCAATGTCCTGCCCTGGCCTGCTCAGTCGCCAGACTTGAACCCGATTGAGCATGCATGGGATATTCTTCAGAGAAGAGCTCTGCCGAATATGGAGGGTATCCAGTCGCAAGAAGACCTTTTTTTGTTGTTGCAACGAACATGGGCGGCCATTCCACAGCGTGATTTGGATGAACTCATTTTGAGTATGCCAAACCGATGTTCTTGTGTTGTTAGTGTTCGCGGTAGAAACACGGATTATTAATTGTTTAAGTTACCCAATAAAATTAAAAAAAAAACTGTTATTTCAGTCTTTTTTTCGAACTTTAATGTTAGTGGTTCAAATGTCAAAAATCCCTTTATTAGGAAAATGGCAATTTTTTTTACTAATGCAAAGGTGACTTGGTTTATCGTTACTGTAGACAAACGAAAACATTTTATTTGATCAATCCTTAAAGAAAATTTTAATGAATATCAATCAGGAGAAAAGTTATTGCAAAAATATATGTTGATCCCTAGACACTTTTGATGTGTGTAATTATTATATAAAAAGTTTCATTGGTATAAGCTTATTGAAGCATAAAATTAGGTTAAGTTTGATTTAATTCAGTGACACTATAAATTGTAACGACCATTAAAACAAATAAACAATCAAGCAGCAACAATGAAGTACCGCTAGCCTTTGAGCTCAGCAATGATTGAATGTGCTGTTTGAATGCTTGTTTATTTACTCATCAACTCAATTAACGAATACGCTGAACCTCATTATCCATTCAAATCGCAATCGCAGCTTTCCCACGTTAGCCGATTTTCCGTGAAAACTCAGTGAAAACTTCATAACAGTGTTGACTTTACGCTCGGAAACGAATCGCGTAATGGCCTTTGTCGAGTACAAAAAGCAAATGATGCGGCCCTGATCCGCTTTGTATAGTACGCTTAAGTCAGTTGACAACGTAATTATCGGCCGGTGTGTTGTCCAAATGGGCCGGTCAACGCACTGGCAGTTGAAATAGAAGCGAAGACATCGACATCGCGAAGGTATATGAGTACAACATCTCTCCACTATAGAGCTTAAGAAAACCTATACAAGCCGCAAAAATATACCTATCTATATAGACTCGTATTCACAGACGTTTTTATTTTGTATTAGATGTTTTAAGATTGTTTAATGCAAATAAATTGTTTGAATAAATATAAATTAATTTATATAAATTAAAAACTACTTAAATAAACAATAAATTAAAAATGTACTCCAGAGCTGTTCCATCAGAGATAGTCGATACGTTGGCAGAAACAAATGCCAGCCTTATTGTCTCCAGACCTTTTCAAAAGCCGCTTTGACAACTCCTTGGCCAAGCGCAAGGTCCAAGAACAGGCAATAGTGAATGAGTGGGGGCTGTGCTCTTATAGTCCTAAAAAGGTCGGTTCGAACCCCCTAACTAATGAGAAAAATACTTTTATTAAGCACATTTTTCATAGATTTACAACAAAGCCGTTCCCGTGCGTCGGAGAGCACGTTAAGCCGTCGGTCCCGGTTCAATTAACAACGTGTAAAACGTGTAGATTGTTAATAAATTGTCATAAAAAATACATCTGGCCAGCGCTGCAGCGTGGCGAGAGTAGGCCTAATTCTTCAGAAATTTATGGAAGGCCCATCTCCAATAGTGGAGGTCTGGGACTCTGTGTTCTAGGGTCATCATGAATGGACACCAGTCACTGATGGCTGATATCTCAATCTCTACCACTACGTCTCTTAACTCCCCGCGGTCTAAACCAGGTAATTAAAATTGTTTTGTCACATTAATTTAATATCAAATGAATGAATGATGACTATCGTCTGTAAACTCGTACTCAATAAAAATATAAGTCCATAAACGGAATTTTAAGAGTACTTGCCTTTTTTTTTCATATTTTACCTAAAAGTAATTAGTTTATTAAAAATAATTAGTCTTTCTTTATCTTGAAAAGTTAGCAATTGACAGTTAGGACGAATTTAACTTGTAATACCTAGCTGGTAATCAAAACCAAAAATCATTTAAAAAAGTTATTGTCGTTTACTTAAATATGCCATTACTTCTCAAAATTTTAGGCTTATAAGCGACAGTATCAGGTTTAGCCTTGAGCATATTTTCTTAGGCAACCCATACCGTTAGATTTTTTTGTTTACACATTATATTTTTATTATTCATCCGGTTTCCTGATCGGTAAAGGTTTATCTTAGTACCTACTGATCTTAGATTATAGCTAGATATCTTTAAGCCCAAACGTTATATAAACGAATGCCTTAACTAACTGAAACCGACAGTATCAAACGCTATTAGAGTCGATATTCGTATGATATTTCGTTAAACTGACAGGAAATAGTCTAATAGTAAATAATAGACTGCCGCCGTTGATATAGCGAAATATTTCTTAATAGAGCTGATAGTATTTAACGTATAAAAAGATTTACGTACATTTCAAATGAAACAGTATAAGGTAAATATTATGATGTTAAATGCGATTTTAAAATATTTCAAACATAGATAAAGCTCATAACATGTTCAAACACTTGTATTTGTGTAAATATCCATCCACTTCATAAGTGCGTCAGGCAAAATTATGAAAGGATTTACTTTTGTAAATGTAAACATCTTCAACGAGGTGCTTCTAGTACGTTCGTAGGTAATTATTGGCTCGGGTTCAACACTGGACTTCTGTTGGTTTATTTCTTTCATACTCACTGTTATAACGGAACAGGCTGCCTTTAGTGATCAGACAAGCTTCATTTATACAATTTCTTACACTATAAATATATAATAATAATAAAACGGTTTATACAAATGTATAATTGAAGCCTGATGCGGCAGTGTTTGTATAAGATAGGATCACAAAACAAAACAACTCCGTACCAAACAAATAAATTATTAATTTATGCAAAAAGAGAAATAATAAAGTATACTTAATAAAAAATATATTTTTGCGGAACCGTTAATAAATTGTCATTAAAATTGACAATTGGATACTCGATAACCCGTCTGGCCAGCGTGGCGAGTGTAGGCCATATTTATCAGAAATGTATTATTAAAAGCCCATCTCCAACAGCGGGGTCTAGGACTAGGCTGTGATAATGATGATGATGTACCTTCTTATTCTTAAGGTGCTATAAGATATATCGGAGGTCGGCTATCATTATGGCGATTTTATTTGGTGTTCTGATCGAGTGCTCATCCCGAACCAATCCCTGAGTTTTTTTAGCCAGAACGTACGTCGTTTCTTCAGTCTTTTGGAGCTTTGCATCTTTCCTTGAATGACGATCTACTGTAAGCTATACTTTTATTGCTCATTATGTGTCCTAAATACTCTATCTTCCTTCGCTTTATTATTTTAAGCAGTTCTACGCCTTTGTTTATCCTCTGCAAGATGAATTCGATACCATAGATTGAGATTTGTAGGGAGTTTAAGATTGCAATTGCAGATATATTTTGTGTTTATATAATATTATAATATATTATAATCATCACTATTTCAACCCTTAATACGCGTGATAGATCTCTGGTCACGCTATGTGCGCTATCCAGACTGGTTGGCCAAAAAAAAATCATAAGTTTTTTCCAACTCGTCTATTTTCAGATGGTAAGATTTAATTAAGCGATAATGGGAAAGTTTAATGTAAGTACCTTATCACGTTGTGTAACTAAAGAATAAGTGCGTTTTTTATTTTAACATTAGCATAATGGAACCGTCTGGCCAGCGTGGCGAGTGTAAGCCAAATTTTCCAAAAATATGTTCTGTAAGGCCCATCTCCTGGAAGTCTAGTCCCTGTGTTGTCATAATGTGGTAATAGAGCCAATAGCAATATGTAAATATTGTATAAGGAGAAATGTAATTATGTTTCTGAATTTAATTCTATAATCTACAGTCAAAATAGTTCCTTTACTTATTGTCAGTTTAAAAAAGTTTGCGTTTAACGAAATTTGGCTAGTTATTTAGCTAAAGGTTATTAAATAGAGCTGCTAAAGTACAGATTAAATTAGGAACGTGATCTCTAAATTCTGACAGTGGTAAAACTTGCACATAATTATTTGTTTACCTCGAATCGCCGTAAATTTCTCCGCCGCCAATAGATGGCGCTGATCCGATCTCGACAAGAAATTATTGAAGACTCTCCGTAGATGTCGCCGAATATATTTTTAATGTTTAACGCTTGTAATGATGCCAGGGTAGTTACGAACTTAGTTTTAATGAGACAATTGATAGTGTTTACTTTTGATTAATTAATAGAGGTCTACAACTAAGTTGAAAGGATTTTAGACGGCGGAACGAGGTGAAGCGTAATAAAACTACAAATTAGCAGCCCGAATATGACGTTTTTTTAAAAGCACTCGTATGTACCTACAGATGTTTGAATAATTACGGTTTGACAGCTTGGAAGTAAAATCACGTAATCCTTAATAGGTACTACTTATATATAGACTGATCTAAAATAATTATTTTAACGTAATTATACCTGCTATGCATAGACAACATCCATATTGTTTTATAGAACTTAGACTGCAGGGTTGTGCCAAAATCAAAGCTCTGTAATTGTAACTATTTAAGTTTAAAATGGCGTCGAATGTATCGGTTTTTTTAAAAGGTCAGCCGTCAGCAATCATTTAATGTTGAGCTGAAGTAGTCAAACCTGAAGTTACCTGACTGGCGCGGTTGGTTGCCTGCTGAGATCCTGCCGGGAAACAGAAGAATGTCTCCATCCGCAATCCAAGACACCAACTTGTGTGTTAGTGACAGTCGTGTAATGAAATAAATAAGATCACTTGGATTGATTTATTGATAGTTGATATTTCAGCTATATTGAAATAACAAATAAACTAGAAATAGAACGCGGTGAGTTCAAAGTAACTGTTATCTATATACTACACAACTTTTTTAACAAAAAAAATACATAATAATATAATTAATAACTAAAACCCGTTACTTTATTTCCCGATAGATTATTGCTCTATTTTACACGTGTATTTGATTTAAACAATTATCTATTAGACCATATACGTGAAATTAGATTTTCAATATATTAATGTGACGATAGCATTTAGCAGGTATGCGATAAGTACTTGTAACATTTAGTATAGGTTATATATTAGGTTTTTATTTTATGTTTGGGAGGATTCTATTTTACTCAGTACAAGTATATAATGATTGTTATTTGTGATGAAGTGTTGGTTTTTCGTTTCAATAAGGATCTTTATCGTTCATAATTACCCATATATTAGTCAAAACAGAAATCTGGAGCATATATGCCACGCATGATAAAAACATTATACTTTTTTTTTAAACATCATTTATCACTAGTAATGAAAAACCTTTAACATTGTTGCCATAGGCGATTACTTATATCTTAACCTAAAAATGTATAAATAATTACGTGGCTGTAAAAGGTTCGTGTCAACTTATTATCTAAATAATAATAATTTTAATATCAAATAATTAAATATTAAAATTATTATAAATTCGTGGCTTTAAAGACGCCGTGTCATCTTATAACTTAAAAAATAATATTATTTATTATGTGAAATATAGTTAAAATTTATAAATTTAGATCGTGTCTGTAAGGAGGCTGTGTCAACTTATTATCTTTATAATAATACAGTAAATTGTTTAAAACAATCTTACGAAAAACATAAAGATGTAAAACCCTCGTCACTCGTCAGATCATAAGAACGATCAAATACGAGTACGTAAGTATTCAGTACATGGTTCTCTCAGCGCGGTCCTAAACATGGCAATCGACAATGACTAAAATTACTCGATGTATCTATTCGCTTTTATTAGTGCTTGTTTCCATTGCACGCGGGACTCTTGCGGTTTTCGAGAATATATTTTTGAGGTAAGTTACGTATTTGCAGATAAGCTATCCTATGAATAAAACATATTTGTTAGTATATAATATTTTATATTTATATTTTGTTAGTATTAAAGTTATAAACATTCGCCCACAATCATAATAGTGCTCCAGTCGCTGTCGACTGCTCTTAATGTAACTTAACATCGTATATATAATAGGTAAATCGCGTATATCTTTTTAAACTATTTTTTGTAACGAGTATAAGTTAGTTAAAGATACACACATGCTTCGTAAAAAATAATAGGTATCTGATTGCGCGCCAAAAGTTATAAATTAATTTCAATTTCAGTACAAAAGCAAACATTATTTATCTTTATTGCACAAAGTACAAAGGCGAACTTAATGCTGCTAGGCATTCTATGACAGTCCAACCTTCGGACAACAAAACCAATCAAACGATGAAAGGTAGCTAGGTGCAATTACGGGCTTAATTAGATAATATAATGACATATATAAATTAATATATACTTATATATCAGTATTTACATTTACACACTTACAAACTACATATATAAACAATCAGAATATACATAAATGTAGGTAAATGTATAACCATATCAGATACAAGTATTATCATCAACGATGTCAGAATCAAATTAAGTTTATCATGACTTTATTAAGTGTATATATACAAGTTTGTTTTAATAGAGAGAATTTTCACATGTAACTGATACCACAGGTTTACAGCTACAACTGCAAAGGACTTTGAGACAAAATAAGTATGTTGAGTGGGTATGGACAGAGTGGAATTAGAGGAAGAACGGAGAGTTTTGTCATGGGTAGCGCCAAGATAAGTGAAGCACTCTTTTAAGTAACTGTAGGTACATTACAAACAACGCGGAGTGCGTGCGGTGACCCTGTTATACTTTTTCCATGCGCAGTGGAAACGCACCCTTTGGACCTACTCGTATGTTTATTATCATTGATGTGAGTTCGGAAGAAACAGTAGTGTTTAAATTATAAGATAGTGTTGAATGAAACTTTAATCTCTGACTTTCGATCTGTCATTGACTTAAATAAAAGTCTTGTCTTTTTAAGCGACTTTATCGCAGCTAAAGTTCCTTCGTTTGTAGCCATGACTCAGACTTATGCTAGGTTGTACCAAAACATAGTTCTTTGTCTTTACAGCTAAGCCTAAGATACACCAAAATGAACCCCCTGTAATCGTAACGATTAAAGTTAAACATGGTGTCGATTGTACCAGCTGATGGGTGACTTACAAAATAAAACTTGGTGCATCTTAGGTTTACCAGTAAAGGCACGCAGGGCCAACAGTAAAATGAAACGGTTAAGGCAGTCTTTATAGTGCCTGTTAAAGTCTCCTTAGTCAGTGAGGCATGTGGTTTCATTATACGTAAAGGATCATTTTTAGATTCGTCGTCTAATTTGCTCAATTGACATTGTTTCTTTAATATTTAATTACTTTAATAATATAATTAAGTTGGTTGATAAATGTGTAAAGTTGATCTGAAACTAAGCGTAAATATTTTTTTTAAATCTACTAATCTAAAATTTGAAAAGCGACAAGATATCGTGCTCAGTTAACAAAAAAATATCTACAAAAAGGTTAAGGGTCGCATAAACCATTAAAATACGTGATATAAATTGTTTTCTCTTTTAGATAATTTTATTGTCTCTCAATCTCTCACTTAACTCTTAATCGGGAAAATCTTCAATTATTTTCATTTTGTTTCGAACTTCTCAACGAGGTCCGAGAAAGCTCGACCTTTGAATAAATAAGTACTAAGAACCTTCTGTTTCACTCAGTTTCTCCTTAGCAGTGATTAGTGAATTCATAAAAAATCGTATTTCAGAACTAAGTTTGTTCCGGAGAGAAAAAAAGTTAAGGCCAGTACAAATAATAAATCAACAAGTTCTGGACAATGTTTTTTTCACGGAAAATATCTTTCTAAAACATTTTTTTTTTGTCCTGACTGAATTAATTATCGCATACCTCAAACTACAAAATCGATATGCGTGGATACAAATAATAGCATAAAAAGAGCGGCAAAAAAAGTTAACTTTCTTTCAGAAGATGTGGCCTCCCTGAGCGTGCACTCTAAGCTATTTTCAGTTTAGTGTTCGGAAGAAATCCGATGGCTGGCGTCAGTTGCTCCCATTCTTCGACCTCGCACCGCTTACCAATAAAAAAACATTTTTTTCACTATAATTAACTAAAAAATAATAATAAAATATATAAAAAAGTGCGTCGCGAGCCGTACCGCAAAATTGTGAACTAAACTTGCAGGTTATTGATTTCGTAGTTGGTAGGAATATGGAGATTAAATGAGTGCATTGTATGATGGCATAGTATGATAAATGTAAATGTAGTAAGATCCTAACGAAATAATATTCTTTGAGATGGTATTTAGTTGCTTATTACGTTTTGATTGCAAAGTGAACAATAATAAATAAATAAATAAAAAATTCTTTATTGCACAAAAACTAAATTAACTTAACAACAATGACGAAATACTTTATTAATAATTAATATTTCATATCCTAGAGACATCAACGAGGTCGTCACTTGTTATAACGCCCCTCTTCCCTTCTCCGCGGCGCTGTTTCGAGAGGAAGAAAGAAAGAGAAAGAAGGAGCGGGAGAGAGCGAGAAAGACAGCGGCTATACGTGCGCGCCTATCTGCCCCTCTTCCCTTTCCCCGCCGCGCTGTTTCCCCTAGAGCGCTGTTCTAACGTACGGACGTACGTTCAACGAAAAAGGTCCCCAACCAAGTGAGCGCAGTTCTCACTTTAAAAAAACGTCTTTTCTCGAAACCGTTGTTGAATGCGGTTTGTTTACCGGTACCGTCAAACGACGAACAAAACTCGGTTTAAAATAGACTCGTCGGTGACGGCAGAAGTAAAAAACGGCCTTAGTGTAGACCTTTTTTTTCGGGAAACGATATGTGTTTCAAAGTTTCTTTAAATTTATATTTTAGAGGGTGTCTGCCGCCGTGGTCTAGCGGTTAAGTCCGTGGATTTAGACTCGGAGGTACCGGGTCCGATTCCTGGTCAGGACACAATAATATTTATTAATTTAAAATAAATTAATATTTAATTTATTTGTGATATATCCCTAGTTTGATACGCTAGAGACATCTATGATAGGAAATCTTACAGCTACAACATAAAATTAAAGATTAAACATAATTAAGCTAATGACAATCTTCACTTATAAGAAAACACAATTATATATAAATTTGAAAGATAAAGATTAAAAAACTAACAAAGTACTAAAAATAAAAATCGTGCGAAAACCAAACACAACTCACCCGAAGTGCTCATCTGTCTTATGAAATGATATGGAATCATAGTTCCAATCAGTTCTACCCTGACGCTAACAACCCCATGAGCAAGGCCAAATAACAGCTTATTTTTTACATTATGTTGATATTTCATAAGTTCAAAATCCTAGCTGGATTGCACGCGCACTATAATTATTTTAATGTTAAACTACTCCATTATTCAGGCAGCAGTTGTTTCCGACGCCGCACGTGATTCAAGAGTAAGAACTTAGAATTTAAAGTGTATGCCTTTATTAATTACTACAATATAAATAGGAGTCACTGCTACTATAACTTTTGGATAATATCCTTAGTAATATTATAAATGTGACAAAAGCTTTGTCTGTGTGCCTGTATACAAACATATATACATGTTTGTCTCGCCTTCACGCCTATAAAACAATTTTTGATAAAATTTGACAAAATTGTTCCTTGGAACCCTTGAAGAACCCTTGAGTGTTGTGAAATAATTAGATAAATTACAATATATTTTATATTTAAATCATGATGTCTCTATAACATAAGGTTGTCATAGAGACGAGAAGTGAATATGTAACTGCTTTCGGCAAAATGTCCTAATTTGTGTTGTGTATTTTTTAAGATATTTATTTACCACAGTTATACCCTGTAACATGGAAATCATAAAATAAATAATGGAGAAACTTATTGCTGCACGGACTGTGGTAAGGAGATTTTTTACTAGATCAGCGAACGAATTGGTGGAGCACTTGCGAGATGGATCCGACTTTAGTTGTTTGCAGGCATCATTTAAATGTTTCGTGGATACTGAAAACAAATGTTGGACATAACTTTAGTATAAAAATGTGTCCTTACAACCACATACATTAATGATTTGTAAAAGTTTATTAGGTACATAATACTATTTTATGTAAAAGATGTTAAAAATACTGACGTGGCGATTAGGCCTCAATTCAACTCAGCAGTGTTCAAGGGGACTATGATGACAATGAACAAAAAATAATTGGTATTTAGGGACTCTATAGTTCTATTTTAATATGCCGTTGCGTACCTTTATAGACACTATTTAAAAACCTAGACCGAGCCGTACTCGCCGCAGTCATCGAAATTTGAATTATGAAAAATTGTATTCAGCGAGTGCGGCTCTGTCTGCGCATATACCATAGCAGGAATATTACATTCGTTAGTATTAATAAATTTTGAATTGAATAGTCCACGTGCCTTATATAAACATTTGAATAACAACAGTTAAAAAAAAACAGTCAACTTTCATTCAAAAGAATGTTTATAATTGCATACGTTACATTAAATTATTTATTTTGTTTTTCCGATGCAATGTGACACCTATTAATTGAAAAACCATCATAATCAAATAAAAAGCCTGGGAGTTATCGTGCGCGTAATTTCTAGGCGTTATTATTCTAAGACATAAACTAGCTATTTAAACTGAAAATAATTATTTAACAAAAACCTAACATTAACCAAGTTTTACCGGTCCGTATCTTCGGAAGTCCAGATAAGTTTTAAACAAACAAAAGATTACTAAAGTAATTGCGTTGGGCTATCTTTGCCGGATTTTCTAATTGAATGTTGATGGTGCCAATTAAAATTATAACTTGAATAAAAGATCTCTAAGAATGCTTTTAATTCAAACTGTCCTTCATTCTTTCCCGACAATTGTCAACAAACTTCCAACGTCGACTTCGCCTTTTCCGTCTAATCTTAATTGAAAATTCAATCATTTATTCATCTGATCGAGTCGTTAAGGCACTGTAATAGCTTACGTGCCTTTTAGTTCGTTTTTTATTAGCAAGTCACCAGTGGCCCTAGTCTGTTTATTTAAGCGCAAACGTTTTATAAAGGAATCGTTTATCGAACATCAAGCGGTCGACATTGACACGCTTTTGAAGTTGTTATTTGTTCGCGCCATTCGCGGTTAATCGACCGATTTTATATGCTTAGGCGATATTGTAATTTGTTGATGCATAAACAGACATTCCTAATTTGTTATCCCTATATCTTCTTCTGACTCTTTCTTTGCTGCTTTCTTTCTAAGTTGCCCATGTCGCTTACGCTAGTCCAGAGGTCGGCGCTTGCGCACTTAAGAGGAGCGGCGTCGGTATAATCTTTCTTTCTAATCTCGGACATTTCTAACGATAAAGCACTGTGTTGTATTGTACTGACAAATCTAAACATGTCAAAGAGTGCGGGCGCGCTAGCAGTAGGTACGCGACGCTTTGGACTCTCAGGACGACGCGTTGCATTTTTACACAAAATTTTCTTTCACCCCAGGCGTTCTTTTTGACTAGAAAGAATGGTTAATTTAATATTTTTTGAATCTTAATATAATATTATTTAAATAATAATTTTAATTGTCAGTTTGCTGAAGAATTTTTGCGCTTAAAGAATTAATATTTGGCAGCAGTATGGTTGTCATTTCATTAGCTAATATTATTGTTGTCGGCCATTCTTGGCTTCTATCTACAATAGATGTAGTACCAAGAACTAGAAGTGTAAATTCACAATTGAAATATTATTTTGCTTTAATAATGAACTGTCACTTCAATTATTAAGCGCTTTAGTTTATTTCTTACTTCAAAACTTGTGAACAAACACCTCATTAAATTTAATTATTATTTTGTATTTCAATCTTGTGTTATATCTTCGCCAGCTAACAGGTGTAGGTATAATTTAAAGTATAAAAATGTTTATCAACTTTTAGTTACACTCCTTCATATTTTACAAATACTTGGAATTAGGTTATGGCTTTGATTTAAAAAAAAGGAGAAGATACGGCACGCGGTATATTTTTTACTACAAAATGCGGAACCGATTATGCTAAGGCTACATTAGCGAGTGAACGAATGTTGCTATAAGCGTTGTTCTTGTTATGCATCTAGCATGTCGCGGTGACGCGCTAAACATCGTGCGGTGGTGTTGACTTCATCGATTTCCTAATTTTATTAAGATGGATTCTGTAGTATGCCAAAAAAAATAATATTCTTCTACTATGGTAAGCTAATAGACCTTTTTTTATTCTGACTCACTCATTATGTACTAAATGTTACTTTTTGTGTTCGGGGCTACTACCATATAAAGTATTATTAAGTATTTAATTTATAAAATTGAATAATCTCCAACATTTTTTCGTTGCTTCAGTCCATAATGTACAAAAAGTCACTTCACAGTCAGGACTGCACTAAAGTCACGCAGGTGTAGCCACTCAAGCGAATATTGTCGCGACAATACCCCGATAAGCATTCCTCATCGCACGGTGACTACGCGATGCAACGATATACCCGGCCCCACTTATCGCGATAACGCGAATATTCGCCTTAGCTTGCTAATGTAGCTCCACCATTAGACAAGTACACACAAAATTACACTTACAGTTGCATTACCGACGTAGTTAACGAATGAGATGGAATGTCACAGAGGGTCGTGATAGAGAAAAAATGTATAGAAGGCGTCCTTACGTCTCGATAGCTGGCTTACTTGACCTTGCTAGAAATTCAAGTGAGCCAGTGAGACGTAGTTTGCTAAATCCACGCGTAATGTTTTCGTGCCATATTTTTCCCTCTAATAAATACTATAATAAATAATATATTATAGTTTCATGTGAATCACAACAGTTTGCTATGGATAAATGTATTTTTGGAATGAAAGTAATGCATTTCTTGGAAGGTTAGGTATCTAGTTTCAAATAACAGGTCATAATGAAGTGAATGAGTTATATTGTGTTCGTGATCGGCCCGTCCTCATATCATATTCATAACGTTATTTCTATCGGGGCTCAAACAGGTTCACGTGAAGTCTACTTTTTTCGTGTATTAAAGAATTCGTTCTTGATACCTACGATCGATATAGATTATGGTTGAACACGCAAATACCTGCTATTTATTTTATTTTAGAAAATGTGATTTTAAAAGGGAACAAAATTAAATTCACATGCTCTATGTAGGATAACGCATATAAAGAATCAGCTAACCCGTATGGCAAACGTTATTATTATTATTTTTATTGTTATTGTAATCATTATATTATTTAAATAAAAAATAAAGGTTTTCAAAATATATTTAAAACAATTTAAAGGTTTTAAATATATTTTGATTTAATATTTTATTTTTCTAATAACTGTCACTACCCATTCCCGGTTTGATGTTGTCTTATGGGACGATAATACGTCACGACCGCATTACCTTATAGCGTGACCTGTAGTCCTAGCAAGATCAAACTCCGTTTTCGAATCGAGAATAAGAATTATATGATTTTATTCAGGGACCGAAAGCAACGGCAAATATAAAGCTCGTTTTTATTTTATTTTACTTGATTCCATATATGGAGTTTGTTCGTGCTATGGTTACAGAAACCACGCTGTTTATAAGCAGTCTTATACACATTTAGCCAACTTTAGGTTGACAATTGGCACGCTTGTCGATGTCTCTGATGTCTGGGGCTTGACACAAATAAATCAAATATAATGTTTTGAGTTCTCGACCAGGAATCGAACCCATGTGGTTAAAGCTAAATGTCTAAATTTAGCTTTAACCGTTAGACCATGGAGGCATCCATAAGAAAATATGATTTTACTAAACAATGTCAACAATATTTAATTAGTACGATAACGCAAATAGCTATAGATTAATTTTAATCGACTTATAAATGAAAAAATCGCACTATTTCACTATAAAAGCAATTCAAAATGATTGAATTAGATTTAAGATAAGATCAATCCAAGCACGTATTCTACTTTCTGTTCGGAGGGGGGGGGGACAATAATTAAATATACAATGTGAAAGTAATTAAGTCACTGTAATCATTATACATTATATAATGTCGATCAATAAACGACATAGGGAGGGGCGAACGTAGAACCTCTTGTTCCAACCAACTCTAACCGCGCGCCGATCGTCAGCGGTCGAAGCAAAGAGTATAGTTGTAGTACTAATTAGGAAAATAGTGGCAACTCTCGCGGGCCTTGCCCGAGTGTCATCCAAACACTAGCGCCGCCAGGTAGATGGTAGGATCCTAAAAGAGCCATAAATACCCATATAGCTTCTATATAGGAATATTATTATATTAGAATTTCGATGTGTGAGCCCGCAACCAATTAACTGTGCGCCTGAATTTAAAAATATTGTGTATTCTACTATTTCACTATACGATATGGTACTGAAAACTTTTACACAATACATTTATAAATTATTATTTTTAGGTTCGCCATTTGACAACAATGGCCGATTTGTTGAATAAATTGATTAAATGTATGCGTATAAGAATTTATTGAATGACAACTTTAATACGTTCAAGCCACAGACAAGAAGCTAGTTGTCCCTACCTGCTACTAGGCGGCGCTATTTTTCATATAAATCAAAATTAAAAAAAAAAATTGTAAGTTTCCCCCACGGCCGCCGACCCCCACTGCAGTAGTCAGCCTTCATCATAAGATGGTTGCCGTACCCAATGGACTACATATTATATAATTTGACCATAATAAGATAAAGATGTGGAAGCTGTACTAGACTACACCAGTTAAATTGTTTATTTTATATTTTAGTTAAGTTAAGTTATAGATCTATGGGTCTTTTGTATTTTTTTATGCCTTCAAGTAAAGATTTATTATTATTATAGCCACTTGTTCAGTTAATACAACTTTAAAATATTGTGTCGATTCTTAACTTATTCTTTAGCGGACATTTACAAATCGTTGCAAGCTGCATAACACCATTTTCAGTCATGTAGAAGAGTAATATTACCGTCACAAATAATGACAGATAGGGATCGGTCTAGTCTATATCTGCCACCGCCGACGAAGCCGCATTCATCGCCCTAGCTTAGGGCTGCCATCCGTCTGGAATTTCCCGGGTTAGTCCTTTTGCGTCGGGGAGTTGGTTTTAAAGTTTTGTTCAATCCTCATTATTTGAATGCAATTTATTTAAAACAGTTTATTTACAGGGAAGTGAGTCAAATTAACTTGCGTTGTATTGTTTGTTAAGCGAAAATATATTTGTTTTAAACGTTTTTATTAATCGATATGCTAGAATTAACATAGCATCGGGTATTGGACACCAAGTACAGGAAATTTTCAATACGTTATTAAAACATGCTGCCAGTAAGTTTATCTTTGCCACAGTATTCGCAGCGATTTGGAGTAAGTACTTATAGTTTTATTAGGTCTTTTTTTGTTTTAGTTAATAACTTATTATTTTAATTTATTTAAATTAGTGTAGGTAATCATTGTGTTTTTTTTTAAATAAATTTGCTCAGTAATTATAATTCGCTCAAAAATTTGAAGGATAAATGAAATTTTTGACCGTGGCGTCGGAAATTTAACTTATGGCAGCCCTACTCCAACTACACTCACCACTGTTGTTTTAAATTACACACATACTTACGAGCACTAACATCAGTATAATTAAATGTGTATTTAGGATTAATGATATGGTTTTGTCGCTAGGTAACATAAAATAACAGTGCTGATTAAAATTATTATGTACATTTTCAGATGCGAAAGTATGGTGTTCAATTTATCCTAGAAGGTAGAAGGTTCATTCGTTTATTTTTTTTTTTTTAATTTCATGAGCCTGGTATGATATAGCTCAGATATAGATGACTAGCTGCTTGGCCCGTGTTGTAAGGTGGTCAGCAAAATACTCTTGAGTTGGTCACATATTCTACTCCATTGTGAGTTCATGACGATCTCTGGGTTGTAAGGAATAATTCTACTCAATTTCATTAAAATCAGATTAGTAATACAGGGTGGCGCAATAGAACGTGCATATTTTAAAAAATATGTCCGTGTCCGAGATTTTTTTATTTATTTCTTATCAATGTACAAGCATTAAAACCATTGAGATATATACGTATAGAGAGGCTGATCTAAACATAAAACGTGTCGTAACTTAATGACAACACGCTAAAACATTATGTCGTCTAACGAAACTATTAAAACATGCAGATTGAATTTAAGTTGAACGCGTTTTTAACATGCAAGACGGACATTTTTTAATTGGTGTTTGGAAACAATTTCGGCGTTCGGTCGCAATGTGCGGTGGGCGAGTGACTATCTAGTTCGAGGCGTCTCGGTTCTAGTAGAATTAGCTCACTGGCAAAACGGCACTTATATTATATTTTTCATATATTAAGTACGTATAGGTAGGTACATATTACCGTTGTCAATAAGCAATGATTTGATTTCTAACGTCAACTGGATCACCTAATTATTTGCTTTTCTTGCTTGCTGCTTATTATTTGTTAGATGTAGATATTTATTATTCTATAATGAGCCAGCAACATTTTGCCTGACTGGTCGTTGTCTACTCAAGCAGCAAAAAATGGTAAACATTCTACTTTTCTCCCAAAAAACCGAGCTCTATCTATTATTTAGGCTGTAGACGGATTCAGATTTTGTCAGAGGACATTTTATTGTTTGGGCGAACAATGCAAGTGAGGGTTATGCATAATTAGTACATGCTTCGGGAGGAAGAGAATAAACAGGTCTGTCGTCATCAGAAGTTTTAGACATAACTTATAACTCACCATATATTTACGATTGTGATTACGCTATGCCAGAAACTATACTACTCGTCTAAAATGCCTGAAAATATAATATGTTACACTTGTTTCAAGCAGTGTTATTTTTATGTAAGTAAATATCACAATATTGGTTCTCCTTAAAAGTAAAAATTGGCATTTGACATCATTGCAAAAGGCACATACTTTCAACAAGAACAACAAGTAGGTGGTAGACGGACTAGTGGTGGTAATTTGCCTAGTCTGCTACGGCGGGGAAGTATCCACCGTCCGTGCTGATAAACCCAGTAAAGTGTATCCACACGTTTCGGGATCAGGCTCGAATTGCTGTCATGCCCGGCCAAGCCGATATAGTGTTAGGGACTGATGTCAGTCATAGGTGTCTATTTCCAGTTGCTTACCATCAGGTGGGCGTATTTCGAGCTGGTATATTTTTTTAAAAATTGCATTGAATCGAAGTATGTTAGATGGACAACGCTTTCGGTATGCCCCACGCCTTAGAGAATAAATATTTTTATAACAAATAGCAAGACTATATAAAAACAGGAGCACGCTCTGTTTACGAGTCAAGATAGAATCTTGTTGTGTTTGACTTGAAAAATTGTAACTTCTAAGCGCTGACACTTTAAGCTAATCCAAACAGCCGTTTGACTTGCATAAAGTAAAACAAAGCAATGTAAAGAGATTTATCTTTCAAGGTTACGCGAACGGTATTGTGGAATCGTTAATACAACCTCATTAGATCCTTACCAATCCGTCTGGCCAGCCCAGCGTGGCAAGTGTAGGCCAAACACTCTAGATATATGTCCAGCAGTGGAAGTCTAGGACTCCGTATTCTAGGGGCTCGAATGTAACGATGAATAATGATAATAATTATTTTTGCATTTTATAATTTAAAATCTGTTAACATATCGAAATCTACCGACGGAAATTATTTACGAACATTTACAGTTTGACAACTCGGTAGTTAAACGTTACGTAATGAAGTTTGTATGTGGCGTAAGCTACAGAATTTACACATAGGTACGACACTAAACTAGTATGTATGTCATAGGTCCTAACGTCCGGTACATGTACTTAATATAAGGTTAGATATTTTTAGGTCAAGTATCGTTATAATTACCTACTTTGCATGCGTATACAAATTTATATGAATAACCGAATGAAATAAAAATGTAAATCGTACCAAGGATTGCGCAAGCTTTTAGGTTTGTAAGCGTCATTATTCAAAGGACCAATTGTTTTGTGAACAAATTGTTGAAGTTTTAAAACAATAATTTGCCGCATGCAAAACACGTATGAGAAAACATTTTCACGAATGTGAAACAATAAGCGCTATCGCAGCTTTCAAGCGAAGCCAAGAACTCAACCTTTGTGAGAATTTATTTCATTCTTATGGCACTATTATGCCGTTCGCAGCTACACAACATAAATAATAATGCGAGCCGTTATAGGGTCATTATAGTCGGAGCGGGCAGAGTGACGTCACGGGCCTTCGCAGTTTCGTGTATCGAGACGATTGTATTGTTTTGTCTGTGTCTGAAGGAAAAAGGACATCATAAAAATGTAGAGGCTAGCCGAGATTTCCGCGGCGTTTGTCCGCTCATCCGTTATCATAAAATCCTCGTAATCTCCTAAGTATTATTTTCATCTTCCACTATTCTTCATATTCAGACTAGATTCATTTTCTCATATATATATTTTTTGAAAATCATATCTATCCAGTCATTCATTCAAAGTAACTGTTATTTAAATATAAATAGAGCTTATGGATGTTATGTGTAAATTGTGTGTTATATTTTCTAAAATGATGCAGAGCTTTTGTACTTTATAATTTATTGTGATGATTCGTTGTATTGCGCACATCATTAGCGACGTGAATCTCTTTGTATATTTATAGCCAAGATAGTTGTATCCGTTGTCCGTGTATCTCAAGTCTGCGACGTCGCCACCGTCCATTGAAGCCGGGATGAAAGGCGGGTCATTACCTGAAACAAAGAAGCCAAGCCTTAGAAACTGAGCACATAAATCGTACCGCCCTGTTTACCCACGCCGCAGCTTCCTAGGACGCAACCAAAGAAAAATGCAGCCTACTTTACGTACTAAAATGTATAACCAAAATGAGATGAATATTCTTTTGAAGGTTCTCCTTTTTCAATATTGTGTACTTATTAGTCTACTCGATTCCTTTGAATAGCCCATACAATGCAACAGAGACTATCACATTACAAAACCATCAACTTTGAATAAAACAAAAAGATAAGATACGGCACGCGCTATATTGTTCACTACAAATTACGGAACCGATAGTACATGCAAAGACACATCTACAGTTACATCACTGATATCATGACGAATAAGATAGAATGTATCTCAGTGGGACGAAAGCGAAACAGAATTTATAGAGACGCGCGTGTGGCATCTTTACGGCTCGATAGCTAGCTTACTACTGAACTTGCAACCGATTTTAGTGTGTCAGTTAGACCTAGTTTTCTAGTTTCATGCGTAATGTTCTCATATATATCTTCCACTTTTGTGTTAATCGAAGTATATTTGCATACCGCTTATCAACGCGTATATCAGATCGAATAGCTAAAGCATAACTTGGCGGTATATACGTTTTTTTTATTTAATTTATTTTTTAGTCCAGTCGATACTAAGAGAGAGTTAAGTATCTTGTTGCCATTTCACTACGATTTATTAAATGACCTCTTGTTAAAAAAAAACATAACTTAATATTTTTACGAGCTTGTACGCCATGTAATTAGTAGTTTGCTTGTTATTTCAGCCAACCTTCCTTATTAGCAATGTTAATGATCCCATCGGAAACTAGAACTAATTACCTAGCTGTACTTTTGATTATATATTATGTATGTACCTATGAGCAAAGTCCAAAAATACTTTTTCGGTGTCAAGCTAATTCTTTCATTTTATCGAAAACTGGAACTATCAATTTGTTGATGCAACTGCTGATACACGTCTTGTGAACAATTGAATACGGCTGTAAATCAGAGCGATAGCGCACCGAACGAGAACAATGCCGGCTGACCCCTCTCATGTAAATGGCTACTTTAGAAATATACACCACTTTGGTAACTAGAAATTATTTTTATTCAAATATTTTTTTTTAGATGACACCATTTATCAGAAGCAGGCATAAAGGTGACAGTTGATCTTATTTTCCATACTCGCGTTCTGTTTAAGGCAGTAAAAAAGATGTTACCTAAGTTTACGAAACAGTAACATAATAATGGGATGAAATGTCACAGTATTAAAAGAGGTTTCGTCAAACCACTATTAAAAGTAAGTCTAGAGAAACTATTGCAACACTACGACTACACTTCTGATATGACTTGCCTTAAATTTACCGTCACTGTATACTTACCTCCTCTTTCTTCTTACCGCCTCCGTGGTCTAGTGGTAACAAACGTTGCCGTGAACTCGGGAGGTCGTGGGTTCGATTCCCACCGGGGGCAAGTTGTACATTGTATAATTTGTCTCGGTCTGGGTGTTTATATGTATAATATGTATATATTTACAAAAAAAAAAAGTATAATATGTAGTTTATCAACCATCTAGTTTCCGTAACACAAGCTACGCTTACCACGGAAACTAGATGGCGCTGTGTAACCTGTCTGGAAATATTTATTTATTTACATATCAATATACAAGTAGGCATCCACACATGTGAATTTAAGTCAGCACAACGTCCGCCCGCGTCGATTTTGCGCTGCAAAGTTGAGTCCAACAATGGTAATAACCAGAAAAAACACCACCTTCAATAGTTAGTTTAGTGTTGGTTAAACTTTATTCATTTTTTATCATATGAAAACCAGTTTATAAGAATAACGGCCAGTTGCATAAATGCTGATTATCTTTTGACATATTTAAAGTATGCGTATGAGGCACGTCATTGGTCAAAAAAACCAAAGAATAAATATAAAGCGTATATAAAAATATTAATAAGAGATTATTTTAATCATCATTTCTGCAACTGCAATTTAATATTAATTTAAGTTTACTTTGTTGTTATTAATGTGACATAAATTAACGTTACAGCGATAGATAAAGGACAGATAACCAGACTAGGGCTATATAAGTATATAAGCATATAAGTTGTCGAAGCTACCAGCCAATGCTGAACCTCAATACGTCTTGTATAACGGTTAGGTGTTCCTAGAATTTAAGAGTAATGCGCAATAAACTGCTTAATGCTGACAAATATAATTGATAGCGGTCTGCCGAATTACAAATATATAATACCAATTTACTTTTTAGTTTTTTTTTTTTATATTTAATATTTATTTTGTTTTGTTGGCTAAGACTTAATTTGTGCTGCTAAATTGCGTTTGCTAAGTTAAACTATATTTTCATCAACTCGATTTTTAATTTGAATTAAGTGAGTTAGAAGAGTGAGCTCTATCAGGAATGGACGTTCAGTATAGTATGTCCATATCCTACGATACGTTATTGAGACACATGCTCGCTCCATTCTTGGCAATTCTGATTTATAGAGTCTAGAGAATGCTTCTAACTGAATTTGTAATATCTATTGATTACCTATAAATGTCGAATTCCAAGACTCCGTTGTCTATTGTTACACTGAAACCTGATATTTCATGATTCTATAGATAACTATAGTAACGTAACGCGGCGTGGCATATTATCGACCCCCTCAAAATAGACGTCTGTGGTACGTCTTTTAATCATCATCATCATCAGCATGTGTCTCTCCACTGCTGGATGTAGGCCTCCCCCAAGGCTCGCCACTTCACACGATCTTCTGCCACCCTCATCCATCCCCCACCAGCGACCTTCCTCAGGTCATCTGTCAGCGGGGGGTCGTCCCACTCTGCGTCTTCCAGTACGTGGTCTCCACTCCAGAACCCGTCTACTCTCCGTCTTTTAATACTAAGTTGAAAAGACTTCTATGCGAAAATATAAATCAAAGGATATTTTTTATCGGTTAATAAAAAAAACCTTCTTTTTTGTTGTCACAAATACCCTAGTCTTTTTCACTATTAAAATAAAATACTACAGTATTATCACAACCTTTCGGTGTAGTCAGAAACCACGCTTTTAAAGAAGCGGATTCACATTTAGCCAACTTTACTATAGGCCTGTCATGATAAGTAGCCAAGCTCGTCGATGTCTCTAATGTACGAATCTTGAGAAATATCACAAATAAATTTAAATATAATTGTGTAGTTAACCGCTAGAATACCGAAAACAAAAAAGTATCATCAGGACCGTTTCCCTCTCAGGGTGGTCAGAAACTACTCTTATAAATAAGCGCATTCACATTTAGCCAATTTTACTATAGTGCAATCATAACAAGTGGCAAGCTCGTTGATGTCTCCAGCGTACCAATCTCGAGAAATATTACAAATAAATTAAATGTATTTATTTACATTATTAAATATTTTTGTGTCCCGACCAGGAATCGAACCCGGTACCTCCGTGTCTAAATCCACGGACTTCACAGCTTGACCACGTAGACTGCCTCCGCATTTTTTGAAATTTGTCGCACTTACGTACAGTTGTAGATAAGATAATTAAAATAATCTATGATTAACCCTTTCAGCACGGACTATACCAAGCGTGCTTTGTAACAAACAAAAAACTAGCCCCTAATTTAGTTTTACGAACAAAAGTAGTTTTTATTACCATTGTATTACCCAACGCACTAGTACGCTAGCACATTGGAAAACGACAACGCTCGTGCGGATGGGTTTTGTAGAATTATCCCTAGGAGAGGATTTAAGTCACTATTTTAGACATTAAAGTAAAAAAATATTGTTACTGAAAGGGTTAGTATTTTGATATACGCCACGTGGTTGGTAATTAGCTTGTCACTTTGGTTATTTAAGCCAATGGCGTGCCTCATAGGCATACGTTAAATATGACGAAAGTAATCAGTCTTTCTGCAATTGGCCATTAGCGTGATATAAGCTTAAAAACTATAATAATAGGTCATAATCTAGCGTCACAAATAACGACCGTTACCTAAAAGTAGTGAACTAACTAACCATAATCTATTGTAAGCTCAAATAATAGAAGAATGCAACAGCGTTCATAGATTAAAACTAAAACCCAAGATTTGTCCCGACATTAGTGGTCATTACGTTGTTCATGTACGATTTCCAACTAATTAATAATTGCAGAGAATATCATAACAGACGTCGCATATTTTCATGAAATCGCTGTGTAACTCTCGCGGGAGAGTATCTTGTTGTTTGATGCCTAATTAATGTTCCTTAGAAATAAACAACATCCCTGGTTGGGTGTCTGCCAGATCGCCCTTTTTGGTTTTTTACATGCTTTTCTCTCATTGAGAACAGGAATGCAGCTCGTCTCAGGGCGTCTCGACTACAAATCAGCAAGCACTTTATCCCTTCACGGACGTATCGACATGTCTCTACCGAGAAATCGCTATTGAGCTATAATTAAAACCATTAAAACAAGCAATTGATTTATTCTATTTTGTAGCCAACTTACATTCTTCTACTTACAGATCGTATAAATAGACTTCTGCGAGCAGAGATCGATACGCGCCTCAAACAACATCTTTACCTAAACTCGAGTAAGAAATAAATCAAACTATATTCTTGTCCAAATAAAAAGCAATAAGCGAAATGAATTCAATGCAATACCTGGAGAAGTTTTGACTTTTTAAAGTTTGCAAGTAGAATTATAGCATATCGTAGGTAGGTTATTGTGAGAACAATTGGGGTGTTCCTTTTAAAAGTTGTAAAGAAACTGTCTCGATGCGAGCCTTAGACCGTTCGAAGCGGAAACTTGCACTGTTCTCAGACGCAATAAATGGTGCGATCACTTTTTCGAAACACGCAAGATAGAACCATTACAAATAATACAATATCTAAAATAGACGGTCGAGACTTATTCTGTTTGAGAAGCAAATATTTTAAAAGATGGTGCCTATATGATGATTAAATGAAGTATGTTCGCTTGACTGCCTCCGTGGTCTAGCGGTTAAGTCCATGGATTTAGACTCGGATGTACCGGGTTAGATTCCTGGTCGGGACACAAAAATATTTATTAATGTAAATAAATTCATTTAATTAATATTTAATTTTTTGTGATATTTCTCGAGTTTGGTACGCTGGAAACATCGACCAGCTTGCCACTTGTCATCATTGGCCTATAGTAAAGTTGGCCAAATGTGAATCCGCTTATTTTCTCCGCGTGGTTTCTGACCACCCCGAAAGGGAAACGGTCGTGATAAAAAAAAATGTATTTATTTCTTTTAAAATTATTTTTTACAAAATTAACACCCAGGCTCCCGTACAAGGTCGGTTAGGACCCGTGTTACAGGCAGCCCCACTACTACCAGAGTTTATATAATGAAAATAAATAATAATAAATTGGACTTAAAAACTTATAACTATAGTTAAATAATAAAAAGAGAATTAAATATATATACTATTAACATAATAGTATATTATTAATAGATAAGTAGAGAAATAACATATACATAACACAAATATATAATTATTAATAAAATATAATAATAATATATGATGATACTTTACTTTTATGTTCCACTGGCGAGGTGTAAAAGAAATAGGAGCTGCAAGTGCCGTAAAAGGAATAGTTTATTTTTAGTTTAGATTTGAATTTATTATTGAGAGTTAAGTAAGAGTACGCTTTCCTTAAAATCCGGCCAACTTAACAACAAAACAACTACCAATGAGAAATACACTTTTCTTACGTAGGTACATTGCGAATACGATTTATATTTAAATTGGATTTTTTATTATTATTTATATTATTGGTTGTTTCACTTTAACTACCACCGTAATCTAGCGGTTAATTCCGTGGTAAGAAGCGGAGGTACAGGCTTCAATTCCAGGTCAGGACAAGATAATTTATTTGTGGTTATCGATATTGGTACGCTAGAGACATCGACGAGCTTGCCACTTGTCATGATAGGTCTATGGTAATACGGTCGTGAACTGTGAATGATAATCTTTACAAAATATAAAATAATCATTACAAACTACTTAAACTTTCGCGCATATTCATAATAGTTTTTATAATTTTAACGGGTCTTTACGCGATTTACCTTAGAGACATATTTCTCACGACATTTCAGCCAAGTTGCATAGGCCGTGGTCACGGGTCGACTGGAGCTATGCGGTGTATTCTCGTACATACTGGGCGGTTAATGTAAACCTACCCACTTATCTTTTGAAAAGTTTTTAGAAATCACGACACACGACACTAACAATATCCTTGGTGACAAAGTACTAAAATGAAACTAAACCTAATAAAAAAATAAACTAACTATAAATAAAAAAATGCCCTCAAGAGATAGTCCCAAGAATACTATATTTCCCATATAGCGAGCCTAATATGTTGGCAGAAATAGTAATATGTTGACATCCTTCCTGTCTCCATGTTTCTTCGTCAGCCTTTTGGACAACTCCTTGGCCAGACTCCTGGTCCCCATGGTCCGATCGTCTTGCCCCATACGGGCAAAACTCGGAACCTCAGTACAGGTCCTGCGTATTTGCGCAGCTTGAGGTTCTCAGCATACGAGTATTTTGATTAATTGTGATAACTTATTAGATTATTTTTTATTTAGATTATTATTTATTTATTCTTATTAGTTAAATATATTATTATATGTTAAACTGTAGGTACATTCCATATTCCTTCCATTTAGTAAATAAATACTGTACATCTCTGCGACCCGTCACCCAACATAAGGCATCAGCTGAAAATCAGCGCTTATTTTATTTTATTTTTTTTTAAATCACAGCTTATTATATTAAACATATAAACAAAGTAGCAATAGTGGAACACAAGCCAAAGAGATTTTATATTATTTAGACAAAACAATTAAAACAGAAAAAAGAGTAAAATATAGTAATTAGATTTAAATTAATAGTGCAATTGAACTGCGACTAGCAGAAGTAAAAAATAATAATAATAATAAATAAGTGAAAACCAATAGGTTAATGATTATTTACCTAAGACAAAATGAATCAATGAGAGGCAGGAGCAAAATTATACTATATATACGAGTATAGCAGTATTCGTATATTTGCGCTACAGTCTCGGCTGTAGCATATGCTGAGATGACTACCTATTTATTGCCACACATGTATGTATGTTTTGGTTTATAGAATAGGATTACAATTACACATTAAGTTTTTTGTAAACACTTAAATTTTTGCGATAAATTAAGTATTTTCCTTCTTTCTAATTTATTTTTTAATAAATAGACTATGGCCGCAGGATGCAATGCCAAAGCAAAATGTAAATAAATACATTAAAAGATCGAAGTACTTTTGCACAAAATGTAGTTTACAAGAACGAAACCTCAAAGAGAGTGTTTCCTCTTGCATACAGCACTCCCAATCGCAGCGCGCCATTTCCACTGGAGAACTACAAAGAAGCTTTAGAAACGTAACAGTTCACTCCCGATATTGTTTGTATCGGTTTCGTACAGAAGCCGTCGCTGTGAAAACTTTCTCAGTACTTAAGAGGCTTTCGTTTTAAGTGCTTCTACGAGTCTTTCTGGTTAATTAAAAGTCATGGCGAGGTTTTGAGATTAAAATTAAATAGGCGTCAAGGAATTGCTTCGAAAGCATCAACTACGGCTTAATAATGGGTTACCTAATTGATACCTCTGCTCCTTTATAATTTGATGAAAAGGTCGGTTCTAAAACACAATTTGGTAAATCAAGTTGTTATTAAATTTAAATTGATGTTCTTATTGTTACAAAGTAGCCCTAAACACTCGATAGAGAGGTAGGTATTATTGTCAACCCAAAACATTCCACCCCCGACCGCGGACTCTACTGCCCCCAAAGACATTAAATTTATAATATGGGGTAAGAAGCCAAACGGTATGATAATCAAAGCTAAGACATTTGTCTCAGAATTAATTTGTCTATGGCCATGTTCAAGTGTTTTGGCTGATTCACGGATAATATGCCGACCTGCATGCTACGGAAGTGTAAAAAGACGTTCTTCTTCAAAAAGAGAAAAGAAAAAAAAAAACTAAGTAGATGGTGTAAAAAATAATGTAACTAACATTTATATGAAAATAACAATCAGTTTCCGCTCTATATATTTAATATAACATGGGCTGTGACATATAATAATAATTATTATTTTTAATTTGTTAAAATAGAAGTGAAAATAATATGAAGAAAAAAACATAAAATAATTTCGAACGCTGCATCAAGTAAGGTAGATTATATATAGCCGTCATTGTCATATATTGTGATTTTTTTACCCAATGTTTTTTTTTATACTAGCAAGACATGTGACCCTGCGCCCACTTGATGGTAAGTGGCGCGCAGGGTCCATGAATGTTAGCAACTGGAATCAGACCCTTATGTCCGACATCAGTCCCTAACACTATGCCGGCTTGACTAGATGGCTTTTCACACTTCGCTTAAAGGACTCCAGGTTATAGGAAAGTGGAAACACAGAGGCTGGAAGAGCATTCTACATCGTTATTGTGCGACAGATGTATGAGTCACCAAATTTATAGGTACGTGAAGGGATAGTAACTATGTGGGTGCATATTCAGACCTGTGCGTGTGGTTGTGACAAGTGCGATAAAAAACAAAATTTAATAGCTTGAGCCGTAACCCATCAATATCTGCACCATGCTTAAATTATATTCGCAGTTTTCAGTATTTAGTTAAATTAAAAATGTTAGTGACATTAATTGATAGACGCAGTGACTGCATCATATTTCAAATGAGCCGGCAAAATTTTATTGATTTAACATTTCAAAGGTTTCTGCGTTATTACACAAAACAGATGTTTTAACAAGATATTTCCTTGCAGTCTGAATCGCGTAACGTCTCATGTCGACTATAGAAATAACCGTAGACATTGACAAATAACTGCACGTCTTCGAATTTGCGTCGGTATGTAGTGCAATCAAAGATCTTTCCACTGAGGATAACGCATCAGGTTTAATTTATCGCTTGTTTATACAGATCATACAAGTGTCCGGGATTGTTAGGAACCAAACTTATAAAGAAGCGGATTCACATTTAGCCAACTTTAGTATAGGCCCATCATGATAAGCAAGCAGTTTCTAGCTTACCAAACGCGAAAAATATCACAAATAAATGATTGTGTCCCGATCAGGGGTCGAATCCGTTACCTCCACGCCTGAATCAACTAACTTAACCGCTAAACCACGGACGCAGTATAGATGAGTAAAGCTCTCAATAAATGTTGGTACATACGCTACTTAACAAAATATTTGTCACTAATTTCACGTACTAATATGTATGTCGTTACATATATTTATTTTGACCTTCACCCAGATATGTACGAGTATATCATAATTAGTCAAATTTCAATTTAAAGAATATACTGATTGACATATTTCTATAAAAAAGTCAATAATATGAGATTGATCAGTTTTTTCTCTTTCATTTATTACTGTTCTGTTTTGTTTTGTTTTATTGTATGTACCTAATATGTTATTAAAAAATAATATGTAATTTGACATGTAAAAGTGCTAAATGTATGCCTATTTGCTGAATTTAAGAACATATTTCTGGAGAATTTGGCCTACTCTCGCCACGCTGGCCAGACTGATAGATCAGATAGACAGATATAAACTATATTATATATGTGTAAGCATTTTAATTTTTATCGATTACTAGGATAGGATATCCGCTATCACGCTCGTAATTTTGCACAATGCCGGGAGAAAAAAGTATTATTGTCGATTTAGGCACCTATTTATTTA
This sequence comes from Tinea semifulvella, assembly GCA_910589645.1. NCBI lineage: Eukaryota > Metazoa > Arthropoda > Insecta > Lepidoptera > Tineidae > Tinea > Tinea semifulvella. The sequence continues at coordinate 7,403,952 of OU342585.1, forward strand.
ATCTCTATTGAACCACTAGTGCAACATCTACAAAATTTCAAGATCATTGAGTGCCATGCAATAGGCGATGTGCATCTATTGCTGCTTGGAAACAAAACGAGCATATCACATGTGGGCGATGGCTCGTTGCACAGAAATTATATATGCTTGACAAATAAATTGGAACATCCAGATCCAGTTCGGCATAATGTGGTCTTCCAAATTGCCTTACAAATTTTATACATATGTTTGTAGATGATTAATGAAGGATTTTTTAAGTCTTAACTCTAATCCACGAGAACTAATAGTAACGTCATCAAACATTGCAGGTGTGTTACCTTTTAGAGATTAATATACCACGTGTAATTGTCAAAAGAGCAAATATTTTTTTTAGGCTTCAGGTGTCATTGGTAGAACCCCTTTTTGAAATAAAAAAGTATTTTTTTCTTTAAACATAAAAATCATTATCCTAAAAAGAAGTGTTATTACGATTATTATTGATCTCGCTCACAGCCGAGAGACGAAATAGAGAGAGAAACAATGACATAAGTCAACGTTCGCGCGATCGTCGACTTTTCGCTACATACCTGATTAGGCGCAGTATGAGTGGCGATATTTTTAGGTAAACTTCTCTGCACCGTAACTTAAAATGTTATTACTAAATAATTAAAATAAAAAATACGTAGCTCTTTATTTTTATTTTATATTATAATATAAAAATATTTGCTCTTTAATAAATTACACGCAGTATATATTTTAATAAATAATAATAATAAAACTGATAATTACAAAAAATAATCAACACTCTATTTTATCTAGAATATATCCTAGCTTGACAAAAGTCAGTTTCTAATAGTAATAAATTTGTCTAAAAAAATTAACATGAAACCTTCGCTAACTTGTCTAGAAAGTGTGGCGAGTGTATGCAAAATTCTTTAGACATATTTATATTCAACAGTGGAGAACTAGGACTCCTTGTTTCTAGGGGTTATAATTCTTATTAAAACCTAAATTCATCACGTATGACAAAACGCTAAAATTAGCGTGTGTTACAATTTTGACATAAAATAGAGAGAAAGCTATATTCAAAGGCTTGAGCAATTATTTAATTTAGGTTAACTGTCATTAAGCTGGCTTTGACTGCGTACTCTTTGTTTGCCATTGAAAGTACAGGTCAAACTAACAAAGTAATCAAATAATTCGAATATATCTACTCGGATTTGAACATCATCATCGTCACAACGAGAACACAGAGGCATTAGCTGCTAAAGAGTACAATTGCATCATTTTAAAAAAATGGCCTTGGTTATCAAAAAGAAATGTAAGAAAATAAGGTGGTGGATGCTGTCAATATATCGCGTAACAAAACCTTTAAAAACAAAAAAAAAACCTTATCTTTATTTTTTATTTTATTAATTGAAATCAATTGCGTGTGATCACTCTGGAAGCTCGTTGCAAACTAAATGCTCGGCCACGTGTGGAAACGCGGCCATAACTCCGCCACAACCCTATGACTTCTGTTGAAAAACTGATACCACAGGGCATCGACCGCCAATGTGTGGGGCAATACTCCAATACACACCAAAGTATTATAAATTCGTCACAACATCGCGAATATATTGGTATAGAACCAGCATTATGCCAGCAACATATTTATCAGTGACGTTCCTATTAAGTTTAGTTTTCTATTAAGTAATTGAATGCGATGCTTATCTTTGTTTTATGCTTACGTATACATATAAGCACACCTGTTGAGTTGGTATTTATAATGACATCGAGATGAACGAACGGAAATAATTAGAGGCGCTTTATCCTAGCAGATCGCATTCACCATCGTGCATAATGAATGAAACCTCACAAATAGCGACTCGCATCAATTTCAACCGTACCTACAGAATAACCAACCTCTGGCTTAGTTAATATGAAAAATATCTTTACAAATATTTATTCTTACTTACTACGAGTACGTACCTACCACTCTTGAGCGTTGAAAGTTTCTTCTTTCGCTTAAATGTTTTACTTATCAGTATTAGTAAAATCGATGTTTTTATAACAAACACGACATGTGCCAAGTCTCATGAAAAGCCGTATGCAAGAGGTCCATGGATATTAGCAACTAAAATGACACAAGCAAACATTTAAATAGGTGATAGGCAGACTGATGGTGGTAATTTGCCCAGTCTGCCGGGGCGAGGAGTACTCACCATTCTTGCCAATAACCCCAGTAAAGTCTATCCACACATTTCGGGATCAGGCTCAAATTGCCGTCATCCACAGTCAAGCCGGCATAGTGTTAGGGACTGATGTCAGTCATGAATGTCTGATTCAAGTTGCTAACATTCATGGACCTCGCGTGCCACTTACTATCAGGTGGGCGCAAGGTCACATTTCCTGCTAATATATGAAATATAAAAAAAAATAGTACCTACCATTATAGTCTGTTTAATACAAGTTATAGAAATGGAAGACACAGTAGAGTGTGAGTGTAATTTGCATCTTCAGCGTGCGATTTATGCAAGGGTCCTGCAAATTGTATGTACATACTTACACGTAGGGAGATAATACGATAATTTTAAAATGTCGATAATTAAAAACAGGTCCACAACGAGACTTTTAGTTTGGGGAAAATTGTTTAAAAAAGGCACCGTCCAAACGAATTGTTACATAGTGTCAATCAATTTATAACATTTTGATCCACCATTCAGGGCTTAGTAAAACAGAAAACAAAAACCGCATCCAGAATTGAATGTGTCTGAAAGGAAAAAAATATTAAAATTTTGAGCGATCACAATCCCGCGTATCAATAACAAAGCACGTCCAATCAAAACAAAACGTGACAATGAATCAGGACCTTTTCGATTGGTTAAAACCTACCCGCTCTAACTTATTGCCATTTGTGATTGCTATTTTACAAAATACAATTGAATTTAGTGTATTTTTATTTAAGGTTTTTAAATTCTACAATCATACATACAAACAATACTTTTATAGAACAATCTAATCTTTTCTGGGTACGCTGGCTATAGGTTAGAAACTATGAAATTAAGGTAAAAAAAAAGTTTTTGTCAATTGTAGTTATGCTAAGGTAAAACAAATAAAATTAATTACAGATTATGATATCACAATATATTAGCTATGAAATAAAAAAAAAAACATTTTGACACGAGAACATTTAATAGGCCCAAATCTCTAAGAAAAAAATGGGCATTCAATTTTAGAATTCACAGTTTTTAGAGAAGCCAAAAAAAGGTGTAATTTCAAAATATGGTTTCTTAGGAAATGTTTGATTCTATTATTAAAATAACATATTAATCTAGAGTAAAAAATCACGTAACATAATGAGAAAAAAAATACAAAACCTAATGCAATTTAAATCGGCTGCAAGGATATTACAGTCTATTACAGCATATTATCCAAAAGATAAAAGTATAATAAGTCTTCGTACAACGTCATGAAAGTTCATACTGATAAAAGTTTGGACCCTTTTCTCAAATTTAAATATAGATTTAATTTTGGCGAGTACCCTAGCCTGCGTCGATGGGTAAGTCTTCATCTCGCCACAAGGAAATTACACACGTGTGACGAGTTGGTAAAGATTAATTAAAATGCTTTTTTTGTTCTGGTCAACTCGCCACACTAACCTGAGTTGTTCCAAAATGAAATCTGTGTCAATGTAACGATTAAAATTAAAAATGTTGGACGTCGAATGTATAGGTTTTAATTTGATGGTCGCCAGCTGGTACAATCGACGCTATTTTTAACTTTAATAGTTACAATTCCAGAAACCTAGTTTTGGTACAACCCAGCCTTAAATTGTTCCCTGTACCAAGTTGAGAACAAAATAGTCTAGGTGTGGAGAGTTGACGACAACATTTAAATTGATCTTGTGACATTCCCATGTGACGAAATGACGATTTACCCAAACCGATACCCGAAGTAGTCTCGTTATCATACCTCGTACTGGAAAATTGCATAAAGTCGACCAGGATAAGTGCATCTTTAATTCAACAAGTTGTGATTGGTTTAGAATACGATTTTGTTGGGATTTTGTTATCGCACAACGGTTTTACATTTTCCGCCGACTTTAGAAAATAAGAAAGCTCTTTGCAATTTACTACAATACTTTATTTGCAAATACTTAGTAATAAAATAACTACGGCAACTATGGAGATAGACTGTTTATTGCCGCAATTATTTAATTTTAATAATTAAATAAACTAAATCATAGATAGGTCCAAGAAGACTGGCAACATTTACCCTCTGTATAGCGAGGCTAATACGTTAGCAGAAATAATTGCCATCTCCTTGGCCATATTACTGGTGGGGACACAATATTTTATGTAATTTATTTGTGATATTTCTCGAGTTTGATAGGCTAGAGAAATCGACAAGCTTGCCACTTGCCATGATGGGCCTATAGTAAAGTTGGCTACATGGAAATCCGCTTCTTTAAAAGCGTGGTTTCTGACCACGTTACTTTACTTTTTTTACAATATTACACGGACTAAGCATCGCCTAAAACAGCTAAGTTTTGTATAAATATTATATTAAACGAAAGTTTTTATTAATAATATAAGTTGGGATATTGTATGAATATGTATTGGGTCCGTCTAATAGATTGTTAAGTCAGTGCGCGGTGTTTACTATCAACCCGCGCCATGCAAGTTTGTAATTGAAAAAGTTCACGTCGTTTTTATCGGAAACCTTTTTTATGTACTTTTCAATTTGTTACTTTGCTTTATGTACAATATGTCGTATACTAATAGTTAAAGACCAAGAAACTTATCGACCACAACTTTTACTAACTGAAAATACTAATAAAAAAATGTTTCTTTGCGCTAGTTTTTTTTAAGTTTACATTATACTGTGCTTTAGAAACATAAGAGTTTTACTGCATCATGGTACTTATTAGTTAGTCAGCGTACCTTTTTTTTTTATTATTATTTTTTATACTAGCACGACATGTGACCCTGCGCCCACCTGATGGTAAGTGGCGCGCAGGGTCCATGAATGTTAGCAACTGGAATCAGACCCTAATGTCCGACATCAGTCCCTAACACTATGCCGGCTTGACTAGATGCCTTTTCACACTTCGCTTGAAGTACTCCAGGTTATAGGAAAGTGGAAACACAGAGGCTGGAAGAGCATTGCACATCTTTATTGTGCGACAGATGTATGAGTCACCAAATTTATAGGTACGCGAAGGGATAGTGATTATATGTGGGCGCATATTCTGACCTGTGCGTGTGGTTATACCTATATCATTTACAGAGTTCGCTGATTTATTTATTTATTTATTTATTTATTTATTTTAAAACTTTATTGCACTATGTACAAAGGCGATTTAATGTAGGTATAGACTATTAGTCTTCATCATCATCATCTTTGTACTGCTGGATGTGGCCGTCCTCTAAGGCTTGCCACTTAGCGCAATCTCTTAATCTCGTGCTACCCTCATGTAACCAACAACAGCTACCTTCTTCAGGTCATCCGTCAATTTAGCGGCGGGTCGTCCCACTCTGCGTTTGCCCCATCGTTGGTCGGTTCTGCGGGAGATGTGTCCGGCCCACTGCCACTACAGCTTGCTAATTTTAAAAGCTTTCGTCCCCTAAAGAATATCAACCTTTTGAACTCTAACTATCAGAAATATACCAAGCATAGATGTGCCCGTAGCTCGCTAAGCGACCACTCTATTAACGCTAATGAATTAATATTCTGAATAAAAATAATGTAGTTTCTTACTTTAAAGTCAGTAAATTATTCAATGTCAACTTGATATTACAAATCATATAGTGCTTACTTGTTGTTGCCGTGAACTCGGGAGGTCATGGGTTCGATTCCCACCGGGGGCAAGTTGTACATTGTATAATTTGTCTCGGTCTGGGTGTTTATATGTATAATATGTATATATTTACAAAAAAAAAGAGAATAATATGTAGTTTATCAACCATCTAGTTTCCGTAACACAAGCCTCGTAGCTTACCACGGAAACTAGATGGCGCTGTGTGACCTGTCTGGAAATATAAAAAAAAATAAAAATGATTTAATGGGAACTGCCTCCGTGGTCTAGCGGTTAAGTCCGTGAATTTATACTTCGAGTTCGATTCCTGGTTGGGACACAATAATGTTTATTAATTTAAATAAATAAACTTAATTAATATTTCATTTATTTGTGATTTTTCTCGAGTTTGGTACACTGGAGACATCGACGAGCTTGCTACTTGTCATAATTGGCCTATAGTAAAGTTGGCTAAACCAAACTCGAGAAATATCATAAATAAATTAAACAAATTATTGTGTCCTGATCGGGAATCAAACCAGGTCTGAATCAACGGACTTAACCGCTTAAGCAAGAAGGCAGTCTAGTAATTTCGCTTTTAAAATAGTACAATTATCGTCGAAATTGGACAAAGAGAAGCTAATGCATCACACTAAAAAATGGCATTAAATTAATGTTACGCCATGTTCCCAGCCTGTGAACCCTCATAATCACTACATGTGTAGAAACGTACCACAATGTTGGACAAAAAGCCACCGGTCGTGTCATTAAGTGAACATACGAATATATTACGTCACCCGACACGTGCGAAACGCTAAAATGTAAACGGCAACTTTAAATTTATGACTAAAAAACGCACTAAGGCTGCTTATTCACCAGATATATGCGAGGTAAGTGAGCGACGCGCAAGAAAAATATTTATTTTCTATCAATAGAATTACATATTAATCTAACGTATGACCGACCATACAAAGTTATCCAGTAAAAGTAAAGTAGTATTATCACGACCGTTTCCCTTTCCGGATGGTCAGAAACCACGCTTATGAATAAGCGGATTCACATTTAGCCAACTTTACTATAGGCCAATCATGACAAGTGGCAAGTTCGTCGATGTCTCCAGCGTACCAAACTCGAGAAATATTACAAATAAATTAAATATTAATTAAATGTATTTTTATTTACATTAATAAATATTTTTGGGTCCCGACCAGGAATCGAACCCGGTACCTCCGAGTCTAAATCCACGGACTTAACCGCTCGACCGTAGTTAGTAAAGTTATCCAGTAGATAGTATTTTTTTAAAATAATTTTATTAGGTTTAGTTCATAGGTACCTATTTTATATCTTTTATTTTTAGTTTTATTTTAATAATAAAAAATATGTTCTCGACCAGGAATCAAACCCAAATATTTTAACTACGACCTTAATCGCTAGACCACGGAGGAGGCATGAAACATACAAATTTTAGAAGATAACTTTAATAGTTATTTATCACCACACATGTACGAGGTGGATAAGCACCCTAATCGTAAAGTTAACATAATTTAATATTCATGAATTCAGTTTTTACACCGACATTATTTCAATTAAACAAATTAGCTACATTGAGTAATTAAAAACATAATACCTGCATGATTTAACAATGTAAGTTATTTCTCAAGAACTAACACTTTAAAATTAAACTGCATTGTGGCTCTATTCTGTTTCTTTAACCGCAACGTTAAATTGACAAAATACTGCAGTTTCTATCTTTAGTATTATATTCAAGTAAACGATGCGCTTGATCATCTGGTTTACAGCTAACAATTTTCTACTTAATGCTGGAAAAACTAAACGTCTTAGATTAGGTCTTCCTATAATGTATGAGTAAGAAACATTTCTACAAATATACAATTGAATGATAAGCAATTGGAGATCATGGAAATTCTCTCTAGTACTCTTAGTTATAACAATAGATTCCAAACTGCAGTTCGCATATACGAGTAGGTGCACTATTTAAAAGGCTGAGTTCAATGGTATATGTTTGAGATGTGAGGCGTGTGACATTTATGTCGATACAGTAGGCTACTTTATTTTACCTATTTCCTTAGTATTATGCCGTATGGATTTTTACTGTGAGTATATGTCTGCAACATTGCATTGAAACTGTATTTATTTTACTATAGCGGACCCCAATATTTTTACAAGTTCACCACCCTTCGCTGAGAGATAAGTTGACACGAAAGAGTCCGAGAAGGCCAAATTGAAATAAATGATTTGACTTATCATACTACCAGCGTGTATATTATGGAGCTGTTCAAAGCGTGTTCAATACAATTATTATTTGCTAGATATGTTCCATCTCCGCCGCTGGTGCAGTACTAGCAAGATGTTATGGGTAGCGCTGTGGCGACAGATTGAATTCCAACAACAAAATAGTACTAGCTATACGCGACTGACCCGGTAGCTACACTATGTCCCGTCATACCGTCGTCCCAGTGTGAACTGTTTTTTTTTGTATTTACTTTGTTTATAAAATATATTTACTATTAATTTTGTAGCTTAGCCGAGCGTATAACCAAGCTTAGGTACATCAAAATTACATAATACAGTATTATTATACTAATGTTTTATTTAATAGCGATTGATAATGGCAGCATTTGTAATTCTGTTCGTTAAAATAATCCCTAATATTACATAACGTTTGCGCTAAACAGAATTTAGCTACTGCATTTTAATTTATACTTTCTCTACTGTTGTTTGAGTCTTTTGTGTAGTGTAAACTGTGTTTTTAATTCGTTGTAGACATAACTTTATAATGGAGTCATTAACTGCGAGGTTAACTTGAGAATGTAAATATTGCGGGTTGAGCATTTACCTACCGCATGTATTACACTAGTAGGCACTCTTAACATAGTTTAAACAACGTCTTCATAGACTCCTATAACTGTATTATTAATAGTTCAAAAAATAGGTAAATATAGTTTTAAGTTAAACGTTAGTAAGTTGTATTTGTGTATGTATATATAAAGGTATATAAGTATGTATACTCGTATAATATTTGTTAAATTATCCTATAATTGTATATATTAACCATTAATTTCATTGCACCTATATCTGTTCTAATTTGTCCCTAAGATTTGGCTGTTAAGAATGTATACGGGCATTAAGGCCGCCTTTGTACTTTGTGCAATAAAGTTTTGAAATAAATAAATAAATATTTAAAGCCCTTGCATTTGATACATAAACACTACAAATAGGTAACTGCAAGCAAGGAGAAAAAAACTAATTACTTGCCTATACCCAAAAATATGATGACAGGTTATTGTTATTTATTTATTTCTTTATTTAAAAACTTATTGCACTATGTACAAAAGTGGACTCGGTCAACCTTAGGGACATTACGAACATGGTATGTGGGAGGTAGGTGAAAAGATTTAAACAGGAAAATAGATTTTTTGTGTTAAAATCCAGATTTAAAATTTGTAATAGGTGGTAGGCGGACTGATCGTGGTAATTTGCCCAGTCTGCCGGGCGGATTTATACCCACCGTTCCTAAAAACTTCATATAAACCAAGTAAAGTGTATCCACACGTTTCGGAATCAGCGTCGAATTGCCGTCATGCCCAGCCAAGCCGGCATAGTTTTAGGGACTTATGTCAGTCATTAGTGTCTGATTCCAGTTGCTAACATTTATGGACCTCCGCGCCACTTCCCATCAGTTGCTGGAATAAAAAAAAAATCAAGGAAGCCCATGTTAGCAGGACTGACTGATAAAAAAATTGTGGACTATAATAATAAATAATATTAATAAAATTATTTATTACAAAAAACATACAAAAAACAACATAGGGTGATGTGTTTATGATACCTACACGAGGTTGCCCTGTAATGCGGGATATCGGTGCTCTTCCATGTTATAATGTTACAACAATAAATGATGTATAAACAGAATGAACTATTAAACACCATAAAAGTGGTCATTAGAGATTCAATGATATTACGTTAAATGTTTGTCCAGTTTAATGGAGAAAGTATAATTTACAAATACGACAATATGAAATAATAATGGGATTGTGGTGCCTTAATCGCTAGATAAACACTGCAAGGCAACGGCACCTATAATTGACCCACTTACAATAGAAATATATTACCGAGGTATTACAAATGTACGTTATTTTAATACTTCAGGATTATCATATACTTTCATTTATTACAGCTTCTAGAACACAGAAACCACGCTTATTAAAGAAGCAGGTTCACTTTTTTCAATTTTACTATAGGCTCATCATGACAAGTGGCAAGTCTATAGCGTACCAAACTCAATAATTTTTATTTTTATTTATTAATATATTTTAGGAATCAAACCCGGTACCTCTGTTTCTAAATCCACAGATTTAACCGCTAGACCAGGGAGGCAGTCTAATTATAAGCTGTAGTTTTTTTTATATGCCTATTTAGGTGGGGTGTATATTAGGAGCCGTTACGTTAGTGGTGGCCAGTTATTGTCAAGTGCAGCGGTTACAAACTGCCATTAAGTGTATACCAATAGACATTAATGATTTCTGTAGACATATCGTAATAAACGGTCAAACACATTTATCATCTGCCGTTTGGTAAAGTAAAGACAGGTCAATTGCTAGCCAAAGTAACATTTGACATGTAACTTTAATCTATTCCAATTTTTTAAACCAGTCTACAAATGGCTTCAGCTGTAGTATATTTATTTCAGCTCAAATGCGAAACATACTTTGCTCTATGTGTGTGTATGTATGTTTGCTTCACGCATTTCTTGCTAAACCGATTTCAATTAAATTTGGCATATATATGTATCTGCATACCGCGTGTATTTGTATGGTCCTAAGATGTCATTCTATTGATAGAAATAAAAAACTTTTGACAAAAAAAAAAATGGCCAATTTATATTAAGAAGCTAAAAAAAATGTCTTTTCCGACATAGGATTTTTTTTTTAGGTAAAGTTGTTTGTTTCTATCAATAGAATGAAATATTAGTCTAATTTAAGGCCATGTATGTCATATTCGTATATGTATGTTTCTTGAAACTCTGATACTAACATATCGCCTGTGAACTGGCAATTCGTACTGTCAATTGAGAAAAAGAAAAAAAATATATAAGGATAACTTTTATTGTATATATTTTTTTGTTTTTGTTTCATTACGCCACAAATAACGATTAATTCTGAACTACTAGCCAACACATCCGAGTGCCTAACACTGTACGTTCATTACGAATCAAGATGTTAAAATGAAAATGTTTATTGTTCCTAGGCATTTAATATACTAATATAAATAAGGGTATCGATATTATAGCCATGTCTATATATAAATAATATTAATCGAGGCAAACGTTGTGACTATTTATGAAAGTCCCAGTGACGATAATTTACAATATTAATTAGACAAACAATAAGTATAAAATTGTTTTCTTAGGAATATTATTAACTGTAAAATAAGTAATAAAAATAATATTAAGTAACTGTAAAATATCATCACGACCGTATCCATTCCGGAGTGTTAAAAAATTACGCTTGATATGACGAGTGGCAAGCTCGTCGAAGTCCCTAGCGCACCAAACTTGAGAAATAACACAAATAAATTATTGTGTCCCGACTAGAATTCGAACCCACACGCCTATCTAATCCACGGATTAATCCGCTAAGTAATAATAATTCATACAATTCATTTGAGATATTTCTCGAGTTTGATATGCTAGAGACATTGACGAGCTTGCCACTTCTCGTGATGGACGTGTGGTAAAGTTGCCTAAATGTAAATACAATAAGCGTGGTTTCTGACTATCCAGCAAGGGATATGGTTGTGATGATACTTTACTTTATTATTGAAGAAAGCATTTATTATATTAAGGTCAGTACTAATTAAACGACACGAACATAAATGATAAATAGTCTTTGAGTATAGATTAATAAATTGTCACGGCTTTGTATCGCACACAGAAATATAGATTGTTCAACTATTGCGTGAATGTAAAATTAATTTGTTGGTCCTCTGTTTGGTGCGAACACATTGGATACAAAAGGTTAAATGATGTAATTCCGATGATTTAGTAACTACCCTTATTTGATTCCTATTTTGTTTAAATGTTTCTATTTACTCGCGTCCTTGTATGTCTTACAATATTAGTTCTCTTTCAGAGTAAAAATTTGCATTTGACATCATTGCAAATTTCAACGAGAACAACAAATAGGTGGTAGGCGGACTGATGGTCGTAATTTGCTCAGTCTGCTGGGGCGGGGAAATATCCACTGTTTGTGCCGATAAACCCAGTAAAGTCTGTTGTAAATTTCGAAATCAGGCTTGCCCAGTCAAGCCGGCATAGTGTTAGGATTTGATGTCAGTCATGAGTGTCGGATTCCAATTGCTAATATTCAAGTATTAAAAAAAACTTAGTCTAGCTACTCTAATGCAAGGCATTGTCAAAATATAATAATAATAATCATTAATTTCTTCACAATAATTGCCTTATAGCTAGTTACATCAAAGTATCTTAAGAGTTAACAGGATATGATAACACGCAAATAACAGGCAAATAACTAATCATTGGAACCCTAACCCCTATATAGAAAGTATAATATAGTTCTGGACCACAGAGGTTGAAAATGTAATGGAAAAAAGTGGCACAGGTAATTATTTTGACAGTAATTTAGATGCAAATAAAATCCAATGACCTTGATAAATCGATTTTATTTTTTGAAACGGGTGAGTTCTGCTCTCAGTAAAAGAAATTATGTTGTAAAATCCCGACATTATTGAAAATTGTATGCATAAATTCACATTGCTCGTTTCTCCGTGATACCTATAAGATTATATTTAATGGCTTAGGGGTGACTGTGTTTGGGGTGAAGAAAATTGGGTTGCCTGTAGTGGTATTCAATTTTATCCCCCATATCTGAAAAAAGTACTTGGGAAAATCTAAACTTAAATAAATCTTTGTGAATTTTGTTTATTGTACCTAATGAATTAATGGCATAAAATAAAGTATCTGAAATGTATTTTTTGATTTATAGCTAATAACTTTATCACGGATCCCTGGAATGTTGCAATGAGAAATACACTTACCTTACGCACATTAGTGCTACTTTTTCCGTGCCTCAAAAAGCACGTTAAGCCATCGGTCCCGGTTCCACTAATACCGACTTGTAAAATCGTTAAAAAATAGAAGACCCTCGGCGACTGACTAGCGTGGCAAGTATTGGCCAAATTCTGAAGAAATTTCTGGAAAGCCCATCTCCGACAATAAATAAAATTAATTACATATTATGAAAACACAATATACGAATAATAACTATCAAATAAAAAATAAAATTTCTCTAAGAAAAATCGGCATTCTCATTTCAAGTCTTGCTTTTAATTATTTCATGAATATTATTTAAAAAAACATCATTTTTAAGGAGCACAAATAAATTCTTCGTCCAGTAACCCAGCGTATAATGTAAGACGTGGGGAGAGTAGGGCAAAGTATCTGGCCAACATCTCCAGGAACTAGGACTCTGTGTTCTAGTGGCTGTAATGATGATGAACTTTGTATATTTGTATATTTCACCTATATAACAATCGTTATATTTTGGTATGTCAGGTAACAAATTTTAAAATAATAACAATAATGCTATTAACACCATGCATCGTAGACAAAAGAGCATAGAAACACAATACAGTAGAAGGCATAAGACCACAAAACTATACAACAATTTAAACGAATTTTCCGTCAAAGGCATGTCAATAAATTCTGACAGGTTATAAAAAGCATTATTTTGGAAAAAGAGTTTCAATTTTGTTTTAAATTCGCTTGGTTGTAGTCTAGTTATAATCTCAGGTAGTTTATTGTATAATGTAATTTTCAACGGCAAACCTTGTTTAAACGTTTTTCTCAACCTGGTTTGCCTTATATAGATTTAATTTTTGTTTATTAGGTTATACTTAGTCAAACTAGATATTTTTGGAAGTTCTTTATCACAGCCACTGGAACACAGAGCCCCTAGTTCCTGGAGAAGGTTGGCCAGATACTTTGCCCTACTCTCCCCACGTCTTACATTATACGCTGGGTTACCGGATGAAGAATTTATTTGTGCTTCTTAGAAATTATGTTTTTTTAAATAATATTCATAAAATAATGAAAAGCAAGAATTGAAATGAGAATGCCCATTTTTCTTAGAGAAATTGGTCCAAAAATATGTTCTCGTGGCATAATAATTTATTTTTTATTTGATAGTTATTATTCGTATATTGTGTTTTTATAATATGTAATTAATTTTATTTATTTTACTCTAGAGATTTTAAGGCCATTGATTAAACTTATTTTTAAGTTAAAAATTATATAGTTTCGACCCATCCGATATAATTAGATAATTATTTACACTTTGAAATCTTGTTATTCATCTATAATTAAATACCTAATCATAATAAAGTACCTAATCATATAAATAGTGCTTTGTATAGTAATACATAAATCTTAATAAGAGAGTAGAGTATCATCACGACCGTTTCCCTTTCGGGGTGGTCAGAAACCACGCTTATAAAGAAGTGGATTCACATTTAGCCAACTTTACTATAGGCCAATCATGACAAGTGACAAACTCGTCTTTTAATAAATTATTTGAATTAATAATAAAATAAAATAAAAAATATTTATATTAATAAATATTTTTGTGTCCCGACTAGGAATCGAACCCGGTACTTCCGAGTCTAAATCCACTGACTTAACCGCTAGACCACGGAGGCAACTTAATTATAATATATTTCGTATTAAATATTAAAAATAAGGTATGATTGTTGAATTATATTGCATTGAGGCACGCTGCAACAAAATTGGGACCTGGTTTTGAGCAATCTCTTTTATAATGGAATAAATCACTAGGATAAAATGCCACATCGTTCCAATTTTAATTGAACATGTAGCAGCTGTTTGCACAATGTACCCGGGTGGTGTTCTCCAGGAAGGTAGAAATTGTGGAAAAGTTGTGTCAGCAAAATCAGGAAAACGCATTGGACATCGACAGAGCGGAACATGGAGCATCGCACGGCTCGCGCGGTCCGACCGAGCGCGTCCGCCGCTAAATGACATTCGTTTTTGGGACGAGCTGCGTTGGCTGCTGAACTTAATTGCTCTATTGTTAATTACGTAACGTTTCAATGTTCACCGCATTGCACTGCGACCAATTCGCATTAAAACCGCTATTATAACTATTAATTTTGGAGCGATCTCTGCGCAGAGAGCGTTTGCGGCCGGAGAATTATCCGGTGTGCTACGTCGAGATACGACCGGCTAACGCATTTGAATTAAATTGTTTTATACCATTAGATTCAATTGAATAGCAATCTGGGTAATTATCACATCTCTATTATTACTGATTCATAGTTACTCTTATATTTGTATTTGTTTTGGTTGCAGTTGTTCTGCTGCTTGCTTTACAAAAAGCATTACTAACTTTTAATCTGTTTGTAATTTACCAGTTCATTTGTTAAAAATAAAGGAGAGAAAGTATGATTACAAACAAGCAAGCGTGTCTGGAACATTTTTTGATAGAATCGACTATTCTTTTTAGAGATTAAAGTAAAGAATTATCACGACCGTATCTACTTCCGGGGTTGTCAGAATCCACGCTTTGTGAAGCGAAGTAAATCTACTGCCGGCCAGCCCATCATGACAAGTGGCAAGTTCATCGATGCTCTAGCGTACCAAACTCGAGAAATATTACAAATAAATTATTATGTATCGACTAGGAATAGAACCGGTATAGATAAAAAATAATAATAATAACGTCCGTGTCTAATTCCACGGATTTAACGTGGCCGAAAGCAGCTATCATTTTTATTTAACCAAAATACTTTTCTCTTTTATCTTTAAACAGATAACCGATATTTAAAAAGGATAATAGGTATCAAAGATAAGTAGAGGTCGATTGACCCTTTTCGCTAAAAGGTCAACCAAATACAGAAGACATAAATAACCCAGATAATTGAAGAATTTAAATCGTAATGAGCGTTTTTCCTAATTCTTGCTTACTTGGTACTATTTTTAAAATAAATAAAAAACTTGTAGGTACACAAAATGGTATTTTAATCACCTTTAGCCACAGCGAAAAAGTGTATGCAGTTTGATTCCCAGTATAGCCTAATGACAATCTAAAATAGTTAACACTTAGGTAAGCAGTATAATTTTGCGAAGACAATTTTTTTAAATATAATATTAATATAAATTTAATAACAGTTTCTTTAGTGTTTAGTATGACATTTGTGATTCCATGGCCATTTGTTGGTAACGAAGACTGATGCTAGTCTATGCCGGTATAAGAATACCCGTAAAAGAGCGACCTTCACCAATCTGTTATCGATTGAGCGAATTAATATGTGATCAGATATACCTAGTTATAATGCGAACGTTGTAATTATATAAGCGGAACTGACTAGAGATGGGCGCTATGTAACATAGATAGTACCTAACTAACTACTGAGATTTTACAACGATTTCTCTTTTTCTAGAGAAATAAAACTATGTACTTTAAGGTCGCGTATTAAAAACAAATATTAAACTAAAGACTAAGTTTTTATTTTGATATCTAAGTTAGGCATGCTGCAAAAGAATGATTATTCTATGAAATTAAACTTTTAAAGAAACTTTATTGCGGGCGCTTGGTTTTGGACCTATTTCATTGAACGTACGTCCGTATGTCAGAACAGCACTTAAGGGAAACAGCGCGGCGGGGAAGGGGAAGAGGGGCGAATAGGTGCGCGCGTATAGTCACTGCCTCTCTCGCTCTCTCCCGCTCCTTCTATCTCTTTCTTTCTTCCTCTCGAAACAGCGCGGCGAGGAAGGGAAAGAGGGGCGGACAGGCGCGCGCCGCGCGTAAGGCCGATGCCTCTTTCGCTCTCTCCCGCTCCTTCTTTCTCTTTCTTTCTTTACGCGTCTGCAACTATGTGTACGCAGCCACGCGCATTCATTTAATCTCCATATTTCTACCAACTACGAAATCAATAACCTGCAAGTTTAGTTCTCCCTTTTGCGGTACGTCTCGCGACGCACCTTTTTTTTTCTCACTCACTTTAGGAAACGGATAATAACGACACACTATAGAACTGACAGACCAAGACTCTATTACGAGTTAGCTCTGGTTAAAGGTGCAGTTAAGAGTCCACGCAACAAAAGTGCATCTATAAAAAGTTTATTAAATATAAACGAAGCAAGAGAGCTATACTCGTATGTGGTTGTGATAAATGGCGCTCAATTGTTTCTGCCTACCCCGCGAAGATGATGATAATGAATCAACGAGGCAAGAATAGTTCTACGAGAGACGTCGTGGACGTCATAGTCATATTTACGTAGGTATACTTGTCGCACGAATACGTCACATTGACGTCCTCATGCGTCAACATAAATTAATTATAATGCTAGTTTTTAAGACGAGCGTACAGATATTAATTATTTAAAATTCACCAATGACAGCTGAGTATTGTAGAATGTTATATTGAACTGGCTATAACAATAATTATTCTAAATGTGTATATTTGTTCTAGTTGTCAATATTTCACACCAATCGGCGCTATTCAATGAAATTAATTTAATGATTCCTAAATATCAACTTAACTGGGTACTGAGATTTCAAAGACCTTTAACAGTTGCTTAGCAGCGGATGGTGTAGCTGAATAAACTTTAAATAAAATATCACATCTATGCTCTAACTAAACCTAACTATTATTTGTGATAATAAATAAAACATTAAACATTTTATATCGAGTCCATTTTATTAACTGACGTTTATCAAAGATGACAGAAGTCTTCTGGTACAAATCATATTTAACATTTCTCTCTTATAAAAGATATAAAATAGTAAATCTTAACATAATAAATACCTAAAATAATAATAAAAAACATCTTCCATAGTTTATTATTAGTGAAATAGCTAATAAAATATTTTTTAGTTTTTTTAATATACATATTTCTCATCGTTTTATCCGCTGCCACCATGTTAATTATGAAAATAAATAAAACATTTAACATTTTATATCGAGTCTATTTTATTAACTGACGTCTTTCAAAGATGACAGTAGTCTTTTAGTACAAATCATATGTAACCCTAACATAACGAGTAACATAATTATTATGTTATTCTGTCGTGTTCTCTTTTAATATTATTATATTTTAATATATGGTAAAAATTACGTTACATATAAGAAACAGTTTATGACCTGATGTCTTTACAAACGCGACCTCACGACAACCTAACGGCTTTTATTTACAATTACCAGAAACGTAAAGCAAAACAAACTTTATTGCACAATAATTACCTAAAATAATTTAAGTACCTACATAAACGAGCTTCAGCTGACCGCCTCCGTGGTCTAGTGGTAACAAACGGTGCCGTGAACTCGGGAGGTCGTGGGTTCGATTCCCACCGGGGGCAAGTGTATAATTTGTCTCGGTCTGGGTGTTTATATGTATAATATGTACTTATATATTTACAAAAAAAAAAGTATAATATGAAGTTTATCAACCATCTAGTTTCCGTAACACAAGCCTCGTAGGTTACCACGGAAATTAGATGGCGCTGTGTGACCTGTCTGAAAATATTATTATTATTAAGTGGGGTTAGCGCTTGTGCATCCCTCTCGCTCACACAATCCAATATTTTCAAGATTTTCTTGAAAAATCTGTGTAAATCTCTAAATTCTGTATTGCTCCCGACGGCAATGTACAGGTATTGAATGGAACTGGCCGCATAGTGTACTGCTATGTGGGTTGCTGCTGCTCATATCTACATATGTAGCAGCAGCGATCTACTTGGCGCTGCGCTGTGCATTCGTTTATTACCTTTGACGCTGAAATATCATAGTTAAATTTAAGCACCTTTATCTGTAAAGTATCATCATATAATCGGATAAAGTATCGGATTCACATTTAGCCAACTTTACTATAGGTCAATCATGACAAGTGGCAAGCACGTCGATGTCTCCAGCGTACCAAAGTCGAGAAATATCACAAATAAATTAAATATTAATTAAATGTATACCCGGTACCTCCTAGTCTAAATCCACGGACTTAACCGCTAGACCACGTAAGCAGTTATCTGTAAGCTCTAATAATTCTAATATGAATCCTAGTGGTTTGAAATAAACGAATTATGTATTATTATTATTTTTCAAGTTTGAGTGTATCTTTAACAAATGTAGTCTATCAACTTTCTAGGTAATGAAATTACATATTGGACATATTTTGGATATAGGTACCTAATTTTAGACATAGAAAAATTATAAAAAAAATATATACGGTAAACCTCTATTTTACTAAAACAAATAATATGATTAATGTATTTACAAAATGTTCGTAAGTCTAATCCCTAGAAAGTTTTTTTATATATTTAGCAAAAGTACACTTAGAATTAAAAATCTAATGAAAATGTTGTATAGTGCGAGGGAGAGCGTTGCAAAAGCGAAAAACTTCTTTTGTAAAGGTCTAAGAGCTAACGTAATGTTGTTCTTTGTTTTGCTCGCGTGCATTCAATAGCAATATCGTATATTGTCGTTTATCAAACGCCTCAAATTACAATATATAGGATAGTTAGAAAAACACGTGCATTTCCTTATTTTAATTCTGAAATCCAATCTATATTTATCCACTAGCACTCGACTTATGATATTAAAGTGTCATAAAACGTCTGTATGTCACGGTACTTCGGTGTGCGGTCGGTTTAGATCGGCACAGCTGTCTTGGAGAATGGCAGACGTTGACAAATAAATCTCGTCTACACGCAACATTGTAACTTACTGCATACAATATTATGAGAAAACATATCTCTGATACTCCATTAGACACTAGTCTTGGGCTAAAATCTATGATGTATCTTATGTTTTCCCTAGGAGGGTTTGTACTTTTAAGAGTCCATTAACTTCCTAGTAACTAAATTACGGATATTTTAGATATATATTAATCATTGATTTGTTTTTTGTAAAATGGAAACAAAAACGTTATAAATGTTTTTGCTTTTTTAATATGACATATGTTATGCCCAGTGAAAGGTATAGTAACCTTTGCATTTGGTTTGATATTTGTTCTCTCCTTCTAACTCTGCACCCCACAATTTCTTATGTCGTTCTCCCAAAGGTTAGTTGTTAGAGAATACCTACAAGGTATTAAGCTCACCTATGTACTTCACTTTATTTTGTATATTGTAATGTGCAATAAAGAATTTTATTATTATTAATATTTTTTTTTTCTCCGTCTAAAATTTATATAAAAGTAAAAATATGTCTAAAATAACAGTAATTTTATTTCCTAGAAAGATTAATTACATTTCTTTAAAGTAGATTAACTTGCATAAACTTTGAAAATGTTAAAATTGTGCAAGCTAGAGAAATGCAAAGCGTTAAACCCTCTTTTCTTCGATTACTTTCTTTTTGGCTAAATGGTAGCGGTAAAAGTCCAGTTTATACTTACATTCAACGGAGACAGGCTGTAGTTTACGAAACTACACCTTAACGGACAGCCGTGATGTCAAGCCGCAGACCAAAAGTCGTACGTTCCTGGGACGCCAGTAATTACAAATTGCCTAGTCCATACATGCTAGTCATAGAGCTTCATGTTTAATAATAATGAATGTAGGTCCGTGAAATGGCAGCGGATCTCGCGAGTACACCTCGGCGGACGGTCGTGATGTTCAACCGCAGACCAAAATATGTACGAATGTTCCCGGAATATGGTAACATCATAACGAGATACAACAGTAAGTACATATTGCCTAGTCCATACATGCTAGTCAACAAACCTTCATATTTAATAATAATGAATATAGTGCCGCGCGATGGCAGTGGATCTCGGGAGTACACCTCCGCGGACGGTCGTGATGTCAAACCGCAAACCAAAAGATGTACGTATGTTCCCGAAACATGGCATCATCATAACGAGATACGACAGTAAATACAAATTGCCTAGTCCATACATGTTAGTCAATGAAGCTTCATGTTCAATAATAATGAATGTAGTGCCGCGAGATGGCAGTGGATCTCGGTAGTACACCTCAGCGGACGGTCGTGATGTCAAACCGCAGACCAAAAGATGTACGTATGTTCCTGGGACATGTCATCATCATAAATAATGTATAACGCTCCGGTGTCGTGCTTGAATTATTCAACGTTGACAGCCACTTTATTAAATTTGTCGCTTTGTGACAATATTAAACAAGTTTGAATGCGGCAATTAACTTTTTATTTCACTCTCTTCCTTTTTTTGCCTTAATTATTCTCTTTTTTGCATACACTCTTTATTTGATTGTTGTAGCATGTAAATGAATTATTATTTTACCAATTTTATAAACAACATCTACTCGTATAGGTAAGAAGGCAGAATACTACAATTCTGTATTATAATATTAAGTCATAGGTATACATTTATTAATTAATCATTTTTGTCAACTGCCACTGACTATAAAAACTGTTATTTATTTAATTATCAATTACCGAAAACTCGTAGGTGTCATAATGACAAAATCCTAAAGTACAAACCAATAAAAAAAATCCTCAAATAATAATGTGTTTTCCGGATCATTAAAATATTGTATTATCAACGAATCGTAAGTTTACTATTACAAGTTACTAATTAACTATTACAAAATTCAAAACAAATAATTTATTAATGAATAAATAAATATATGAATAAATATGAATAAAATACAGAAAAAAATACATTTAGTATTAAAAAGTTTGTGCATTCGGCTATTATCTATAGGTGGTAGGAAGACTGGTGGTAATTTTCCCAGTCTGCCGGGGCGAAGTATCCACCGTGCCGATAAACCCAGTAAAGTGTATCCACACGTTTCGGGATCAGGCTGGAGTTGCCGTCATGCCCAGTCAAGCCGGCATAGTGTTTGGGACTGATGTCAGTCATAAGTGTCTAATTCTAGTTGCTACTATTCATGGACCTTACGCGCCATTTACCATCAGGTAGACACAAGGTCACATGTCGTGCTAGTATATAAAAATAAAAAATATATATACCTACCTTTCGGTCATACAAGGTCACATGTCGTGCTAGTATATAAAAATAAAAAATATATATACCTACCTTTCGGTCACACAAGGTCACATGTCGTGCTAGTATATAAAAATAAAAAATATATATACCTACCTTTCGGTCACACAAGGTCACATGTCGTGCTAGTATATAAAAATAAAAAATATATATACCTACCTTTCGGTCACACAAGGTCACATGTCGTGCTAGTATATAAAAATAAAAAATATATATACCTACCTTTCGGTCACACAAGGTCACATGTCGTGCTAGTATATAAAAATAAAAAATATATATACCTACCTTTCGGCCTTAATGGCAAACATATATAATATGTACTCCTTAGTCTAGCGGATAAATCCGTAGATTAAGACTTCGAGCTCGTAGGTACCTACACAATAATTTATTTAATTTATTTGTGATTTTTCTCGAGTTTGGTACGCTAGTGACATCGACGAGATTGCGACTTGTCATGAGTAAAGTTGTCTAAATGTGAATCAGCTTCTCTATAAGCGAAGTTTCTGACCACCCCGCAAGGGAAACGGTCGTGATGATACTTTACTTTAATAAAACTGCCTGACATTAAAATTGTAAAGTGGCGGGAACAGCTGACGTTGGGTTTTGAGAATTAGCCCGCATACACTTACTACACGCCGCAAAGCACTCTCTAGTAGCCATCGAGAATTGAAAGGATGCTAAGCGTGTCACCGCAAGGGACGAGCGATCTGGGTCGCACAGACTCCGAGGGTCAAGTGTCACACCGCAAGCTCGTCCGAAACCTCGATGCATTCTCCATCTTGAAGAAGTAAAGTATCATCACGACCGTTTCCGTTTCGGGGTGACCAGAAACCACGCTTATATAGAAGCGGATTCACATTTAGCCAACTTTACTCATGATAAGTGGCAAGCTCGTCGATGTCTCTAGCGTACCAAACTCGAGAAAATATAAAATATCACAAATGAATTAAATATTAATTAAATTTTAATAATTTCAATTGAGATGATGGCAAGAGACCCGATGGTATGACGTTGGTCCCCTGGGAACGGGGACGTGCTCTGGTGTGGGACGCCACGTGCGTCGACACCCTTGCCGCGTCGTATCTCAGGGGGACAGCGCATAAAGCGGGAGCCGCGGCGGAAAATGCGGAGTCCAGCAAGCGGCGCAAGTATGTAAGTTATTACATATTTGTGCCGTTTGCTGTAGAAACTCTGGACCGATGAAGTCCAAGCGCAAAAAAGTTTTTAAAAGACATAACACCGCGTCTTGTTGTCTCCTCCGATGACAAGAGGGCTGGCTCTTCCTTCGCCCAGAGAATCAGTATTGCAATTCAGCGGGGAAATGCAGCCAGCGTTCTTGCCACCATTCCACGCGGACGGGACTTATATCCCTATCCTTAATATTAATTTTATTTTATATGTTGTAAATATTTTTTCGAATAAATGTATATCTATATTTTATTGATAAATATTATTGTGTCCCGACTAGGAATCGAACCCGGTACCTCCGAGTCTAAATCCACGGACTTAACCGCTAGACCACGGATGCAGTCCATCTTGAAGGCATTAATATAACCTAAATCATCTATTTTAACAACCTTTTTACTAAGGTAAAAAGTAAAGTATCATCACGACTGTAGACAGAAACCACGTTTCTTTTGTTTTAGAGAAGTATATTCTCGTTTAGCCAACTTTACCTACTATAGGCCCATCGTGACAAGTGGCAAGCTCGTCAGCTAGCGTACCAAAGGCGAGAATTATCACAAATAAAATAAATTTTTTCCCGACCAGGAATCGAACCCAGTACCTCCGCATCTAAATCCACGAGGCAGTTTACTCCTAACGTAATTGTAGAAATATTCTAAAGGATTTAACTAACCTATACTGTTATCGATCCTATACAAAATTAAATTGTATAGAATTTAACATCAATTATTAGGTATTATGAGTATACAAGTGATTTTTTTAGTGGGCTTTCATGCCAAATCTCCAACTGCTAAGAATAGCGAAAAATGCTCAAGAAGTCTCGGGGCCGATATTGATTAAAACAAAACTTGTATCAGTAGATTTTTAAACAAAAATTCTCCTAGCCAGGAATTAATCCAATAGATTATAAAAAAAACACATTCTGTATTATTTGTATAGTTTATATATTACAGCATAGCATAATAATGCTCTTATCTAAATTTTAACATTTTACCTGATCCAATACATCCATAGTTTTTAATTTTCTATTATATTATTTCTTACTCCACACTCATAATAATTATCTATCACTCTCCCAAAGGTTAGTTGGTACGGAATACATTTATGCCTTTTTTGCCAAGACCAAGACCACGGATATGTTCGCAAGACCAATACCAAGACTAACCCTAGTCTGGGTATTAATCCTGTGCAAGAGTTTCTCTTGCTAAGATATTTTTCCTAATTATGCTATACTGTTACTTTTTTGTGGTATTTTTTTTTCGATTGTAATTGCGTCCTTTTGATATACCTATCTTTAAAAACAAAAATAAACGATTGTTTTTCATTCTGATATATTTTTTCATATTGATAAATAAAACATCATGTAAAGCATTAATGTTAAAGAAATGTCGACAAGATCTATAACTATTGCAAATTTTAAGTATATTAGACCAGTACTTCTTCTTATTTCTTCTCTAAAAGACTTGGCTTGGTCTTGATTTGAGTCAACATTATGAAAAACGAAAACCTTGCATGGATCAAACACATAAACACAATTTGTAATTTTGTTAAACCAACTACAAACATAATTAAACAAATTATAGGCATTCTTGTTTTTAAACCCATATGCAAATAGCGAGGCGGTAAAGTAAAGCAAAGTGAGCAAAATGTAGCTTGCCACGTCATGTTGCATGTGCATAACGTTACAATGCTTTTATGTTCTAATTAATTATTTGTAACTAATGTTATTAGGCATGAAATAAATATGATTTCCAATCTTTGTTATAATTCGCCTTATCGTTGTTATATTTTATTACACTAGTGAGGAATATGAATAAGTAAGTCAAGGAGTAAATGTTTGCGTGGTCTAGCGGTTAAGGCCGTAGATTTATACGCGGAGGTGCTGGGTTCGATTCCTGGTCAAAAACACAAAAAAACGCTTTGCCGATTCTTGAGTCTGGTACACTAAAGATATTGAGATCTTAATATATATATTTTTTAATGTAATGCATTGTAATACACCTGTATAAAATATTTGTCGCCGAAACTTGGCAAATGTACCTACTCTTAAGTTTACTTTAAGACCTGTAAATAAGATATTTATGCAAATAAATAAATTATTATTATTATTATTAACGACGAGCTTACCACTTATTATGATGGGCCTATAGTAAAATTGGTTTCTGACGATCCCTGAAGGAGTAAAGGTTTAGGTATACTAAAATTGCTATTATCAGAGCAACTATGCATAAGGCTGAGCGCGCACTACGAATTTAAATCATGCGTATAAATGTCGCAAATTTGTTAATTACCAATATACTAAATGCGGTGCGAAAAGAAATCGTACTATTATTATTTATTGTAGTTTGCGGTTGTATTTCCCATTTTAAAAAAGGCTACGATAAAGTTTCATAATACGCATTTAAACTCAGTAAGAATAATGTAATGCATTTCAATATTTATTAGCATTTTCTAAATTTTATTATGACGTCACAGTCTTTAGAATACAGAGTCCAAGACCTCCACTATTGTAAATGGTCCTTTTAGAATATCTGGATAATTTGGCCTTCACAAGTCACGCTGGCTAGACAGGCGGAATAGATATGATTTTTAATAAATACAAAATACAAAGTTTAAATGCCTCCGTGGTCTAGATGATGCCTATATGCCGGGACATAATAATATTTAATAATATAAACAAATATACTTAATTATTATTTATTTTATTTGTGATTTTTCTAGAGTATGGTACGCTGGAGACATCGACGAGCTTGCTACTTGTCATGATTGGCCTATAGTAAAGTTGGCTAAATGGAAATCCGCTTTCTTAAAAGCGTGGTTTCTGACTATCCCGAAGGGATACGGTCGTGGTGATACTTTTTTATACTAACTTAAATTTGTTATTTAGCCAACTTTACAGGCACATTATAACAAGTGGGCTCGTCGCTGTCTATAGCTTACCAAACTCGAAAAATATCAGAAATAAATAATAAATTATTGTGACCCGATCGGCAATTGAACCCGGTACCTCCACGTCTGAATCCATGGACTTAACCGCTAGATCACGGAGGCAGTTAAGTTAGCTATAATTTGCCTTATATAGATTAAAAAATGATCCTGCGGCGACAGTCAATTTATAGCTAGATTCCGTTATTTACTGTCAGTTTTAACGATTTTTATTTATTTATTTATACGAATATAATTAATATAATATATACACTATAATTGCTTTTAACACTGACCGTTTTTGTTAGTTAAAGGATTCCTGTAAATTAATAATTATAATGTTTGGGCTTAAATACAATACAAAATTCAAAAACAAACAAACATTATAAAATCACAATTCTATGTTTCATATCCATTTTATTCATATTCATTTTATTTTATTATATAGGACCAGCTTTTTCATAGCTGGTGACTTTTATACATATACATACATAAGTCGATTATGTCAAAGAATTTTAAAGAGCATTCGAGAAGCGGCGGTGAATGGTCTTTAAGCTTGGGCGTTAGCTCGACATCGCGGTACTATCTTTTACTGCAACATGGGTCAAGTGTGACAAAACGTGACTTAATGGGCAAAATCCCTACTAATATTATAAATGTGAAAGAAGCTCTGTCTGCATGTACGTTTGTCTGTCTTTTACGACAATTTTACGGGTTCCATTTTAATGAAAGGACATCATCCAGGTATGCATGTTAAATATAATAAATCGAAAAATAGGTTGGGGAAGGAAAAAAATACTTTTCACAATAATACTGTTTTATCCCATTTTGTTAATATTGTTTTATTTTCATTTTTTTTTTTAAGTATTGAATGTTTTTGTATTAACTTTTTTTAATATAACTATTTATTGCCATTTTTTAGTATTTTTTTCAATGTTGTGTACATTTTTTAGGTTATCAAACCCAAAAAGAATGTTTGTTAATTTCAATAATTATTTTGTTTGTTAGTTGTTATTTGTACCTTACTTCGAATAAATAAATAAATCATGAATTTTAAAGTGCCAGCCAAAAAAGCCCATTATACTTAGTTTTATTTGGGTTTAAAGATATGTAAGTATTTTTATACACGTTCGATAAAATTAATTAACGAATCAAGTAAAAATTCTGTCTCAATAGAAGCTTATTTTTTCTGAATTGGTATGACAATTAGTAGGTATTGCGTAATTTCTCTTGGAATTTGAGTTCCTGAGGCAATTTAAAAATGTAAATAAAAATGCTTAGTAACCGAATGGAAAGGCGGGGTAGCATTAAAGTGCTCGTACTGACTATTGTTTAGAAAAAATATATCATCCGAAACGTACGGACGATTTACGCAAATGGATTTTTTTTTAATGGAAAGAAAAAAACCTATAGCAACCGGTTGCGCAAATTCTTGTTTTTCTATAGATATGCTATAAAAAAAGTGTCATCCGTTTCTGTAGGACGGTTTTTAAGAAATTTATGATTATGGCGAAAATTATCGATAATTACTCGCTTTTTTTCGTAATACTAAAAAAACGTTAAAAACGGAAGTCATGTTCTCAGAGACACCAACTATGATATGTATCAATATCATGCGTTTTTATAACACTTAATCCATTTTTTTACCCCTTAAGGGGTTATAAATATAGGTCCAATAGCAAATATAATAATTGGAAAATATCCCACTGCGCGAGTCTCTCCTGAAAAAGTAGATTATAATTCAAGAGTAAGTAAAAAAGCAAAAACAAATACCTAGCAGAATTCTATTGGGTTTGTCTATAGCAAAAAATCTACGACAAATAAAAGGTATTTAATGAAAAATAAAGGTAGAAGGTCTCTATCAAAGCATACCCGTAACAGACACTTTTTATACATTGTTATCGAACCGTTAAGCAAACAGCCATAGCAAATAGCGACTATCCATATTGGCAATTAAGACTGCGCCAGTCGCACCGCGGTGCTGCCAGAAACGAATGGGCTCTTCAATCAACGAATCAATCTACAATCGCGAATGTTCAGCACTTGCTAGCGACAGCCGAACAGATTTATTGCGAGAAACGACCGGTAATTTCAAAATTCGATGCCTGTTGATCGCTGCACGGACGTGACTCAAGTACTTGCAAATTACTTTGTTTGTTAGGGTTTACTTCATTGTTAGTCGTTAATTGAAGATTGTTGAACACCGAATAATTTTGCTTTGGACCTCCTAATACCTACTCTTAATTGGATTATTGAATAAGGGATCGTTATATTTTACTCAATTTAAAAAAAAGATCATTTAATTATTTTCTTAAAACCTTCTAGTAAATTTTGTTTGGTTTGAAAAATCATTAAGAATAGAGTAAAAAATATATATTTTTTTTAAATTTAAAAAGTGGGTTTACATTTAGCCAACTTTAATATCGGCCCATCATGACAAGTGGCAAACTCGTCGATGTCTCTAGCATACCAAACTCGAGATATATCACAAATAAATTGTCGTTTCCCGATCAGGAATCGAGCCGTACCGGGTTTAAGATATTTTAAAGTATAAATCTGAATGTGCAAAATCTTTGCACGGCTTACTGAAAGAATTTAGCTTAGGCAATTCTGCTATCAATAGATTTATGAAATGAGCTTCCAAGTCGCCATTAACAGCATCATAGAGTATTTCGTTGAGTAGGCAGAATGGTGGATGGTGAGCGTCTTATTGCGCAATAAAAAGTGGAGGCCTCCTTTATAAACTAGCCTATAGTCAGTCGCAAGCCCGACTTCTTCTCTCTCTTTCCCACACACGATGAAATCTAAATGTAAGCAGTGGTGCTAAGAAATTAGTGTTCTTCTACATCTATCTGTATCATTTAATGATTGTGATTCTTTATAATTATAGGTTTTATCTGATATATCAATATTGTACCTCGCAGAAACGAACGAAACAATAGCAAAAAGCCGGCTTAATTAGCAAAACGTTAAAGTAAATTTCACCATTTCAAAATAAATTACCTACCCACGTCGAAAAATCCAAGTCGTGTAATTGAATCAACACCTACAATTTCCCAACACGTGTAACACGAACTTTTAATGTTTTAATATGAAAATTTCCATTGAGAAAATCTGCTACTATTAACAGTGCTTGAACACGTAAACGACGTTAAGGCAACGCTCATCGGCCTCTCATTAGTAGTTGCACGGTTTCTGCACTATCAAAATGTACATACATTGTAGCCTTTATTTCAAAGCCTTAAAGTTAATTTTTCGATCTTTATTCCAGTACACAGTTTGCAAGCTAAGTTCCAACAGCTACAGTTTAGCCGGTGGTTTAAGGTGCACCCTGATTAAGCCATGCCAGGCGTTGGCGACGCAATTCCTCGCGTCTGCCAAAACCACTTCAACTTTAATCGGCGAATGCATAGTACAGACCACTTAACGTTTGACTGCGGATTATGAAAATTAAGTTTAGCTTGAAAATAAATAAAACTATAGGAGCCTAAAATATACCAATTCCGCAAATTTTCAAATAAAGTGAAAAACTAATGCAATTAAAACTTAGTAATTAGAGCAATAATGAAGGCTTTGACTTCTGTACGTAGAAAAGTGTATCGTAAACATTTAACATTTTTTTAACGCATTAAACCAGAAACAAACGATTTTACTAAACGAAGCGAAAGAAACTTTAAAGAACCTATTTTAATTAAAATAAAACATCAAAATAAATTGCTAAATGTGAAACCTAATAACATACAAAAATATGTCATCCAATTTAAAGTATGTACCTGAAAAACAAAATATTGTCTACTTCTTTCTTACTATAAAGTTAGTGGTTTAAGAGAAAAATATAGTAATAAATTGTAATTTGGCGCCAATCTTACCCTGCACTGAGACATTGCACGTGAGCTATATTTTGTCTTGTTAGTCAAATAGAGGCAACTAAATATTTGACTTTTATGTTAAGTACTAAATTATTTCATTAATTATTATCAATTGCTCATTAAATAAAAAAAAAAAGTTCTTAAAATAATTATTATTTATGTTTATTTTTTATGTAGTTTAAATTGTTTATAATCCGATCATGCTATATGTTTAGTGAAAATAATGTTGTTCCGTAATTGGCTAGGTGTTAGGTAATCATTTGAATGTAAATATTTATTTGTAAAAGACAGCTGTGGAATACGTAAATGAATAAATAAATAAATAATTATCGGATAATAAATACGTTTACAAATATATTAAATAAAATAAAAATATAATCCTAATTATACATATAAGCCTTTGTATGTTTTTTTATAATAAAATTAAAAATAAACTAAAATTTTACCTGACACTACTATTTCAAATGTATAAAAAGCTAGTAAGCCATAATTGAAGCGGTGGTGGCTTGGTTGTAAGAACGCTTTCCTTTAAATCCAAAAAAGGTAGGTTCGAACCCCGGCATGTTCCAATGAGAAATACAATTTTCTTACGTACATTTGTCATAGATTTACAACACCGCCTTTACCGTGCCTCGAGAGCACGGTAAGCCGTCGAGCTCGGTTCCACTAATACAGAAAGAATCGTTAATTTCCATGAAAAAATAACATAAGACCCTCGCCAGCCCATCTGGCCAGCGTGGCGAGTATAGGCCAGCAAGTTCTGGAAGACTCCAACAGTGGATTTCTAGGACAGAGACCTAGGTCCTAGGGGCTGAGATGATGACGATTAAGACTAAATTGATTGATCGTATTTTAGTATATGTTATACAAACCAATATAGTAAATGTGGATGTCAGATTAGTAATTTAATTTTAATCGTTATCATCATCAGGAGACTCCACTGCTGGATATAGGCCTATCACAAAACCTGCTATCGCACGCGTTATATTGCAACCATCATTCTTAAAGTCTATCTGATTTAGACTGTGAGTTTTTCCTGTACATAGTCTTCACTTTTAACTTGATGGATATCCAGCTTGCAAAATTTTCTAAACTATGCTATTTATCAAACTGGTCTTTATCAGACATATCGCCACTTTTCCGGAATTCTTTCACGAGGTTTTTTGTATAGAACTTATATTTCCCACAATTTTACATTATTAACTATTCTATAGAAATGGCGATATGCTTTTTTATCTAGCAAATAATTAAATATCCATATCAAAATAAATTACAGTTCAGGATACTTTTAGAAATCTACTTCTTCCTACTACAAAGTACGTAGGATTTCTAATAGTTTCAGAGAAAACTACAAAGAGTACCTTTACACTATTTTGATTTGATTGATGTTTGAACTACAGATACATTAAACTAAAGTCTATAAATGGATAAATAAAATAACTAAATTACAAATATTATCGGATCTTTATTGTTAATTTTACAATAAACGCATAATTATAAAATTTGGTGATATAAACTCATTGATCATCGTAATATTATATCTAGACTTGGTGTGATATATTAGATCAAGTTTTATCGTCACTTGGCTTGAATACGACAGACGACTTTCGAGAAGTTTCCGTTCATTCCCTGGAGAGCTCTCCTATCGTTTTACCTGCAAAGAAAAAACAAATGCGTTAATTTATGGTTCTGGACTACTGCCAAACATCTCAACTAGGCGGCTTTGTCTAAGACCAACATGCAGAGGAATGAATGAAAAAAGGTGACATTTTGCTAGTACACACATTGCAGAACGCTGAGGCGGCGGATGCCATAACACGACTTCGCTCTGATTCTATTTTCATTCGAAGAATAGAATTTTGTAAGGGAATTTCATCGAATTTCAGACAAGACATTGCTTTGATTTTCTCAGCTAACAATATAATAAAATAAAAGAATATTCGTATCTACGAGTATCCTTGTTAATCAGAATTAGATCAATTGAAATTTAGACTCATTTAGCCATTGAACCGAATATAATGAAGCCTGTCACGCTTTGTTGGGCTTTTAAATTTATTTTTAATTCGAATCAAACCTTTTAAACCTGTTGAAATTGAATAAATTCAATACGGTTATATTTATTTTAAATAAATAAATAAATGACGTTTTATTTTAGGTATCATATCCATATTAGTCAAATTTCACAATAAAACTATAATACAATTATAAAATATACATATAAGAAACAAAAATACAATTAAATATTGGCACTATTCTATTCTACTCGACTTTGCTGAGTCATGCTGTCGAAGAGAATCGTGTACGGCCACTCCCAAGCGCCAGGATAGATTTAATTTTATTTACGGTTTGGGCTCTGCTGATCAAACAGCTAACGTGAGAAGATTTTACTAGGGATCCCATCACATACCGCTCTTAGAATGCCATTGGTTAAAGAACTTAGTCGTTCCCAGAAAGACGTAACACGGTTACGGAGCACCACGAAGAAGTCTGGCACCCTCGCCTCAGCGAACATATCCGATGCACGACACGACACGATGCGAACATGGTCTTATGTGGCCCGAAGTTAAGTTTGTTTCTGACACCCCACTCCCGAACATACGAGAGGGCGGCATTGGCTTGTTCCTGTACCGTACGCGCCGTGTCGCCGTGAAAAACTAGGACCACGTCATCCGCAAAGGCTTGGCAGTAATCTCCCCGCTGTCCAAGACCCCTTAGCAGTGGATCTAATAAATAATCCACAAAATCGGACCGCCGATGGATCATTGAACACACCCTTTGGTCGTATTACGGGTGTGTTCTACCCCGTGTGCAGTTTTATTTGCCGATCTTGTAGGTAACTGTCCATCAACCGCCTGATGTTGATGGGGCACCTTTCCTCCGCCAGTCTCACCCTTATCGCGGGCCACCAGGCATTATCGAATGCTCCGTCTATGTCCAGTGATATCATAACGACGATCTTTTTATTTTTAATTTTCAGGCGTATATAATTCATCAGGTCATAGAGGGAGTCCTCGGTGCTGCGCAGAATCTTAGCAGTAGTCCTATGGGCTTGTACGACTTTGGGTTTCTGTACCTCGACATGCGCATGAGGATATGGAACGCATGATTGTAGCCTCATAGCACTGTATAATTTCCTATGGTAACTGATCCATAGTTGGCAATTTTACATACATTGACAGTATGTTTTAAACAAAGCGATTTGTCAGAGAGTTGATATTAAAAATAAATCAATAGTCATTACGTGAAATAATATATTACAGCCGTCCTGCAACCTCGAATTTCTCGCTGCGCGTTACCTAGTTAAGTTGAAAGATAGGTTTAGGTGCGAACAGACAATATAAAACTCATTTATATCCCGTCATGATGACGCGTAAGGCGTGCCAAGGCGTTTTCCAATACGCTCGTTTATCACATGCCGGCATAATGAGACGCAACTGAGCAACCGCGCATCTTCCGACAATTCGACGAAAATATTTCCTATTTTTAAAATACTGCGTTTAAAACATCGAGATTTTTTAGTAATATTCAATTAACTTTCCATCCCATCTGGCGTGGCAAGTGTAGGCCAAATTCTTCGGAAATAAGTTCTGGAAGGCCTATCTCCAGCATTAGAGGACTAGGGTTTTATATAATGATATTATTATATAATTTTTTAATACAACATACAATTTTATTGTTGTTTGTGTTGTTACTATATGAACAATATGATAATAAATGGATATCACAATTTAAATAAATTATTTTCAAATAATATCCTACTTTATAATATTATTGAAATGTAACCTACACTATTGTAACAGAATTGATTTATGTTTTGCTTTTTAAAATGAATACATTATGCTTGTTTTGTTAAAATGCGATCATAATTTGATATTTCTACATTCTACGGATATGCCTGGATCTTTTATTTGTAACTTGTATTTACGCGTGTAAAGAATAAGAAATAATAAAAATTACAAAAAATCTGCCAGTGAAATCACATGACGAGTGTCAAAGCCAACTAGGCTAATGCCCGATGACGCAAGAGACATTCGATAAAAACATTTTTTTAAATATTTACAAGCTAAGACATTCATAGTTAAAATATTGATAAAAATAGAACTTAAGAAGACTGGTGTTTATATCCATCGAGTACGCTTTCATTAAATTACAATACAATTTCGATAAACTTATGACAAAATAATTGATATGAATTATCTTAAAATTACAATTATAATAATTGTTTTTACGAGTATGTTTATTTTACGTTTCAAGCGGTTTTATTTTTATATATATATAATTTTATATATTTTTTTGATTAAATTGGAATGAATAATCTCTTTCTAACTCTGCACCCCACAATTTCTTATGTCGTTCTTCCAAAGGTTAGCTGTTAGAGAATACCTACATGGTATTAAGCTCGCCTATGTACTTTATTTTATTTTGTCTATTTTAATGTGCAATAAAGAATTTTATTAATTTTTACTCTGGGTCCATGGAGTCCTAACGCAAAAAGTTTTTAAAAGACATAACACCACGTCTTGTCGCCCCTCTCCTCTGGTGACAAGAGGGCTGGTTATTTTTTTTGCCTAAAGAATCAGAATTGCAATTTAGCGAGGAAATGCAGCCAGCGTTCTTGCCACCATTCCACGCGGACGGGACTTACGAGTATATCCCTATCCTTAGTGTTAATATTTATTTTATTTTATATTTTGTAAAAATTTTTTTGAATAAAAAATTTATCTATTTTATTATTATTATTATGTACTCTTGTAATATTTTTGTTAGTATTACAATTTTAACAATTTGTATAAGAACAGTTATTACATGACAACAAGGTGGTGATTACCGTTACCGTTTAAATGTCATTTGCACCAATCATAACCTCATTGAACAAAAATAGTGATTGTGCTAATCAGTCACGAGAATCACGTAAACATACAAGTACGAAGCTGTGGGCGCGGCTTAAGTATGTCAGGCGAGATGTTATACTAAAATCTTTGCTGCCAAGGAATACAGAAATATGAATTTATATTTATTCCAAAAATTAAGAAAATAATATTTTTTTCTTCAAATCATCACAGCCCCTAGATCTGGCCTAGTGTCCTAGATCTTCACTGTTGGAGATTTGCTTTCCAGAAATCTCTGGAGAATGTAGCCTACACTCGTCACCCTGGCCAGACGGGTTGACGAGGTTCTTATGTAATTTTTAATGACAACGATTCTACAAGTTGGTATTAGTGGAACCAGGGCCGACGACAGCTTAACGTTCTCTCCGAGGCAATGGAACGGTGGTTTTGTAAATATACGAGTTTAACAAATGTAGGTAAGTAAAAAGAATATTTCGCACTGGTACATGTCTGGTTTCCAACTGAAGTTTTTTGAATTTTAAGGAAAGCGTACCTACAACTGAGCCACCACCACTCATCATTTTATTTTCAGCATAATATTTAATCTTATACAAGTAATAAATATAGTACTATACTATATTCATTGCTTGTATATATATAATTTTAAAGATTTACGCCGATAAAATTGTGTTTATAAATACAGTATCGTTAAATTAACTCATGTCATTACTATATATATAGATACTACGAGGTGCTGGGAGTATAGCAGGATAGGGTGATATATTACCCAAAATAAAGTTTAAATTTTATTCTTTTAAAAACCAAATTCGAACAATTTGTTTTTCTTCTTGATACATCTCGAATCGTAATATAATAGTAATGACATGTGTCCATAAAGACTGATCTTATCGGCTTAAAACTTAAAATTCATCGATTAACTGTCGCTTTTCCATTATATTAAATATCATATTTCCTCATGGACACAAAAAAAATGGTGGCATATAGGAAATCAACTCAGCATTGAGCCGCGACATTGCGTCACAACGCTACTGATTGACTTCGTGGTCTAGGTCCGTAGAGTTATAAGCGGCTTTACCGGATTCGAATTTTGTCATAACACAAAAAGTGACAGTTCTATTCAGTTATATTTTGTTATACGCTACGTGATTGGAAGTTAGCATGTCACTTTGGTTATTTCGGCCAATGACATGCCTCATAAGCATACGTTAAATATGTAAAAAAATAATTGACCTTTCTGAAACTGGTCGTAAATGTTAAAAAAAAATCCTCTTTATTCGCGTCAAAGTTTGTATTATACACATAAGTAATATAAAACACCAATTGCACAGTTAAATGTTGAAATAATATTAAGTAGGTAATAACCAGTTTTAAGTTAGGGTAAAGTACGCAATGTTATATATAGCACGCATTGAAAATAGAAATAGCTATATGTGTGATAATGGTAATAATAATGAGACCATTTTTATTAATATTGCATCATATTCAAATAAACAATCAGAAATTACAAGCTGCGGTCATGAGATGGGTGTGACGCGCGGCCGAAGTGACGCGGTGGTCGTCGACGATTTGCTTATGTAAATCATGGAATATTTCTCGCCACATCACACACTAACTCAATATTTAGTCGAGCTATTTTCAAACTGTGATTTAGAAATAGAAACAGCTACAGCTCAAATTAAAAATAATATACATTCGCTCAATAGCGTTTCTTCGTTTATCTTTAAAGAAATATATTATAATGGATTATGTATTTTAATATGAATAGAAATGAGTGTCGCTTAACCTAAAAGGTAAAAAAACAAAACAATACAAACAGAAATTCACAAATTGTATACCTACAAATGTGCAGCTTGAATTTGTGTAGTTTATTTGCAGTGGGCAAACAACCATGGAACGTAGAGTGGAATGTTTTGCGAGCACAAGTTCCGCGGTAAAAGAAGTAAATCTAATCCGAACTTTGCCTGTTTTTGCACTGAAAGCATTCAAAGCAACAATCAAACAATACACGTAGAAAATATTGACTCAGAAAATCTGTGTGCCGAACTCAAAATACGTGAACAAAAAATCTTTAAAATGTTATGCTATGAAAAGCTTTTCGGTGGAAGATTTGAGGCGTGAAGCGAACATGTGTTTTGTTTTCCCAGTCTATCTACTTTGTACACAAAATAAACGAAGGGCGAAAGTTTCTTGTTCATTTGTCATTTACTTTTAGAACAAAATACGAAGTTGTATATCGCCTTTCAACATTACTCTGCTAACACGCATTCACAGCCAGACAAAAACCAATGTATTCTTAGATAATTAGTGTGTACATTCGACAAAATACGAATGGATATACTCGTAAAAGATGCTAGGATACAACAGAGTGGGTTATCAATGCTCTAAGTCCCTTAAATACGTATGTCCTTTAAATTTATAAGTAAAAGATAGTTACATCAGAAAAATTATTGACAATTCAATTGACAATTAAAATCTATAATACATATTAAATAATTAACTAATCAGCAGTCCAATTCTACGAATAGTTTTTTTCCATTCTATTTCATTTTAAAGTTAAATGCTGTCAAAATAGTTTTGGTATTCATCTACCGATTCAACTTCCATAAGTGGAAATAAAATAGAACATTTGACAAATCCGTATGTTACTATTCGCTGCAGTTTAGTTATTATTTCAAAACCTTATTTCTGTTATAGTTTTAAAATAAAACTGCAAGTGTAAGTTATACTTATTTTTATATTAACAGTAGGTATATATTAGCTATTTTTTAAATTGTTAAGGCTTTTAATTAATTTGGGACATTGTCTGGGCCTCATAAAATATTTTTACTACCATTATTCCATTTAATTTGTTTTTGATGCAACTTTAGTTCCACTTTGTAGGTAAGTAGAATATCGTACGGGGACAATAACTAATGTGGGATCGGAAAATAACGAACTTAAGTTTAATCGATCTGTAGAATTGGATTGCAGATCGATAAAACATATTTCACAAGTAACAAATAACTTTGATTTAAAGGTTAACCTTGGCATAAAAAGTGTCCAATACACCCAGTAATAAAGTCACTTGTATCGTGTTCGCAGTACTTTTGATTTATTGGTCACGTTTGGAACGGAAAAAGACATTAAATTTGTCAGTCACGAGGTAGGAAAATGGCCCTGAGGGAACACCGCGAAATCGGCTTAAATACCGCCGTACGCCGCCCGCCCTACAGCCTTTTCCGTATGCAAACACATTAGTACCGATTCCTCTTTAGTCATTTTTACATATTATTATACGTATTATCGCCGAATATTTTTATTAATAAATTATTACTTATAAAGTTTAGGTTGCTACCGTTTCATTATTTATTATTTCGTCACTTTGACATGTTTGTTTTGTAGTTTTATTATAATGTATTTTATGTTTACATAGTTTCAAAAATAAATTGCGTCTCTAACAAATCCATACCAATATTATAAATGGAAAAGAAAGAGCCTTTGTCTGTGTGTA
Organism: Tinea semifulvella; assembly: GCA_910589645.1. Taxonomy (NCBI): domain Eukaryota; kingdom Metazoa; phylum Arthropoda; class Insecta; order Lepidoptera; family Tineidae; genus Tinea; species Tinea semifulvella. The sequence goes on from OU342585.1 coordinate 7,442,065, forward strand.
TGTATGTCTGTTTCTGTATGTATTTCTAGTACTGGATAGATCTTACTAATACTGGGTGACTTTGTATGGCCTACGTTAGACTAATATGTGATTGTATTGATAGAAACAAACAACTATTACAAACTTGTTATTTGTTTCTCCATACAAACTGGCTATATTAAAATAAACAGTTTGTGAGAAGAAGCCATTTTATTTGTCATTTTCGACATATGATTTTGAAAGAGAAAATCTTTTGAATTCGTTTGAAAAAGAATTTGTTTGACATATATTTTTTTTGTTTTTTGTCTGTTTATTAATAAAATGTACTGACCTAAATTTAATTGTATAATGATGACTAAACCTACTGGATAAGAATATATTTAAATAAAAACAATTTTTGCATGCTACAATAATGGCTAAGAGGGCAGAGCCAACTTACTAACCATATTACCGTATGTACCACATTTAAAGCAAATAAACGATTTTGAATTTGAATGATATCTTAGAAAAAGTTGAGTGGTTCTATTAATAGTATAACATATTAAAAATTATAAAGTCACCCCGTAATGGCAGATCATTTATTTTGAATACTGAGATACTTGTATGATATAATCATCTGACCACGACATATTTGTCAGCCTGTTTGATTCGCCTTTACACCTTACTTTACACTTACATTTATACTACTGAACCGATTTTCATGAAAATTGCAAAAAAAAAATGTTGAATCCTAACCAACATAGGCTATATGTACTAAACCGATTTTGATGAAATTTAGAAGAAATACAATATAATTTAAATACAATATCCATTTTTTTTAATTGGTTATACTCCACGGTCGTAGCCGGTTCAAATAGCTAGTAATAAAATAAAGTAAACATTGGCTGTATAAATATGTTTCATTTGAATTTTATTTATCAGCGATGTTCACTCTCACATCACAAAATTGTTTTGGCGCAGAAACAAAAAGAGATTGGTTTTTAATCCTACCGGTATCTCTAGCAAATCCCTTACAATGACGGACTATTATTTTCAGTGCTATTGCGTTTTTATTTTGTTAATCCTATGCACGTTAACGAACGAAATGTGGATCGGATTAAGATTGTTCAAATAACACTCATTGTTTGTTGTGATTATATTAAATCACTATTCCCATTATGCAAAGATTTATTAAATTAAAAAAAAAATTAAACTTATTTATTCACGATTTTTTGCGGTGGTGGCTCGGTTGTAAGTACGCTTTTCCTAAAATATCATTTACAGAAATACACTTTTCTTACGTACATTTATCATAGATTTACAACATCACCGTCCCCCTGCCTCAGAGAGCACGTTAAGCCGTCGGTCCCGGTTCCACTAATATCAACTTGTGGAATCGTTAATAAATTGTCATTAAAAATTTACATGAGATCCTCGCCAATCCGTCTTGCCAGTGTAGGCCAAATTCTTCAGATATAAGTTCTGGAAGGCCCATCTCCAACAGTGAAGGTCTGTGTTCTAAGGGCTGTAATAAATGAAAAAAGGTACAATTTACTAACTACACATTAATTTAGAACAGTTATAAAGTTGTGAGGATAAAAATTACTTTTAGCATAATTTGTGCAAACGTATAAAGTTCAGAACGTAATTCTATTTAAAGAATCAAACTCGTAGGTAATCTACATCTTTCTTACTTATTTGAGTGTAAGAACTTTATGACGTTTAAAAACAGCACAATTAAAAAAAAACATACTTTAATAATTCGTCTATCCAGCGCGTGAGAAGAGAAAGCTCCTCTTCAGGTTCTAGGAATTACAATGATGAAGATGCATAACAGAAAAAACAGGAGAATAAACTTTGGTAATATTCCATATTTTACTGCGACCGGGTTAAAAACGTGTATTGTTTCCTTACACGTGCCCCCCTCACGTGACGGAGCCGACGCCCGTGTGTTTGTTCCATCACGGAACTAATGGCCGTGATACACGAGACAAGTTGCACAACTAGTCTAGTCTAGTTCTTAGAACGCTTTCCTTGAATCCACAAAAGTTTGTTGTTTAAACCCCAAAATGTACCATAGTAAAGGTCAAACATACTTATGTAACGAAAAAGTATTTTCCCCCCAAATATTATATAATCATCATGACAGCCCCTATAACGCAGAGTCCTAGACCTCCAATGTTGGAGATGGCCTTCTAGAACATATATCTGGAGAATTTGGCCTACAGACGTGACTGCCTTCGTGGTCTAGCGGTTAAGTCCGTGAATTTAGACTGGACATAATAAATAATTTAATTTATTTGTGATAATTCTCGAGCTTGGTACGCTAGAGACATCGACGAACTTGCCACTTGTCGTGATGGGGTTATAGTAAAGTTGGCTCAATGTGAATACGCTTCATTAAAAAAACAAAAAAGCATGGTTTCTGACTACCCCGGAAGGGATACGGTCGTGATGACACTTTACTTTTACTCTTCTGATATAAATTTTAATGAAAATTTATTAACGATTGCACCAGTTGGTATTAGTGAAACTGGGACCGACTGCCGTGCATGGTGTTGGTAATTATGACAAATTTACGTAACAAAAGTATTTCTCACTGATTTTTTTATTGTATTTAAAAGCGTTCTTACATCGCAGCTACCACCGCTCTAATAGTAAGTACATAACAGAATTGTAACATTTAGCTGAGTGTACTTAGCACTATGAATACTATTTACCAATTTTTCGTTTACCAATATTTTTGACAAATATTTCATTACGTAGGTATGAAAATAAATGAGAAATACACCTACACCTATTTCTTACGTACATGTGTCATAGCTTTATTGTTCCCGTGCGTCACCTTAAACTGTCGGTCTCAGTTCCACTAACAGCTACTTGTGGAAAAAAATGTCATCAGATTCAGTAGGCATAGCTAGGATAGTAAAATCATTAGTTACTCAAAGAACCGTATCCTATTATACTATTTTGGCTTAAGGCTAACTTACTAGCTTAGAAATGAAGTTAGTTATGTACACAAAGCCAGACTAACTAGCTTGCTAACTGACTAGCATAACTTGCTATCCTGGCTTCCTACTAGACTCGTGTATCCCGGGCATTACTCCTGCCCCTAATTGAATAACATAACTACAAGTTACATCGCGTGTAATAGATCGTTTTGTTTGACATTCACAATTGGCTCATTAAAGTTCTCAGCTATAAAAAGTTAAAGCAGTAATAGCGCTTTTAATTATAATTAACTTAACTTACGACTTTAAGTTATTGTTTAAGTTAACTTTGTTGTTAATTAACATAACTTTTGCATTTAAATTGCTGTTACAAAAGTTTAATTATATCTATTAAACACCGAAAATAATATCGGTCATTAAAAGTATAATTTAATTAAATTTAAAATATATTTTATTAAAAGCATATACAAAGGAAATGGTCATATTCATTTGACATTCAGCTAATTTATAATTCATGGCACCGGATACTACGAACAAACAGCATAATCGTTCCGAAGACGACTTACCTACCATTCAATATTAAATCGTGCATCAAACGTGTTCAATCGATTGTAACTATTTATACCTTTCCAGGAAAGAACAGTTTAAACTTTCAGGTCACAGTAGGTAATACCAACTTTGAAACGTCAAACTACAAACAACAAACCGAACTGGAAATTTTATGTGGTAGTTATAGTAATGGCTCGTTTACACGTCGAGAGTTGGCAGTAGACTTGCGTTGTGTACCTACTTGCATGACGATCGCTAGGTTCATTTTGTGCTATCGTGTACACGATACGAGTACGTGGTAGCTGCTCAGCCTCAATGCAATCTGTGTGCTACGAGTATCTACGATCTTACAAGGTTAAGTCAAAATGTAAAAAGAACTGTGATAAATTCAATTTCTTTTCAAACTGTTCCAAAGATGTTTCTTGTGAAGCACACTTCATGAAGTCAAGATAAACTTAATTTGTTTCTGCCGTTGTTGATGATAATACTTGTATTTGATATGGTTATAGATAGAATTACATTTACTTATGTGTATGTATATTCTTATTGTTTATATGTGTAGTTTATATGTATATATTTGTATGTTGTATTAGTATGTAGATATGTAAATATTATTTATTTACATAAATACTCGTATATATTAATTAATTATCATTATATTGTCTAATTAAGTCTGTAATTGCACCTACCTTTCATTGTTTGGTTGTTTTTATTGTCGTGAAGATTTGACTGTCATAGAATGCCTAGTCCGCCTTTGTACTTTGTGCAATAAAGATTTAAATAAATAATTCGTCTTTCTCAGTATTTATCGCAAGTGCCTACCATTAAGTGGTGGGAGATAGCGAGCAGGTGCCCAAAAACAAACAAAGTAGTAGTAACTCGTATGCGAGCTACTGTCCAAGCACGTGCGAGTAACTACCGCTACGCCAACTCGCGCCGTGTAAGCTGGCCATAACAACCAACATGTGAGTGAGTACCTCTATTTGTCACACGCGCACGTTTATCTATTCTGAGAACGGTACAAATTATTAGTATTAAATTAGAAATAATAAGTAGCTAAAACTTGTTAAGTAGGTACTTGGATAAATTTTATACGTATATATTAGACAAAACAATTGTATCCAAAATCCATAGAAAAATACGATAAAATTGTATTCTATTAAGTGGTAAAACTTCGCCATGTACTTAAGTACTACTACTGTAGCTTACTAACTTATCAAAGAGCAAAGAGTAATTATTGCAAAGTCTAACTTGTCGTTTATTAGAAAAAGTCAGCTGAATGTTATCTTAGCCCAAAGCCATAAAACTTGACGGTACTGTCAATAATTGAACTGTAAAGTTCCTACTAACGCCAGACTGATTAAAGGACTACTACTCCTTTTACGATCACTTTAAAGTTTGATGGTTTGTAACTCTTTGACTATAAATTTGCAATTAAAAAGCTTATACTAAATACTGCCTAACACCTACTTATTTTTATGTAGTAAGATACTCAATTGTTGACACCCTACCAATGATTGACACTATAATATTTACCGTAAAAAATCAGTATAGTAATTAAGGCGTAAAGGCAAGCTGTGGTCGCATGTCGTGGTCAGATGATGCCGCTATACCCTATATAGCCTATTCCTGGTTTCGATTCCTGGTCGGGACACAAAAATATTTATTAATGTAAATAAATACATTTAATTAATATTTTATTTATTTGTGATATTTCTCGAGTTTGGTACGCTGGAGACATCGACGAGCTTGCCACTTGTCATGGTTGGCCTATAGTAAAGTTGGCTAAATGTGAATCCGCTTATTTATAAGCGTGGTTTCTGACCACCCCGAAAGCAAACCGGTCGTGATGATACTTTACTTTTACTCCTGGTTTATGGCAAATTTCATCAAAATCGGTTAGTATGGATATTTTAAAACATATAATCTCAAATTGACCTCCTTCTCTGGCACCTGGTTTAATTTAACGAAAATAGATTGCTCCAATGTTTACCTAAATCAATCAAGATGTAGCGGTAGATGCGTTGTAAAGTTGGAGAGGGCGCTCGTGTCACTCGGGCCGTCATTAATGGAAGGGATGAACCTAAGTCTCTTAATTAATGCAGGTGCTCTGCCCAACTCTTTGTATATAATTAGCAATCATAGGTGAGGATACGGGTGGCCAACAGAGCGGAACTACCTACGAGTATACTTCGTACAGGGTGGAAAGGTTGGGTAAGTGATTTCACTCGATCTTTTCTAAAGTAAACAAGATATACTCGTAGTAAACTTTATAATTTATATGATGTATGCATATTTATGTGGAAGGATCGTAATATTACTACCAGGACTAAATTAACAAGACTTGTTCGCAGTCTCGTATTTTCTATATTCCTATATGCTGCCAAAACCTGGACCCTCAGAGCCACTGATCGTAGCCGCGTCGATTCCTTTGAGATGTGGTGCAGGAGGCGTATGTTGTGCATTTCGTGGACAGCGCGGGGAACCAACGTATCAATACTCAAGGAGCTTAAAATCACAACCAGGCTCTCCTCTATCTGCCTACAACTAGTGACCTTGAGTATGTTGGTCATATAGCACCGAAAAATTTGGCCTTGAAAGGCTGATGATCAGGGACAAAGGCAAGAGATCGTGGCCGACGCCTAATACGGTGGTCTGCCAGATCCGCACCACATTCAACACCCCAGTTCACAATGCAATGCATGCCGACGTGTGCAGACCCGGATGGCGTAGCATTATCCGGGTCAAAGTGATCCGACACAATGACGACCCTCAGCAATGAGAAAAACGATGCAAGGACGAGGATGTATATTTATGTATAATATGTATCCTACACATACAATTATTTAAGTAACCTATTTATTGCATGATTAAAATTTATTATTTTTAGATCCTGCTAAACCAAGGATAGCTGGCGATATAGTTCGCCTCTGTATAACTTTTATAAGTGCATTAAATAATTTAAATAAATTAAAAACTTTCAACTGATATTGAAAGGGGACAATTTGTGTAAATCAATTTTATTACCTACCAGAAACAAATTGGATGCATCCGAATGTTTTACTCCAATTTATTTTATATTGTAGGGAAGTTATTAAGTAGAAAAACATAATTAGACATTTATTTTTGTTAAAAACGTTAACCACAAATTTAAATATATATATATCTGCTGTGGGAAATGGATGGGACTTATATATTAATTTAGATTTTCTATGTCTTCTTTACTTTATTAAGATCAAGTATAAGAACACTTAACGTTTCCACCCTGTATACCGCACCCAAAACTATACAAACTAGCTCCTGTGATCTCGGATTTTGAAGAGGGTAAATTATCACAAAATTAGATTAGAAAATTCCCCACTTACAATACTTTTTCGAGAGAAAGCGTAATTTAGCTGAACACGCGAGTGCGAGAAGAGAGATAAATTGTTGGAATAATTTCGACGTTCTCATTAGGAGAGTAAAGGGTAGCCCAAAAAGTTTATACGTTCGCCGGAAAAATTTGGAAACTACTGACGAGAGGAAAATTCATAACGCGCTTAGCAGTTTAGCTCACCTGTCTCGTTTAACTTTAGAATTTAAAATTAAATTTTAAATACCTTTACATCAAACTTTTACTAACTCGTACATCTTCGTACAATTTATTCCTATTTGGTTTAGGGAAATAATAATGTCTGAAAATCGTTATAAATTGTAGACTTTTACCTCAAAAAATTAATTAAACCCTTTCATAGTAGAGACTAGCTCGTACGACCTAAAAGTCCTATTGAAAAAGGCGTAGACCTTAAAGTGACCCGACGATCTTTGCTAAATCGACTGATTGAGACCTCCAAGTCCTCTGGCTGCCAAGACAAGGACCCTCCGATCCAGTTGCCGCTGCCTCCATCTCCCAGCTTACCCTTGTTGGCTTCACCGCAGGTACCTACCCTTCAGGTTAGGTCTGTTGCCATCGAATAGACTAATTTGCTTTGCATGCCTGCACGTTACTCTTAACGCGGCGAACTAGTACCTTATACAAGTCACGACTTAGACTTAGCTCACGGTGAGTCGGGCATATGAACCACAACCCGGGTTTGTCCCTATGCTCTTTCATACTTATATACACTTTTACGTATTTCGACGTTACGTGTGCGGTCCGCCAAAGTGACGCCGTATATCCCACGACGTTACGATGTTATTTCAATTGCATTAACCCTACTCACATGCTTATTCTAAAATATCCTTACCACGTTAATAGGTGGTAGGCGGACTGATGGTGCTAATTTGCCCAGTCTACCGGGACGGGGAAGTATCCACCGTTAGTGCCGATTAACTCAGAAAAGTGTATCCACACGTTTCGGGATCAGGCTCGAATTGCCGTCATGCTCAGTCAATCCAGCATAGTTTTAGGAACTGATGTCAGTCATGAGTGTCTAATTCTAGTTGGTAACATTCATGGATCTCGCGCGCTTACCACACTTACCATCAGGTGGGCGCAAGGTCAGATGTCGTGCTAGTATTATATATATACATCAGTGTTCTTACCAACATGGCATTGTGTATGGCGAGTCGAGATTTGCAAATCTCACTGAATTTTCTCCTATCAGTATATTGTTTTAATTTTTGTCACAGTAAAGCTTGTATGAAGGTACTTAAATATATATATATATAATAATAAATTGTTACTAGCAGGTGCGTCTACTCGTGAGTAATATGACATAACTCTTATTCAGTAGCGAGTGTTGTAGTATGAATGACGTTCTATAGGTCGGAAAGTAATGAATGTAAAGATCATAACATTTATTTCACACGATTTTTATATTCAACATTAGTTACAAATTAAATATAGTGACATTCCTCATTCGATGTTGAAGTGTTAAAAAGTAACATTTAATTGTAAATGTGGCATGATTTACAATAAAATAAATACTTCAGTTCATGAAATAAATATATAAAAAGAGACAATAACAACCAGCACATTTCTTTTCCACGCAACAGCAAAAGAAATGAAATACCTACTAATAATTTTGGTATGTAGCATAGTGACAATATTAAAGGGTTTTTGATGAGGGATGCCTGAAGAACCGTAAAGAGGGGAACAAGGTTTATTTCTTATTAATGGCAGGGATGACGGTAAATCTTGTAATTAATGCAGGTGCCCGCGTCCCAACTTGTTCCCCGCCACTCTCAGCATCTTCCCCATTATCGGAAACTTCGACTACACAAACTATTAAAATATTCTTTAATGAAGTACCTACCTAGCAAACTAATTGAAGTAATAATTAATTTTAATGATAGGTATTAAAAATGGAACAGCATATATTAGACAAACTCGTCAAGCTCGGGTTTAACTAATCCATACATGCTATTAGTAACGCAGTTAAGATTAAGTAGTTATGTTGTACTAAACAATTTAATATATTCAATACTAATAAAATAAATGTGAAAGAAGCTTTGTTGAAATCTGTGTGGATACGAGTATGTTTGTCTACGAGGCTCTATGAGGATCTACAAGATGTTCGTCCGTTCCCGTCTTAACTACGCCTGGCACACCTTCTGGTGAAGACCAACAGGGACAAGATCCAAAGTCAACAAAACATATCGCTTAGAGTAGGCTCCGAGCGCCGTGGTTCGTGCGTAATTACGTCATAGCTCGAGATTCGAAGATGCCTACAATTGAGGAAATTGTCCGCGCCCCCCGGTGGTAAGTGGCGCTATGGCTATGAATGTTATCAACTGGAATCAGACACTTATGACTGACCTCAGTCCCTAAAGCTATGCCGGCTTGACTGGGCATAACGGCAATTCAAGCCTGATCCCGAAACGTGTGGATACACTTTACTGGGTTTTGGATAATTTCCTGCCCCATTGGCAGCCCATTGCAATACGAGCGAAGACGAAACAGCAAGTATATTATAAATTCATACAGTTAGGTTTTAGCACCTGAGTATAATAAAAATATTATGTGTGCAAATAGGTAAGCGGTGTCCTAAGGTTAACATGACGCAATTATGGAAGCTCGAGAAACTTCCAAACCTTCACGAAAGCGTGAAAATTTTCGCAAACATCAATTAAGTCGTAACTCGTTCAAAATCCGACTCGCAGTAAACATGTAATACTCGTATAGGTAACCTTAAAGGCAATGATGTTAAAGGAATTAAAATTGTTTCATAGCATGACGCAATATGAAAAATTTTATGTTTGGATTTCGGCTCTAATTATATGAAACGGCTAATTAATACTAGAACACATTTAAATACAACATTTTTAAGACTTCAATCTTATTTTTATTTAATAAAATATCTATGTTTGTGCATTAATAAAGGAATTCAATTGTTTATAATTCGTCTGCGATATATTTCCATCGGTAAATGACATAAAATAATTAAATAATATAGTGTGCTACCTATAATTGCCTACATTTTCAATGTGTGTACGGGGTGGTGGTCGGAGCCGAATACAAAACTGGAACATCTCATTTAATTTGATCGAGGTTCTCAAGTTGTCGTGGACTGTCGCAAAGTTGTAATTTAGTTTAAAGTACTTTTACGTGGGAGACGTCCGTGAGGTAGGACAGCAAACGCATTTCTGGCGTGTGTTATTGATTTCCACCGCCCCGCGGGCGGGGCCAAATCTGTGCGAAAGGGATCACGCCATTGCCTCTTCATTAAACTAAAATAAGAATATTTATATCTCTCAGTACATCTTTTAATTAAGGACGTGCCCATTAGCAAAATATTTTGAAGTAAGTAGCTGTTTAACCCGGCTTCGCTTGTATAGCAATATATTATAGTCTAATTCCTGTAGAGTCACGTATCATGCTCAGATGATGACGTCATAAACTCTAAGGGCCAGACACACCGCGTTGTCTGCGTTCTGTCGTCGAGTTTTGCCGTCCGCATTCTTTTTAATCTATGCGGTTGCTTAGAAACTTTCACACCAGACCGCGTTGGTAAAATTGACCGCGCGTTCTTTTCGAGTTTCATTTTAAGTCAAAACGCTGGAAGGTCAAGATGTCCGACGAAATATAAAAGTTTTTCCTTCATAATTTGAGCGAAGAAGACTAAAAAAATAAAGTAAAGAATTTTCCATCGCGTCCTCTAAATTTTGTAATAAGGCCGTTTTTCCTATGACCGGTAACTGAATCCTTCGTTAGTAGCATTTGTTTACCTTAATTTAGATCATTTGTATGGGAATTCGGTAATTTAAGTGAACGAATGGCACTAATGAAGGGGTCAGTTTTGTTTTGAGAATTATACTAAGACAAAGTGAAAGTTTTAATAGAATTCCATCTTTAGTACTATCGAGTAAAATTGTTTTTAGTAAAAAGAGCAAATGACCTGTAACCAGTGGTGAAAGAAATACAATCCCAGACTTCTAGACCGCTCGTGGTGTGGGCAAATGTCAACGCAGAACGCGACCGCAGAACGCAGTCCGCCAGGGCGATGTGATCGACGCCTAAATCTATATTTCTTAGTTCAAGAAACATCTTTGCGGTATTTCATGAGAATTCGTTTAGTAGTAAATATAGGCGTGACGGCGAGACAAACATAGAGACAGAGCTTCTTTCTCATTTATGATATTAGTATAGATATATTAAAATAATAGTTTTTATTTTTCAATGTTCTACGTTGTTTTAATTCATATAGCCCAATGAAGGTATTATTACTAACTGAATTATAACGCACGATTAAACTTTTAAAGTTTCAAGAACATTCGCGCGCTTGCTTACCTTTATACTCTATGAGAAGACAATTAGTCGTGAATTATTATACTTAAAAAGTCGTGGCATAATGCAATATTCTTTTATTTTAATATAATACGAGGCTAAGATCGATAAAGCGTTCTTCTCCTTAACTTCTGAGCGTGTTCTACCGGCTATACTATGGTGAATGCTCGGAAGAGCTCTATAACCTAATCCCTTCCTCTCCATTCCGCAACCGAACCACATGCACAGGTCAGAATATGCAACCACATACCGTAGTCACCATCCCTTTGCGTACGAATAATTTTGGGGACTCATACATCTGTCGCACTATAAAGATGTGGAATGTTCTTCCAGCCTCCGTGTTTCCACTTTCCTATAACTTAAAGTCCTTTAAGCGAAGTGTGAAAAAGCATCTAGTTAAGCCGGGATGGTGTTAGGGACTGATGTCAGTCATGAGTGTCTGACTTCAGTTGCTAACATTCATGGACCTTGCGCGCTACTTACCATCAGGTGGGCCCAAGGTCACAAGTCGTGCCACTATAAAAAAAAATAAAGAAAAAAAACTTCTGCTTTGCTAGGATTTCCCCATACAACGAGAAAATTCAAACTTTTAGATATCATTTCAAGTTTTCATTAAATTCAGAAAAATAACAATGGATAGAGGTTATATGACCATCATGTTACCACGACATGTGACACACGGCCCTATTTATCTAGTAAAGTAAAGTATCATCACGACCGTTTCCCTTTCGGGGTAGTCAGAAACCACGCTTATAAAGAAGCGGTTTAGCCAAACTTTACTATAGGCCAATCATGACAAGTGGCAAGCTCGTCGTTGTCTCCAGCGTTCCAAACTCGAAGAATTTCACAAATAAATTAAATAATAATTAAATGTATTTATTTACATTATTAAATATTTTTGTGTCCCGACCAGGAATCGAACCCGGTACCTCCGAGTCTAAATCCACGGACTTAACCGCTAGACCACGAAGGCAGTTTTTATCTATCCTATTTATCTGCCTCTGAAATTCGCCTTTACGGCTTTATTAAAGAACCGATTTAAATTAAATTTGAGAGAGATGTTCATTGGAACCCAGGGTTGAACATGACGTCAACATCAAAGCATGAAATGTGACCATAAGACCACCTAAGAGTTGCTATCGCTGACCACTATAATACAAACAGTCAAACAGCGTGTGATTAATAAGTCTAAACAAAGCATAAGAACGGTTTATAGATGTTATATAATTATAGATGTTTAGTAAAAAGTCCAATACCTTCATAACAAATACGATGCACACAGTGTGACATTTTCCGCGAAGTTCAAGAGGTCATGGTTGTTGAGACAAAACCTAATCTGACGCGCGAAACGATCGTGCTCTGAATACCAATCCACAGATGATTATAATCCTTACCAGTGTACTTTCAACTTTAAAAATGCCACCTAAAGTAAATAAAGATATACCGACATGTATAATTTGTTGACTTTTCACATTTATACTTCTTACTACCGACGAACTTTCACCCACTTATATGGACAGTTTGCTTACATCAAATACACCGCTACAATTACCTACAATAGTATTATAATCTCACGAATAAACAAACTATATGAACATTTGTACTGTGATGTTGGCGACTCCAGAGATAGATAGATAAATTATTTATTGCACAAAAAATAAAATCATTTAAATGTACATACATAGGCGAGCTTTATGTCTAGGCATTTTCTACCGGCTAACCTTTGGAAGAGTAAAAAGAGGGTATACATACACATGCACCACGTGTATATATATATATTTTTTTATACCAGCACGACATGTGACCTTGCGCCCACCTGATGGTAAGTGGGGAGCGAGATCCATGAATGTTAGCAACTGTAATCAGACACTCATGACTGACATCAGTCCCTAACACTATGCCGGCTTGACTGGACATGACGGCAATCCGAGCCTGATCCCGAAATGTGTGGATACACTTTACTGGGTTTATCGGCACGAACGGTTAATTACCACTATCAGTCTTCCTACCACCTATTATATATTTAGAATATATGTATATTTAGAAACTATGATTTGAAAATTACTAACTCATTTAACCTACTTATATAGCTAGATATATAGATATAGCGACCTCTATATTACAATAAAGACAACTTAGCCAGTGATGCTATGAATCAAATCGGTGAGCAGTGGTGGGACACTTTCCTTAAAATCAGAAATACACTTTTCTTACGTATATTTATTTATTTATTTAATACTTTATTGCACAAAGACAAAGGCGGGCTTTAATGCCGCAAGACATTTTACCATAGCCAACCATTGTGTATATTGTGTATTTATTATCCTTAGGAGCCTATAGGATCACTTGAATGCGTAAAATTTTCGTTTTTCTTATTTGATATCTATTCATATTAAATGAATATAAATAAAAATGGCTGAAATAGCTGGTTGTTGTTAGCAAGGAACAGTCAGCTAATAATGGCATAGTGCCTGAGGATAACAAACTTAATTCTAATAGTGGATAGAAGATGTAAAGTAAGGTACATTTGTCATAGATTTACAACACCACCGTTCCCGTATTTCGTAGAGCATAAGCGTCGGTTCCGGTTCAACTAATACATGTCGAATAGTTAATAAATTATCTTTAAAAATTTACATCACAACCCCAGCTTGGCGAGTGTAGGCGAAATTCTCCAGATATATGTTCTGGTGGTGTAGGACGCTGTGTTCTAAGGGCTGTAACGCATAACTTTCAATTATGCAGATTTACTAAATTCAAGTCCCAAACGATATAAAAATATATATATCGTTAATGTATCTCAATTTGATGAGAATACCAATTTATTATTTCCGAGTCCAATGAAATGAACAATCCAATACTTCCATTTGGCCACAATGCTGAAATTGATTTGGACTTTGAACAAAGGCAATTTGACACTGAAAAAAATAAAAAGCGGCCTAGCCCGGCACAATCAAGACTCTCAAGTGCAGAAACATAAATGAAGCCATTAATTATCCGCGATCCCAGTTATTCTTCCGTCCTGCCGCGGCCTCCCCTCGCACCTCTCTCGCCTACCCTCTGTGCTTTTATATTTTTCTCTCTTCCGTTAATTTGTCGAAAGTTAATTGAAGGGATATTCTGTAGAAGACGTCGTAAATAGCTCAAGTAAAAACAATCCTTCCGAATTTGTACAAGATCATCCACAGTCCCACTTTTAGAACCGCCGACCCAGAATGTTTTAAATAACTTCTAAGAAATTCTTCAATCAAAAGACGTAACATTTTTGTATTTTTTTAAATACATACTTGTACATACATATCTACACGCCAAATCCCTTGCGGGGTAGGCAGAAACAATTGAGCGCCACTTCTCACGATCATGACATACCTCTTTCGCTTCTTATACCTTTGGCTATTGTTTTAATAATTTGATCGTGATGGCTAAGTCTTGGTCTGCCAGGGCCTCTTTTACCCACCACTTTCGCATTATTTGCGGTTCATCAATCTCTCGTCACTCATCCTTTCAACATGTCCGAACCATCGGAGCATGCCTTTCCTTATTTTTGACCCTATTTTTTTTTTAATACCCATCCTTTTGCATATTTCGTTATTACGTATGCAGTCCGTCAATGTGACGCCGTATGTATATATATATACATATTTTTAAATGTAAACTATATCTTATTACAAATATTTAATAGATTGAGAAATTAGCTTAGAATTATGTAGGTAAGAATGTGAGTGTAACGTCATTAGTAAAATCTTTAGAAAGTGATTTTAATACTGTTATGGGAATGGTTTTAGACTAAGAACCTAAAGTATTTTCGACGAGAATTAATAAATATTATGATAACGATTCGAATAGCGACTGTCGCTTATTTATCGCAAAATGTATGACGGGTGTCGCTTATCGCCTCGCGTACCTAGTATCGTTGTACGAGGCACGCAGTTGTTGTCAAGCGCGGCATCGGTAAAATAATTAGCAGGACGCAATTTATATTAAAGAAACCCTGATTAATATTAATTTCTACAACTCTCGGCGAACAGACTATACAAGAGCACGTTACAATTCTTGATGGTCATATCAGAGTATTGAACCAGGATTAATTTGTTATCTATCTCATTGTTATATGTAGATGAAAGATTGCGGGCCAGTTCATTCCATTCAATTAGTGGCTTCCTTAATGCTAAGTCCGCCTTAACTATAACAAAATCCTAAGTGAGAATTAACGACTCTGATAAAAACATACCTACGTTTTTAATAGAATTTGAGCGCCGGCTAACTAGATAGGCGTACATGTGCTTTTAAAAAAGTACTAGGCGTCCGAACCTTTATTCCTTTCTTGGTAATGAAGCGTCCTGATATTTTCTTGCTGCCAGCACCTAGTGGTATCGTGATAGTAATGACATTAGTTAGTGTAACGGCATTCATAGATTTTGGCGTAAAAACTTCTGTCGGTTTTCAATTACCTTTTGTGAATGTGAATTATCATTGCAATAAATTAATTCTAAAAAAAAAAACTATTTATTTCAGTGCATAGGTAATTAACTATACATATACTAACAATAGATATCAGATGTAACACTAGTATCTTAGGGCCGGTAATTCATCGCTCATTTAAGTGGCTTCGTTTACTTAAGTACATAAATATGTATGGATAACACAGTCACTTAAATGAACGAAGTGATACTGTAATTTTTGTTACATAAATAAAAAAAAAAATGACTTTATGTTTCTTAAACAGAGTAGAGAATCAAATTAAAGCCGGTAACTGAACCCTTCCCTAGTGGCATTTATATATTTATTCACCTAAATGCGGCCATTTAGGTTAATAATAAATATATAACTTTGTTTTTGTATTTAAGTGAAAAAATATCACTATGGAAGGATTTAGTTACCGGCCCTAAGTCATTTAAACTCAATTTGCTTACTAAGTTGTTATTATCAGCAACAAGTGTACAAAGTAAATATCAATTGGTCATAGATATAGCGAACGGAGGTGGCAGTGAGGTATGTCATCAGGTGAGAGCCTTATTGTTTACCAAAACAATGGCCGACCTCAGCGAAGTCATTAACCTATCTCCAATCGGCTTTAAGAACTCAAACAACCGCTTTGGACCGCAATCGTAAACGTAGACTAACTGCTAACAATTACAAAGTAACAACCAAAGAGTACTATTATATGGTAACAACTTGCACCTTACGATGTTTTTATTTATTAATTGTAATTTACAAGTCGTCGTTTCGGTCAAGTTGCAATGGCCGTGGTCACGGGTCGACTGGAGCTAAGCGCTGTAGCCTTTGTACATAGAAGACAAATTTCTAACCATACCATGGATTCACCGTGCGGGTGCCGGGTCCATCGGTTGTGGGTAAGAGATGAGAAGAATGGTATCTCGGGCTTGCTTGCCTCTTTTTTGTATTTTATGGCGCAACAAGACGTTCACCATCTACCATTCTACTCCTCTCCCTACCCAACCAAATACTGTATGATTCCGTTAATGAAATAAGAAAAAAATTGTGTAAATACCCGTTAAAATTATATTTTAAAAAACTATTGATATTGTGAAAAAGTAAAAAAAAAAATAAGTTCATTTTAAAAAAGGAAGTACTAATTTAATTAACCAATTAACACTGTAAATGTATTCCTCATTACAGCCCCTAAAATACGGTTAAAATATAGACCATCACTGCTGGACAAACAGAACTGGGACCGTCCAACCGCTTAACGTGCTTTTCAATGCACAGTAACAGTGGTGTTGTAAATATACACATGACAAATGTACGTGAGAAACCGTACGAACCGCGACCTTTTGGATTATAGTAAAGCGTTCTTACAACAGAACCACCACCGTTCTATCATAAATATTATTATACATCTTTGTACCTACAACAAATAATTAATATTTTGCTTTTTAAGAAAGTGTGAATTTAGTCGTGGTAGAATGTTTTACCTAATAAATTATATAGCATAAAAATTTAATTACTGTACAACATAAGGCGACTTAACCCTTAAGAGCTGACGTGTGGTATAATAGACTCTCGCTATTAGAAGGAATAATGAAAGCTTGAACACAACGATTTGATAACCTATTTATTATTTACATGTTTTATTTTTTTAAAGTTAAGTGAATGCAAGAATTCCGACATAAATCGAAATAAAAACCTGTATTATTCATGTCATTTTAAATTACGTATAAACTGTCTGCTCATAATGAATTCTTTTCATAATTGTAGCTTTTGTTTTTAGTACATTTCTCTCGTTTCTAAACAAATGCAAATCTTTATTTTTTGCACGAGAAGAGAGAAATAGCTAATGTTTCCACAATAGTACTTTGCGTGGGGAATAAATAGGGTTTTAATGACGTCATTTGTTTGTACAGAAGAGAAATCATTAACCCTTCCTGTGCGAAAGAATTACTAAATGTTATTTTATATTTCGCGAATATAGGGAGTCTAGCTGTTAAGTCCGTGGATTTAGACCTAGTAGCACTGGGTTCGATTCCTGGTCAGGACATAATAATATTTATTAATAAAAAAAAAAGTGATATTTCCAGATTTTGGTACGCTAGAGACATCGGCTAACTTGCCACTTGTCAAGATTGGCCTATAGTAAAGTTGGCTAAATGTGAATCCGCTTCTTCATAAGCGTGGTTTCTAACCACCCCGAAAAGGATACGGTCGTGATGATACTTTACTCTAAAAGCAAATAGAAACATAACATGTTAGCCTTATAACTTAGTATTTTACATAAAAACTTATAAATGTTCATGAATTTACGACCCTCAGACGTTGAAAACGTTAGCGCGACTTTGTATTTACAAAATGCTAAAATGTCCTTCATCTAAATACTAAAATTCGTGTAATTTTATGCTTATTGCAAACTTCAGATGACTAATTGCGTACTTAGGCGAGAGTTACGTGCGCGCATATTTAGTATTTTAGTATTTACTAAGGATATTTGACAGGACATTAATGAGTTTCTGCGGACCTTAGTGGCGATTGCCATTACTAGTCTACTAGACTAGTTTTAAAAAAAGAAGAAGAAGAGTTTCTGCGGCCTAAAATATATTTCTGCGTGTTTACTTACCTACTTATACTATGGAGAAATAATGACTGAACAACACTTAACTGTGGTAAAATAATTATATTAAAAATACACAACACAAATTAGGACATTTTTCAAAATAGCTTTGTAGTGGTCTCTATGACAACCTCCTGTCTATACCGTCCCCAATAGGCTACTTGACAATTTAAAAAAATAAGTGTTTTAAATTTGATTATATTTACAAACGGATTCCTGGAAAAATACTTTATATTTTTTATGGGGTCAAACTCCCCTAAAAACTTACTTAATTAAGCGGTTTACTTGTGTAGCAGTTTACAATATTTACTATTAGGTGTCGTCGCTCACGCTGACTAATGTTTTGAGGTAACGTTAATTCTTAAAATTCCAGACTAAAAGACTTACATTTCCATAAAAATCCAGACATTATAGACACAAAATGCGCGTTGGTGGTGCGTGCAAGAGGGTAGGTTGCGGGGTGCGGGTATTACCGACCACGCGCGGCACGTCGTCGCCTGACTGACGATTTAAATTTTGTTTGTATGTGAATTATAAGTTAATAAAGATTAAAGACTTATTTCATATAAGTAGTTTTACTATTCGCATTCGTAATTTGAAAAATCTGGACATTTTAAAGAGCCGGCCAAAGTCCGGACTAGAATCTAAAAGGACATGTCTGGACAAATCAGGACGAACCCTAGTTACGAGTAAATATAAAAACAAATACTGGTCGATACCTCATGACATGTGAGATATTACAATAGGTTGTCGAACATTGCATCATGCACGATTTATGATCTAAAATTGCTCCGTGTGGGTACCTAGTTGTCAGATAGGCAGTTGGCATGAATGCAATAGGTTGAGGGGTTATGGCCGACGCCAAGCGCGGCTCGCAGCTTTGTGTTCAAACTTGGCATCGGCGACGGCCCCTCTCAACCTATAGACAATTCTGGCCCGGCCTGACCTGCCTATGCAATGATATTGGATTGTCATAATTTCACATGCCGTAGCATATATTGGATTTACAAGAAGGATAAACTTGTAGATAAAGTTTCGAGACTAAATAGATTAGTTTTCGTGACTTGGATTCGGTCGTTCGGAGAACTTGGTATAAAAATATTTGATACTTTGCCCATACTTTTAATGATTGTAAATTTGTGTAGGTCTGTAGAATATCAATGATGAGAACAATAAGATAAGATGTAAATAAGTATAATATTAATTGTAAAGCTGTAATCAGCAAAAAAGGTGTGTCAAAAAACGAGGCTGTGTAATCACATTGTATGCTCAGATGATGTCGTCATGTCCGTCCCTGGGTTTCAAGAACATACTCGTATCTACTAAATTATATTGGTTTTAGTGTTGCCCAAAGCAAGACCAAGACAGAGACTTTGGCAGTCTTGGTCTTACATCAGAATAGCTGGTTGAGAGTCTCGGAAGACTCTTGCTCTGACTGAAAATATATTTTTGTTTCTAATTGTAGTACGGAAACATTGTGTGACTGTAGTCTCTGTCCACAATCTACTATCTCAAGAACTTCTGGTCTTATTTACTTAAATTTTGGAATGGCTATAGATTTTGTTGACCAACATGCATCCTTTGTAATCATACCTGATATAACGCTTAACATGATGTTTTATTCATCAATACGTACAACTTTGTCAGAGCAAAAAAATATCGTCAATGCCACATCGGAACTAGGTAGATTTAGAGATATTTTAAGTCATCTACTATAAGGGTTTCATATGTGAACCCTAAAACACAGACACGAATTAAAATTTGGTCTTTGTCTTGCCAAAAAGAAAGAAAAAGACAGCAAGACCATGATCAAGATTAGATTAGTATAGTATAGATCATACAGAAACAGACAGACAACAGTAATATTAGGTATGGATAATTCAACATCATCACTGCCTCTATAACACTTAGACCTACATACACTGCTAAAGATAAGTCTTTCAGAACATATATCTGGAAAATTTGGCCTGCACTCACCGTCTAGCCAGTTGGCGAGGACCTAATGACAATTCACTAACGTTTACACATTATGTTTACATATTATTATAGGTATTAGTGGAACCGGGACCGAGACGGCTTATCGTGCTCTCCCAGCCAGTGTATATGTGTATTTCTCATTAGTACATTCTGGGGTTTAAACTACCTTTTGGATAAAAAAGCGTTCTTACAACCAAGCCTCCACCACAATTAGATATGGATACCAAAATTAAATTTCGACGTAGTAGATTTGAATTCATATATGTTGTAGGTACCTAAGACATAGGTCACAAACCTACTAATTGACAGTAAATAGTACAAACACAGTAATTCACTCGCCTTATGAACTATTTCTGTCACTGGGATCTTATCAGATGTCGACCTAGATCCAGCTGTGGAGAGCCACAGTCGATTGAAAATGCGAATGAATATTTCCAACGAGTTATAGTTACTGTTTTCAATGGTAGCAGCTATTACGAAAAAATACCCAGGTTTTTGAATACAAATTATTTCAGAAAATGTAAACTTCGTTGACAAAGAAACCTCGGAATGAAAGAGACTACTTTTTTAAAACAATTGTTAGTTCAATATTTACCAATGGTTTCTAGAAGCGTAATTAAAATTGTAGATTTACTTTGCTGGAATACGAAGTTTGTGTCATATTGTTTATTTATAAAACTACTATACTTCGTAAATTCTGTAGACATGTTAACTACAACTATTATCATAGCAAATCTGGTATAATAAATTACTAGAGAAATATAAACTACAATCACTTCATAAACGAAGAATACTCTTAAATGGTCCTCTACAACATCTGTCACAATTAATTTGATTAATTTGATTTCAAACCAATATTGTTATATACAGTATCCCTAGTAGCTTATTAGGATTACTTAAATTACTGGCTCTGTTAATTTATTTTATCGAGTATGCAGATTTTTTAACCCCATATAATACCAAGTAAACTTAAGTGGCCTTACAGTTTGGTGCCATAATATAAATGTTTAGACGTACGAGTTCTAATATAATAACTTTTCATTTTTTGGCTGGAACTTACTTTCATATTTGGAAAAAAATGTATGAAACCTGTATGATGTACTTTTATCAAAATCGGTTTAGTGATATAGACATGAAGGCGAGACATACAGTAAAATCTTTTCACATTTATGAAATTAGCATGGATAGACATTAAAGTGTTATATTATTTTAGTATATCCATTCCAGTACAGATGCGAAGAGCCTCCTACAGGTAACCCAAATCTAGATTGAACGTTAGATTAGTGGTCAAAGTAATTGTCAAATACGTTTAATTTTCTGGCTTTGTGACTTAACAACTGTCATAGCTGGATGACAGCTTTAAGCGCGTCATGCTCTAAATTAGTTGGAACTTAACTACACTAAACATACTAAATATAGTAGGTATTGTTAATCCCAATTAATTTATGGGTACACATTCATTCATTCTAAATAATTATTTTTTTAAGAAACGTATTATTTGTAATACTTGTAGTAGTCTAAGATACGTCTTCACCGATCGATTATCCTAACAAAATCCACTATTTATATAACAAAAAACGCTATCCAAAGCAACGGTGATGGGTTGCCTAACGAAATATGTATACATTTGTTTAAAATTTATTACTTTGATCAAATAAATATAGTCTGTATTAATACGCTAGTACACGCACCAGGCCAAAATATGCATCCACATACAACGAGACTCTTACATCTGTCACACGCTGAAGTTGTGGAATGCTATCCCAGCTAGTGAGCCAGTGTTTCCCCACTCCTATAACCTGGAGTCCTTCAATCGAAGGGTAAAAAAGCATCTTGTTAGGCCGGCATAGTGGTAAAGACTGATGCCGGTCATTAGTGGCTGGCGTGATGTAGGTGGGAAGGTACATATGTCGTGTTCAGTATGAAAATAAAAATCTAGCTGTATGTGTCGCTTATAAGGATCAAATTTTGGGAATACACAAACATACATACAGACAAAGCTTTTTCATATTATATAGATTTTAGTCTTTATTTTTTTTTTAACGATACCTTTGCAGTTTTCGATTAGAGTTCTATAATAATGGTCATCACCATTATTTTCATAACCATTAGAATACTTAGTTCTAGATCTGCACTGCCGAAAATAGACTTTCTTGAATTATATATGGCCAATTGTCGCCACGCTGGCCAAACAGGTTGCAGGGAATCATTATATTAAATTTAAAATATTATCAAAAATATTTACAACATATACCTATATGTTCCTGTCTAAAGTGAGAAATAATTAAGTATGAAAAACAATGGGCCTATAGTAAAGTGCTTAAATGTGAATCCGCTGCTTAAAAGTGGGGATACGGTCGTGATGATACTTTTATGAAAAACAAACGGCTTTAAGGACGATGTTTATTAAACTGTGAATGTCCTATTCTTTTGTAAAATATTGGCACAGATCGGAATAAAGGTTGGTCGACATGGGCGTGGGAAGCCGAGTCCATTATGTGTTGGTGCACAATGCCGAACAACAACGGATGCGGTGAAAAAGATGCACCCGACAATAGGGCCACAGGTGGAAAACCATCAAACGTGACTACTCTAGCTATCCGATCACAATGGGAGCTATACAACTTGATTGGAGCTCTAATGAAAGTGTATCTATCGCGAGCATGTGACGCTATTCTGTTTCATTAACCGCATTCGTTAAACACGTAAAATAGTGGATTCCTTTATTAAATTACCAATAGGTGGATTATATTTACTGGTGACTATGTATGGTGTTACGTCAGACTAATATGTGATTCTATTGATAGAAACAAACAACTTTTACTAAGATTTTTTTTAATTATTATTATTTTTTGAATAACCGGTTTGTATTCTTACTTGAACATGTTTTTGTTATTTAATAATTATTAATAAAATCACCCCTACTAAAGCTAGTCCTTACATGACATATATATCTTATCTTAGTGTGCAGACCAGAGATTTATTGTTGTTACTAACACCTTTTACTTACCTTAATTTTGTTTTTTTTTACTTTGTACTTACTAACCCTTTTGATGAATAAATTAATTTGAAATTGAAATTGAGAATCCATATGTCGAAAATGACAAAAAAATGGCTTTATCATACAAACTATATTTAATTTACGTATAAAGTAAAAAAATATCATCACGACCGTATCCCTATATATCCTCCGCGCACCAAACTCGCAAATAAATTATTGTGTCCTGACCAGAAATCGAAGCCGGTATGCGGAGGGCATCTAAATCTACCGTTTTAACTGCTAGAATATTTATATTATATTTGCTTAACCGAGCTTACATATCTTCACGCCAGCTACCTTGCCTGGTAGGTAGGACAATTGAACGTCATTTGTTACGATCACCATATACATACGTTTTTCGCTTCGTTTTACCTTTTATACATGCCCTTTTGTTTCGTAGGCTCTTTACTGGACCCTCAGCTAGTGTTTGAATTATCGTGATAGCTAAGGTTTGGTTTGCCAAGGCCTCTTTTACCTATAACTTTTGCATTATAAATCTCATTCATCAATATTACTTACAGCTTACGAGTAAATCTACATTTTAAAAAATATATTAAAATTAAATATCACTATTTAATTATAATATATTTTTTAAAATGACATTGACATTGATAGTGTTTGTTCGTTAAAGCAATTATTTGTATATCGTCTTCAAAAGAAACAGAATTTGTCTACAGGTTCAATTATTTCTCTTAAAAAGAATTTACTAAAACTTTAAAACTAGTAAGTTTTAAAACAAAATTCTTTAAATAAATATTAACACAACACTAACGTGGTGGTGGTGTTACCCATACACATTTTTGTATTTAAAATAATTACCATCTGAGAGCAAAACATTAGACAATATTATATTACTCCATAAATAGTTTTCATTAAAGAAATTAAAGTTCTATTAATTACTAAATATTTTTTATTGAAAAAAAAAACACAATTTTTAGAGCCTTACGAGTGGCGCCATCTATTAGCAGTTACCGACAACGTCTGTAAAGTTGGAACGCAATACCCTACCTATTTCCGTGCCCTAGTGATTACGGCCGTGGATTAGCATACAGTGAGGTAGGTACCGAGTTCAATAGCTAGTTGGAATGTTTTTTTTGTCTAAGGCTGAGATCGATAAAGTCATCCTATGCTTAGGCGTACTTTTCTCAGCAGAAAAAATAACCAGCAGCAGAATTCTAGTACTTTAGCAAACATACAGAATATGTATGATGTATCTTATATATATATATATTGTGTATGTATATTATATAATTATGTATATTATATAAGTATGGAATATATTATTATTTCTATATGTATTTTATTGTTGTACGATATATATTTAATATATTTAGTTGATAAGTATTTTAGTTAGTAATTTTAAATCATAGTTTCTAAATATACTTATACCTACACATGAAACCACACTCTCTTCTCACTCTCCCAAAGGTTAGCTGTTAGAAAATGCCTAGACATTAAGCTCGCCTATGTACATTGAAATGTTTTTTATTTTTTGTGCAATAGAGAATTTATCTATCTATCTATCTAATGTCGCATAAGTAAACCGGAAATTGTTGATGATTAGGAAATAACAGTTACAAAAAAATTTAAACTCTCACTTGAATGGCTGCAAGACGCCTAGAACGCTGCTTTTAATCGTGATGATTATATATAAAATTAAGATTTATAAAAAATTAAAAGTACCATATGTAGAAACGTACAGTCTCACATTTCAATGCATTAAAAGGATTGTGCGACTATTTGTCGGCCAATTAGCACGTACACTCTAATGAGGTTCGTCGTGAGACGTTTTTTAATAGTTTGCTCCTAACATATGGATACATATCCAGCTATTCATTAAACTCTATAGTAAATAGTCATTGTGGATTTAGTTTTTTTCTAAAATTTATATTATTACATACTTATGCTATTTCATGAGGTTGTCATTTGTCATGATTAGCCTATGCCTTTACTAGTAAAGGCGCTATTTCATTGCTGCGCACGGATAACCTACGCACGTTGACTTAGCTTCACTTTGTATAAAAACAAACAAATTTGTGTGAAGTGGACATTAGCACATTTTCATACAAGGGCTATCGACTTCCATACATTGCACTGGTTCCCGCATTGGGAAATATCGAGGATTGCCATTAATTCTTTTTTTTTGAAGGTTACGAATAATATTTCTGCGTATTTAATCAGTTTTGTCGTTCATATTTATTATTTTATAGATATTATTTAATATTTAGTATCTTTATTTAAATTATTAAGATTGTTAAGATGTTTTATATATAATTTATTATATTAATATATATAATATAATTTATAAAAAATCGGAGCAAAATGGAGTCTTGGCTGTTGCGAAGCAGAATTGTTATTTATGTTATTGTCTGTTTAAGGGAATTGAAAGAAAAAAATATGTTTATAAATTGTGCAACGTAAATCGAGAAACGTGTATCTTGTGTGATTAAAAATATAATACAATAAGTGCTTCAAATGTCTATTTAAATGTTTGTTTTTGATGGAGTTTATGTGTAAAAAGTGTTTCAATTTTAATAAATCAAGAATTATCAGAATATATGTAGTATATATATATATAGGTATGTGAAAGTTCTCCAAGATATAAATAAATTAAAAATATTATTTGTGTTTATTTTAGTTACGTATCTATTCCGCCATTTTTAATAATTGATCTACTATTAATTTTGTTTAGCGGTTGAGTCCGTGGATTTAGACTCGGAGGTACCGGGTTCGATTCCTGGTCGGGACACAAAAAAATATTGATTGATGTAAATGAATACATTTACGGTACGCTGGAGACATCACTTGCCACTTGTCATGATTGGCCTATAGTAAAGTTGGCTAAATGTAAATCCGCTTATTTATAAGCGTGGTTTCTGACCACCCCGAAAGGGAAATGGTCGTGATGATACTTTACTTTACATAAATAGTATGCATACATAGACTACTTAAATACTTAATAATAATCCATAATTATGTGAATAATTTAGGCTGTTTCTTGATTGTGTTGTTTCGTATTACGCTGTCTGACCTGATTGTAATGTCTCATTAACTGTGAATAACTAATATTATTTATTAACTATTTATTCGAAAGATAATATTTACTAAATATAAAATAATAATTACAAACTACTTAAATAAAAATAATTAACTATATACTAAGCCTAATAAATAAAATAAAAACAATAAAACAAAAAAATGTCCTTAAGATTCAATATTAGTTATTTAATTATGTAAATTGACATAACTAAGTATTTCAAAAGGTCCCTAGGTAATAATGCAATAAAATGAAATAAGTTCGTCATCATTATTTTAAAAAATATGGTTTTTTTTTAAATAAAATTGGATACAATAAGTTGCCACAGGATAGATAATAAGATAATTCTAAAACCCAACTGAAACAAAAAATAACAATGAATATAAACTTATAAAAAACTGTTATCATTAACTTTAAGACAACAATCATCATAAAACAGCACTTTTTAATCAGACTGGGAAATTAAATAAAGGAAACACACAATCTCGCAGCTAAGACCCTAATGAAATTAAAACTTAGTAAAGAAATGCTAGAAACTTGAGCGTCCGGGTCAATCTAGTTAACTCAAGATTATACAGTGTCGTGTAGGACGATTCTCGGATTTCTACCTTCCTCCTTCCTTCACGCTTTCTGATTATGTATCTTATTCATTACTTTTACTTATATTGTTTTATTATTACAAATCTTAACAATTTTACACTTTGATCAAAGTTTAATCATCTATTATTGTACTACTTTTGTAACACAGTGAGCTGTGTATAATGATAGATAAATTGTAAATAGTAGTTTCGAACCTTTCATTGATAAGACTAATGTTATGTTTTACCTTAAATGACAAAAAAAATGGCTTCTTCATACAGACTGTTAATTGCATTTCATCGCTGAATCTCTATGCCAATTATATTATTGTTATTATATGAAAAAAAAAAAAAACACTAATTTGGAAGTCTTGTATTTCAGTATATATGTTTGCCTCGCCCTCAAACGTAAAGTAGTAAAAAAAAGTCTGCTTTATTTTATTTTATTTATTTTATTTTTTTATTATTCATTTCGGAAAACCAACAGTTGACTATTGTATATAGATATTAAACAGTAAATTCCTTAAGAACTATTAAAGGTTTTCACGTTTATACGTTTTAAATATTTTACGCGCACATGTCAAGTGCAAGTTTTTGTTTTGTAAAGTATTGTTAGTCAAAAGTGGTGTTGTTTTGATTAATAATGTGCTACATTGTGAATAATTATAGAAAACGATAAATTGCACTTTAAATATTGGGCACAAGTCGCATTTTATTTTTTGCGGTTTTCCCGCGCTGTGTACTCCCATATTATACCCGACGTGTTTGAAAGGCATCAATTTCTGCAACATCTGGAATTCGATGATAACCTCATTAACTCCTTAAAAATAAAGATATCATCAGACTTGGCTGTATGGGCTAGACCCTTTGCCTTTCCTATCACCTCATTCATCATCCATCGGGTGAAGAGAACACAACAAATAAAAATAAAATAACGTTTATTGGATCATAATCAAATAATTTCAGTTAGTGAGCACTGCCTTCTGGAAAAGAAATTCTGGGCTCCAGACGGCAGTCTCCCTATTTTTGACATAATGAAACTATACGAGTACTTGCATAAATTAATAATACAGTGCATTCCCATCCTCATTAAACATTGTTTTACTCTAATCAGCCTCTCGGCAACTGTATGCTGCAGTAGCAACTATTAACACTATTCGTTTGTATGTATCGTTATTAAAACTACGCATATACAAAGTTACAATAAAAATGTTTTTTGTTTTGCTTGCACTATACCAAAGTGATTTTAATCAAATAGGCATATAGGGATACAGATTTTGTTTTAAATTTATGGATTAATATATAATGTATATAACGCATTCTTCCTACATCCACCAAAGCTCATACATTCATGTCAATAGCGTAATACTCGATAATTTAATGAATAACTTATTAGTAACAATGAAATGTCAGTCAATCAAAAGTAGAATTTATGAGGTGTAAATTATATCTGCATCTGATGAATAAACGATTAGTATTTAACCATTCGAATCAAAAACTTAATTATAAAACCATTCACAATATTGTGTTCATTAATAATTCTATGAACACGTTTTAAATTTATTTTTGTTATATAACACACAAATCCAATAGAAATGTCTGTTTGAATTATTTTAACTGTTAAAACTCTTCTAAGCCGTCATAATTTGAAACGGTTTTTATTTATAGTGGCGTTGACATCTGTTAAAAATAATGTAGTAAAGTGGGTTACTACTAGGAAAAAATGAGTTGATTTATAGTAGACGACATAAAGTTGTTGGGGAAGAGATGTGGTGCAGAAAAAGGGTGCTATGAAGCCTTTTAAATTACATTCGCGGTCCGCTTGCGACACTTATCTTTGCATTTTTTTTTTTTTTTTTTTTATACTAGCACGACATGTGACCTTGGGCCCACCTGATGGTAAGTGGCGCGCAAGGTCCATGAATGTTAGCAACTGAAGTCAGATACTCGTAACTGCCATCAGTCCCTAACACTATGCCGGCTTGAAAATGCATAATGACACAAGGATTGTGTTACATAGCAGCTGACTGCCCGGAGTCCCATGTCTACATTCCAATTGGCCACTGTATACTCACGATATTAGATATTATGTTTATTGGGTGGATCATTGCTAACGATTTTTCTAAATGTTCAATACTCAGTAATATCCGTTTACTGGCACAATTATTATATTCAATTTAAGTTTTAACTGCAGCTAAAGATTAACAAGATCAAATAAAATAGAGCGGACATTGTTTACCATTTTCATATGAAATGTTTCTACATTATTATAATAAAATATACAGAGCTATACAGAGGGGAAATGTTGCCAGTTTTCTTGGGACTATCTCTTATGGGACGTCTCTTGAGGACATTTTTATTAGGCATAGTTTATTTTTTTTAAGTATACCTTTAGCAGAAACATAATTATTTGTATTTGGAGTAAAGTACAAAGATTAAAAAATAAAATAATATAAGAACTAAATTATAAAAACTAATTGAAAACTAAAAATTAATAAATAAAATTACGACTATTCGATGGGCGTAGTGTGCCGAGGACACTCGCTGCGTTTCCCCGTTGAACAGCGAGGCTGACCCTTTGAAAAAGATATTCTCTACTCAAAGGGTCACCCGTCGCGGGAGAACACAAGAGCCTCCTCGGACCACGGGCCCATCGCTTCAACTACAAGTGGAATGAAATGCTGATTGAATTTTCATTTTATTAATTTTATTCAAGCAGTTAGTAATTATTATTTTATATATTGTAAATATTATTTTTCGAATTGTTCCTTAATAAAATGACTTATCGTTTACTTGTCGAACAAGAACATTTTTTACACTTCCGTAGCACATGAGCCGGTAAATTGTCCGTGAAATAACAAAATAATATGTATAATTCGAACGCACGTTGAACATGACCATAATCGGCAATACTCTGTTATAGACTACTTAATTTTGTGATGATTGGCCTAGCTTTGATTATCATACAGATTCGCTTCTTGTCACGTATTGTTATATGTTTAATGGATGATAATGATAAAACAAATCCGGATTCTAGACCTCGACGGCTAAAGCTTCTTGAGAATTTGGCCTACTCTCTCTACGCTGGTGCTGGCCAGATAGGTTAATGGCATTTCATTAGACGGATATTTCCTAACGGATTCAAAACTTGGTAAAATTAAAATCATCCTATTTTAATAAAACCCGATTTTAGAAAGTTAAAAATAGTTTTTACTGTTAAAAAGTAAAGTATCATCACGATCGTTTCCCTTTCAGGGTGGTCAGAAACCACGCTTATAAATAAGCTGATTCACATTTAGCCAACTTTACTATAGGCCAATCATGACAAGTGGCAAGCTCGTCGATCTCCAGCGTACCAAACTCGAGAAATATCACAAATAAATTAAATATTAAATAAATGTATTTACATTAATAAATATTTTTGTGTCCCGACCAGGAATCGAACCCGGTACCTCAGAGTCTAAATCCACGGACTTAACCGCTAGACCGCGGAGGCAGTTTTTACTGTTAATATTTTGAAATCTAGAAACAATCAAAAAGTGGGCAATAATACTTCCAATAAATGTAAATTTAAGTACTTCTGTACCAAAATAAGAATTTAATTTAAAAAGTCATTAATACAATAATAAATATATGCATAGACCGAATATACATACAAGAACCGAAATGCTTAATTTAAAGTAGTATTTCTTGTTTAAACTGGTGGCGCGAAGATGCTTAAAATGTAGCAATTAACGGGTTTTGCATAGTACGCAAAACGACATTATCTGACAAGGCTGTTGTTAATATTATCGCCTAAGCTAGCGTAAAATTATTCTTTGCACCTCCGGCCGTCTGTTTGTCTTTTGCAAAGCGTTACCGTCTTCACGCGTGCTAGGTTTTCGACTTGAGTGCACTATGCACACAAATCTACAAAATGTTCATATACTTATAGACTTGTTAGGAACAAATTTTGCTTCATCACATTGGATGTCAACTAACATTATGCTTGGATTTTGAGTTTAACAGGCACCATATTATTATTTGTATAAGTCTGCGTATTTAGAGAAAAAAAATCGTCAACAATATGAGTTACATTAACACGTCATAATTACCGTTATTAGTTTTTATATTATAACAAGTAATATTTGTTTTACTTCTGCTAATACGAAACGGACAGATTACACTTCACTTTTTCTTCGCGTGCTGTAGGCGCAGCACTCAAAACATCGATGTCTATAGATGGGCCTATTCAATACAAAACGCACTCTTAAAACGTGACGCTTGCCACGTGTACAGTGTACAACTTTTGGGGTCAATTCTCAAACATTGATAATGACATGCGATATTTATCAGAAATTACATGACTTCGGTTGGTTTTGCGGGAACGTTTTTATATTAGTGAGGGCCTATCTATATACATCGATGACTCAAAATTATCTGTATAGTAGAGTTGTGCATAGTAGTTCCTGACTAGGAGCGCTGGTTTAGTTCTCCGCTACTTAGTGAACTAAGTCACTCTTGTAGTCCCTCAGCTCTCAGCTCCTGTCTCAGGGCTACAGAAAGACTGCGTTGCGCATAGTAGTTCGCGATCTCCTAATCAAGCTCTATTCTAGAGACTATTTTGATAGTGTATTGTTGTTTTAAATTATAAACCGAAACTTTTCGAACCAGAGATTCGCTGATCCAAACATGCCAAGTGAGCGACAGTGTGACGTGACAAGCTCCGCTCCTGTTCGCCGCTCACTCGCTCTCGCTATTACAAGTCCGTCGGGATGAAATGGAACGAACTAAGTAGTGGAAGATCCGTCAAAGTTAGAACTAGCTCCGGTGATTTCCAGTAGTTTGCTGTTTAATTGTTGTTTCCTTTCGGTCCAGTTACACTTAGAAATAGGTGGTAGGCGGAATGATGGTGGTAATTTGCCCAGTCTGCGGTCAAGCTTAGATACGACGGAGTACTTTATAGGTATTAGGTAGTCACTTGCATATTGCATATCATGACCTATTTAGCATTAGTCGGACGCAGGGTATGATTGCGGCATTTGATCCAAATATTTAATAAACGACGATAAATATTTGTCATGTTTGTATATTGTAAATTCAAATACTTTGATAAAATAGAGTCGGTAATAGTCATGTATTTACCTGGATGGCGCAGTCACAAATGTGATTTTGTTACCAAAATAGAATACTGCATTCAAATCTAGTTCCTTGCAACAACGTTTTACAAATTCATCGCCATCATTGACTCGCGTGTAAGGAGCAGGCATCAATATTATTTAGAGCAACGTGGTGGTATAGGACAGTGGGACCAAAGATTATGACACACAAAAATCAGACACAGGCAAGTCCAAAAGTAAAATCAGTAGGTAAGTTTTCGCAGATCTTTACACATTATTTCCTACTTGTACGGCGTTCTAAATAATCCTAATACAAGGTGTATTACTACTACTACGTGTATACTTGAGCGATCGTTTCAAATATCTGTGCGACTGTATAAATCACTTTACGACTAGGCTCGATCAGCTTGTATTACTTACAGCAAGCGATATTTGGAGACCTCACCAAGTTCTCTGGCTCCCAGGCCAACGGACTTCCGATCCAGTTGTCGCTGTCTCTATCTCCCATCCCTTGATAGATCCTACCTTTTGCTATTAAGTAGTTGTTGCATGTTATTCTTAAAGCGGCGAACCATTGCCTTCACACATAGCCACGACTTAGACTTAGCCGTGACTTTTTTGTTTATAGGGCACACAGGGCCAACTTTACTGTTGGCCCTGTGTGCCCTATAAACAAAAAAAGACCAATAAGTACTATACGACAAGTAATAAAACACTCGGTCCCTACAAGTAAGTCAATGGTTTCCATAATATAACAACTTAAATAGAAATTTAATCTAAATTCAAAACTACGAACCGCAAAAGTGCCCCATCTTCTAATTACTGCCTATTTGGACAAGAACAGCGCTTCGCCTAAAACTCATTGCCAACAAATGAAACTTTTAATCAGCACTTATGTACAGTATGTCGCATTCGGTATATGACCGCAGAAAAATCGGATAACATGCGGGCTGCTGATTAGCGGCCGCCGTCCTGCCGCGCCAACTGGCACGCGCTCGCCGGCAGCGGCGGTCGGAGCCAAACGACTCGTCTCACCATGCCTCAATGGAGATATTGTCCAATTTACTCCATTCACATGTCGCAGCTTCCCCATCAAACTTCTCTAGGATGAAGAAGGATATCTTATCACGAGTTGCTACAAAGTTATTGGTGACTAGCGCAAAATTATAAATTTGTAACGTAGGTTGGGCTTTAAGGTTGCGTTTATGCTGAGGAGAAATATCAAGCCAGGGTAGTTGTTAATTAACAATATCTACCGCAAAAATATCAAAAGCACTGTACAAAATTCTGTAATTTAAAGTTTACAAAAACGTTAAAATAAAAATGTAAAAGATATAGTTATACCACAAAATGACGACGTCAGGTATTCTATAAAGTGGAACATAAATTCAGCAAAAAATCCAAGCGCTACGTCGAGTGCCATTTTGGCATAAAACCTCGGGGTATTTCGAGGAATCTCCTATTACATTTTTTATTGTTTCAAAATAACGGGGACTCTAATGATACGCGCTTCAGGCAACCGACTTTCAACTTGCCAACGTGCTGGCTTTTACTATAATAAAGTCTATTTAAAAAAGTGTTTTAATAAGACCTAATTCATCATCATCATCGTCAACTACTGAGTAATATTCTGTTCTAATAGGCTGAAGAGGTCAGGCATCTAGCTGGTTGGTAAATAACGCAGATTAGCGTCGATGTTTGTCCCTATGTATTAGATATTTTTATTCGTATTTTTCTAGGTAAAAAGTATAATTACGACTGTATTGGTCAGAAACCATGCTTATTATATTATAAGAAGCGAGTTCACTTTTAGGCAACTTTACTATAGGCCCTTTCTAGGTCCATATTTGCCCTATTATATCTAAGGATATAGCTGTGCTGTTGTAAACAGATGACGAAGTAATGATGATCGCAAACGATAGTAGGTACTCGTATGTGGTTGTAAATGACCTACATCATGGAGTCATTTAGCAACTCTGCTTTGACACGTGTTTGGAAATTTATAGAATGATCTTGTGATGCGCTTTTGTCGTTTGTTAGTTTTACCTAGTACTTTTTCAATCAAATCAAATCAAATCAAATAATTTATTCAGTAAATAGGCAATATTTTTAGCACTTTTACACGTCATAACAGTTTTATTACATTTTATATTTATAATTTTATTTAATTTACATAATGTATACATTATAATATTTACTAGTGATCAAAACAAAAACATAATATCAGCTGAACAACTCCATAATTGGTAATGGATTTAAAATTACTGGTCAGGAACAGTAGAAACCGCCTCGTCAAATTATAAGTAATCTATTTATTGAAATAATAATAAATAGCAGCTGTAAATTGGCATTGTCATACATACATACATTTTTATGACATATCCCTTCGTTATTTTCTTTATTCACTTCTTTCTGTATCTTCGTATCATTATATGTTTTAAATTTATGGAATAAGACAAGCGTCTACCAGATCTTTGTTTAACTTGTCTATCTATTTTTCATCGTCAATGGGTAGCGGTTCTGGCGACAGATTGGTGCAATGGTGTCATGGAGCACCTGTTTTTGTATCCTTGTGTACCCTTCAACGGCCAAGTCACACAACATTAACTATAGGTAATAATAAAGAAATCGCAGTAAGGAACCTTAGACTTGGCATGACTTTGTCTAGATTTCATTACTTTTTAGAGATATACAAACAGCTACATCGAGACTTGGCTAGTTTTTTACAGAATGTTTTTGGGGGGATTAAATATTATTGTGTCCCGACCAGGAATCGAACCTGGTAACTCCGAGTCTAAAAGTCTAAATCATTAGAGTTAATAAATAAATTAAATTAAAATACTCTTTCGGTCATAAAATTGGAATGGGTGAATACTCCTACTGCCTACAATGTATAGGTACAATGAGCCGCAGTAGCTACATTATTGATGATGAAACTAAATGACAGCGCCTCACATTGTTCGAGAGAGAGAGAATTATTTTAATGTAGCGTCACGTCGAGACAACTCCATTAGCAGCAAAATGCATTTCAATTAATAATTGCAGGCAGATGCAGCGAACTCTATAATAACGTCATATTTATTCAAAAGGTATCATTAATTAAACAACGTCGCGTTTATTTTTAATGATATAAATTTTAAATGACGATAAAATAATACTAAGTTACCGATATAGCATTTAAAATTAGTAAGCTGAAGTGCTCATGGGCTAGACATGTCTGTCGTAGAACCGATGAACGATGGAGTAGACGGGTTCTAGAGAGGAAACCACGTACGGGAAAATGCAGAGTGGGTCGGCCCACCGCTAGATGAACGAATGACTTGAGGTCGCTGGTGAGGGTTGGATGAAGGTGGTAGGAATGAAGTGGCGAACCTTGGGGGAGGCCTATATCCAGCAGTGGAGAGACACAGGCTGATGATGATAAAAATTATACACGCACCACCTACAATTTAAATTAATAAATGTGATACTTTATATTTCAAATATTATTTATTTATTTAAAAAACTTTATTGCACAAAGTACAAAGGCGGACTTAATGCCCGAAGACATTCTCTGACAGCCAAACCTCAGGGACAAATTTGAACAATTATAGGTGCGATCATAGAAATAATAATAATACTATAATTATAAAAATTAATTAATAGGATTAATATATACTTACATCATATATCTTTATATATATCATAATATCAATATACTAAATACTAATAATACACATTATTATACATATACATACATACTACTTACTAACGCTGTCAGGAGCTATTTAAGAAGTGTGAATACACTAGTTTTTTTAAAAGATGACCTGGTAGTTGCTTGCCGTATGATGACAGGAAGATCGTTCCATAAATTAGTAGCAACTGAACTGAACCGAAATTGTCCTTAAGGTATTTCGGTGTCGCAGGCCCATTCAACTCAAGATATTAAACCCCAAATAAACATTTGTGAAGAAGAGGATCAGATTCATTTACTGTATCGGCTGCTAGTCAGTGGAACAAGCTCCACTATAGATATATAGTTAACGGATGCCACTATATAACGTTTCCGACTAAGTAACAGAATATTCCTCAGAAGTTCCTCTTAATTCAATTTACTTTAGTATAATATGTAATAGAACAAATAAAAACAAATTAAAGCTGATACCATAAAAAAAAAATAGCACTTTAATTCTTTATGGTCTCTATGACAACCTTCGACGATTTAAAAACATACTCCTATATATAACTCATGACTTGTTCCATAACATCTACTTTCCTTGAATCAAATTTACTTTTCACCAGAAAAATAAAAATAACGCTAAGAAAATTATTCTATCTCCTTATTTTTTTTGAAAGTGTGAGCAGTAAGGGAGTGGGGCGGCGAGAACGTCTGCAGGATCTTAATACCTACACGTCCTCGAGGCAGTAAAACGACCGTTTACATTTTTCACCGTGCTAATTTTATTTGACTCGTCCGGAATATATTATATCCTATTATTACTCTCCCTCGGTAGGCGTTTAATGCTAACAATGAGATTTTTTTTCTCGATTTAATTTGTTAACATTAAATTTCGCTGAAACGCTTAAAAATCTGATCACATTACATTTTAATGCTCATAACGAGCTTTCAATTCGCGTAAGTGTTCTAATTTTAAAGTACTTACATAAACCAAAGACAATATTAATTTTAAACATTTTATTTTATGATTTTAGATAATAAGAGGGTACTCGTAGTTCTATAAACAAATGTGAGCTTATTTCAATGTTTGTTCGTCTTTACGCCAATATTCTGGACGGATTTTGATGAAACCTTTCCGTGTAACTCAGAGATGAAAAGAGGCTATATCATAATACGACGGCATGTCATGTGACCTTACAGTCAAATATCTGTCTGTCAGTTTAAATTGCTATCACTTTCTTCTTTCTGTTCCCTCACATCATTCTGGATTTGTCTCCAACTCCTTCGTAGTAGCTGCCACAAAATTATGGAATGATCATCCAGTAAACATAAGGCAGGCAACTAACAGATTGTCGTTTAAAAAAGTGGTCTATTCACACTTTATGAATAGCTCTAAACCACATTAGTAAGTTGAATTTGTGTATGTGTATGTACAATTTTGTGTATTTATTAGTATTTAGTATATTGATATTATAATACATATATAAGAATATATAAGTAGGTATATAATATTTGTTGAATTATCCTATAATTGTAAATTACTGTTACTTTCATTGCACCTATATTTGTTCAAATTTGTCCCTAAGGTTTGGCTGTCAGAGAATGTCTACGGGCATTAAGTCCGCCTTTGTGTTTTGTGCAATATTTTTTTTTAATAAATAAATAAATAATAAGACGGAGAAGATCCAAACGGTATGAGAATCAAAGCTAGACCAATCGATATAAAATTAATTAGTATCTGACAGTCATTGCCGGTCATTATGATCTTGTTCGACGTGAACATTTTTTTATTTAATTCTTTATAGTTTGATTTAATAATATAATTAAAAAATACTTAATAAAATAATAAACTAAAAAAAAATAAAAAATGTATAAGTCAAAAATGTTCTCTACACCCTTTAGGGAGAGTCCCGAGGAGGCTGGCAACATTTCCCTCTGTATAGCGAGGCTAATAGGTTGGCAGAAATAATTACCAGCTTTCCTGTCTCCAGTCTTTTCCGTTAGCCCTTTGGACAACTCCTTGTCCAGACGCTTGGCTGAGTATTCCCATTTAAATTTATTATTCTGTTGTTTCACGGACAATATTCCAACCTGCGTACTACGGAAGTGTAAAACACGACTTCGACAAGAGAACTTTGTGAAATATTTTCGCTACTCGATCATACACACAATTCCAGCCTTAATACACTAATCATAAGGTTGAGATTGGATCAGTTAACCATGAGACAAAAAGAAACCCTTTAGTCCATCATAGATGGCGCTATTATAGTTGCATACATTTATAATCTTAAAAACACTAGCCATAAGGGCGATATTAGGGAGCAATGCCCATGCATGCAAAATCTCGGATCACTAAAGGCTAATTTAATTATACAATTACTTTATCCCTAGTGACCGGAGTCTATTATTTTATTTTATTTATTTATTTAAAAACTTTATTGCACTATGTACAAAGGGCGGGCTTAATGCCGCTAGGCATTATCTAGCACCCAACCCTAAAGTAGTACAACACAGAGAATTTTAATTAAGTGGTAGGTGCAAAGGGCTCGAATATGAAACTTAATTTAAAGAAAAATAAAATAAACTCATTCTATGATATCATAATACATATTAATATACATACAAATATGTACACAATAATGACCGCCTCCGTGGTCTAGTGGTAACAAATGTTGCCGTGAACTCGGTAGGTCGTGCGTTCGATTCCCACCGGGGGCAAGTTGTACATTGTATAATTTATGTCTTGTCTGGGTGTTTATATGTATAATATGTATATATTCACAAAAAAAAAAAAAGTATAATATGTAGTTTATCAACCATCTAATTCCCGTAACACAAGCCTCGTAGCTTACCACGGATACTAGATGGCGTTGTGTGACCTGTCTGGAAATATTTATTTATTTATAATACATATACTACACACTATACATATTTACACATAAATATACTACATACAATATATCTTACATACGCTGTTTGGAGCTGTTTAAGTAATGTGAATATACCATTTTCTTAAAGTGATCTATTGGTTGCTTGGCGAATTTCTACTGGCAAATTGTTCGACAAATTAGCGACCACTACTGCGAAGGAGTTTGACTAAAAGCTAGAGTGTGCTATTACCACAAACGCAAACGTTAACAGTCTAAATAAAGAACGAATATTCAAATATAATACTAAAATAAATTAAGTATTTAACTAATTACGTAATTTTCATCTCGAATTAAAGCCATTATCAAAATAGGGCTAATTTGTAGCGGTATTATTAGATCGTTAATTATAGCTACTTCTGTTAAACCAATTAAGTAGTTAAGGTATAAATAATTAATAAGGATTTCAATCACGAAATTATCTTAATAATTCGAGGTTGCAGAAACAGGTATTTCAATTCCTAAAACAGCTAACCCAAGTTAAATACGTTTTCATAAATTATTCAAAAAGAAACCATTTTAAACTTACTCTTCTTCTGCATTTTAATCCAATATATTCAAATAACTTCTTGTGCAATTTATTGCATAATTCTACCTGAAACAAAAAAAGAAACGCATTAGAATTAATTATGAAAATAAGTAGAATCTTAAAATAAATATCGCAATACTGATTCTCTACACAAAGTTAGGTTACAGTTATTTCTATTTTTGTATTGGCGGAACTTGCACAAACCTAGAATTTAAAATATTAATGTATTCTCATTGTTATTCTCGTATCTATCCACCGTTTACTAAAATAACTAAGCTACTCTACAACTATTACTGGATGTATGTATCGGACAGGATTTATTGAACTCTTGCAACACATTACTCCCCTACAATATTCCACGTCGTCCTATAACCAAGATCCTGTGCTGTCCTCCCTCCAGAACTAATGTAGATTCACATCCGTCAACTTCTCGAATGTGCAACACCTACAGTAGTCTCTAATGCTAATAATGATATAGACATCTTTCAAGACTGTTACAATGTATTCATAAAAAATGTTCTCGCACATTTTAAACCAATATTGATGAGTAGCTTATAATTTATGTAACAAGTGATTTGTTTTCGTTCTAATGTACCAAATTTATAATGTTTTCTTAATTCAATTTAAATTTAAGTAGTCTATTTTTTGTTATATTATGTAAGTTATGTTATTTTTGTTAATTTTAGTTTTAAAAGTAATAAGTTTTTAATTTCTTCTTTTTTTTATTGGTGAATGCTGTGACAACTAATTGTTACATATATTAGATAAATTATAATTATATTATGTTATGTGTGTGTTAATATATGTACTGCTGTATGTACTATATAAATAAATAAACCATTATCCATTCAATTACATTCTACATTAGGATTTTTAAATTTACTTGTGCAATGAGCTATTTATAAGGTGAGAACTCGGCCAACCATTGAAAGCATTATAAGTAGGGTTTTAACATAGAAAGACAGCTGAATTTCAGATGCACTCGTTTGGAACAATCCAATAATAGCGTAGTTTCGATCGGTCCAAGTATAAACGACCCGGTTAGCTCCGCCGGCCTGTCTGACTGCCACTGTTTTCGACAATTGCAACTTTAATGGAGGCATCGTGTCATTTGATTTTAAATATAAACTGCCGCAGTAAAGTGACCCACTCTACCTAAATTTTCATTTATTTTTAAATCATTCTGCAGTGCAGTATTTTAAGCTGAAAAGTTACGTGTCCATTTTAGTTTATAAAGTATGGCAGGTGCTATTGTGGTGTTGCTGTTAATAAATGAGGTCATTTGGATATTTTTAAGTCATTTAAGTTCACTATACATAATGAATGTGTAACTAAAACTCAGCTATCTCAAATGTAATTTAATAAAAAAAACTTAAAGTACACTCAAAAAGCATCTCAGCCGCATACATTTATTATTACGTTCATTAATACGTTTAAATATATATATACGTATATATAGTATTACTATCATATCAGGTTTCAAAACTCAGCTTTACGTAGTGGAAGTTTGTGCGAAAGGAATTATTTTATTTAATTATTAATTTAATCCTTAATTTTTTTTTTCGTTTTTAATTTAATTTAATTCAATATTGGATATCTGTAATTTTATTTGTGTTATTGTTTTTTGTTTAATTGAATTTCTATATCTTTTGGTTGTATTTCTTGTTTTTTCTCCTTTTCTCTGACACCTAAGTATCAGTAATAAAGTGTGTTTCCTAATTTGGCCAATGTATAAACTCAATTATATACTAACCTTTATGTTCTGTAATGTGCTGTGGAAATGAATTAATAAATAAATAAATAAATTTATTTTTAAGAATCCTTATTTAAAAAAAAACTCTCAATATTATTTTCATTCATTTATAGAACACAGCGTCCTAGACCTTCACTGCTGGAGATGGGCCTTCCAGAACTGGAGATTTAACTCGGAGAGCACGTTAAGCCGTCGGTCCCGGTTCCACTAATACCAACTTGAGGAATCATTAATAAATTGTCATACAAAAAAAAATGACATCATATCCTCGCCAAGCCGTCTGGCCAGCGTGGCAAGTGTAGGCCAAATTTATTGTTATATTCAGGTTTAATGGAAACTGGCTCCTGTCGCACCGGCCAAAAACCTAGCTCAGGGGCCAGTGCCACATTTGTTTTGTAATGTACATTTTTTATGTCAATAAAATTTATTATTATTATTAATTCCAGCAAAATATTTGCACCACAAACTAAAATAATTTGGCCTAAGCAGGTCTGCCATCAATACATTTACATTTAGAATCATACAGTATTTGGTTGGGTAGGGAGAGGAGTGGAATAGTGGATGGTGAGCGTCTTGTTGCGTAATAAAGTAAAGAACAACCCAGCCCAATGTCGGTCGCAAGCCCGAGATACCATTATTCTCATCTCTCACCCACACACGATGGAGCCGGCACCCAGCTATAGTACATATACTTATACAGGTTGTCCCAGAAATCGACGTGAAGCCGGAATCAGGTGAAAGGCCTAAACATAAAAGTCATCAGAAAAAAATATTTAAAACAAAACCCGATCTCGTCTAGAAGTCGACTTCTGGAATATTCTGTATACAATATATTATACATATATTTACTTTTTTTTTATAAGTTATCTTTCTCTTTAATTACTCGTATTTAACATACGTTTTGCTTCAGCAAACGTGACCATTGAGCAGTGGTGGCTCGATTGTAAGAACGCTTCATTAAAATCCAACAAAGGTCGGTTCAAACCCTCCCGGCATGTACCAATGAGTAATACATTTTTCTTACATACATTTGTCATAGATTTACAACACCACCGTTCCCATGCCTCGGAGGCACGTTAAGCCGCCCGTCCCGGTGCCACTAATACCAACTTGTAGGCCAAATTCTCCAGAGTCTGGAAGGCCCATCTCCAACAGTGGAGGTCTAGGAGGCAGTGTTCTAGGGACTGTAATGATGACCGTGACCATGTCAATAAAGGCATCAGCTGAAAATCAGTGCTACAGCTGAAGCTGTAGCATATACTGAGCTGATTTCCTATTTGTCGCCACACAGTAAGAGCCCTTCGGATGATGTCGTTAAGAGCTGCATGACAAGAAATGCGGCCAGCACTTTTAGCACAAGAAAGCCCGTGATGTCCGAGATGATCGACTGGTTCTGTGCATCGACACTGGTGCGGGTGGACAGTCCGGGCTCCGAGACGAAGGCACACCGCCAAGGTCAGTGTATTTCCGAAACATTTGGTTATGCTACTGACCAGGCATTTTTCTTTCTAAAACATTTTACTGGTATAAATAATAACAAAGTTTGGACACTGCTTTAATTATTAAAGGTTTTAGTACTATGTGACTACATAAGCACTTAGCTGTAATTTATATGAAAATGATTGTTCGTGAAAGGGGCAGGGTGCGACTTGCGATAAAGCACGAGTCGTGAGGAGGTTTACCGCTTTCCTATCGCGAAGCTTACACTGACAGCCTTCGCAGTGCGAACACAGAGCACTCGGTGTACAATGAGAAAATGTGCTGCACTTAACAATACGCAGTTTTATACATAAGTTGTTTGCAAGGAAACTTTTAATACCTGTCTTTTAATAGATTGATTATTTTGTGTTAGGAGTATTAATATTTCATTTATTTATTATAAACTTCAATGTACATAGTATAAAGGCGAACCTAATGTCATTCTATACTGGTCAAACGTTTTTGACTACTAAAGCAGTAACGAAAGTAAAATTAATAAATGATTGAGATTTTTTTCATTCATTTATTACAGCCCCTAGAACACAGCGTCCTAGACCCACTGCTGGAGATGGGCCTTCCAGAACATATATCTGGAGAATTTGGCCTACACTCGCCACGCTGGCCAGACGGATTGGCGAGGATATGATGTCATTTTTTACGACAATTTATTAACGATTCCATAAGTTGGTGTTAGTGAAACCGGGACCGACGGCTTAACGGTGGTGTTGTAAATCTATGACAAATGTACGTAAGAAAAGTGTATTTCTCATTGGTACATGCCGGGTGGGTTTAAATCGACCTTTGTAGGATTTACGGAACGCGTTCTTACAACCCAGCCACCACCGCATATAGAGAATATTAATTAGATTAGACGTCAATTTATATTTATCAATAATTTCTTATTTACATACTCGTACTAAGAAATACATACACATAATAATACATAAGTAAATAATAATATTTCTGAGTGACTACTGTAGGTATAATAAACGAGTATTTATTAAAATATTGTCAATTGTTGGTTTTCCAAAATAAATAATTAAATAATATTACCTACTATATGAGAGAAATAAAAACAGCAGAGAGTGTAATAGGTTTAGCGAATTTAGATATTGCGCATAGACCAGTTTTTTTATTAATGTTCTATTTGGATCTATTAGATCTGCCTCCGTGGTCTAGCAGTTAAGTCCGTGGATATAGACTCGGAGGTACCGGGTTCGATTACTGGTCCGGACACAATAATATTTGTTAATGTACAAATATTATTGTTAAATACATTTAATTCATTTCAGATATTTCTCGAGTTTGGTATGCTGGAGACATCGACGAGCTTGCCACTTGTCATGATTGGCCATAGTAAAGTTGGCTAAATGTGAATCCGCTTCTTTATAAGCGTGGTTTCTGACCACCCCGAAAGGGAAACGGTCGTGAAGTTACTTTACTTTTTTTATATTTGGAGCTTGACGAATGTCCACCGGTAACTGATTCCGAAGAGGTTACAGCTACAACCGCAAACGACTTGGAATCGAATGTGTAGGGAAAGAAAATCTTAGTCTTGTAAAACTAAAAAGTAAAGTATCATCACGACCGTATCCCTTCCGATAGTCAGAAACCACGCATTTTTAAACAAGCAGATTCACATTTATCCAACTTTACTACAGTATGCCTAGTGTGACAGTGAAGTTTCGTAAACGCAACTATAGTAGTCGAGTTTTTTACTGAATTTTCGATGTTCATTACCTGTTATTATAGCCAAACTTGCAATAACACGCAATGTAAAATGAAAAAACGTAACTACAACAGTTATGTTTTCAGAAATTTGCATTTTACACTAAGCATACAGGTCCATCATAAGTGGCAAGCTCGTCAAGTATCTAGAGTACCAAACTCGAGAAATATCACAAATAAATTATTGTGTCTCGACCAGGAATCGATTCCGATACCTCCGCGTCTAAATCCACGGACTAATTGGTCTTGTGATTATTTGATATCTATCCATGTGTATAGAAAAAAAAAATGTTAATTAGTAATTAGAGTACTTATACCTATTTTTTAACTTTTTTTACTAAACACTGAAAACCTGATGCAGAATGACTCAAAGGTTTATAGAATACATCTTTAAAGTGCAATCGATGTAAGAGTAACCAAATTTAAAGCGCAGGTATATTGGCTATGGTAATATTTGGGGAGTTTTTTTTTAATTAGCTCGAAATGTGACCTTGTGCCCAGCTAATGGTAAGTGGCAACTGGAATCAGACA
Organism: Tinea semifulvella; assembly: GCA_910589645.1. NCBI lineage: Eukaryota > Metazoa > Arthropoda > Insecta > Lepidoptera > Tineidae > Tinea > Tinea semifulvella. The sequence continues at coordinate 7,486,633 of OU342585.1, forward strand.
CTGGAGACTGACATCAGTTCCTAACCGGCATGCCGGGTGACTGGGCATGACGGCAATTTGAACTTGATCCCGAAACGTGTTTACATGGGTTTATCAGCACAAACGGTGGATACTTCCCCGCCCTGTCAGACTGGGCAAAGTATCACTATAAAACGGTTAAAATGTTCTTCTTTATTAAATTAATTGTTAGTAAAACTGATCCTCCTGTTTGGAGGTGAAAATCCGGTAACACACCCGACATAATCTGTATCCGATGAAAATTTATTGTGAACAAAAGTATTGATTGCACCTATTCATGGGTATTAACACCTTGGCGCGCCGCCTGCCGTAATCCAATAAAACATTTTACAATAATCCTCAGTAAAGAGATACTTTCGTACTCCATATACGAGTACATAGAATAGAAGATAATTGTGTCAGAAAAAAATCATATTTTGTTAGAAATCCATATTGGTTAAGTCTACGAGTACTGCCTCCGTGGTCTAGCAGATAAGTCCGTGGATTTAGACTCAGAGGTACCGGGTCCAAATCCTGATCGGGACACAATAATATTTATTTATTTATTTAAATTCTTTAATGCACTTAAAAATAGTACTATTTTTATATTTACACACATAAACATACATAAACCATACATACAAGTATACCATATACATTATAACTTAAATAAATACACGGTTACTAAAATATTTATTAATTTAAATCAAATTAATATTTATTTTATCGACGAGCTTGCAACTTGTCATGATTGGCGTATAGTAAAATTGGCTAAATGTGAATCCGCTTCTTTATAAGCGTGCTTTCTGACCACCCCGGAAGAGAAACGATACTTCTATGAGTATGATTACAGAAATTAATTTGGTTCGAGTATTATAATATTAAATTTACTACTAATATCTATCGTGCCTGAAGAGTGTTATATTCGAGAACTGGCAGTAGGTACCTTATGATGAAGACACATTAAATAATACTTAAACTTAAATGCTGCTGTGAAAGGCCTTGTCAAAATTAATTAATACCTATACCAAAAATAAGTAAAATAAAATAAATAAAATAGGTATTTTAAAGCTAAGATGCGTATTCAAAAAGGCCTTGTCGTAAATGTCAAACATTAAATGAAATTATTATATGGAACTAATGTCAATGCACTAGGATGCAAAACCAAAGGTAGGTACTGGATTGTATACAAACAATACTGGGTTTAGATGTTACTCGCACATATCATCACGACCGTAATCCCAAGCAGGGTCAGAAAGCACGGTTTATATAGGCCCATTATGACAATCGACAAGCTCGTCGATCTCTCTAGCGTGTGTACCAAACTCAAGAAATATCACGAATAAATTAAATAAATTATTGTGTCCCAACCAGGACTCCACATTGAAATCCACGGAATTTACAGCTAAACCACGGTGGCAGTTAGTTTTGAAGGTAATTACTTATTTTTTATGGACCTTCCGCAAGTCTTTGCCAATTGAAACGGCTTTATCCGGCCGAACAAATTTCGCCTAATAGATTGAATTTTACGCAACAGTTAAATATTGTATGAATCGGGTGAACTTGTCAGAAATATTTGATAGCCGATAAAATTACCAATTAGGTAAATTGAACAATTATCAAACAAAATACAGAAAAAATACCTACTCTACTTATCCGATTTAACCCGGTGGTAACAAATGTTTATCTTGTAGGTAAGTCTACGTAAAACTAATGTATCAAGCAAGTTGTCTAAACTTCACTCCAGAAATTGGCTGTCTATATTTTTCTTTACAACTACGTATATGTACCTACGTAGATTTAAAGCCTAGAGTTGAGAAAAATAAACAGAGCTTGTATCAACGTTGCCATCTCATCTAGAGCAGGGAGGGCTATTCTGGTAACACCTACGTCATTGACGCGATCAAAATATAAAGAGTATTAGTATTGAAAAACGATATTAATTAAGATGGTTATTACGCTTTGCATCCCTCTCGCTCGCACACTTAACTTTTTCGAAGATTTTTCAACTTATTACAGTCATTTAAGATAGGTATATTTTCACTTTTTTATAGGTACGCACTACGCAGACATATAAAACATTAATAAAGATTTTCCTCTATTTAACTAAAACAAATCTATGAGAAATATATCTCTAAATTGACCGTAAATTTATTTCCTAGCAAGCTAATTGACTACACTTTCAAAACAACACTCAAGACTTGAAAAATCTATGAAATTGTTGTAGTGCGCGAGCGATGCGAACTGTAACAATCCGCTCAACGAGAATAAAATGAATCGTTCTTTACTATTGGTTAATACAATAAGACCTATAGGTAAAGGGTAAAAACGTTAAGTCCTCTTTCTCGCTATGTGTGGTGTTATACGTGTATTCATTAAGTAGTAAGATCGTTTCCGTAGTGGTATTTTCGAAGATTTTTAAAAAATATTTTGGCTTCCGTTCCGATTCGTCTTATCAGATCTTTGCATCTTGCGCGACAGAATGAAAATCACCCTCTTGGAGCTGTCAAAAGTATTAGATGTGTAGATAAAATACGTAATTGCTTACCAATCAGTATCGTATTAGCGTTAAGATTGTAAATAACCTCATCCATTTTAGGTTATTTTTGTACCACTTGAATAAGAAATAAAGTAGTTATTTTTATTAATAAATAATAATTGGCTTATAGTAAAGTTGGCTAAATGTGAATCCGCTTATTTATAAGCGTGTTTCTGACCACCCCGATAGGGAAACGGTCGTGATGATACTTACTTTTATATTTTACTGCTGGGGTAAATTAGATTATGAAATTAAATTTAAAAAAACACAATCATATATGATTATTGAATAATATTTTGTTGAAGACGTCAACAAACTTGGGTCCTGGTTTTATGCAATCTCTTTTGTCTAACCAAATTCTTTACACGATTAAATATTCCATTTCATTTCATTTACTAGAGCTGTCATGTTATTTTAAATATTTTGCACACCCGAACTATATAAAATAAAGTGTTATTTCTACTTAAATTGTAATCTTGTTAAAATAATTTATCTCAAATCATTATAAAACTGTGAATACAATTTAGCCCATATTTTTTAAATTTTATTTATATATTTATCGCCATAGGATCCTATCGGAACACTCGGTTAAGTCTTTTTTTTTTTTAAATAACAATTTGAAACAAATAATCTGGCCAGATATGGTGATACAGTATGACAAGGAACAGCCCCATATTTCCATTATTGTTATATATATCCCCTGGTATTACTAAAGAGAGTTCGGCTGCTGGTCAGTAAGATAAGGATCGATATAATAATCTATTTTGAGAATATCTACGAGCTTGCTTTTAAGAAAGCTTCTTGAATGATAATTTACTGTTGAAATAAGATTTCTCAAGAATATTTCCCTAGAAGCGTAAACGAGTGCGGGCGCGGTGCGGCGCGGTCGGGTGCGGGGCGAGACGGGAGCTGGCGCGACTCACGTTTCTTTACAAGTTTCTCGGAAGTAGGTATAAACAACGTCCACACTGTTTACACTGCATCTTCATCGGCCGCAAGAGAACCAACTGTGAAATCTTAACGAGGAATTCCGTCTTTTTAAGCTCTTCCGAGATTTATTACAGACTTTTTATTCGCTGTAATATAAATGCGTACTTGTTTTTTTTTCATGCAAATGTACCACTAGACAACCGGCGACGGTACATCCGGTGAATAAAGTTTATAAATGTAAGCTACAAAATTGTTTTAGAGCCTGATAAAATTGTAGAACTAAATAAAATAAAAAATAAGGTTTTTAACAGACCAATTATTTATGTTTAATTGTTACAAATGCCGATGAATTAATTTTGTGTTACGAGCAAAGAGTATAACTAATTGGGAAAAGAGTGGCTACTCACGCAAAACACTCTCGTTCACCCGAACACAACTAAAAGCATAGCCAGGTGGATGGTAGGATACTTAAAGGGCCATACATAACCTATTATAGGTATAGCTTGTATACAGGAATAGTATTATATCCCAAATTCGATTTTTGAGCCCGCAACAAATTAATTGCGCGCGAAAATTTAAAAATATTGTGTATTTTGTTACTAGTTAACCATACGATACATAGGCAGGTACTAACTGAAGTTACACAATACAATTAATTATTTTTTTACTATAGTTTTACAGTTTGTTAGCGAATGATTCAATTATGAATGAATAACAACTCTATTATGTTCAAAATACATACATTAAATTTAGTACCCCTACCGTCTACTAGGCGGCGCCACTTTCTATGTGAACCAAAATTTGACAATTGCTTGTTCTAAGTTTCCATCCCCTGGTTACGAGTACCATGTGTATTTAAGTGTCATCATTAAAACCCCTAGAATACAGAGTCCCAAACCTCCGCTATTGGAAATTGGCCTTCCAGAAATTTATGGAGAATTCGGTCTACACTCGCCACACTCTAGCCAGACGGGTTAGCGAGGGTCTTATCATTTTTTCAATGATTCCACAAGTTGGTATTCGTTGGTCGCTTTGTCGCCGAGGGAGGTACGAAAGAAAGGTGTATTTCTCATTGGTACATGCCGAGGTTTAGGATTTTAAGGAAAACGTTCTTACAACTGTGCCTAAACCGCTCTTTTTATAATACAAGTGTGTTTCGACCAAATGAACAAATTTACAAAGAAGTTTTAAAATGAAAAAAAAAAAAAAACTCGTAAACAAATGACCGTTGTCGCATGTTGTGTACAAATTGACAAACAAATATTAAATCACATAAACGTGTATACAAATAAACACGGCAGCAGTAGCTGATATACGCCTCGAAACCCCCCAGGCTTGCTTAAAACAAGCAAATACTTTGCTCACTCCACGCGTCTGTTTCACTGTCAATTTGGCGTCTCATTACCATATTATCTGCAGTCATCCGTTCTTGTTTCGAAAACTTTAAATACAATAATACTACGGTTTAAAACAGTTTTTATAGTCATACAACAGGTGATTCCTCTGCATTCTGCTTTGGTGGAAGTTCGTGATCCGAATAGAAGCCTAATTTTCGAGTATTTATTTTAAACTATCATTTTACTGTAGAGGCGACGATAGAATAATAATTTTCTGTTCTATCTTGTTTTGGTAAGAAGCCAGTGAATTGAGATTTTCGCAAATTGGTATTTACCATTTTGGCTCCTAGGCTCTATCTAACAAATGCGGATGCGACGCGATTAAGGAACGCCGATACGTTTTTGTATTGAAAAGGTTAATTAGTATATAAAAACAATTCCAAACTTAACTAATATAATGGATTAAAGTATCCTGGAGCAGCTATCAAATCATCATCATTACAGCCCCTAGAACACAGCGTCCTAGACCTCCACTGTTGGAAATGGGTCTTCCAGAACATATATCTGCAGAATTTGGCTTCACTCGCCACGCTGGCCAGACGGCTTGACGAGGATATGATGTCAATTTTTAATGACAATTTATTAACGATTCCACAAGTTGGTATTAGTGGAACCGGGACCGACAACGGCTTAACGTGCTCTCAGAGGCACGGGAACGATGGTGTTGTAACTCTATGGCAAATGTACTTAAGAAAAGTGTATTTCTCATTGGTACATGCCGGGTGGGTTTGAACCGACCTTTGAAGGATTTAAGGAACGCGTTCTTACAACCACCACCGCGCCTAAATACTAAACATTAATTCCTAAGGTAAACGCACTTACGTAATTGAGCATTTGCAGAAAACCAACCACGGCCGCAGTGAATCAATTAGAGATATCAAAAGCTTTTTGATGTAATTAAAACTCAGACTTAAAGTATCATTAAAACAAATACAAAAGCAGAATGATCTGAAACGCTGTGCGGTTTCTGTGTGCCTTGCGCTTAAGCGGTACTACTCATTAACTATTTTGGAGTATTGAATTTGTTATCGTAACTCGATGATAACCCCAAATAAAATTATTATACACAAGCAATAAACTCATATTTGTATCATCGGATGATATTTTTAAATTGCCTAATTACGGTGTTGACCTCCTAATCGGCTCAATTACAGTGATTTAATAAGCAAACGATATATATTGTTACACTAAACTACTTGAGTAGTGCTACTTAAGTAGCGTTTACGCGGCGAACGAGTGCCTTCACTCGTATCCACGACTCAGACTTAGCTGTAAAGGCACACAAGGTTTTAGTCCGTAGGCGCATTGAAGTCTCCTTATGAGACCCCACGGTGATTCGGGTAAGCGACCACCTCGCGGGCGGTGGCCCTTCAGGCTGTGGTCGTATAGTTAGACGATTTTGCGATTGCAACTTAAAAAAAATAAATAAAAAAAAACATCAGATAAGGCCGAATTTATGCATATACATAGATATATTAAAAGTGGCTAAATGAATCCGCTTCTTTCAAACATAAATAAAAAATAATATGGTTTCTGACCAACTCGAAAAGGATACGATCGTGATGATACTTTACTTATATAAACTCAAGCTATAATAAACCTTAAATAAGTAAAACATGTCCTCCGTAAGAATATTATTAAATTGTAGAAAGATTTATGTGACATCGAGAGGGTCCTAAGAAGATTGTCCAAAAAGTGATATTTATAGATAACATAGAGATAAGACATGACATAGGAACTGTGTAGAACAAATTTCTTATCAGTATTACGTCTTCGTGTGCGAAGACGAAAACGAAATATACAGGTCAACGTTCCATGATAATAATGCTACTCACGAGCACAATATAACTTCATTTATGAAATAATATATCAACTCACAAAAATTTAAAACTTATCGTACACCCATAAAGTTCAATTTACCTAGTATAAATTGGAAAGAAGCGGTCCACTAAAAATGTGGTAAAGTGTAATGACAGTGATCGATTGAGAAGACTAGCTTAAGCAAACATTTTCATACAGGGCTTCGAGTTGGTAAAATCTTGTGCAGACGGATGGGTAGTACTGGTTTGTCAGGTTAAGACAGATTATAATAAGCGAAGTAGTGTCTAACTTGTTTGCTCAGCCATGAGAAAAACATAATTACACACTTTTTCAGAATTCATATTACAAGCATTGTGGCGCAAGTCAGTTTCTTTAAGCAGACACGTTATTTAAAAAATCCCTTAACTAAAATAAACTTGAAATTTCGATGTAAACTTGATTATGCTCGGCTAAGCCAGCGTATTTCTAACAACAAAGCTAATAACATATAAATTCATCTATAATGTGGGAAATTTAACAGTTGTGGATGAAGAAACGTATTGCAGGCGATGACCACCGTAATAATAAGTCTTATATAAAACAAAGAAAGAAAGAAAAAAAGTTGATTTGTAACAAAAAGAAAATACATCCATACAAGGTGTATTTTTTTTAAATACAACAAGTTTGTGTGGTGACAAATAGGGAATTAGCAGCAACAGCACATGTGGACATAGCTCCATCCCTAGGTTCAAGGAGTATCTCTACATGTAGGCGTAAATACAAGACAAATAGACCGATAGACAGTAGTTAAAGAATTGACGATGAACAAATAACAGATGACAAACAGACTATAAAAGCATCACATTTATAATATTATATAAATTTGTGGATGAAGAAAGTACAAATTGGAGACGGACATGTAATACTTGTATTAGAGCCTAAAGATGTTATTGACCTGTTCTCAACAACATCGTTAAATGCTTGCTTTGAACTTTGACCGAGCAATAATAATCTGTATTTGAAAACATTGGGCGTAGTCGCATGTAAACAAATCGTATCAGATATTACTATAATTGAGCTTTTAATTTGTAAGTCCAATCTATAAAACTTGTAAGTACATAGGCCCTACCAGCCAGCTCCTTTGCGAGGTAAGCAGAGAATATTAAGCGCATTTGTCACGGTCAACGCATACCACTTTTGCTTCGACGACATTTATTAACCTTTTCAAAGATACCCTTTTGTTTCGAAGACTCATTACTGCACCTTCTGCGAGTGTTTTAATTTATATCTGGTTATAATCTTTAGTCACTCATCCTTTCTACATACCCGAACCATCGGAGTATGCCTTTCCTTATTTTTGCTCCTATGCTTTCTTTCATACCCTTTTACGTATTTTACGCCGGTACACCAGAGTAACGCCGCATATTCGACGCAGCGACCTCATTTCAACCGCATCAACGCTAATATCATGCTTATTCTGACATATCCATGTCTCGCTTCCATATATCAGTGTTGATACCAACCATCAAATGGATTAGAATGATTAATGATCATTTATCATAATTATTATTTTAATTAAATTAAAATTCAATTAAATAAATAAAACTCTGGTTGAAGATTGAGTCAGTTTACGCAATAAAAAGGCATGTATGAAAAATGAGTGTCGACGATGCGATGTGCTGATCGTGACAAACGGCGCTCAATTGTCATTGCCTACCGCGCAAGAACACTGGATTGAAGATATGTACTCGTAATTTATTTTATTGTGACAACGAATAGTAATTTTCAATATATTACAAAGCCGAAATAATATCAAGAAGACCTTGAGTGTAAAAAAATACACAAGTACCTACACAATATTTACGATAAACGAAATATAAACATTTCGAAATGTGTTTTTTTCATTTACAATTTGAGAAATACAAATAAGTAAAAAAGATGATTATCAAATCAAATGAAAAACATTAAATAATAATAATAATAATACAGATATAAACACCTTTACATTATTAAGACTTTGATAATATAATTATGTAAAATTAAGTCAATTTAAAATTTGTTGACACTAAAATGAAATTAAATGTAGAGTAGTAGAATAATACCATAAAAATACGACTAACAAATAAGTTGCTCTGTATGTAAAAACATTTTTATTAGATAAAATTATACGAATACACTGTGGAAGTGATATTTCTGTTGTATATTGATCAAAATAAATGTTTTATTTTATTACCTAACCCTAAAAGTATCATCATTATCATCATAATTATCAGCTTGTGTCTCTCCACTGCTGGATATAGGCCTCCCCCAGGGCTCGCCATTACACACGATCTTCCATCTCCCTCATCCAGCCCCCACCAGCGACCTTTTTCAGGTCATCCGTCCATCTGGCGGGGGGTCGCCCCACTCTGCGTCTTCCCGTATGTGATCACCATTCCAGAGCCCGAACAGTCATCGGTTCTGCGACAGACATGTCCGGACCTTTACCACTTCAGCTTACTAAATATGAAGGCTATGCGGTAACTTTGGTTCTCTGACGGATGTCAACTTTTCGGACTTTAGCCATTAAAGAAATACTGAGCGAGCGACCTTAAACTTGTGGACCAGACCCACTCTACGACAATACTGAAAGAACGCACTACTGGTTGAAAACTTTCATCTTCAAACACTGTGGTATGTCCGATAACAAGATGTTGCGCAACTTTCCGAATGCTGTCCATCCTAGCTAATTGCGTCTATCGGCTTCTTTTGCTAAAGTTGGCTACGCTACTAATTCTATAGTCTGAATATATATAAGTGTATAGTAAAAAATATATAATAAATAATTTAAAGTAGAAAGAGAGATAATTTAAAAGAGAAATAAACCGGCCAGCCCTCTTGTTACCAGAGGATATTTTTTGTACAAATTGTTTCATAACTTAATCCATCCAATTATTATAGCCGGTAATTAATCTATGATAATGTTTCTAAGAGAACAATATCGAAACGTTGTTTTACAACCTTGTTCTACAAGTTTGAAATTGTGTAAAGTTTTATCACGTTTACATTGTGTTCAAACAATACCGAACATCTGTTATATTAAATCTAGGTGTATACTTTTTAACAACTTTAATTTAACTAAGAATATTTATGACATGAACTAGCGGCAAGGTTTACATTTTGTAGGTAACAAACATTGTATTATGTATTAAAATAAACTTTCTTTCACAAAAATAGCATTATTTATAGTAAGAATTAAGTCCTATGAAATCCAAAGCCTTTGGGTTTATGAGTGATTGTAAAGACAATTTATGAGCTAATACATTACAATAGCGGTATCTTTGAGGTAATTCACCCGTTCACGAAACCCACATTGTTGTTCCAGCTATGGTACTCGTATAACCCATTTTGCCTAGAAACTGGTGAATTATGCAATAAATCCTGCACGCCTGACGGTACACTTGATATAAATCCATAGAATTTTTAATCATATTTTATGGAACATTCTCTTACATTTTAGTTTAAATATTAACATTGTAACCGTCTTTCTCTTATTTCTTTTTTCATAATGAAAATGTCATTGACAAAAACTGTTACATTGGGTTAGGAAAGAATAACAAATTTGAACAACCTGACCATCTTTTTAGCACCTCGTTTGCAATATTTGTTAAACGATCATCAACTTTAAAAAGTTGTTCCTGCCGGCGTGATCTCTGTGTAACTATTGACTTATACTAGGAGCGACTAAAGGATTCTTCTCGAAGTCGTGCACTTCCAATCAAAAAAGCTAACATCAGTTTCTGTTATAGAAGAAGCTGTCAGCGGACGTGAAGTGCTAACGGAGACAAATGAACTGGTTCATGCAGAAAACCGTCACTGTCTGTAAATATGGGTCCAGCAAATGTAGACCTTGTATTGATGGCATAAAGTAAGAACGTAACGGCATAGATAAGAGGTTTAGTTGCTGTCGGCGCATTGCTTTGCATTCTATTGCAGCCACAACGAGGCGCTCGGTGAGACATTTGACACGTCCCCGACGACATTAATATGTGTGTGTGAACTGTAAACCGGAGCGAAATACAAGTGGCACTCGCATCCTTTTACAAACAACTATTGGACATGCACCACTAATTAAACTCCAATTCTTTGTGCATTTTGCATATACTTACCGCACCGTATTTTTACATTGCTAAGGATTAGTCAATTATCCGTATTGTTCTTTAAGATATCTCGAAATGAGCACTTTCACAAATCATCAAACCCATTTAAATTCCCTTTCGCTTCGTTTATTAATTACACGGTGAGTCTGCGCCCCCACCCGCGACCCAGCCACCCTTCACTAAAGCCAATAACTTGTTTATCGCGCGACTGCGGAAACTAGATCCCTAACTCCGATCGGAAAATATCCTTCGAATTTCCGTCGCGCGTTTAACGCGTTAATTTATACGCCCTAAACTGTCGAAGTTTGGACTGGAAGAATAATTAAGGATATCCGTTAACCGAACGACGTATAGATTTATTATTATAAATTACTTTTAGAAAGGAGTACGTAGAACCTTGAAACCTTTTAAAGATCAATTTGCGTATTCAATGGTAACTAAAATAGCTTTTATCACAACACTAAACTGTAATCGGAATTCGGCAGCAGTCGGATTCTATTTCTTTAATCAATTTATTTTTCTAAGAGAGGCGAAATATTTGGCAACAAAATTTTATAGCTTCAATTTATATACTTTACCAAGTAAGAAACACATCTAACACACTTTATTTCTTGCAGATATTTCTTTAATCACAAACCTTAGATTGTCAATACGATTGCACGAAAATGTCCGTTATAGTTACGGTGGTGGCTCGGTTGTAAGAAGGCGTACCTTAAATTCTACAAAGGTCGGTTCAAACCCACCCGGCATGTACCAATGAGAAATACACTTTTCTTACGTATATTTCTCATAGATTCACAACACCATCGTGCCCGTGCCTCGGAGAGCACGTTAAGCCGTCGGTCCTGGTTTCACTAATACCAACTTGTAAAATCGTTAATAAATTGTCATAATAAATTGCATCATATCCTCGCCAAGCCGTCTGGCCAGCGTGGCGAGTGTAGGCCGAATTCTCCAGATATATGTTCTGGAAGGCCCAACTCCAGCAGTGGAGGTCTAGGACACTGTGTTCTAGGGGCTGTAATGAATGAAAATACAAATATTACCTCTAATTGACATTAACAGATAGACTTAGGATTGTTTGGAAAGTTTAAGGATTCCTAAAAAAGAGAATCTGGCTGCTGGTGTATTTCATATTTGCAGCGGGAGACAGGGAGGCGCGCTGTACGTCTGAGAAGGAGTCAAGCTTCCGCACCGCCCGGTGATTGCTTTCTCAGCCTCCTGCGCAACCCGTCTAACTCAATAATGTGCGGGAATATATCGAATGAAAGTTGCTCTGACTAGACGACAATCTTAACGGAGAACGTAAAGGGTCGCTACTGTCATATGTGATTACCACTTTCGTCCTATTTCGTTTTTATTTTCGAGAGCCTATTGTTTTATTTTATGAAAAAAATCATTAATTAATACCTACGCTTACACATAATTATATAATCATTTATTAAGGAAGACTTTTGGTCCCAATAAACGTTTTTGTAACTATGTACCTATAGATTAATGATACCCAATCATTACATACTTAACCCAGAGAACTATTTAATTGATCTCAATCATGACACGGCCACCAACCCGCACTAATTTAGCGTGGTAAATTTTTGCCTGATCACCCCTGTTATTGTTGTCTTTTACAGTATCAGCAGCTCGCAAGTGTAACTGGTTCGAAAAGTATTCTGTATTACTACGTATTTGTGTGATTATATATTTATATATCGGTGTATTTAGTAATTATAAACTGACAGTGGGTTTGGTCCACAAATTCAATGTCACTCAGCGAGCTATGAATTTGTGGACCTATGCTTGGTATTTTCTTTGATGGAAAGAATTCTAAACACTGATATTCGTAGCTTTTTAAATTAGCAAGCTGAAGTAGGCCTGAGACATCTGCCGCAGAACCAACGAACGATGGGGCAAACTAAATATATTTTTTATATTAGCTTGACATTTGTTCTCACGCCAACCTGATGGTAAGTGGCGCACGAGGTCCAAGAATGTTAGAAACTGGAATGAGATACTCATGACTAATATCAGTCCCTAACACTATGCCGGCTTGACTATTAATTTAGCTATTAAAATAATATCTAAAATTACAATGGTTCTAAACTTTATATTGCATATTAATACCCGTAAATACAGATGTGGCGCTCTGTAACCATTTTAGGTAAAAATATATTGTTTTTTATTAAGGAGTGTAACCTACTCTTGATATCGATTTGATGCAAGTGCAACTGCAATTTTGTTAAATTCTTGTTAAAATTGATGTTTTTGTTTTTACTATTTGTCTGTTGATTTTTATAAATTAGTGATTCATGATCATGGTGCCTGTATACACTTTTTTAGTTTATTTACATTGTGTCTTAAGGCTGCTGAATAGAGCTTTAAAAGTTTGACTCACAATATTAAAAATAAATTATAACTGAAAGCTCACATTAATACAACAATTAAAATAAAACTTGATCTACTGTAAAAGATAATGTAACTTGAGTTCATACATTTACTTTGGACAGGTTTAAACAGCTTTTAATCTCACATAAACACGTGTTATGTTCGTACGTTACGATTCACCATGAAAAACTACTCACGTTCTCGGTTTTACGGAAGACGACATGTCAAAAACAAGCATGCGTAAAACAAAACATCAATCATCATTGTGCTTTATTTTTGGACACAACTTTGTCCTCGGACGTACGTATTTTATTTCTAGAAACACGACAATAGACGTCGCGGATGACGATTTAGTTAATAAGTATTTCTATTCAAATGACACAGTATAAGGTCTCTGAACTTGGTTGACAATGGGTGTAATTGAAATTGTACGAGTTGATTCGGGACCGCTGACCAATCCTATAAACAATAATAATTTGTACCAATAAATGCATTGGCTTAAACATTGTTTGTTCTTATTTATATTCATACTATTCAAACTTTTGCGCGAAATATTAGTAGTTTTTTTTACAATTTAACCAGCCGCTATAAAGAAATTTGTGGCCCGATATTAACGAGGACTACACCTGCGCAGCTCCAGTCGCTTTCGTGACCACGTTTGATGCAAGACCGAAACATCGCATCGTGAGAAAATTATCTAAGGTGAATCGCGTGAGACCCGTTTAATTACAAAATCGATTATTTGTCACTAACGCCTAATTTAAAATGAAATTTTATATCTGGCCTGTGTTTTCACTGCGGATGGGAAGTATGATAGGGATGTTGAAAGAAGAGTTAACGCGGGAAATAGTGTTAACGGTGCCCTGGGGTCACTGATCGGCAGTCAAAATGTCAGTGGTAAAGCTCGGCTTGCCATACACAATCCTGTATGGAAGGGAGTCGTGGATATGTCAAAATACGCATGAGAGTAGGGTTAATGCAGTAGAAATTAGGTTGTTGCGTCGGATATGCGGCGTCACTTTGGCGGACCGCATACGTAATGTCGAAATACGGAAAAAAGTAGGTATAAAAGAAAGCATAGGGACAAAAATAATGCATGCTACGAAGGTTCAGGCATGTTGAAAGAGAAAGATTGACGAACTAGGTATATAATGCGAAAGTTGTGGGTTATAGAGGCCCTGGCAGACCTAGACTCACATATCACGATCAAATAAATAATACACTGGCCGAAGGTGCATTAAAAAGCCTTCGTAACAAAAGAGCATGTATGAAGAGATTGATGAATGTCGATGAAGCGAAAGAGGTATTTCGTGATCGTGTCAAGTGGCGCTTAATTGTCTCTGCCTACCCCGCATGGGATCTAGCGTAAAGATATGTATGTATGTAACGCGTAATTGCCTGTAATTTAACATTAACTATTATGCTTACAATGTATTAAAGAGCGGTTGTGTAAATCTTTTTACAAATGCGAATAAATTTCAGCTTAAAATCTATTTGGATCATGATATAGAGTCATAATGGCACAATAATACGATTACACAGTTGTGTCTGATAAATAAAGTGTAATAAATGAGCAACTGAAGGTCTTCGGCTTATCCTTTCCACAAAGTCGGCGAACATATTTCTAAGGCTTGGATTTGGGCCAGATTTTAATAACAATCTGTACATGCATATGTCCAGCTGTCTTTCTGCACTTTCTACTATCGTAAATAGGATAACTATGATCCTATCATTGACTTCATGTAAAGAACAGCATGAATTGTTACTCACATGATTACACACCAAGTTTTATTTTGCTATTTTGTTCATTCAGTCTGGACAGTGTGAACTAGACATTTTTATGCCACATAACTTCATAATCTATTTCTTTAAGCGTAAACGTTAAAAAAGTAAAATTTTATTATGAAACCACGGTTTTAAAGAAGCGGATTGAAAAATTTAGCCAACATTACTATAGGCACATGATGACAGGTGGCAATCTTGTTGATTGTCGATGTCTCTAGCGTACCAGATTAGCGAATAAAATACACAAATACATTAAATAAATTATTGTATTCGGACTAAGAATCGAACCCGGTGGTACCTCTGCGTTTAAATTTGCGGTCTTAACCGCTAGACCAAAAGTAAAATTAACCTATCATTACGTCTGTATTCCTTATGGGGTGGTCAAAAGCCTCGCTTTTTTAAGGAGCGAGTTCACATTTAGCCAATTTTACTACAGGCCCATCATGACAAGTGGCAAGCTCGTTAATGTCTCAAGCGTATCAAACTCGAGAAATATCACAAATAAATGATTGTGTCTCGAACCCGAGTCTAAATTCACGGACTTTCACGCTAGACGACAGAGTTAAATTGTCAAAATAGTCGATTCCTTTATTCACTGTCAGTTTTATAGAGGTAGGTAAAAATGTGCAGCCATATCCGGGTATAGCCGAACATAAAAAATACCATACGAATATCAACTTTAATAATAAATAAACAGAATCTGACTATAGGTAAATGTAAACTAGAAAATATTGTTACATTTTGACTGCATAATATTATAGATTATATAAAGTTATTTATTGCATACAAAATATACAATATAAAATGATACCATAACATAATACCATTAAGGTATTCTCTTCAGCTAACGTTTAGGAGAGTACATAGTACTAAGGCCATGGTGACTGATTCCAAGAGGCCCAGGTGCGAACCCCGATGCACGAATAATAAATACTTAGATGGGTTTTTCTTACGCACATTAACGTGTCGTCGTTATAAATCTATGTCCTGCAACAAGTTTAATAACAAACATTAGAAATCCACATAATTTATTAGACAGCTCTCTATATTGTACTGACAACTTCCCACGTGGCATTACGTTTTATTTGTCCACGGTCCGACATTTATTTGAATACTTTATTGCACTTTATTTTTAGTGACTTAAAATGCCTGTATATCAAGTAGAGATCTAGAGTGGAGACTACGTACGGGAAGACGGAGGGACGAATGATCTGGAAGTCATTTCTGGTGGGGGTTGAATGAGGGTCTATAGGCTCGTATTACCTACCTACTATATTACACAACATTGATTATTTAGTTATATTCGGTCAAAGTGAGCGGTAGACGAAGTAAATTTAAGAATCTCTGGTCTAGACCGACTACTACTTAACCCTGGAGGCAGTGTGCAGTGTTCACAGAGTTCGAGCTTCAGTGGATAAAGGACCATAGCGATTCACTGGGATGCAATGATGCGGCCGATGAACTAGTCAGACAGGGGTCATCTTTAACACTAACAGGCCCAGTACTGAAAATCCCCCTACCGTTTTAGTTTATACGAAACTGGCTCCGCCAAAGAACGGATAAACTGCACGAGCAGATTTGATCATCGGCGACGATACAGACAGTCTAGGGAAGCCCTTCCCAACCCTGAGAGGTACCTAACACCTTTTTTTCTTCATCTTTTAAGCCAAGCTCAATACAATGGTAGGGGCGATGACGGGGCACTCTGCCTCAAACAGACATTTATACACTATGAATATTACAGATAGCCCACTGGGTAGAGGATGCATACCACTGGAGGAGAAGGCCACGGATGTACTTTGGAGTGCTTTAATGTGACTACACCCAGAGCGAGGTTCTTTCAGACTGCCAGGACTCTCCCAGTCTTCCGGTCTTCAAAACGTGAAGGGTCTCCTGGCCTTCCTGCACGAGATAGGTTGGTCACGCTAAACGGTCTAAAGGAGACTAAATGCGGAAAATACCCAGCCTATACTACTACTAATACTCTTGGTATATGTACAACTACATACATATATGTATCTATAAAGCTTTTTGTTAAAATGGCTATTTGATGAAGGTTTCTATCCTTGGATTTTGCGGCTTATTCACAAATATGGACGAGGAATATAAAATTCCAACATAACAATTCTCCGAATTTAGATAGGATATCGTAGTGATAAAGATGATGAATATTTTAGCATAGCTATATTCTTTAGATAAGGTTTTATATTTAATAAAATTTGCTGTCACAATGTCCGTAATGAGCTACAGCATCCATACTGACGATAACGCCATCGGATTTCACACAGAGCAAATAAATAAACACCGTTTTGTTTTCGCAATAATTTGTATAATTTTATCAGCCATTTGCAGCGCATTAAAACAAGCATTTTAACATTAATTATGAAACCTCAATAGTTATTTTAAAAACCGAAATTCATAAAGCAACATTTTTGTTAGGAATTTCAGCATCGGCTTCACCGCAAACGTATAACGCAGCGGACAGTTAAAACCGGTAATATTTATAAATAAGACCGCAGTGTCGGTTAAGGTTAACGTCGACTAATCTGTACGCAGTCAAAGGATTTCCGAATTTATTAACATCATTTATTTTTCTGTTTTGTAGTGATTTAATTGAAAAAATCGAGTAAGAACGAGAGACAGCACTAGTCTATGCGACTGTGAAGCGAGATATAGCATCGCAGTTTTTGGTTGCTTTTCAATTAATTGTGAATATATTATTTATAAATCAATAAGGTCTTTTAATAGTAGCGTTTTGTCTCCATTACGTTTTTAAAATGGTAGGTTTAAAATAAGAATAGCAAATTGTTACATTTAGTAAAATTGTTTTTTTTTAGTTATATTTTATTTCTTAAATAGCAAAATTATTGTAAGCCCTGTCCCGGGGTAAATTGTGAGAACTCTTATGTTACCAAAAATTTACGAATAACCACAATTTATGACAATAAATGTATTTTGTATTTTGGTTAATGGACAGTCGATCGATTCTCAAATATGCGATGTCATACCAAACATTTTATGCTTCATTATTTTCTTTGATGTTTTGAATAATGAGAATATGGTTATGGATTTTGTGTTTTCTTTCTTGTTTAGTTTTGTTTTTTATTTTGTGTATCACTTATTTTTTTCTCCGAATAAATAAATAGATACGACATATGTAGTCACCGATTAGGGCTTTATTTTATATTATAAATGTATATACGAGATGACTTTGTATGGTTTGTTTTTACGTTAGACTAATATGTTATTCTATTGATAGAAACAACTTTTTCTAAGAAACCATATGTCGGAAATGACAAAAATAAAAAAAGGCTTTTTCATACAAACTGTTAATTTTAAAATTGCCATTTGTATGGAGAAGCCAAAGAAAATTGTCATTGTATGCTTTTATCATACATCGTAATTACATTTTAATCTAACGTAAGACCATACATATTCACCTAGTATATTGCATTGTAATGAAAAATAGTCGGTTAACTGATAAGTTTTAGAATTTACGCCGAATAATAATATTAATATTAAGAATAAGGGTAACTATGTCACAGTCACTTTTTTTTTTATTACTATAAATAAATCAAACATAGCCTGTACTTCCGACCAATTGGACATATACCTTAAATTGTCACGAGAAAAGCAGTTGTTAAATCTCAACATGCTCTAATTCAAATGTCGAGTTTCACTTGTCCGAAAGATCAATTAACGTATTAACAGGAATTTTTATTTTATTGAAATGACAAAAATAAAAAAGGCTTTTTCATAGAAACTGTTAATTTTTAAATGGCCAATTTGTATGGAGAAGGCAACGAAAATTGTCATTGTGTGCTTCTATCATATATCGTAATTAATCTAACGTAAGACCATACAAATTCACCCAGTATTGTTATTTATTTTCTCCCAAAAATTAAGTATCCTAATTCAAAGGGGAAATGCTGCTAGTGTATTGGGCACCATGCCACAAGACAGCGATTTGGAGGAGCAATTTTTTTTTGTAAGTATGTATTTTTATTTTCTATGTATTATTATTATTATTATTTAGGTTAAATTTAGATGTTGTTTTAATATAGTTTATTTAATATTGTAGTTCTTTTATATTGTTTGTATATTACTTCGAATAAAAATTTACCACGATATACTTATCAATATTTTTAAATTCGTATTTTTTTTTTAAATATAGGCTATAAACGATCATTATAATACGATACGATACATTTAAAGTAAGCATAATACTAGACAAATTCCAAGCACGCTTCCTAAATCTCAACCTTAGTAAATATCAGATAAAAATATAGAGATAATTCAAACCTATATATTCCTACCATCCATTCGTGAATAAGAAATGGAAATGATAATATGCTTAATTCTATGGCCATATTGGCAATGCAGACGGAGAAATGGCGCGAGCGTCTCCAAGCCATCGTATAATATTTCTACAGCTTCGGAAATATCCTAAATCCGACGTACATTGTAGACCATATTACTCTATGCACTTCCATTTGTACTTAACATGGACTTGGTAAGCCAAATTTTTGAGTTATACATTTATGAAGTAGAGAAGCGCTGTTCGAGACTTTTTAATACTTTATGGTGCCATCGATGTCGCTGCTGGTTACTAAAACCAGTTTGCTTCTGTACTAATACCGAAATGGATTACTTTTAGAGCTGTTTTGTAAAATCTTTACTTCTATATCGTGGCTACTATAACTATGCGTGTCTATATATAAATTTGAAGACTGATATCTTTTGCACGATGTAGATATTTGGAATCTCTTCCAGCCTGAGTTCTTGAAGCGAAGTATGAAAACTATCTTGTTAACAGACATGCCGTTAATGCTTAAAACTATCATCAAGACCGTATCCCTTTCAGGGTGGTCAAAAACCACGCTTTTTTAAATAAGCGGATTGACACTTTACTATATGCCCATTGTCATCGTGGCAAGCTCATCGATGTCTCTAGCGTATCAAGCTCGAGAAATACCACACAACTATAAATTTATTAAATTATTGTGTCCCGATCAAGGATCTAATCCGGTACCTACTTCCGTATCTAAATCCACGGACTTAACCGCTAGACCATGGAGACAGTTCAATTGCATCAAATATACATTTTTCACCGCGTGTTAACGATAAGTAATAAAAAACCACAAGCTTTTAAAGAAATGGTTTTACATTTAGGTAATTTTGCTATTAGCCCATCATGACAGGTGGCAAGCTCGTCGATGTCTCAAACAATACCAAAAATAAATTATCCTGACCTAAATTGTTATGACCAGAAATCGAACCTAGTACCTGCGCGTCTGAATACACGGACTTAACCGATAGAGGATAACCACGGAGGCAGTAAACGATATTGTGTCCAATATGGAAACCCTAATTGAATGTGTCCATTAACGACGCTTGAAGCATTCTCGAGCTAGCAGAAATGCACGTCTCACATAATTCACTGTCACCCGGAGCACTAAACGCCTCTCATATTTAGTTATGGAGATGAAGCTAATTACACTGATTTTCACAGTTTGCTTTATAAACTACTTGCTGTTTGACCCAATGACATTAAAGTTGCTGGGCAAAAGCCTTCAGTAGGTCGTGAAGTCGATGATGACGTCATATAACCAATGTTCATATCAGAATTCGAAGGATCATTTCTATCAAATTTCTTTAAAATCGATTAAATTAGTAGTAAGCATTAAGGCAAGACAGACATACTAGTACATACATACAGAGGAAGGGATCAATTCCTGATTTTGGTTCACATTTTTTTTTTGTGATATTTCTCGAGTTTGGTACGCTAGAGACATCGACGCGAGCTTGCCACTTGTCATGTTGGGCCTATAGTAAAGTTGGCTCAATGTGTTTCCGCTTTATTAATACAAAAATAATTTTAAAAAACATAATTTCTGATTAATCCGGAAGGGATTATTTAAGGTCGTTTTGAATGTACATATTTCTAAAATGTTAAATATATCGAACAAGGTAATGTATAAGATAAGAGCGGGCATTGGTGCCATTTTCATATACAAAGACAGGCAGACAGACAGTGGGGTTGTCCAGGCCCGGATGGCTAATGGGCCTGGCTTTAAGATGGAGAGGTTCCCCCGTTTTCCCGATAGGATCTCAGGTAATCATCAGAAGATGTTTGTTAAGTTATTTTTTACGCCGCCTATCTAGCAAAACATCTAACTTTTATAAATAACAATTTAAAAAATACATGTCCATTGAGCAATGGATTGAGGTTAAGTCAACCTTATGATTAGTGTTTTTAGAAATATAATTGTGTGCAACTATAGTAGCGCCATCTATGAACGAGGAATGGAACTTTCTCCTAATAGTCAACTGAGCTATAATAATTGGTGCCAATGTCAACCTTTCATGATTAGTTCTTTTAGACTATAAAACAGCGAATTCGAGAAAAATAATGCTTTTGTTGATGCAAACCTTTTTTGGTGGTGTTGAGTCAAGAATACACGAACCAATTTGGCGCATGAATTGTATATTTTTTACTAACAAAAACACGCCGTTAGTAATAGAAATTGATAAATAATATTCATTCATTCATTACAGCACCTAGAACAAATCATCCTAGACCTCATCTATTGGTCTTTCCAGAATATATATCTGGAAATTTTTGCCTACATTCGCCACGCTGTCGATGTCATTTTTTTATGACAATTTATTAACAATTCCACAAGTTTGTTTTAGTGAAACCGGGGCCGACGGCTTGACGTGCTCTCCGAGCCACAGAAACAGTGGTATTCTAAATTCAAATGTACGTAAGAAAAGTGTATTTCTCATTGGTACATGCCTGGGTTCGAACTTACCTTTGTAGGATTTTTAAGGAAAGCGTTCTTACAGCCGAGCCACCACCGCGATAAATAATATATGTATTGATTTAATTAATTAAAAGTAATGCCGCCAACCTTATCTAACAACCAACCTATGAGAAATAAAAAATCAGAAACCTTTCTTATCTTCCGAGAATAGTTTTTAATCAGTAGATCCATCAAATGATGCGTTCGTTCACATAGGGTTCACGTTCACTTCTTTCAAGAACTCGTAGGCATACAAGACTGGGACTAGCAATAAACGTTCGTGAGAGTATTTCCGCAAACGTAATTGCTTTTCTAGGCTTTGAATATTTCATAGAGACGCGAGTTCTAGATAGTGCGATATGCAAATGTAGGGGACGTGTCCTGTTGAAACCCGATTTCGTCGTTCCGAAGTCGTGCATCACTCTTTGGACTCAGTCTTGCTGCAGCCACACTCACACGCGAATAAAGTATGGAATAACGTGGACATTTACATGTTGAATTTTTTTTAGAAGTCATTACATATAGCTAATGTAAGGTCATAACATAATCGTAAGTTTTATTACAATATTTTTTGAAACTTTATTTTGTATAGACATAAAGCTAAAAAAGACAAAGATAACTTATTTCCAAAAGCTCAATTGATAGTCAACTGTTTCTGTGGCCTTGCGGTTAATACTTGAATGAAACTTCAGCGTCAATAAAAATATTTTAAACAGCGTCTTTATATTATTTGAAATGCGCCTTTTTCAGACATAGCGGCATCACTTATGCAAAATACATCGTTTTGGCAAGTTAAACTTAAAGTTGCTGTCTTCTCGTCTATGTGATTATATTGCCAATTTTATTTTTTTCTATGAGCATAGCATTTTTTGCTATAATATTGTGATAGTAATGTGAGGCGCGGTGGTGGCTCGGTTGAAAGAACGCGTCCCTTAAATCCTACAAAGGCCGGTTCAAACCCTCCCGGCATGTACCAATGAGAAATACACTTTTCTTAAGTTTGTCATAGATTTACAACACCACCGTTCCCGTGCCTCGGAGAGCACGTTAAGCCGTCGGTCCCGGTTCCACTAATACAAACTTGTGGAATCGTTAATAAATTGTCATAAAAATTGACATCAAATCCTCGCCAAGCCGTCTGGCCAGCGTGGCGAGTGTAAGCCAAATCCTCCAGATATATGTTCTGGAAGGCCCATCTCCAGCAGTGGAGGTCTAGGACGCTGTGTTCTAGAGGCTGTAATGATGAATGTGAGTCTGATCCACAAATTTAAGATGGCTCAGCAAGCCATGGATAGAGCTATGGATTGCGTGCAGTGGCGAGACTTGGGGGCAGGCCTATATTGAGCAATGGAGAGACACAAGCTGATGATAATGATGACAATATTCTCCAAAAGCATTGTATTTTTTTTTTTAATATCCAAGTCGAGAACCTCAAACGGCGGAAATACACTCAGCTTATTGGGAGATGTGTTTTTGCGCCGTTTGGAGTTGAAAGCGTTGTCAAAACAGCTCGTCAACACCTCGGTGGACAAGAGGGCTGGGCAATATTTGGGCCAAAGGATCAGCATTGCCATTCAACGTGGCAATGCTGCCAGTATCCTTGGCACTTTGCTCATTGGCAGCGATTTGGAGCATTTTTTTTATTTATAATAATTTTTTTTTTTTCTTTATTTTAGATTATTAGTTTTAGATGTATTTTTAATTATTCAGTTTTTTTTTTAATTAATAGTAATTTATGTTTTAAATTTGTTGTTTTTAGTTTAATTAATATAAAAATTATAAACAAACAATATCAAAAAAAAAACCGTGTGGTTCACTATATCTTATTGTTTGTTATTCTGATAATAAAGATACGGGTTTTTTTTAAATATATTTTTACAACATAAATAGAACTATTTAAACCTAGTTTATTTTTCATCAAACGCAGTGGTAATATAGTCATTTAATTAAAGACAAAGACAAGTTAATTCAATTCAAAGTGTTTTGTCTAATATTTTATTATGGGTAAATTATAGGGTAGGCATATAAATAAGGAGAACGTACGTCGATACCGCTATTCCCTTGATATGCTATTTGAGTATGCTATCAC
Source organism: Tinea semifulvella (assembly GCA_910589645.1). NCBI lineage: Eukaryota > Metazoa > Arthropoda > Insecta > Lepidoptera > Tineidae > Tinea > Tinea semifulvella. Next base: position 7,510,497 of record OU342585.1, read on the forward strand.
ATGAATAATAGAGTGTATTTAGCAGTTTATTTGCTTCATAAACTATAATTTGTAAGCTTCAGTTTTCTAAACGGTAAATAACACTTGCCCGGTTAATGGAGGCCAATTTTTGTTCTAGGTAATTGAAACAGAAATAATTGCATCTAAATTATAGAACATATTATCCCTATGATTGACTTGTCGCTTTAAGCGCTTTATTTCGATTTGAATGGTATTCATACAATACTATGGTTTTCATACAAAATTCGGTAAAAAAAAGCAAGCTTTGATTTATTTGCTTTCAAGTCCAACATATTCTTAAAAAACTTTTTATAGGCGATATCCTACAATCAAGCATTCAACTAGATTAATAGTCACATACAAAAATACTGCGAGAAACTGGCAAGCGGACCTCTACGTACATGCTATCTCTTTCTCTTAATAATGTACATCAAAGAAATAAAAGAAACATAAATGCTATTAAATATTTATTACAAAATCAACCTAATTCATTTAAACATAACTTACAAATTGCCTCGACAACTCTCTGCATTTTACCACGTCCTCATGTAGGCCGTAGTTGAATCGTACTATGCAGCAAGGAAGACGACATTCGCGGAATCTGTGTATGGTTGGGTAGGGAGAGGAGCAGAATGGTAGATGATGAGCGCCTTATTGCGCAATATATTAATAAACAAACATACAAATCCTCAGGCAGAGACAAAAGAGCGCCACTTGTCACGATTACGACATACCTCTTTCGCTTCTCCGACATTCATCAACCACTTCATACAAGCTTTTTTGTTTCGATATCTTTTTAATACACTTTCAGCTATTGATATATTTATTTGATCGTGATGGTGAGTCTTAGTCTGCCAGGGCCTCTTTTACTCACAACTTTCGCATTATAAATCTGGTTCGTCAGACTCTCATCCTTTCAAAATGCTCAAACCATCAGAGCATGCCTTTCCTTATTTTGTCCCTATGCTTTCTTTTATATTATATTAATAAAGTTATTTAGCTTTTTTATTTTTAGTTATATACTCGTAGCTATACAAGCACTTACTTCAGAAACAGAATAAAAAGCCATAACTCACTCCGTAAGTAAATATATTTATATATATCATTTTTATTTATGTATAATTTAAGTATCTATTTCTTAGTTTATGTAGGATATGATTATGCATGTATAATATATTATTATTATTCTGTGTATATATTATATTATTAATAAATTATTACTTAAATATCAAATGTCTTGTAACCTGTCTGCACCCGCTTATAACAGATCTCAGTCACAAAGGTTAGTTGGTAGAAAATGCATTTACGGCAATATACTTACTCACTTATTTTGGTTTTGTACAATAAGGAATTTATTATTATTATTATTATTATTATTATTATTAACCCCTTGTCGGTCGCAAGCCTGAGACAACATTATTTGCCTCTCTTATCCATATTTATTTATTTAATGCACTTAAAAATAGTACAGAGGCAAGCTGTAATGCCAGTAGATACACGATAGATTGCTAAGAAAATTTACTTTTCTTCCAAACTTGTATCTATTATAGATGCTTTCTCTATGTCAGTACGCCACGGGGCGTGATAAACATACCTACCGAATGTTAACCTACTGTACCAATTTTTGTAAAGTTTAGTCCAGGCATGGAGACAGGCTTTAAATTTGATGTGACGTGACATAACCAACATAATATTAAACAGCAAGTAAATTCCTAATAACATACGGATTAACTATCGTTAAAAAAATGTGGTGGTTTAGTATACCAGCCACAAGTATCACTAAAAAAACCACCACATGATCACCTAAATGTCGTAAAATATGGGGTGGCCAGTTTTTATAGACCCATCATCATTACTCATTAGTTAGAAGAACACCACGTGTTTTATGTTCATTAATTTTCTATGTGTACATTACGTGTTATTTTTTACTAAGCTAGAGTTAAGTTTAACGGCAAAACGCAATGTACAATTAATACACAAAACCCGGTGTTAAATAAGAACGCAGGTCTATAAAAAAACACAACATGTGACAAACATTTGTTACACCAATCAGAGACCCACGTGTTCTATTGAGTGACTAGGATTAATAGCATCAACTTGTTTAATTTGAACCAGATACATTAAATATATAATAAGACGGAGCATTATGCCAAACGGTATGAGAATTAAAGCTAGACCAATCGGTACAGAAATAATTTGTGTATGACAGTGCATTGCCGGGTATGGTCGTGTTCCACTAGCACTTTTAAATTGTTTTAGTTGTTTCAACGACAATATGCCGATCTGCATCTACGGAAGTGTAAAATACGTTATTCTTGGACAACAAAGAAGAACAAACTATATAGCGTAAAAAAAATGTAACAAAGTTTTTGTATGAAAATAACAACCAACAACGCCCGCACATATTGTTGTCAATTGTGCTATTAACAACATTTTCGTCTTCAAAGTAACTGTGGGGTTGTCAATTACGTTTGTCAAAATAGTAGAATTTCTATATTTACTAACTGAGATTACATCTAAATATTGCACAAAAAATTAACTTACAGTACTTACAGTCTTTTCTTGTCGAAGAACAAACCTGCTTTACACTTTCTTGGCATGTAAGTCGGAATATTGTCATTTATAAGGTCACGTCGAACACGACCTTAACCGATTTAATAATCATCCTGTTTTAATTCTCATACCGTTTGACTTCTCCCCCCGTCTTGAATATATTTATTGTCTCTGATTGACAACAAGACTGGTATTACTTTTCCATTCGTACGCAGCACTTGCTATGAGATCATCACATAAAAGTCACTCTTATTAAAGCCTTTTGCCAAACCGTGCAGCCTGTGGGTCAATTATACGCAGAAGGCATACAGCACCCTGCGTGTCCAATACAATAACGCGTTCAGGGTGCTGATGCTGATACTAGCGGAGGCGCAAATAGACGCAATCCACGCTATTATGAGGAAGCGTTGTGCCTCAATCCTTGCCCGCGTGGGGAGCAGCCCCAGCAGCATCCTGGCCGTGTGGGCTGATAGGTGAGATTCTCCGTTCTTGGGGCACTGTATAAGCCTGCAGGTCAACAGCTAACCTGAGCTCCAGAAACGGACATTTGTATATTTATATTGAATAATTTTATATTTTGACTAAAACTAGATTTTATAAGATTCTTTACACATTGTTACTAACACATAACTACGGAATTTGTTCTGAAATAAAGGTTTATTATTGTTATTATTATTATAACAGTTTAATAAGATAATATTACACTAATAGACGAAGGTAACAACTTTAAAAGTTTTAAGCGACAAAAACTAGGGTCCCCTAAATATTTAAGTATTGTGATAAGAAAATGCCTGATACGAGCGTTACATCCTGTTTTTTTTTTCGACGCAAGAATCTCACCAAAAGTCAACAGGCTTTATCTTTTTAAAAAAGTTCAGCTTTTAGATATCAACATTATTATAGATGACAAGATAACACTTAAAATTCATAGTTTAAAAAACTTGTTTATTTTAGGCGATATACAGTCTCGGAAGTTTATTACAATGTGAAGTTCCTTCCTATTCCTTTTAAAATAATTAAGACACCATTTAAAGCTAATAACATAATTACCGCGTTTGTAGAACAAAGTGCATGCTTCCTGTACAACAAGGATGCGTGTTTTGTTTAATCTATTTTGTATCGCTCCTTTTTTACCCTAGGTAAAAAGTCTAAAGCGACACTATAGTCAAAATAGGTAATTTTAAAGTTATTTTAGAAATGTATGTTTTAAGAATAAAGGCATATTTTCTTCTAATACATTAAACTTCTAAATTTCCAAAAAAATGTTGTTGCACTAATCGACTAACAACGGCATGTGTGGCGTTTTATACTCTTTAACTTTCCACTGACGATATTTTATTATGCTGACTGTACGTTCTTCATCTTTTTGTATATTAATGATCCTTAATATTTATTTATTATGAAATACTTTTAAACAAGTGAATAACATACACTTTTATTAATTAGGTGCTTTTTGTTTGTTATGGACCTTCCCATTCGATTATTAACAGCCCATAATGAGCCCAATGACAGAAAAAGCTGTTATTATAAAGTAGATATAAATAAATATATGTTTTCTTTATTACAATTTTAGCAAACATTTAGTAGACATGAGCAGGTATTGTGGGTGAGTGACCGCAAATATAAGACAAAGGCAATTACCATTAAAAAATAAAGCCAAAATCAATTAATAAACTATTTCATAGATTCTATGAGAATTGTACAGTCGGCTACACTTCGGCGTATACATAAACTTTTATTTCTTTTCAATACGTCTCAGTTTGGAACGTAAATGGGTAGTCTAATATGTCGCTGAGCACTACGAGGATAGCTTTTATATTATAGACACATAAATTTTACATTAGACCAGACCAACTAAATACGTTATGATGGCCCTAACTTTAGGACCAATATCAAATTATTTAAAACTTAAATGAACAAAGTACAGAGACGGACCTAATTTGAATTAGTAACAGGCGAAATATTGATTATGTGATCAAGTGCTATGACCGAGATATGAGCGAATTACAACTACATTAGCTAAAATAATATTGGGACAGACAGACAGTAGTCCAGGCCCGGGTGTTGAATGGGCTTCGGTTGACGACATTCAACCGTTTCTACTGCAGGACAGAATCGGGTAATAGCAGCGATGTCAATAGAGATTACGCACATAGACTCCGAAGCCATCCTCATTGGATCTACATTCCTTCAGACCTCCGGAAAATTCCTTTCTCTCCTTCAGTCTGAGTGCAGTCACACAGGAGCACTCCAACAGACCCACGACTTTGACGACCTATTTGGGTAACCATTATTATTATTATCACATCTCCTAGAACACAGCGTCCTAGACCTCCACTGTTGGAGATGGGCCTTCCAGAGCATATATCTGAACAATTTGGCATACACTCGGCACGCTGTACAGACGGGTTAGCGAGGGTTAACATACCCGCCGATAATTCATGCACACTTCTTCTATGGCGCTACTACTGAAATAAAAGTGGGGTGGAAGAAAGGAAGAAGTTCATATCAATACCGGGTGGTAATTTGAGATTAGGCAGCAAAGAAAAACTGTTCATTAATTTTGATATTTTAATTGGAAAATTAGGGCCATCATCAATAAAATTTAATAGATGGAGCAATCTTGTTATTGTCTATGCTTACTCGTACGTATAATTAAATATGAATTTCACTTGAACGTCATGATATTTTATATTGAATACAGACCGTGTATCATTAATACATGATTAAAGACCCACATGTTTCATAAATATCCTTCCTTACCAATGTTTTTAAATAATTTATTTTACCACTTATTTAAAACTTTGTTTTTTTTTTCAATTGACTTAAATAATGCATATTATTGTCTTTTAATAGTTAGTATTTATGTATGGCGCGATGGTGACTCGGTTATAAGAACGCTTTCTTTAAATCCTACAAGGTCGGTTCAAGCCCCCCCGACATGTACCAATGAGAAATACACTTTTCTTATGTATATTTGTCAATTACAACACCACCGTTCCCGTGCCTCGGAAAGCACGTTAAGCCCGTTGGTCCCGGTTCTACTAATACGGACTTGTGGAATCATTAATAAATTGTCATAAAAAAATTGACATCAAATCCTCGCCAAACCGTCTGGCCAGCGAGACGAGTGTAGGCCAAATTCTTCAGATATATGTTCTGGAAGGGCCATCTCTAATAGTGGAGGTCTAGGACTCTTTGTTCTAGGGGCTGTAATGAATAATGATGATTTATGGAAAAATAATCTACTTCATATATACATAGAAGAGCGATGTTCACCGATCTGGTGTCCCAAATAAATCAAATATACCAACAAAAGCATTGCATGGGTGGTTGGTTTGCCTAACAAAATATTTCCAAGGCAACTGTTAAAACTACGAGGATTATTAAAAAATTCTAAAGGGATTGTCCTGGCCGATTTTGTTAAAGAGAAATTACATCATATATATATATTGACAATTTTATCAACCATCTAGTTTCCGTAACACAAGCCTCGTAGCTTACCACGGAAATTAGATGGCGCTGTGTGACCTGTCTGGAAATATTTATCGTTCGATTCCTGCAGTTTCCTTAATTTTGACGTAAAAGCGACACTATCAGCTGGTTTAAAACAGGATGTTTTAATAAGCAACTGTTCCTTTCATACCTTCACTTATGACTAAGCTAACTTCCGGATACCTGGTTCACCGATCTGTTTACATTCACTCTTTCTACATGCTTGATTAGTTTTAACAGGGAATTTCACTATCCATTACTCCATTGCTAACAAATATAATTTATCGTCAACCCATAACATCCCACTGATGATCAAAATAATAGGGTTAGGCCATAATTTACTGCTTCGGCCTGGCGGACTAATGAATATTCGTCGCGATGTTCCTCGACACTGCAAAAGCGTCTATTTTGATAAAAAAAATACTATACCTGCCTATCAAAATAAATCGTGGGACTGTACTAGCAGTATAATTTCACTAAAATATCACTTATTATTTTTATACTAGCACGACATGTGACCCTGCGCCCAACTGATGATTATTGGCCCGCAAGTTCCATGAATATTAGCAACTGGAATCAGACACTCATCCCTAACACTATGCCGGCTTGACTGGGCATGACGGCAATTCAAGCCTGATCCTTAAACGTGTGGATACACTTTAATAGATTTGTCGGCACGAACGGGAAAAAAAAACTGCCTTCGTGGTCTATCGGTTAAGTCTATAGATTTAGAATTTATTACTGATATTTTTCGAATTTGGTACACAAGAAGAAGAAGAAGTGCTTGCCACTTGCCATAATAGTCCTATAGTAAAGTTGCCTAAATGTGAACCCGCTTCGTTAAAAAAACGGGTACTTTGGGAACTCGATGGGTATGTACTTGTAGGTATTCTATGACCACAAGAGAATGAAAATACGGAAGTTTTAGATTAATTATGTACGATTATTGAAGTATATTTATTAATTATATGTAGGTATATTAGTAACAATATAAGGTTGTTTTTAGTTATATGATATTAATACTTTATTATTATTATTATGGAAAGCCAAGTCATCATGTTACTAGAGATAGATAAAGACAATTTGCTTGTATATCATTTAAATTTTAGTTTATTTATCGTATAGATATATCGTATCGGAGGATACTTTCTGATCATTTCAATCAGCAGAATAAGCAATCACTTTCTATAATATTATTATACTGTTTGAGCGCGACATCAGACACTACGGCTGTTTTCGGTCTCGCGTCTCTCGTCTCCTGTCTCGGACGTAAACGCGAACTGGCTCCCAAACAAAGTCTAAAGCGGGCTCTACACGTACATTTTTATCTGACAGTTTTAACTGTACAGTTGAACTGCCAGTTATAACTGACATTCCTTGTGCCTACAGACGTTCAGTTTCATCATCAGTTCTTCAATTGTTATCAATTTTTGATTTTTTTGATTTGATTGAAGGGATTTTTGTGCTCCTAAGCGCATCGTATGTTATTAATTTTCTTCATAACGCTATCCTTTGTGCTTGTTGGCTTGATCTTCACTAACAACTTTTCATCTTTTTTTACACGTTTGTGGTAGTCTTCGGATTTTAATTTCTATAAACATGAGATCTAAGATCCATTTTTCACTATCACAAGGAGCAACAACTAACTTGGCAAAAAACACGTACGTATTGACTCTTCTGAAGTTTGAACTGAACTAACAACTTCACAGTTTTTTGCTACAGACGTTCAGTTTTAACTGCACCATCAAATGAAAATTAAATTAGGTTGTTAGTTTAACTGCACAGTTATCAGTTTATTCTACACACGCAACGATTTAACTGTGCAGTTTAACTGTACAGTTAAAACTGTCAGATACAAATGTACGAGCACGTGTAGAGCCCACTGTGTGCAATGTAGCAAGTGACGCTCGTGGTCTCATGTCTTTGTTCCCGGCGCCAACCTTTACAATATTATGGTTAGATGCTTATTTATTTACATCTCGTTTAATACTTTTAAACTCTGAGAAAACTTACCAGTGGTAACAAAAACATTTCCAATACTACTTTTAACTGTAAATCGCTGACTGAGATGCAATTACCAAGTAATTTTTATATTAGTGGGTGAAAAGGCAGCTCCTTCGAAACTTCCATTACACGGGTGAGTGGGCGCCCGCTCAGGTTAGTCCTGTAAAATCCATCCCAGCCAGAGCGCCCCTCCATTTAATAGGATATCTACTTTGATCGTAAACAGCATATATCGGCAGCTTCATCTTCAGAACCCATAATCTTACTTAAAATAATACACTTATATTATAAGGACCTGCTCAATAAATCATTATTTCTTGCCAAAAAGGATGAATATTATCTACTTATTATTAAGTTTACCAAATGATATTTTAGTTAGTAAGAGAACACAACTATGATATAATAATTATCAACCATTGAGATGCAAGTTCTGCGTATAGAGTGGGTAATCCAAACAAAAAAAAACGTATCGCAACTTCATTACAACGCGCTAAAATATTATATCGTCTAACCAAACTATTAAAATATGCAGCGGAGTTGATTGATTTTAACCTATTTTTAAGACGCAATTTTAATTGATGTTCACAATTTTGGCGTGCGATCGCAGTTTAGGCGAGACTATGATTTTGATGCCGCGACATAAAAGCACGGCGCTAATATCTGGTTTCCAATCTCGGTTCTAGTAATAGCAGTTCACTGTAACTACTGATATTAGTAACGGCAAAAATAAATTGTAGTTAGAATATTAATGTACGACCAAACCAGATATCTATATTTCGTTTTGTTTACTGGAGTGTGAATTTGGACATTAGTTCCAGTTAAGATACATTAAAATTAAAATAAGCAATTCCATATTATATTACAACATTGGGTTTGGTCATTTATATGACATGCAATCCTTGAAGGGTTGTGTACATTCGTCAAGCCCTATTCTGTTCTGCTAACCACGTAGGGATACTACTGCGGGTCTTTGATGGCTCAATCAGAAAGTTTTTAGTACTAGTTTTGGTTTATTGCAGAAGTACAAACAACAAATAATTACATGAGTGAATTTACTTTGAAAAAATGAGACAAAAATTTAATGTGTCCGCCCGGCCCGTATCTCTGAAGGGCGCCGCTCGGAGCGCTGCTGGCCCACGATCCGACGGTGGCAATGGCCGCGCGGCAATGATGTCGCTATGATCGTCACTAGGTTGGCTGTACTCACTTTAAGACCAGCAACTTGACGACAAATTAATCATATTGAGAGCCCAGTCCTCATAACAGTCAATGCTTAAAACTATAATAAAATTCAAAAAAGTGGAATAATAAAATATTAATAAATGTGCAAGATTTAGAAAAAAACACTTAAGATGTGACAAATCGTGCTCTTATTCTAAAACTATCATGCATAGCGAGACATTAATAGTTAGGTGCAAGTACAGTACTGTTTCTACTTAAGCACTATTATTACTTAAATCAAGCAACTATTCTAATAGTGAGTAATAGTAATGCTTCCTGTGGTTCCCGGGAAAGATGTATTTATGCGTGTTCCGCTTTGGGGTAGGTCCGAGGCGAGATTGATGAAGCGCTTTTTATACTTTGCCTAAACTTATCAATACAACCGTCAAAAGTTTAACTAACAAAAAGAGTGTTTAGGATTTTTTATAACTTACTACTTTTTCTGATATAAAATAACTAATTTAATGTACTAAACTAGCAATGATAGGTTGAAGAACGGTGGTAAAAAAAGGTCGCGTTTCGCTCTAAAAAATGTACCAATGACAAATAAAATTTTCTTACGTACATTATCATAGATTTATAACACCACCGTTCCCGTGCCTCGTAGAGTACGTTAACCCGTCCGTCCCAGTTCCACTAAAACCAACTCGTCTTGCTGGCGTGGCGAAAGTAAGTCAAATTCTGCAATATGTTCTGAAAGGTACATCTCCAGCAGTTAAGGTCTAGGACGTTCGTGTTGTAGAGGCTGTAATGATAATTAATAGGCAAAGTTCAAGCACGCTTCATAGATGTCATCCTGAGGAGCCGTCGATTGGGTCCCCGCGGTGCACTACACAATATTTCTCTCCGGAATCACGTCGAGCAGCTGTGTATATATGGAGTGCCTCACTTACCAAACTTCGGAAGATGGCAACTAAGGTCCTCCACCACAATTACCGCTTGCGTAACCCTGGGAAAAATATTTTTCTCCGTGAATCTAGCGTGTAGGTATAACTAGGTAGGTAGTGTTTCTCCTAAACATAGAACAAACATTTATTACTGGTAAAAATCATGTTAATTATCTTGGGTAGTGATCACTTGGGAAATTACATGCTTCATTATGGACATTAGTGAATTACTTGATTAGGTATACTAAGATTGTAGTGAAGTGAGGAATTCATAAATAGGTGTAATTGAAATACTTAAAGGGGTAATGTTGGGCAGGTGAATACATAGTACATGTTACATTTATATCTAAAACTAATCCGCTAAACGGATAACAACAAAAATATAAATAGTTGAAAATAAATCATCTAAATATCTATGACACAGTATTCTTACAGCTACACATAGTAAAACCAGGAAAAGGCGAATAATATAAAGATATGGTATAGCCACTAATTACGCAAAGTAATATAGGTACAAAACTAATAAACATCGATACTATTTGATTAACTTGAAATTGCTATTTACATACGAATCGGTCCACAACTCTTGAGAACTGGAACCAGTTCCGTACGATCTTAGCTTCCTCTCTTAAATGTTGGTAGAAGGTACTGTAAATGGAGAAAATTAAAAGTGGCTACCAATTTGTTGTCGCAGAAATATCAGAATCATCTGCTTACTTTTTTCTATTCTCAGCGACACTGAAATACCTCAATGACAAATTTTCGCTCCTCACAAGACTGCGATCTATTCCATTGCATTACTCGGGATTCATGAACGATTTATTTGTTGTAGTAGCCGCAAACCTGTGGAACAAGCTGCCGGTAGATACTCGTATAGGCCATAATCCAACCGAATCCTTTTAAAAAAAATAGTATATTCACTGTGTGTATTAATGTTATGTAATGTATGTACTTAGTGTAACAATAAAAAGTGTATACAAAGGTATTATTAGTATTTAGTTTATTATAATAGCATTTTTATTATGTAATAGTATATAGTTTATTGTTTAAATAATATTGCATACCTATTACGTAATCAGAGTCCCTAAGGTTGACTGTCAGAGAATGTCTATTACGACATTAAGTCCGCCCCTTGTATACCGCATGTAATTGTCAAAAGAGGAAATGTTTTTTTTTATTTCAGTTGTCATTGGCAGAACCCCATTTATAAATTAAAAAGTAATAAAAATCATTATCCGAAAACAAAACACTACTGTATGGTGAATGGGGCCGCGTCTGAAAAAAGGCTGGGGAATGTGATAATTTTTAATTTAAATAGCTGTTATTATTAATTGATCTCGCTCACACCAAAGGAAGGATGTCTTCCTACGAAATAGATCAAGATCGTGACTATATTTTTAAGAATTACGTCAAACAACGTACGCGCGATCGTCGACTTCTCGTACCTACTTGATTAGGCTCGGTATGAGTTGCGATATTTTCAGGAAAACTTCTCTGTGCCGTAACTAGAGATTTTAGTATTGATTAATTAAAATAATTATAACGTAGTTCTTTAATTTTATTATATATTATAATATAAAAATATTTGCTCTTTAATAAATTCCACGCGGTATATTGTGTAATAAGGTTTTAATAAATAAATAATTCCAAATGAGACGCATACAGAAACGATCGTGGCTTTTGTATTTTTAATGAGTTTACTGCATTTATCAGTCTGAAAGAGAGTTTGTAGAAAATGCCGAGGTGTATCCGGCGCGCGTGCCTCAGCGCCGGGTGAGGTCACTCGTTCACTGAGTGCACGCCAATTGAGATAATAGCCACTAATGCTGATGATTACTGACCCATTCATTGGAAACTAGCAGTAACCAACTCACTGCGTTCACAATTCACATCATTGCTATACAATTTCTATTAAATTAATGTAACGTTAAACACACATGAAAACATGCGCCGATGCAATTTGTATTTGCGTACTGTATCTTACACAGTAATACGGAGAACTCGTCGTAAAAGTCATTTTATTGACCGTAACGAGCCAATTAATTGTGAATTTAACGTTGTATTGTACTCTGATATTTAGTTGCGAAGATGCAATGAAATGTTACAGATAATATTTATGTTAAAGTATCGAATATACAAAACTTACCGCGAGTTTCTAAAGTAATGATTAAATTAACGCACATTTAACGTTTGTTTATAAGTCACTTGATTGGCTTCAATAACAAAGTGACGAGCTAACTTTAAACATGGATTAAATTAATCATAAACTGAAAAAAATGGATAAGTATTTGATGGACTGCCTCCGTGGTCTAGTGGTAACAAACGTTGCCGTGAACTCGGGAGGTCGTGGGTTCGATTCCCACCGGGGGCAAGTTGTACATTGTATAATTTGTCTCGGTCTGGGTGTTTATATGTATAATATGTATATATTTACAAAAAAAAAAGTATAATATGTAGTTTATCAACCATCTAGTTTCCGTAACACAAGCCTAGTAGCTTACCACTGAAACTAGATGGCGCTGTGTGAGCTGTCTGGAAATATTTATTTATTTATTTATTTATGTAATGGAAATCCAATAATTGATTTATTTATTTATAAATTCTTTATTGCACTTAAAAACTTAACGGTTGAGTACAAGGGCGAACTTAATGCCTCTCGGTGTTTTATACTACTAACCTTTGGTAGTGTGGTAGACGATTGAATAATAATAATTTACATACTTCTACACAAATACGAATTTAAAATTGATACATTTAACTTTATTTATATAAGAATGCATAACAAAATGAAGGAAAAATACGTATAATTTACACAACAAATAAAAAGAGACAGAGATAGATATCAGGAAGTCGAATTATATTGTTTATTTAAGAAATGGGCAATAAGGAGATTTTTAAATATATTTATTGACAGATAAATTATCCTTTATTTGTAATAAGGAGTTGTGATATTTTCTCACTACACATATATATATTATATACTTATGTGTAGTGAGAAATATTATTATATTATCGTGATAGTAATGATTTTAGTTAGTTTAACGGCAGTGTATTCGTAAGACTTATCGGCGTAAATCATAATATTAAAAATAAAGTTAAGATGATAGCTCTGGTCGTTCGTTCCACACAAAATATCCGTAAGCACGTTTTAATATTTAATTACATAAAACGTTTATTTTTTTTTGTTTTTAAAAGACCGTGTCTTGTCTTCTCCCCCGGCTAGAGAACTAGCTCTTTCTTCGCCCAAAGAATCCGTATTGCAATTCAGCGGGGAAATGTAGCCAGCGTTCTTGCCACCATTCCACGCGGACGGGGCTTATATCCCTATTCGTAGTATTATTAATAATTTTATTTTATATTGGTAAATATTTTATTCGAATAAAATAGTATATTACATCAAATATACCTATATTTTTCTCATTGTAGGTACCTACTTTAGGAAAATGTCAGTATGTCTTGGATTGCACAGAGTATTAAAATCACAGAGTATTAAACTTTTGCATCCCTCTCACTCGCACAATCCAATATAATCTGTTTTTTTTTTTGAGAAATTACGCAATAGAGGGTTTATTCACTTAATGAAGTAAAAAATAAAATTGAGTGATAATCAAGCTAGAATATTTCTAACCGTACTTTATTATTTACATACTTTAGTTGTAACTCAGGGTGCCAAGATACGTAACAGAAAACGTATTTTTTTTTGTTTAATATGAAATACTTTTAAAATATTAATAGTCAGTGTTCTTCACTAGTCACGTCAAATCTAAGATTCCTTTGGGTTATAGGAATGCAGACAATAATTGGCACGAGGTAAGTCGTAGAAATGTCAGCGCGGAGTGAATGGACTCGGGATTTTTTTTGTATATATTTCTGCATACATCCGCATGCATGTGCCAACAAATACATCGGAAACTACGTTCAAGACAATGAAGTTTTTTGCATAAAGCTTTTTGTACGAGTACACAAGGCTCATAAAAATATTTCAGCTCATCCAAAAAGAAACAACTATCTCAATTATATACAATATATTTGTGTGATAAAGCTTTATTACGACCGTAATCTATTGCGGGGTGGTCAGATTAAAAAAAAATATTTTGAGGAGCGTGTTCATATTTAGACAACTTTACTATAGGATCAAACACGAAAGAACTGGCATATATGTTTTTGTGTTCTCGACTAGAAATCGAACCCGGTAATTCATACATAAATGTCTTAACCACTAGACCACGAAGAACAAAAAACCTTTTGCAATTTAGTAATTTATCGGTAAACACGAGCAGAGATATTGTCGGAAAGAGTTAGTTTCAACTGGTCCAAGAATAGAACAACAAAGTGGATTATCGATTACCAGAGATTATTGACTCGAACAAAACTGCACTTATTTCGCTCACATCGGCATGACTTATTTTTACTGTACTACCATATAAAAATTTACAAATATAATACTACAATATCAAAAAACGCTGAATGTTAGTTAGTTTACGCAAAAAGTACTGTACGGATTTTGATAAACCTTTACAGTAACATAGCTTATACATCAAAATTACATTTAGACTAATCATCTGATCAAGACATGTAACGGCTATATACAGAGTGTTCCATAAGTCAACGTCAAACAGGAAATGGTTGATTATGCCAAAAAATATCCTAAAAGTTAAGAAAATGTCTTAGAATATGGGTGATAAACTTAGACAGTCTTTAATTTGTTTTAAATACCTATCTTAATTTTTTTTTAATATAATTTTCTTCTAGTCTAGACAGTTATGGTCGTGTTTAACGTGTATTTTCAAATTTATTATTTTGTAAAGTTAGATTTGTTTCCTAGTGGTGGTTAGTGGCGCAATAATTAATGTTACAAACATTTTCTGTGAAAATGGCAAACAATGCCTACTCTATCTTATATTTGATCTCTTTGGTTAGGATCCAAAAATGTACCTAGAGATATGACTTCATAGTCTAAGCACGAACTATGACCCCACGACAGCCTAAACAGAGCCAAGCTCACTAGTCACTCTGAATATGGCACATAGCCCACTGTGTAGGTAAGAGGATGCATGGTATAGGAGGAGGCGGCGCGCATCTTCGTATGGAGTGTTCCAGTGTGGCTGCACCCGTACGGAGGTTCCACCAGACTGCGAGGACTCTTCCGGAGATCTGCAGGAACGTTACGGGTCTCCTGGCCTTCTTGGAGGAAATAGCTACATTAGTGGGGCCCAGGTCACGCAAAATGCTCTCAAGGAGACTAATTGCGGAGAATGCCTAGCCTTATCTATCATATACATATGACCCCACGACTCCTACTACCTACTACTTAAAAATATATTATTTGATTTAATTTTATTTATAATCGATAATATTCATAAATAACATGGCAAATGGTCACGGGCAAATAGATTAATCATGTGTAATTGGATTAGTAATGGCAAAGACAGCTAAAGGGTATCGCAGGCCATGTTGGACGCATGCAACTGGCACAAAGGTCGGCTTCGCTGAATGCATAATATCTGATTGTCATGGTACAAACGGATGTAGAATCAACTCAAGCTACGGCTAGATTACCTGCTATTACCAATGACAACTAAAGTATCGTTACGACCGTAATTCTATGCAAAAAAAACCATGCTGGACCTTTTATAAACCTATTTAGAATCACGTTGCGTCGCATTGGTGAAGTTTAGTTTAGTTCTAGTTTAAGTTTTTTTTTTATTATGTTATTAATTAATAACATAATAAATGGTATAAATTTGAGTTCATTATAAAAATATAAAGTAGTAACATCTAGAAACAAACTACGCGCATGATAAGTGATGCCGGTTTACTGAGCCATAACGGCTCGGTCACTGAAGAAATATTTTTATTTGATTACGATGGTTTCTGTGCATTTTATGGGTGTCACAATGCATCGTAAAAACTAAATAAATGTTCTAATAATATAACGCTATACGCACACATAAACTATTATTAGTCATTTTTTTTAATGTTTAACTACCGGTCTCTGGTGTGGGATGCGACGTGTGTAGACACGTTAGCTCCATCTCACATCCAGGCGACCTCGTCAGGCGCGGGGAGAGCGGCGTTTTCTGCGGAGAACCTCAAATTGCGCAAATATGCCAACCTTGGTGCCGGTTACGAATTTGCGCTGCTTGGGGTCGAGACGATGGGCCCATGGGGACCGTCGGCGAGGCGCTTGGCCAACGAGTTGTCAAAGCGGCTGACAAAAAAGTCTGGAGACAGGAAGGCTGGCAATTATTTCTGCCAACTGCCAGTCTCCTAGGGACTATCTCGGATGGGACGTCTCTAAAGGCCTTTTTTTATTTATAGTTTAGTTTATTTTTAATTTTATTATTTAGATAGCTTTTTTTGACAAGGCCATTTTACAGCCGTATAATTTTGTTTTATTTAAATATTAATGTTTCTTTTTGATTTTATTTTGCTTTTGTTATATTTCCTTTGACACTGCTTTAACCTGCAGTTCTGTTCCTTGCCTTATAGCACTCTCCAGGCAGGACAAATGTGTTGTACTTGTGTTTGTAACCTTAGACTTAGCCGAATTCCGGTGGGAATGTATGGCGGTACGTAAAGAATAAGAATAAGAATTTATATTTAATTTATATTAATTAACTTTGAATAATACTTTTTTATTTAGTTATTACTTTTTTATTTTCCTTAAATAAAAAAAAAATAAACTTTTTTATACGCCAAGGTTGGGTACCGGTTACGAATTTGCACCGTTTGGGGTCGAGACGATGGGCCCATGGCGCTGACAGAAAGGTCTGGAGACAGGAAGACTGGCAATTATTTCTGCCAACGTATTAGCCTCGCTATACAGAGGGCAAATGTTGCCAGTTTCATTCGGACTATCTCGGATGGGAAGTCATTAAAAGACATTTTTTATTTATAGTTTAGTTTATTTTTAATTTTATTATTAAGGTAGCTTTTAATTTATATTTAATGTATATTAATTTACTTCGAATAAAACTACCGTTCTATGCGTTAATTTTCTAAGGTTATAGGTAGTTTGTATTTTAATTGTCCCTTTATAATGATCATTAAAGTGTGTCATCCGTCCTTTTACAAAACTACAATGTTGATGTTGCTTTGCTCTCAAACGATGCGTATCCGGTTTATAGTGGAGCGGTGTGTTTAATGTCATCCCACTCATCATCTGCTGCGACTAACTTTGTGAGACTATTTCTTGATGTGGCATCTTACAGACAGAAACTGTCGCGTGCTCTTTCAACTAATGCAATTTGCGTTTCCAAGCGAATCCTAGCATACCCGTATCTAGCTGTTTCGTGTAACACTAGTAGAGCTATTTCTAAATTGAATTCAAGCTCTATATTTTACTTAGAATATTCTGTATTTGCACATTGTTATTAATATAATAATATAAATATATAATAATAAAAATTACCTACTCGTAACAATCTATATCACGGGTTCCCAAACTTTTTCGGCGGCGGCGCACTTTTCGGTCTCAGTGCCCTAGCAATACGAGTACAATGACAACTTAATCAGTCTAGTTTCCTGATATATTTTTTCTTCGTTTTTTAATTAGTTCTATATTTATTTTTATTACTGTTTCATTAAATTTAAATGTCGGCTATGGTATAATAACCATTTTCTGAACCATAGACATTTTGTCATATATCCTTGTTTTATTTTTAAGTTTATTATTTTTATTTTTCTATGTTAAAACGCGAGAATCGGGGCCCAGGGCGTCGCGACGCACAGTTTGGGAACCCCTGATCTATAATTTTTAATAAACAGCTTGCTTGGGTCAATTTTCTATCTGTCATTTTAGTCGCCACTCTTACCCCACGGGCTGAGAGAGAAAAATCAAATTAAAATGGAACTATCGAATAACATTTTACCCCATTCTTGTTAACGCTGGTTCAAAAAGAGCTTTCTACGCCTAAACTAATATTGGTAAATCCCACTTCGTGCTTGAATAAATAACAGAATTCAAATTTTATTTTACTATATAGAATATTAGAACCAGCTGTAGGATCCGCCGCAAGTTATCTGTGTTCAGCGAAAAAACATTTAGCTGGCCGTCTGATCACATGTCATGTTGTCCACCCCTAGTCTCTAAATAACATTTTTTTTATTAAAGCCGTGCCAAACATACGTACATACAGAAAATGCAATTTAATGCAATATTGGGCTCCGTGGTCTTGCGGTTAAAGCCGTGTGTTTAAGCACTGAGGTGCTAAATTCGATTTCTGATCGGGAACACATTTTTTTATTTATTTGTAACAATACTCGAGTCTGGTACGCTAGAGACATTGCATCTAAGAGCTTGCTTCCTCAAAAAAAAGGTGGTTTCTGACCACCTCGTTTTAATTATACTTTTATAATATTAGTAAGTGAGATATTAACAGTGCTTATCCAGTGCTGCCAGTGTTGTTGTACTTTGCACATTGGTAGCATTTGCATTGGTGCAACTTTTTAAATTATAATATTTCTACCTTTCTATGAATGACTGTTGGGCCGTGGATACTTGTCAGGTCTCTGGTGTGGGATGCGACGTGTGTACACACATTAGCTCCATCTCACATCCAGGCGACCTCGTCAGGCCCGGGGAGAGCGGCGTTTTCTGCGGAGAACCTCAAATTGCGCAAATATGCCAACTTTGGTGCCGGTTACGAATTTGCGCTGCTTGGGGTCGAGACGATGGGCCCATGGTGACCGTCGGCGAGGCGCTTGGCCAACGAGTTGTCAAAGCGGCTGACAAAAAGGTCTGGAGACAGGAAGGCTGGCAATTATTTCTGCCAACGTATTAGCCTCGCTATACAGAGGGGAAATATTGCCAGTCTCCTAGGGACTGTCTCGGATGGGACGTCTCTAGAGGACATTTTTTATTTATTTTTTATTTTATTATTTAGGTAGCTTTTAATTTATATTTTATTTATATTAATTAACTTCGAATAATGCCTTGCTATTTAGTTTTTACTTTTTTCTTTTCCTTAAATAAAAAAAAATAAAAAAAACTTTTTTTAAATTTAATTTATCGTTCTATTTTTAATTATTAAGTATGTAGTAATTTATCAGCAGTATTGTATGTGTACATTTTTAGTTTAATTAATAATTTAGTTTTTTTTTTAATCTGCTCATTTTGTTTAGTTGCCACGGAAAATTGTATGAATTTTATAATTTTATTATTGGAATCAACTTGCCAACGGACATTATACAGATATCTATAATAGTGTAATATTTAGAATATAAATTATTTACATATAAAGCAGACGCCTACGGCAACATTGTAACGTAATCTGTATTGACAAAACAATTAATGGCTGTATGTATATCGAATTTATCGAATAATCAAATCTGTAACCATTTTACTGGTATTTGGTTTGATTGTACAAAGTAAATTTAGAACAATAATCTGTTGTGTGTTAAACAGTTTTGAAGGAAAACCCAAATATATTTTCAACTATCTGGTAGGCCCGACTTCGACCGCTATTTAAAGTTGTCGCTAAAAGCCATAATTATCACATCCCTAGAACACTCCTAGCGAGTCCTAGACTTCTAGGGATGATATTTCTGGACAATTTCGCCTACACCCGATACGCGGGTCAGACGGGTTGGCGAGGGGGTCTGATGTCAATTTTAATGACAATTAATTAACGATTCCACAAGTTGGTATTAGTGGAACTGAGACCGACGGCTTAATGTGCTCTCTGAGGCACGGAGTTGCTCCCTATTGTAAATCTATATCATATGAGTATGTACGTAGAAAAGAATACGAGTACGAATGTATTTCTTATTGGTACATGCCTGGGTTCGACCTCTTTTATTGGCGCTTAAGGAAAGCGTGCTTACAACCAAGACACCACTGCTCCGTTTAAAAATATTCAGTCAGACTTAAAATCACACACACGTCATACCTACTCAAATGTTATTACAATTGCTCCAGTACTATAGAAGTAAAGGTTCAAACAAAACGTCATATAGCCCAAGATACGTCTAAAAACGACCTTTACTCGAGTATGCAAATTAAATCGGCGGTGATGGGTTGCCTACATAAATACATACATATGTATGTGTCAGATTTTGAGATCGATTTATTAATACTGGCCTTAATGTATCAACAAATCCGAAACAAAATATTGACCGAAATAAGACAGTATCAGTAAATGTTGTTTTTGAAGTTACAAATAAGACAATGGAACCACATCTTCAGGAAGCAATGTAACAACATTTGCATCACAAATTATGTCAAAAGCATAAGTCTATAAGATTTGTGTTTATTTTGCTGCACCCGTGATCGTATCATGACATTAAGACAATTCTGGCACCAATCCAACTACTTTCTCTTAAATCATATAACAATATACATAACTAACGCCAACCATTTGTGCACAGTAGATACCTATTTATTTACATTATAATTCCCTAATTATATCAAGTCGTCAAATATTACGATCTCATAGAAGAAATGATCAGATAGGGATACAAGACTTAGCTTTACGCAGTAAAAGTTATTGCGAGTGGAATTCCAGCAAAAGCATTGCACTACTTAGTGAAAGAATTTGGCCTAATTAGGTCTGCCGACAGTAGATTTTTGACCAAGACGTATTAGAAAAATCATAACCCAAACAGTAACAAACGAAAAAACCATACAAGCAGGTCCATGTTCGCTTAATAATTAATATCATTATCGCTGATTAATAAGAAAAAAGGTAAAGATAACAAAAAGAAAACAATAAACACATAATAATACAATAAAACGGGGAGTTCTTCGCTCCATTTCGCACGGACATGTCAAGTCCAAGTTTTTCGTTTTGTTAATTAGTTTACTGTGGATACTGTTAGTCAAAAGTGGTGTTATTTTGTTTAATAATGTGCTACGTTGTGAATAATTATGGAAAACGATAAATTTGACTCTCAGTCTGTCAGTCAGTGAAGTCGTCCAGGCCCGGATGACTTTGGGCCTGGGTTGGGGATGGGAACATTCCCCCGTTTTCCCCCGACAGGATCTCAGAATCTGACACGGGTATATGGGGCAGACGTAACACGACACTTGGAATTTGATGATCCCCAACTCAGTTATAAACATATATTATGTAAATAAATTACGTGTTTAGGGCTGATGTAATCTGTACAATGTCCTTTAAAGACACTTAAAAAAAAACACACACAATAAAACAACAGTTTTAACAAGGATATAACATGAATATATAAAAATATTTAAAAAAAGTGTTAACAAGATCAAGAGTTGGCAAATACTCCTATATAACTCGGTTATATAAAAATATATATATATGTAAAACAATATATTTTTACGTAAATTTGTAACATTTTTATTTGTCAGTTTTAAAATGCATTCGCAAACTTAAAACCATTGTCAAATTTAACATTAATTTAAAGTCAATTTAACTAAAATACTTATACAAAATACGGTTTGCATTTTTTTCGATAGTTATATCGCTATTTCCATAATAAATATCCTTTAAAATATCGTTTTTGTGGTTTGCATACATTTTGTCTTAGAATGTCATAATATATTTTAACTCAATAAAAGCTCTTCTTGCAGCAGAATACAAAAAGTACAAAAAACAGCAGTAAAGCACGCCTGCTGCAGTCTGGGGACATTTATTAAGTGTTCAAGGAGACGTCGCAATCGCCCATTAATTGTGGCGGACGCACGCCCAGGCTACTACCGAAGGCCAAGTTTAGATGAAACAATACCCTCTTCGCTAAAGACAAAAGACTTGGCCGTCCTTGAACAACGGACTCGTTAAAACCTAAATTTCCCAGCAAATTGGTAGCTTGTAGGAAATGAAAGTCTCGTAAATGCAGGTGCTCCCGTTTCTTGCTGCATTAGGTACTTCATCATACTTTGTTCGAAGGTATAACAAATATTTTTATCGTTAAATTTTGACGTAGAATTTTATTTTAAAAGCATCTGCTAGAAAATATTAAGTGCTTCCTTACTTACGACATAGTTATAAAGGTATTCCCTTACAATTTAATTTTCTTAAAGCTATTGTGTACGAATAAAGTATAAAAGTAAAGTATCATAACGACCGTTTTCCTTTCGGGGTGGTCAGAAACCACGTTTATAAAGAAGCGGATTCACATTTAGCTAACTTTACTATAGGCCAATCATGACAAGTGGCAAGCTCGTCGATGTCTCCAGCGTACCAAACTCGAGAAATATCATAAATAAATCAAATATTAATTAAATGTATTTATGTGTCCCGACCAGGAATCGAACCCGGTACCTCCGAGTCTAAATCCACGGACTTAACCGCTAGACCACGGAGGCAGGGCAGGTAATAAAAGTAAAGTATCATCACGACCGTTTCCCTTTCGGGGTGGTCAGAAACCATGCTTATAAAGAAGCGGATTCACATTTAGCCAACTTTACTATAGGCCAATCATGACAAGTGGCAAGCTCGTCGATGTCTCCAGCGTACCAAACTCGAGAAATAGCACAAATAAATCAATTATTAATTAAATGTATTTATTTACATTAATAAATATTTATGTGTCCCGACCAGGAATCAAACCCGGTAACTCCGAGTCTAAATCCACGGACTTAACCGCTACACCACGGAGGCAGGGTAGGTAATAAATATTGTAAACAAATATTGCAGTTTTTAAATAATTGTAATAATCTATATATTTTTAAGGAAGACTAAAAGAACTATAACACATGTGTAGAAACAAATATTAATCAACAGTTTTCATAGCCAAGGTCAGGAGATTAGATGCTCTAGTTTCATAAAGAAAAGACAAATAGAGCAAACAGATGTAGACTCCGGAGAAGCTCATTATTTTTAGATAAAGAAACAAATATAACATTTAGAAAGCAATGATCCCTAATAAAATGTATTCTCTCTCAATAAATGAGGACGTGATATTTTATTTTGAGCTAGTTTTACTGCATGCTACTTACAGAGATTGCGAGGAAAGCAGCCTTATGGAGCACATCTCTGGGCGCCGAATCATAATCTACATGTTTATCTCCCTCGTAGCTCTGCTAGAGAAACAGTCAATAAACTTCGCCATTTCCACTCATAACATTCTTGCAAAATCCTCTTATATATTATAGACAGCGATGAAATGCTCAAATACTTACTCTGAACATATATTTAATTTCAGCTATTATACGTAGATATAATCACTGTTTAACTAATACCTTTCAAATTTACATAAATTAAAATTATTATATATAAAACAATCTAGGCTTGTATTAATAAATCGATCTCAAGATCCGACATTTACTCAAGCGTAACTTGTCTCTTTCATTCTTTATTTATTAGTTATTTGGTAAAAAAGAGACAAGAACTAGAGTGCTCTGTACTGTAGTACTGCCTCCGTGGTCTAGCGGTTAAGTCCGTGGATTTAGACTCGGAGGTACCGGGTTCGATTCCTGGTCGGGACACAAAAATAATTATTAATGTAAATAAATACATTTAATTGATATTTGAGTATTTGTGATATTTCTCGAGTTTGGTACGCTGGAGACATCGACGAGCTTGCCACTTGTCATAATTGGTCTATAGTAAAGTTGGCTAAATGTGAATCCGCTTATTTATAATCGTGGTTTCTGACCACCCCGAAAGGGAAACGGTCGTAATGATGAAGTACTCGAGTCAGTGTCGGATCTTAAGATTGATATACTCGAATAATAATTTTAATTTATGTAACATTAAAAGAGGATAAAAAAAACAATACGATTAATATATACGTAAAATAGAAAAAAAAAAACTAAAATTATACTTGAGAGACGGCTCCTGTATGTAATCGAGGCCGACTCTCAATAACTGAATCTAATCAGACGAATCGGAAACAGAGGTACCCCTTTGCATAATGTATTAAGTACCAGTGTATATATCTCTATGGAATTCAATGTCTTCATTCAGAAAGCTAAAACAGGGCTAGGAAAGTCTCTCACTGTTGACAAAACACATTTAGATTCTGATCCAATGTTAGGTTAAGAAAACGTCTCTAAGTAGCAGTCATTGGATTGTAAATCCAATACAAAAAGAACATATCTTTTATAGCTATAGTAGGCAACTAGTTTTCTAACCCTTGATATCTGAGAGAATCAATTAAATTAAATTAAATAAAAAGCGAATGGTAATTTAATTGTTATTATCTATTTTAGGGCAACATTTCGGTTATTTCAAAAAAGACATGTATCAAATACGTGTTTTTAATGATTACGCTCCTTCAAAGGTAGGTATTAACGAACAGTTTACAGCATGGAGAGTATCTGGCGCTTATGATGTTTTTGAAATTCAGTTATCATAGCGGAAGCTCGAGTTGCCATTGTCAAAGATTTGTCTGAAAGATAAGCAGTCATGGCAACCACCCACTGCTTTTATAATGAGAAAAACTAATAAAGAAGTAAAGTGTCATCACGACCGTAATGCCTCAGGGGAAAATCAGAAGCTACGCTTTTTTTAAAAAACACGTTTTACGTATATCCAATTTTATTAGGACCATAATGACAAGTGACTAGCTCGTCGATGTCACAAAGAATAAATAAATAAGGGTTTTCTCGATCTGGAATCGAACCAGCGTCTTAACTACGGTGTTCACCACTGGACCACGGTGTAATTCTAATAAAGACATTTCAAAACGACCTTTTCAAACACAAAGGTTCACGAGAAGCTTTTTAAAGCAATTGTTGTATCACTAAAATAAATATTTATTGTGGTAAGTTTGTATAAAACATCTCCTTTGAACTTGGAAATATAAAGTGTTAACAACGTAAATCTCCGTTTTGTTGGAAAAGAAATAAAATTTATTTCTAAGAAAACTTTGTGGTCCTTATACAGAGTTTTAGCTAGGATGGGCAGAATTCGAGAAACTCTGACATATCCTCTCATCCTCTATACCTCTTCAACCAATGCGTCCTCCTGGTAACGTCGTATGGAGCAAAGAGTAGAAAGAAAAGAAAGTAGACACTGACCAGAGGAGAGGGCTATTGGTATTTATCTGATGATTCGAAGCTTTTTTATTTTGGTATTTAAAAACTTTATTGCACTATGTACTAAGGCGGACTTCTCTGATTCTGCCAAACCTTAAGGACATTTAGACAGTATAGATGGTAGTTTTAATATTAAATAAGTCCATATATCCATATATACATACCAATATTTACTTACTATTCCATAACACGTACATAAATAAATAATATATATACTATATACACATAATAAATATACTAATAAACCACTTACACGATGAGAGAAGTAATATAGAAATAATGATGTTGTTGCTTCAAATGAAAAAGGGAAAAAAAAAAATTCGTTAAAGAACCAAAGTTACTGACATAGTAGTTTCAAGCAAGTGGCAACAAGAAACGATGGGACAAACGGATTCTAGAGTGGTGACCACGTATGGAAAGACGCAGAGTTAGAAGAACCCCCACTAGATGGACGAATCAACTAAAGAAGGTCGCTGGTGAGGCTTGGATAAGGGTGGCAAAAGATCGACTTAAGCATCCAGCTACCATTATATCCAGCAGTGGAGAGATAATGGCTTATGATAATGATGATGAAGATACAGACCATTTGTCGTACCAATGTACCTGGGTTCAACCTCTCGGTCTTTTATCTTCCATATTGCCAGTCACGAAAAAGTTTTTTTAGCAAAGTATCCAAAGTATTGGAGAATACGACGAAGACATTGACGATGGAGTCACATGGTACAATAGAGTCTTTAAGATTTTTTAAAAGTATTACGTTAGAGAGTATTTCACATGATATAGAAATACTTCAATTATAATAAGAACACTTGTGATGGATTATCCGACTGAAGTAAACCTTGGCAAAGATGAAGTCACTTGCTATGATCTTGACACGCTTCTTTCGTTTCATCAACATCGTGTGTATTTTCGTAGTTAAAAACTAATTTTCATTATTTTTTTTTCACAATATTGTTATTTTAACCCAAATGAAAAAATAAGAAGTAGGCCGCAAATGAGACTATCCAATCTATACTAATATTATAAATCTGAAAAAATATTTGTATGTATGTTTGTCTGGCCTTCACAGCTAAACTATTAAACCGATTTTACAGAGATGTTCCTTGGAACCCAGGGACAGGCATAGGATAGAAGATTTTAAGATTGAAGTACGAGATGTGACGCCACGATTCTGTTAGTTTGTTTTGCCTTTACGCCTTCACTACTGGAGCGATTTTTTATGAAATTTCGTAGCCCTATTTTATTACCATCAGAGTAGGACATATGATGCACATACACTAAGAAAAATGGATATTTGATGTAATAGAAAATCGTTGGTAACTGTTACGACCGCTAAACATTCTAAGCAAGAGTTGCACCAAAACAAAAAAGTATATGTAATTGTAATTATTATAGTTAAACATGGCATCGATTGTACTGACGGCTGAACTTCAAAATAAAACTAACATAATTGATTTACAGAGACTTCGTTTTGATACAACCCAGCCTAATGTTATCTAGAAGACAATTGTCTAGTGTGCCAGTGTCAATGAACTCAAATTTATATTTTGTTATGCCTTCTTATTAATTATTTAATATAGTATTATTACAAATTCTGCCTATCTTTCTACTGTCTTTTAGCAATATCATTACCTGATTTTTTTTGGATTTACTGACGTTATCGCTATAAATCCTAAAATTTATCAGTTAACCGACGATTTTACATTAACTCTAGATGACTCGGTTGTTTTTTCCGAAAAATTCAAATCTCGGCATGAACCAATGAGAAATACACTTTTCTCATGTGCATTTGTCATAGATATACAATACCACCAGTCCCGAGCCTCGGGGAGCACGTTTAGCCGTCGATCCCGGTTCTACTAATGTCAACTTGTGGAATCGTTAATAAACTATCATTGAATATTGACATTAGACCCTTGCCGACCCGTGTCTGACCAGCGTGGAGTAAATTCTCCAGAAATTTCTGTAAGGCACATCTTCAACAGTGGAGGTCTAGGATTCTGTGTTCTGGAAGTTGTAATGGATGGGTTTTCCATTAACTCAAATATCGAATATTCTCAGACACGGGCGAAGCTGTGTCAAACAGCTAGTTTAGCAGTAAGAATTTAGTCGCATCAAATTAGAATAGGGGATGCATAGCCAATTGTGTGGCCTTCTATAATGGGGGCCATACACGTTAGGGTTTGCATGACGGTTATAACCTTGCGCATGCATAACCGACAGGTACAACAGTACTTACTACTGTACGTACTTTCTTAAAGAGTATAATGAGATGTAATTGTAACTGGACATTGATTATATTTTATATCTATTATTGCACCTACTTACCATGAAAACTGTCCTAATGTCGTAAAGGTTTGGCTGTCAGAGAACGCCTAGAGGCAATAAGTCCGCCTTTGTACATAGTGCAATTAAGTTTGTAAATAAATAAATGTATTTACTATTAAAATATTTATTGATATATGTATATTATTTACATATTATAATTTATGTATTTATAGGTATGCTTATTTAAGTAATATATTGATTAGGAACTTCATAAGTAGGTACTTAAATAAAAATACCCAGTGACATATGGTCATTCTCCCAAAATTATTTCTTTCATTTCATTTCATTATCACGGTTGGGACCTTTTGGAACACTTACAGTTAATGAACTACCACAATCATGGTCAGACAGCGTAATACGAAACAACACAACAAAAACCAGAAACAGTCTAAATTATTAATATAATTATGAAAGAGCCATATTGAATGTTTTTTTTTTTTTAAAAGGTTATCTGTTAGAGAATACCTTTAAGCTAGCCTAAGTACTTTATTTTATTATAGATATTTATTGTGCAATAAATATTTTTTACTTTTGCTCTACTTTACAATCAACTTTTTTTGCTTATGCATGCAAGGTTAAAACCGTCATGCATAACTCTAACGTGTATGGCCCCCATAAGAGTGTAGGAATGATGCAAAGCAACCGACCTCTTATCATGAAAACAACACAAAACCTGACTGCTATATCTTATCGCAAGATATTAAATTCTACGCATGTTCTATCTCGGCAAGTGATTTTGAGCCTTGTGATATTAGAAAGATAAAAAAAATGTACATTATTTTCATAACGGACTAAAAAGTATCCTTATGAAGGATAAAACAACATACAGATTTATAACTAAAAGTAAAAAAGTAAAATATCATCAGGACCGTTTCCCTTTCGGGGTGGTCAGAAACCATGCTTTTAAATAAGCGGATTCACATTTAGCTAACTTTACTATAGGCCAATCATAACAAGTGGCAAGGTCGTCGATGTCTCCAGCGTACCAAACTCGAGAAATATCACAAATAAATTAATTATTAATTTAATGTATTTATTTTCAT
Source organism: Tinea semifulvella (assembly GCA_910589645.1). Lineage (NCBI taxonomy): Eukaryota > Metazoa > Arthropoda > Insecta > Lepidoptera > Tineidae > Tinea > Tinea semifulvella. The sequence continues at coordinate 7,538,981 of OU342585.1, forward strand.
TAATAAATATTTTTGAGTACACGGACTTAACTGCTAGACCATGGAGACAGATTTATAACCTTTTCTACACTATCCTGAAAATTTTTACTTGGTAACTTTTGATAGCTATTAAAATATGTACTTGTAAGATTGGAAATGAAAAACATGGGGCGGATGCAATACGTAATTATAACGAGTGTAGAGAGTAGCTATCAATAAAATAACTTAATTATAGGTTCACATTATTTGCGGTGCAATAAAATTGTTAGTTAAGCTATTAAGTCATCAATTGTCTGCGGCATGCACCCCATGTTTTTCGTTTCCAATCTTACAAGTATTTTAATAGCTATCTAAAGTTACCTAGTATGATTTTTCAGGATAATATAGAAAAAGTAATAAATTTGTATGTGGTTTTATCCTTCATAAGGATTAGAGAAATTATTTTATACTTACATTATGATTTATTTATTTTCTATTACTCACATATTACGATCAAATAAATTAAACAGGTGCATTAAAAATCCATCGAAACAAAAGGGGTTATGAAGAGGTTGATGATTGTCCAAGAAGCGAAAGAGGTATGTCGTGACCGTGACAAATGGCGCTCAATCGTCTCTGAATAAGCAAGGGATTTGGCGTGAAAATATGTACGAGTATGTATTTTTTATTATTATCTTTTTTACGATGGATATGGTCAATACGTTTTTATGTATCGTCATCCACTTCTATGCTAATTCATATGTTTAAGTCTCTAGATCATCAGGAAGTTAGTTTAAAATCAACTACAAAATTCTACCCGGACAGGCATACCTATTAATAAAACCATGGTAAAAAGAGGCAATTAGTTTACAAAAACGGTTGGAGATTTAAGTATTGCTAGTTAAATGAAAACAGCTAAGGAGAAAGTTTTAAAGTGGACAACCATTTAAAGTTGAACTAAAGAGCAATAAAGAACATAGTGACCGCAGACAAGTAGTATTAATGGATTTCACTCATTTTTTTTTATCGAGCACGACATCTGACTTCATAAGCCTTTTAATAGTAAAAAAAGAAATGAAAACACATTTCATTTATGATTTTAAAGCTATAGCTTAAGAGCGGAGGTCGCTTGGTTGTTAGAACGCTTTCCTTTAATCCAAAAGATCGCGGTTCGAACCCCACTGTATCAATAAGAAATACACTTTTCTTACTTACATTTGAATAACGTGCCTCGGAGTGCACGTTAAGCCGTTGGTCTTGGTTCCATTAATACCAGCTTAGGGAATCGTTAATAAATTGTCATTAGATCTGTGCCAAACCGTGTCGTGTTAAGTGTAGGCCTAATTCTCCAGTGTGTAAGGCCCATCTTAATGTAAGTCACAGCATAGGTATATACCTAGGTGAGAAGTTTTTTTTTAAATTAGTGTTTGCACCTAAAAATTAAGCTGATCATCCCGAAACCTTGAAAAACCTTTTTGTGGTTTGTTTTAGATTTTGTCTCAGTGCTCGATGAATGCCGTTATCAATAAAAGAAAATTGAATGTCCAACAAATATAAATCTTCAGCTTAGAAGTCGATTTTTAAATTTGATATTTCTATCTCCAATATGACGTTGAAGATCGCGTCTATGCGACGATATTAGAAGAGTCGTGTGCGCGACACATGAGTAATGGCAACGGAACACTGTCGCGTGTGATGAGTCTAACGCTACCAGATGTGCGAGAAATTCAAATAAACAGGAAACATTCACCGCAATCCAAACACCAAATTCCCTAAATTCTTCGAAACATTAAAATTGTGAATCCAACCGTTAATCTACCACAAGCTTCCCAAACAAACATAAAAAAATACTATTAGTCTCAAACTTGAGTTGCGTTGTTAGCTAATCTAATTAAGCTGATTATAATAGCTGCCACAATGTGATTAAGACATTTCAAACGACAAATCTCCAAACAACGAATACGAATGTGTGAATCGTTTTTTATTTTAAGATGTCTATTATTATCTACTTCTTTGAAGCAAAATTATTTCTTATAATCATTATTACAATATACGACTATAGTGCACGATAAAATATATTAATTAAATGTGTAAATATGTCTTTAAATTAAAATTATTTCTTGACTGTATATTGGTAAGTATTTATATAATTCAAAAGTACGTAAAGAGTAAAAAATAAAAAATAAACTATAAGTAAAAAAATGTCCTCTAGAGACGACCCTTTAGGGATAGTTCCAAGGAGGCTGGCAACATTTCCCCTCTGTATAGCGAGGATAATACGTGGGCAGAAATAATTGCCAGCTTTCCTGTCTCCAGACTTTTCCGTCAGCAGTATGGACAACTCCTTGGCCAGACGCTTGGCTGAGTGTTCCCATGGGCCCATCGTCTCGACCTCAAACGGCGCAAATTCGTAACCTGTACCGAGGTGGCGTACAGCTTGAGGTTCTCAGCACAAATCGTCGCACTCTCCACCTCGCCTGTATGTGATGGGGCTAATGTGTCGCACATGAATCGAACCCGGTACCCCCAGGGTTAAATCCACGAACTTAACCGCTAGACCACGGAAGCAGTTAAAACTATTACCATAAAAATAAAACGTAACCATGAAATCGTCAATCTCGTGTCTAATGGTAAAAGTAGATTTTGTGAACTGCTGGGGGAACGGGAGATACGTACTGATGCATGACAAGCTGCGCCTGCGCTGCCCGCCGCACTGCCGAGTAGTTATTATTAGTTCCTATGTCCATACTAAAAATATCATCACCCTATGAACATCTATCGATAAATCTGTAAAGGTAGCTAAGCTAGATCCGACCAAAAATAAACTATTTTAAAACGAATGTTTCATTAATGTAAATTGTCTGTTTATTAGGCTATGAATTTAATTACTTGAAAGAAATCACCTTACTTAGGTACATAAATAGGTTATCATTTTAACAGCCTTGGTCTAACACTGTTAATGGGGGTTTTCTTCATTTTAATGCTCATAACTTTTTCAGCACAAATTGCTTCGATCCCGTTAGAAACAGCCCAAAAGCGAACAAAATAAAATGCTATCTTCTAGTTTATTGCTCGCTAAAAGCTAGTCGGTACTCAATGATTTATTCTTTTTTCTCTGGCTTGATTTATGCGGGCTAAAGAAGCGTTCGCACGCGCATTCACTTATCTATTTGTGGCTGGGCCGAAATAACTAGCAAAACGAACCGCGTATCCGGCCCCAAATAGAGTCCAAAATGTATGCCCTCGTCACGGCATTGTCTTCTTGTCACGTGCTACTTATTTTCTCTCAGTGGATCCATCACTCTATGCCTCAAACTGTCTATCTCTAAAAGTTAAAGAAAATATAATCTTAATAAATCAGTTATCATTTCTGATTCAATAAATGTGTCACTTTGAATTGAAGATGTTATTTTTGGGTGCGAATTTCAGAAAAGTATCCTAATCCGGATTACCTTGAGCGGACTGTGATAAGATATCAATATAGTACGTCGCGCCATAGAATTAAATAAACAAGCAATATCATGTGGCGAGTTATTTTAAGCGTTTCTAAAGTTCTCTCGCCGGGAAAATGGAAAAAGATTAGGACACATGTCCTGGTTGGCTTATCCGGAATCCAATCGACGTTGCAGGCTCGCTGTAAGCCGAGCCGGTCTGTGACGGACGCGTGAGTTGTTTTTCTGGCGTGCTGTCAAGACCAGCTGCGGGCTCCCAACGTCTACTTCAGCAATTAGTATGGGAAACATTCGTCAACAGCTTAAATTACACTCTGTCCTTTTTAACCGCCTCTTACAAGTTTGTAGTGTTAACGCTTAATTACTATGCGTCGATAATATTCTCTTGTCTTGGTGCTCTTTCGTCTTAATTTTTTACGGTCTATCCGGTTATTTTTGATGCGTTAATGTGAGGTAAAATGTGATAGAAAATTACTAAACACCTTAAAAAAACAACACAACAACACCTTAAGAAAACATTCCACGTACTTCATCAGTCTTGGCGCTCTATTGAATCCTATAGACTGTTTCATGTAAATTGTAAGTTTGTGGTGCAATAGCAATAGTTTATCACGCAAACTTTGAAACTGATTACGTGTTAGTTCGCGAGTAAGTAACGTCATCGCGCGATCCCCTTTCAACGTTGAAATTAAATAAGGACAATCCGTTCGTTCTGCATCAGAGACTCGCCTGCTGCATTATTCAACGTATGCAAAATCTCCAGATTAATAATAGATGAAGGCGAAGGTGAATTCCTCGCAATCGACTGAGGAATTGAGTTGTGACCCTTTTAGACTCGTGCTCTGAAAGGGGTTCCCGGGCTTTTGTCTTAAAAGGAAATTCGATGATAATTTTATTTTTTTATTCTTTTCAAGTTTCAACAATAAGTTTTCTACGGCTATTGTGCACGTCATGGTGCTAATGAAGTACGTAAAGTATAATGAATAAGTTTATTAGAGGTATTAAGCTAATTTTAGAAGTTATTGTTTTATGGAAGTCTTTAGTTTTTCTTAAGTTTTGTTATAAAGCCTCGAGTAGTTATTAAAGGGGAAGCTGATACAAAATTGCTTGTTATTGGAGAGCTTACAAATCGATCTGATTTATTGCATTTCGCAGAGTCACTGGGGACTCGGCGTGAGTGTATTTTCTATGCGTGTTTTCCCTAAGCCGGGCACCGTCCATTCTCCCAATTCTTATTTCCTAAAGCTCTTTCACGATTGGAATCTGTAAAGAATTCTCCTTACATTGTTATGCAACGGTCCAGCTTAAACTTAGTATACAGACGGCACTAGAATTACCATAGAAGTCAAAAAATGTTGATTATAATCTTGAGATAAAGCTCCAAAATCTGTTGTTTATATATCTTTTTTAAACACGGATGATGGAAAAAAAATGATTCAATTCCATTCTAGTGAATCCTCTTAACTAACCGAATTACTTTATACTCCGGAGAGTCAATTAAATATATACGGACGTATTTATAGTTAGAGCACAACACACTTGTTTAATTAGGTACTAATGTGTTTAGTTTAATACACAAAAGCAACCTTGTCAACAATGCGTGTCCAGTACAATGATTGTTGGCGAGCTATGTTTTATCTACCTCGCTGGTGCAGTGCTAGCGAGATGTTCTGCACAGGCCGCACTCCGGGCTGGGCCGCACTAACGCCACAGAAAACAGCGGGCGTCAGATCACACGTATTTAACTCAAGCAATAAAATAATATCAGCTGTGCGTGACTGGCCGGGTAGTCCACTGCACCAACTATGTCGAGACTATCATAGTCCCAGTATAGATATTCGATTTTGGTTTTATTTATTTCTTAATTTTATTTTATATACTTAGTGCTTAGTTTTACTCTTAATATTAGTTATAATAATTGGATTGTATTTAACGATGTTAAATAGATCTGGAAAATAAACGTTATTATTATTAATTTTAAAAACACTCGAATATTACCTATTGTATTTTTAACAGAAATCATAGTTGTAGAAATCGTTGCCGCCACTGTAATAAGTTGTTTTTGTTTTTAGAAGTGTGTAAATGCACCCAATAGAATAAATGTCCAAGAGGCATTACATTCGCACTTAAGTTTTTAAGTGCAACAAATATTTCGATAATATGTGGTTGTTAATTATTATTATTTTTTGCCTTTCCTATTTTTTTATATTATTAAATCTTGCCTAACCATTACTAACATGTTTTTTTTTAATTATTACTAACAGGCATGGATTAGAATCTGAAATAAATGAATAGTTATTATTTTTATTTTTTTATTAAGGATTGTTTGCGTGAAGGGTCGCTTATTAGTAACAATTCATGTTTATTGTTACGGGGTTTATTATGTTACAAGTCAATAAAATACTTTATAGGCTTAGTCAACCCAGGTTTCTCTGCGAATCAGTGCTGCACTTCCAGTATTATTTATTCCAGATTTTAACAATCATGTATTATATATATTTATATATATTGCTTTCAGAATTCCGTACATTATCTAGTTAATTGGAAGGCCAATACCTTAGTCAACGCATCTGGTATGTCCAAACCCCTACCGGCGCATTTCACTTCAGTGTCGGTTCGATATATTCGAGTGAAAAGTCTGCATAGAAAATGTACAGTTTTATTTGAACAAATCGACTCCACTGCAAATAATACTGGCGGTGGGCTCTGTGCTTAAAATTTATCAATGCGCGTGGTTATAAATCCACCAATAGTATCTCTTCAATAGCATATCATTTCATCATTGGTGGATATATTACTAGCACACCGCTGATTTCCGTCGCACATGTACTCGTACCCTACACAAGGAAATATATGGCCTGATTCTGGGTCGTTTGGTGAAGCAGGCAAGCGCGAGTGCACAAACAATCGTCTTGGCATTACCCGTAACAAGTTGAATGCTGATCCCGTTCCCACCTGCATTGTGTATCGGTCCATGCAGCGACTTAGGTCGCGTTCACATTTAGTTCAAATCTAATGAATAATATTACTAGACAAAGATAATATTACCAGACAAAGCTCGTTCTTCTGGAGGTCATGCAACTATTTTAATTGTAACTGTTCGGAACTTGATTTGTTTAATATGAAGCCAACGTTTGCTCGCAGCTACTTGACCAGATTGTACTGTACAACCCATATGCCTTAGCTGTGTACCCACAACTGCTTTTATTAATTGTTGTTGTTTATTTTTTGTAAGTATTCTTTATTTTATTTTATGTTTGTAGTCCATTTGCGGTAACTTCTAATTGACCCTTTATGTTTCCATTTATTTTTTCCAAATTTGTTATAAGTCGTTAGTTATCGTAATAAATAAATAAATAGGATTGTAGACCCCAGCCTAAACTGTATAAATCTATGTTAATCCCTCAAAGAGAAGGTGGGTGAGATTTAATCATATATTTGTTGTTATCGATTTTATATTTTGATTGCTCAATTCTAAGGTCATATTAATTTGCGTGTGAATAGTTTTTTGTCTTCCTAATAGATCATTTGTCAGAGCTAAGGTTAAATAGACCCATAAGTCACTAACATCATAGTTGCGCGAACCCATTTAACAACCAGCTGTGATTTATAGCAAAATTATCGGTTTTAAACACGGAATAAATAAAACAACTAGAAGTGCTATGCGGTGCGCACGTATGCCAGCCGTTTGCTAATTTCCGCAAAGGTCCTCCTTTTAGCGGATAGTTTTGTTCACTTGTGTTCTATAAGCCACAGTATACATTCTTGACTATCATTATTAGTATATGATAATAATAAATTACATAAAACTTCGTGCTAACTGCCTCCGTGGTCTAGCGGCTAAGTCCGTGGATTTAGACTCGGAGGTACCGGGTTCGATTCCTGGTCGGGACACAAAAATATTTATTAATGTAAATAAATACATTTAATTTATTTGTGTTTTCTCGAGTTTGGTTCGCTGGAGACATCGACGAGCTTGCCACTTGTCATGATTGGCCTATAGTAAAGATGGCTAAATGTGAGTCTGCTAATTTATAAGCGTGGTTTCTGACCACCCCGAAAGGGAAACGGTCGTGATGATACTTTACTTTTTTTGTTTTACAGTGTAAAAACGATAGCCGATAAAATATTATAATAAAATTATTTGCTTATTTATTTAAAACTTTATTGCACTATGTACGAGTACAAGGCGCGGGCTTTTAATGCCGATAGACATTCTCTGACAGCCAACCTTTGGGAAAGCATTGAGGAGTAGGTTAGGTAGTATCAAAGACTGATCATTATCAAATCATAACTTGATTTGTATAAATGTATCCTTGGCACTTTGCCCATTGGCAGCGATTTGGGGCATTTTTTTTATTTATAATAATTTTTATTTTGTTTTTCTTCATTTTAGTTTTTAGTTGTATTTTTATTTATTAATTAGATTTATTTTTATTAATAGTCATTTATGTTTTAAAATGTAAGTTTATAGTTTAATAATTATTATTATAATTTTTTAAATCACTGTACCTTATTTCTTTCAAATAAAAAAGAAAATAATAACTATATTTATTAATAATATATATACTACATACCAATAGTACTTACATACATAATATAGTGATTATAGGTTTATATGGTTGAGTTTCGTGATATCAGTTCCCATACATTTAGTGCTCTTTGCCGTTTCCTCATGTTCCAGTTATTCCGTGGTTTTAAACAACTACTTAGTAAACTTAAAATTAAAGTTATTGACACATTTTACGATAGCGCTGCAGATAATGGATGACAGACGACTCAGAATAAATACGAGTACTCCAGGCGTAATAAAATACGAAAACCTAATTAATTCGATAACTTTATGACTGACAGATGAACGGAAAGATAAAACAAGTGACCACTGAAGTAGCTCCAGTACGCTAAAACTAGTAATGCCGCTTAAAAGTCCACTATCGATAAACTATTATATCGATAAAGATTTTTCTTATTTTCATGAAATAATAATACAGTGTCAATAACACCCTAATTATACCCCTATTTCAAAGTTTTTTTTAAGTAATAAACGAAACATAGCACTGATAAAGCTATTGATAGACGTTTATTTAAACTTCAATAATCTAGACTACATCTGGATCAAAAGCAATAGTTTTCACTTTTGTTCCATGGCAATGTGAAAAGTAACATCACGACGTATCCCTTGCAGGGTGGTCAGAAACCACGCTCATTAAGAAGCAGATTTACATTTAGCCAACTTTACCATAGGCCAATCATGACGAGTGCCAAGCTCATCGATGTCTCTAGCGCAGCAAACTCGAGAAATATCACAAATAATTGTAATATTATTTAAAACTAATTTCTCGATTTCTTCCAGTAATGTGTGTAATGGTGCAGAAACTTGGACACTGACGGTAGGTGTCAGAGAGCCAAAGTAACCAAACCACGTACTGGAATGCGTCTTCCACTGGCTGCGGGACTACCCGCCGCCAGATGGACAGATGTAGTGTTGACCAAGAACAAGACTACTGATATGGTTGCAAGACCAAGACCAAGACTACCTTAGTCTACTCTTGCACAGATTTTTTTTCCAAATTTTGCTATAGTGTTTACTTTTTTTGGGGTTAGGTTTTCAATAAATTTGAAATTTTTCGTGTCCGTATTTTTTTTTTGTTCCTAAGGAAAAAAAATAACGTTTAGGTATTTGGAACTTGGGAGAGCTCGTTTGTAAATAATTTAATTTTAGTATACCTAAATCTTACCTGTACCTAATGCCTCCGAGGTCTAGCGGTTAATTCCGTGAATTTAAACTTGGAGTTTGATCCCTGGTCGGGACACAATAAATTATTTAATTTATTTGTGATATTTCTGAAGTTTGCACCCTAAAGGCATCGCGGAGAGAGATTTCCTTAGTACAATTGGAAAATAAAATATATATTGAGTCAGAGTAAGAGTTTTGCGAGATTCTGTTTTGTCAGTAGATTCTGATTAGCTGACTAGCTAAGACTTGGTCTTGGTCTTAAACTCCTAATCTTGGTCTTGGTCTTGCGCAAGAGTCTCGCAAGACTCTTACTCTGACTCAAATATATTTTATTTTATTTACCAGGCGGATGGATGTGGGTGGCAGAAGATCGTGAGAAGTGGCGAGCCTTGGGGAAGGCCTATATTCAGCAGTGGAGAGACACAGGTCATGTCGTTATGATGATGATGATTTAAATTGCTAAATATAATTGCGTGCTAGGAATCGAACCCGGTACCTTCGAGTCTAAATGCACGGACTTAACCGCTATACTACGAAGCAATTTGACAGCATGGCATGGCATGGCAATGGCAACAAAGGGAATTAAGTAGCCCTAGTATAGAAAAATGATTCCGAATTGAATTACATAAGAATATGATCATCGTCAGCTAAGGCTGGTCACTGCGCATGGTCCTTTGCAACCCTCATCTAACCCCAATCCCCACTAGCGACCTTCTTTAGGTCATGCGTCAAACTGGAGACTGGAAACATCCCACTTTGCGTTCCAACTTAAAAATATCAAATTATTTATTTTATTTACCATGAATGGAATGAAATATTTTTAGGATACAAATTCGTTGTGAACTTTGTAAGAACTGACAAAAGAAGTAAAGACTACAATCATTAACTAAACAAACAAGAAAAGGACAGTTCCAGACGGTTTTCATAAATGTAAATCGTGGTGAGTTGACAATAGAGAAACGAAAAGTACGCGGAGTTTAAGAAACTACCTATTTACATGCAAAACATGGTAACCGAGTGTAGTCAGGGAATGTCATTGTTCATCTTTATTCTGCAACAATGTAACTATAGATTGAGTTACTGCCGTCTGCTGTATTTCAAATAAATTCTTTAAACACATTTTTTCTTTCGCGAGATACGACTACATTCATATAATAAGACGTTTCCTCAACGGATCCTCGAACTATCCCTCCATAGCTGTCACACGGAGTCTTGGTCTTGCGCAAGAGTCTCGCAAGCCTCAGACAAGAAAAAAAATCCTAATTTTGCTATTTTTTTTTACTTTTTTTGGGGTTATTATGTTTTTGATTCAATAAATTTTAATAGCGTTGTGTCCGTAAATTTTAATATATATTTTTTCTAAAGAAAAAAAAACATTTAGGTATTTGGAACTTGGGGGAGCTCGTTTGCATTTATTTTTTTAGTAGCAACTAAATAAAAAGTAAAAAAAAAGTAAAGTATCATCACGACCGTTTCCCTTTCGGGGTGGTCAGAAACCACGCTTATAAATAATCACATTTAGCCAACTTTACTATAAGCCAATCATGACAAGGGGCCAGCTCGTCGATGTCTCCAGCGTACCAAACTCGAAAAATATCACAAATAAATTAAATATTATGTAAATAAATACATTTACATAAATAAATATTTTTTTGTTTCTATTTTAAATTTCAAGTAAATCAGACCAGTAGTAAGAGTCTTGCAGAAGTCTTGCGAAACTCTTGCGCAAACCAAGATCAAGATTAGGAATACAAGACCAAGACCGAGACCACCTATTCTAATGCAAGACCAAGACTTAGCCAGCCTTGGTCTTGGTCTTGCTTTGGCAACACTACTATATACCTTGATGGATCCTTAAATGATTCATTGCGGTACCTAGACCATAGTCCTAGAACAATACTGTTAAAGATAGGATTTTAAGTTAAAGAACATATTACTGGAGAATTTCGCATACACTCGCCACGCTGTCCAGCCGGGTTGACGAAGGGAGGAGATGTGCTTGCTTATGCTATTTTATTATTTTTGAATTATTTATTTACCTACCTTAATATTATTTAGTAATGCAAATTATACTATATAATATACTCGTAAATATATATAAAATCTCTACAAACTAAAATTTCATTATTAAAACTATTCCAGGCATGTTTTTGTTTATTATATTTATTTATACAAATCTTACTTTTTTTATTTTTGAAGCTTATTTTTTTAATTGTTTATATTATTAATTAGTTAATATTTTTAGTAGACCGTTGTAATTTAGCTTATACCTACAATAAAATAAAACATAAACAAAAAACCTAATGATAAAAAAAGTTAAGTATCATCACGACCGTTACAGGGACGTAAAGAAGCGGACACATTTAGTCAACTTTCATCATCATCATCATCAGCCTGTATCCCTCCACTGCTGTATATGCCGCAAATTTACACGATCTTCTGCCACCCTCATCCATTCCCCACCAGCGACCTTCCTCAGGTCATCCATCCATCTGGCGGGGCGTCGTCCCACTCTGCGTCTCCCAGTACGTGGTCTCCACTGCGGACCCGTTAACTCCATCGTTTATCGCATCTGCGACAGACGTGTCCAGCCCGTTGCCACTTTAACTTGCTAATTTCAAAAGCTATATCGGTAACTTTGGTTCTTTGACGGATGTCAACGTTCCTGACTTTATCTTTCAGAGAAATCCCGAGCATAGCTCTCTCCATAGTCTCCATTTAGTCAACTTTACTAAAGGCGAATCATGATAAGCTCGTCGATATCTAGCGTACCAAATTCGAGAAATACAACAAATAAATTCAATGAATTATTGTGTCCTGACCACGAATCGGACACGGTGGCTCTGCGTGAAAATCCAACCACGGGGCAGTAGTGAGAAGAATTTTATTATTTTATTTATATTCGACTTACATTTATATCATTTAAGCTTAAGTTTTTAAGTTTTTTATTGTTGTAGGTATTAATTAATTTGTTGATTTACTTAACCGCATATATAATTAGCGTGCATTCGATGTCTGTAGCGTACCAGACTCGAGAAATATCACAAATAAATTATTGCGTCCCGACCAGGAATCGAACCCGATACCTCCGCGTCAAAATCTACGGTATTCACTACTAAAACGTGAATTCTGTAAATTTTTTTTTTATATATTTTTATTACTACAAAACTATTTCCTTGAAGGAATCCGTGTGACAGTTGGTTAAGATAATTGAGTGAAGGTTCCTCAACGGCTCGAGGAACCTTCTGTCACATATTAAGCCCCACCTGTGAGCTGCTTAGCCTTTCACTAGCAGGTAAATAATACCTGTCATAGGTTTACTTAAATAAAATATTTTAACCATAAGTAACTTTAAGAAAACCTTATGATCATAAAGTAAAAGTGATAAATGGAGCTAATGACAGACACTGAGTAAAGAGCGATCTACCGCTCAATTTACTTAGCGTTTTAAAACATAAATTTTACACGTTCTTGTCATCATTTTCTATCGTTACATTAACTTTTTATAACCAGTGCTTAATCGTAAAGCCATCCAATCCCAATTTGTGGACGTGTATATCGCACACGCAATAAATCGAAACGATTTCACCATTTTATGAGTGTTTAAAGATGAAACATGTTCAGCTTCTAAAATTATTTTGTTTAGTCGTTAAAATGTCATTAAAGTCAGACAAAACACTGATAAGATACAACTCTTTCCGTACACAAGTCGTTTCAATCTTCACCATTTATAACATGATTATTTTGCGTATTATTAAGCTTATGTCTCTATTAAGCTGCCTACGTGGTCTAGCGGTTAAGTCTATGGATTTAGACTGGAAGGTACCGGGTTCGATTCCTGGTCGGGACACATAAATATTTATTAATGAATATTTATTTTAATTGCAATATTTCTCGAGTTCCGTACGCTACAGACATCGAATGCACGACAAATTATATATGCGGTTAAGTAAATCAACAAATTAATAAATAGCTTGCCACTTGTCATGATTGGCCGGCAGTAAAGTTTGGCTAAATGTGAATCCGCTTATTTATAAGCGTGATTTCTGACCACCCCAGTGGTGATGATACTTTTAATAAGTTTATGTAACAAACCACTTAGTATACAAAATATGAAACGAACTTTAAGCTCTATTAATATTTTTACCATTTTGTTTGCATTTAAGTACTCCCAGGAGGATGATTAGGAAAGTTTAAAAAAGGGAAAATTTAAAAGTGAATTTAACTAAAACTGTAGAGAATGTACATAACTTTGTCTAAGTTGTAAGAGTGACTTGATGTTTTATTCAACAACTCATTTTCCAACAATACAATGCGGAAACGACGAACGAAACTCGGAGACATTCCAAAACTTTGGTACAACTTTGTATGTTGTTACTTGTTATCCATTGTTTTTTTAGTATGGATACTCATTATCTTTATGGGCAAATATTACCTTGGGTTTATTACTATTTGTAGAACAACTTTCTGCACAATAAAGATCAGATTGGTTTTGTTCAACTTCTCATCTCAGACACAAACAAACATACATCATCGCACTCCTAGAACACCCAAATCCTAGACCTCCACTGTTGAAGATGGACCTTCTAGAAATTTCTGGAGTATTTGGCCTACACTGGTTGACCAGACGTGTTGGCGAGGGTCAACCGCAGCTGAATATAATAATAATAATTTTAAAATATACCCAAAATAACAAAATATGTATAATTATAAATTAATATTATTTATTTTAAAATAATAATTATTATGTTAATTTGTAAAAAAACTTTTTTTTTTTTTATATTTTAAGTTACAATTTCAGCCCATCGAATTTCTTGGTACAAAATGCTTTTTTTTTTTACATATTATTCGCACTTATCAAAAACCAAGCAATCGTAAAGGCACTCGTGTGGAACTTGTTAACTACATTAGAACTCATGTAATCCATGTAAAGATTGTGAAACTTTCACCAAAATCAGACAATATTATAAATAAAAATGATTGGAAACATGCTGTCAGGCTTATCTGTAAAGTGTACACTTGACGTGATTGATTTTGAAATATTAACTAAAATACAGTCACTGTGAGTTATCGTCGGAGATTATTAGGTTTACTTGAAAAGATCTGGGCACACCGAATGCGCAAAGACAACAGTCGTCACACATCCAGATACATTTACCTACGCAACGCCACGACGGCGACGTGACGTCTTTAGTATACTGAGAAAATATTTTACGCCGGTATGATCAGTCTTTTCAAATACTATGTCGTTAACCTTTAATTATGAACGGTGGGCCAGTGAGAGTCGTCAGGACTAAAGCTACGCACCGAGATGGTCCGACGATGACTATAACCAGCCTATGTCCTACACGCGTTTCTTGTACAAGCTCGGCTAGCGCAGCATCGCATCGTCCGGAATGAAATGATCCGTGGCTCCAGTATTAAGAAGAACGACGTATGGACTTTACGTGTAATAATCCGGTGTTCCCAGGCCCTAAATGTTGATAAATTTAGGCGACACGATGGTTTCCCTGTATCTACGTCGTCGCCTGTTAGGTACTTGTAGGTAGGTATGTGTTGGATATATTAGAATTATGAGTTATCTTATCAAACGCTAACCATATGGGAATGTAAATATCGTAAATCAAACATAACAACATTCGACACATTAATCGTGCATATTATTATTCTTAAAATCTGAACCAATGTGCCAGTTGAACTAAATTGAGTTAATTATCGACCCACATTCACCTATATGTAAGAACCGGGCTAATACATTATATTGGTAGCCAACGCGCAGGTCTTTAAATGTGAAAAACAAGAAGCGTCGTTGCTATGAGTTGAGTGTCAAACAAAATTCCTATAATTTCCTAAGTAATATAAGACTCTTTCTTTTCAGAGAAACTGACAGGATGATTTTTGTAAATGGGAACGCAATTAAAAATAAGAGATTTTACTGTCACACTGACAACCACTGTTGCCATGTTTACGTTACATTACAGTTGTTTCTAGATGGAGAACAAAATATATTGTGACCAAAGATATTAAATAACAAGATGGGTCCAGAAGCCAATTGGTATGAGAATTAAAAGGCTAGGGCAATCGTCTTAGAATTAATTACGCTATATAATATAAATAATGCTGTATTATATGTAATAAACTGCATTGCCGGTTATGGTGGTGTTCGACATTTCCTTCAAATTGATTTTGTTGTTTTATTATTTATTCTTTTATACAACCATACTTACATTTCCACCGGAATTCGGTTAAGTCAATATTTTACAAAAGATAGTATAAGCAATATAAATAAGTATTATACACATTAAAATTACATTAAGTAAGTGTTAAGGAACTTTAGGCAAGGATTGGAACTGGTGGTTAATGTACTATTAGAGGAACACCAACAGAAAATAAAATAGTATAATATTTGCTATAATAAATAAAAATAAATAGCAGCTGTAAAGGGGCCTTGTGAAACCTAAAATTTAGGTATATATATACAAGTATAGAAATAATTTCAGTTATGAAATTAAAAATATAAATAAAATCGAAAGTTGTGTTACTGACAATATGCCGACCTGCATTCTACGGAAGTGAAACACGTTCTTCTTCGATAATAGAAGACCAAAGTAAATAGCGTACAAAAAAAAATACAAACATTTCGTATGAAAATAACCACCAATGCCCGCTCTATCTTGTATTTGATCTCTTTGATTTGGACACAACTTAATAAATGTATGGAATAATAGATATAAAAGTCTGTACTTGTACTACTAAAACTAAATAACATCGCAATACAGTGCTTGTCAGTGCGACAATAAAAATCTCTTGATCTAAAAGACGAATTGTATGTAACGGTAAGATATACCAAATTACACACGTAATATGTATGTATATTTTCACCTATTGAAAAGTGTTCCGTTTTGCGTCACAAATCCCAAACCCTCACATTAAGTCAATATTCGCCTATTGAAAAGTGTTGTTCCTGTTCTGTGCATGATTTATTCCTGGGCATTTTGCGTCATAAATCGCAGACCCTCACATTAAGTCAATATTCGCCCATCGAAAAGTGCTGTTCCTATTCCGTCCGTGATTTATTCCTGGTCCTTTTTGGGTAAAAAATCCCTGGCCTTCACATTAAATCAATATTGGCCTATCGAAAAATATGTGCCTATCCCATCCGTGAGTTATTACTGGTTCTTTAGCGTTGAAAATCCCAGGCCCTCAGATTAGGTCAATGTTTGCCTATCGAAAAGTGCTGTTCCTATAGATAGAATAGGCGAAGATGCACCAAGTTGGCATAGATATAAAGGGATCAAAGTGCAGCGTGGGCGCATGGCCCAATACCGCTGCATTATCCGACTGGATGGCTCTAGGCAATTATATACCAGTTACGCAAAATAGATTCAGACTCCGTCATGTACATTGAGGTCAATAGAAAAAATAACTTTTAGTCATTTTTAATTTTTCCTTAAAACTCAATAGCATGGGACATATTTAGAACTGTAAATATTTGAAGTTTTGTACAAAAATATGCACCCAATCGAATCGACATCATGTAATTATTATTTGTGCGTAGTTTAGTGTAAACTACTTAAATAATAATAAAAAAATATTAACTAAGTGTGGTTATGGCTTGGTTGTAAGAACGCTTTTTGATAAATATTTTTCTGACGTTTGTCATAGATTACCAAAACCACCGATCCCGTACCTCGGAGAGCACGTTAAGCTTTCGGTCCCAGTTCCACTATACCCAACTTGTGGAATCGTTAATAAATTGACATTCAAATTGAGATCAGACCCTCGCGAACCCGGTCGTGGCGAATGTAGGCAAAATTCTTCAGATATATGTTCTGGAAGAGCCATCTCCAACCCTGTGTTCTAGGGGCTGTAAATATGAAAAATGTAAAAAAAAATCGAATAACCTGTAGTTTTGAGTGTAAAACAAAATAAGTAGGTAACTCTCAAATCAAACGGATTCATATAAGAAAATATTTTTAGTATAGTCATGTAGGAAAATAGTAGATTTATTATTGCATAAAATCCTATTTTTTGGTATTAAGAGGTAGTAAGCTTACACTTCGCATTTCTCTCGCTCGCACATTCCAACATATTAAAAGTTTTTATTTGTTCTTTTAAAAAATTAAGTTAATTAGCTTTTTAGGAAATTCAATTGTGGATATTTTAAGAGATATAAAGATATCAAAAGTTTTTTTTTAAATAAATTACATTTAAATCGTTGCTTATTGGTGATTTAATAATCTCTATCTAAAATTAAGTAGGTACCTACATGAAGTTAAATTTACAGTAATTTTATTTCCTAAAAATCTGATTAACTACTTTCTTAAAAGTACACTCAGACTTTATAAAATATTTGGATGTGCGAGCGAGAGGGATGCAAAGCGTAACAACACTCTTAAATGTGTTGTATTATAGTTTATATTAGTATACATTAACAAACGACAGACTTAGTGTTCTTTTGATTATTTTTCAGTAATACGAGTATATTTTCTTAATGCATTTTATCTCGAAGAAGCTGTACGCGAATCGAGATTGCGGCTTGTTTAAAATCGAATAACTATGCATCATCTTAAAAAAACGAATCTAGATATTTTGTTAATGATTGGACGAAATTATATCAAAAAATTCAGTAGGAAAAATAATAAAACAAAAAAAAAACAGGTTTTGGAATAAAAAACAGTAATTGTCATTTTATATGTATTTAAATTTCAGAAAGTACATTAAATTAAAGCCAATTAGGATCTGTTACTGTTGACTACCTATAGGAACCGGCGAAATGTCTCGCGGTAAGTTGAGGTTATGTTGTGATATCAGACTTTTAAACAAACCGCCATCGGAATCCGCACACAAAATTGTGACCTAATGGTGTGTTATAGAAACGAAAATCCATCAGCCAACAAGGAGGGGTTGTAGCGAAGTAGGAAGCTGCGCGCGCATCCCGCATGGCCGCCGCGGTACACCTGACTTCGTTAAAACCACCTTAACATATTTATATTCAGCCGATAATACCCTATTTAACACTTGTCTGACCCATTATTAATATCAATCGTTAGCCGCAGCAAGGGTCAGACAACAAACTTGTTAGATAATTGAAAAAAATATCGAAATTTGACAGATCAGCTGATTCCCAAACTTTACCGGCAAAGTTTGGTACTGCATACTTTTGAAACACTGTTACGATTCAAACTCCTTTTGAAGTAGGTTTATGACGTCGCGCCGGCGTGCAGTTGCAGTCGGCATGGAGAAATGTCACCCGTTAGTGCATCGAGTGCACTTCCGGGTTTCTATCGCGAGAGCTTCGTGCGTACCTGGACTAGTCTGCCAACTGAGACCTCCGACGAACATCTTCCTGCAATACAAACGACGAAGACGTTAGCTATTGTTTACGTGATAACAGTGCATTCTGCGGCGGCCGGATTTCCGGTAACAGACGTACCCGGGGTCGTTGGGCACCTCGGAGGGGCTGTGGGCCGTGTCTTGGCTCTGGGTCTCCATGGGGCTGGCGACGGGCGCACTACGTCTAAAGCGAGCGACGACGCGGCGGGCAGGGGACGGTCCCGAGTCGCTCGGCTGCACTACCGACTACCGGCACTAGACTGCCGCGCCGCACCCTCCACGCAGCGGCCCGCCTCCTCCCCCACTCTCCACGGCCTCCCTCCGCCTCCCGCGCCGCAGCATCGATTCATTCATCGCTGTACAATTTATTCATAGGAACCGGCACGACGAGCGGCGCGCGCGACGGCACCACGTGAGCGCAGCACGTGTTCGCGCCCCGCGTCCCGCTACCGACACCGCCCACAACAAACTCATAAAAACCCACTTCGTAAAAATACAACAGACAAAAAAACATATGGCTAACAGTAAAAAAAAACAGTTATTATACCGTAACGCATTAGTGGTCGCACTGGGTTAACGTTTTTGACTACGGCGGTAAACCCTAGGAAAATATAGATGTTTTACAGTGTTTTTTTTTTTTGTTTGACATCATGATAAAAACGAAAGTTGTTGGAACCCTGCTTCCAACACCATTTTCTGAACCATAGACCCTTTCATATATTATTGTTTTATATATAACATTATTTTATATTTTTATTAACCTTTATTTTTGTGATAAATTAACTTTCTTTACGTTATTTTTTATTCAAATTAAGTTATAAAAATTGATGATGAAATATTTTATTTTATTTAACATAAGTAGTAATTAAACGCGTTGATAATGAAAATGACACCATATGATATTAATGATGATTAATTTGGGTTAATCGATTATTATTTTTTACTTTTTATACTTTATTATTAGTTAGATACACCGTGAATAAAATTAGGGTAACGTACTATGAGCACTGTTCTGTGTATACAGTTTTTCGATACAAAGTTTTTTTTATTAATCATTATTTTTTAAGAAATGCTGGGGTTAGAATAAAATATATAAAAATATAATATATAAATATATACAAGAAAATTTAAAATATTGTTTTTTAAACTGATGTAATTGAAAGCGACCAAGTGTTTTTGGTCAATCATAAAACCATTGACGCAATCCAAAAAGGTTTCAGAAACTGAAAACTAAATGAAAACTGTGCGATTTGCCTAAAATAACAATCATCGAAAATCAAAAAAATACCTGAATTTAATGTATTTTATGTACCTACTTACCGCACATGATTTAATATGTACGATTATAAGGCAAACAAGGTATACGGTAAACATTAATTAATTAAAGATAGGTTTTTTTTTCTCAGTCTATCTCAAAAATTACAAAAGTTCATAAGAGCTTTAGTGTTTTTAACTTCGAACAAATGTTTATTTATTTATTCATTTTGGAAAACCAACAGTTGACAATTTCAAATAGATAAATAACATTAAATATTCTAAGAACCATTAAAGGTTTTCACATATACCTACTTAGGTTTTAAAATAAAGTACAAATAAGAAAACATCACTGCATGACAAACAATAACAATTCTTCTAAATAATAAGAACATAATATAATACTAAAAATAAAATTAAAAATCAAATTTAAAAACTAAATCCTTACACTAATAAATTTTACTAACTGATTCGACATAACGAGCCGACGTCTGATATTTGTTGCTTTGGATTTTAAAAAATATCAATGTCCAACTCCTTTGTAAGAGCATTAAGTGCGTTACAAACACTCAAAAACAAAACTATAAATAGTTATAATAGTTTAAATTCATCAAATATACATGTTTTTTATATTGGAGACCGACATTAGGGACGCCGGTTTTTTTTTATTTTAAAGACGATGATTCGATAAATCATCAATGATACGACCCCAGCCTGAAGGGCCACCGCGGGAGGTCGCATGCCCGACTCACCGTGAGGCCTCCTAAGGAGACCCCAAGGCGCCTACGGACTAAAGCCCTATAAACCGTCTCTCTTTCACTGTTGGCCCTGCGTGCCTTAACTAAGTCCGAGTCGTGGCTACGGAGTGAAAGCACTCGTTCGCCGCGTAGGGATGCCGGTATTCTGGGGTCTCAATTACACTAAATCTAAAATTTACATAAATTCAAATCAAATTCTAAATACAATAAATCCAAAATAAAAAATATAGATGAAATTTAAGAAATCAATTAAATGTTATGAATGTATTATTAAAAAATAAAAACATGAACTACTATTAAGGTTTAGGGACATTTTAGACTGCCTAAACAGTGTGAACAAAATGCTCTAGTGCTCGCGTAACTTTTAAGGGCACGAGTTTTCGCGGGTTGGTGATTATAAATTTATAACTTACATTGAATGATAGTGAAAATCTCACATTCCGTCGTAGCATCGAGAAAGAGCGGCGCTACTTAGCTGTGACGTCATCCCAAGCTACAACGTGCTACGAACGCGTCACTCCACGCTTCACTTACGTAGGCTGCTGTTGGCTGTCCAATTAAAATACCTAGTATCTGACAGAGTAAAAATAAAACGGCTTTTAACTTTCTAGACCTGTATACATTTATGTAATAAGAATCTATTTGGAGATTAGTCGTAAACTTGTCACGGCAAAAATATCATGTGAATAAGAAAATTTTACATATTACTAAGGCTGCTTATTGCTAGAAAAATCAGCGGTACGTGATCCGCCAATAGTATGTTATTATGTGATCAATCTTTTCCTCACAAATCTCTGGTCTGAAATGACTACTTTATATAGTTGTAAATAGATTTTCTTGAACTGAGTAATAAATGTCTAGCAAAGAACAGAAGTATTAATAAGATAATGAATCTCATTTTATAATATAAATTATATTAATCTAATGACAATTACGGGCATGGATAACATGGACAAGTAGGTAACTTAAATCACAAATTCACTGACATTTTTTGTTTTTTAAAGACAATACTAAAAATTTAAACTAAGGACTTTGTTAAAAGAAGTTTTTAATACCACTTGGATTATTTCTGCACGAATTTGGTTAAAAGGGTTTACCCTTTTGCATCCTCCTCGCTCGCACAATTCAACAATTTAAAGATTCTAAGTTTGAGTGTACATTTTGAGAAATGTAATCTAACAACTCTCTAGGAAATAAAAGAACGGACATTTTAGACATTTTGGGTTAAGAGAAAAGTAGAATGGTAAAAGTCTCGATGCGCAATAAAATAAAAATGGAGTCCTCCTTTTCAAACTACCGTATTGTCGGTCGCAATCCCAAGACACCATTCTTCTCATCTCTTACCTACACACGATGGACCCGGCACCCGAACGATGAATCCATGGAATGCTAAGAATATTTTCATCTCTTTTCTTCAGATTTGTTTTAGTAAATAGATGTTAAATTTTATTTATAAGTATATTATTTGCAAAGATTTTTTTTGACTTAATTTAGGTATATGAAAAAAGACTAATTTCTAAGCATTCAATGGATTCACCGTGCGGATGCCGGGTCCATCGTGTGTGGGTAAGATATGAGAAGAATGGTGTGTCGGGCTTGCGACCGACAATAGGCTGGTTTAAGAAACGGAGGCCTCCCTTTTTTTTTTTTTATTGCTCGATAATACGAATAAAATGACCATAATTTTATATCCTATTTTAACAAACTACATTTAATAAAAGTACCTACAGTCATAATTCAAATGTTGATTTGTGCGAGTGAGAGGGATTCAAAAGCGCTTAAACTTAACAATGAATCCAATAAATGACATAACTCATTTTACTATTTTTTCTATTTTGGTTCTGTTATCCAAATATTCTAATTCTCAGATACTGGGTTATTAATTTTGACGGCCGTGCTGGCTGGATAGCTTTTGTTTAGACGCGATGCCGCCAACGATTTATTCTATTTGTAATCCGAGAATACGACTTCGTTGTGAAAATTTAATACACTTTTTATTTTAAAAAAACTCTCTTAAATTATATTTTTGTTATTGAATGGGAAGTTTAAGCCTGGGTTGCACGAAAATTAAGTCTGTAATTGTTACAATTAAAGTTAAAATTTACGTCAAATCTACCAGTTTTATTTTTAAGGTCAGCTTAATATATTCGACGTCATTTTAAACTTGAATTGTTAGAATTAATATGGCATAACATTTATAAATAATTAAATTAAATCAATGAAGAAAGAGATCCTCAGCTTAACCCACCCTTCTAGTCTGGGGATCAGTTGCCCCAAAATGGAACTGTAAATTTTGTATTGTAATTAGACTTTGTTTTGGGTCACTCCAGGCAAACTCAACCTGGGCATAACGGTTATTTTGGATTGAGTTCCAAAATTAAAAATATTCTTGTTGACGAATAAATATTTATCCTAAGACAGACTTATTGCTATTAAAAGTGCTGAGCAAGTAGTAATTCTGACATGATGTATATTTTAAATATCGGAACGCCATACGCAAAAATAATTCTTATGTATGTATAAATAGCTAATTGCATAACATAGGAACAGCATAAAATGTTATATTGTAAAAAATGCATGTAGTATTTACGACAAAATGGTTTTATTAATAATCTTTAATCTGAAATTCATCTGCATGATATCTGCAACCGTCAATTCTGAAACGATTATCATGCAAATTTTACGAAACAAAGGAAATTTAACTAGTTAAAGTAAATAAAGTACACTCACGCAGATATGAAACCGATTTATTGTTTCATTCATCGTTTTATGAATACATTTATGTTGTATAAATCTCGTAAAAATCACGCATTTTTGCTGAACTATATGAATATATTGAGGCACTTATTCAAGTATAAAATACTTCATTATGAAGGTATTTTATAGTTAAGCGTTTACCAGAACACTAATAAATATACAAATAAATGTCAACGTTTTTGAAAAAACTTCTCTTTTGTATTGTATTTTTGAATTAAATTAATGACCTAAGTACTTAACTTTAATATAAATATCATAAATAATTCTGATAAAATAAATAAATATAACAATTATTCATATATAATAATAACAATCTCAAATAAATATATAATACATACATAAAAAATACAGAGCCTTTTTTTAAATACGAGTATACATTCACCGAATCGTGTATCAAATGAAATTCACTTTATATGAAAGGAAATACCCTAACAAAAACGGCTGTGTTGGGTTGGGGTAAAATATGTTATTCAGGAATAATTTTTCAAGTAATAGCTACTTTTGAAACTACGAGGAATATAGAAAATTG
This sequence comes from Tinea semifulvella, assembly GCA_910589645.1. Taxonomy (NCBI): domain Eukaryota; kingdom Metazoa; phylum Arthropoda; class Insecta; order Lepidoptera; family Tineidae; genus Tinea; species Tinea semifulvella. The sequence goes on from OU342585.1 coordinate 7,562,762, forward strand.
CTAAAAACATCTCGTGGGATGATTTTAATAAAAACACAAATGCAAAAGGGTTCGATTCCTTTCCAAAAATTGATTCTTATAAGCGACACTATCGGCTAGTTTATAATAATGCATGATGTTTATAATTGTTTTTTTATGGGTTTTTTCTTTCACTAGCACATGTGACTTCTGTGGGCACTTGACGGTAAGTGGCACGCGAGGTCCATGAATGTTAGAACTGGAATCAGACATTCATGACTGAAATCAGTCTCTAACACTGTGCCAGCTTGACTGGGCAATTCGAGCCTGAACCCGAAACGTGTGGATTCTAGGGTTAATCGGCATGAACGGTGGATCCTTCCCGGCAGACGGGGCAGATTACCACCATCAGTCCGCCTACCACCTATTTAAAACATATTTAGTTAGCAACCCAAACTAGTTGCTTTTGTTATCTTATTTTTTTAAAAGTGGATTTAATTCGGATTTACGATGCTTTTTTTTATTTTTATCTAAACGCATCATGGATTATAGTCGTACTTTTATTAAGATTTGTAAATGATTAAACCAAAATAGCGATAAGACTTATTATTATACCACCGTACACTTCTACATGCGTGTGGGTACTGTAACTGGTACATGTAGGTTATGGAGTTGTAATTTAATTTTAATGAAAAATATTATTGTCATGAATACGATAAATAAATAAATATTTCAGACAGGTTACACAGCGCCATCTAGTTTCCGTAGTAAGCTACGAGGCTTGTGTTACGGAAACTAGATGGTTGATAAACTACATATTATACTTTTCTATTTTTTTTGTAAATATATACATATTATACATATAAACACCCAGACCGAGATAGATTATACAATGTACAACTTGCCCCCGGTGGGAATCGAACCCACGACCTCCCGAGTTCACGGCAACGTTTGTTACCACTAGACCACGGAGGCGGTCACGATAATAGTAGAGGGATTTTGTTTTGTAAAAAAAAGAGTGAACTGGGAGCTCGGACCGAAAGAGATTATTTTTATAAGTAATATATATAATAATTACAAATGTAATACCAGTTAAGTGTCAATTACGCAAAAGTGTCCCGCGTAGGAAAGTGTTTCGTTTTTTTAAATGTGTAATTCGTATCGAAAATGTAAAATATAAAAGTAATATGCGTTTTTAATATAAAGGACTTTCGTAGCATTCTCTCCGTTCCTAATAAAAGCAACTACATCCAACCGCAGTCGTTGGATAACCCTTGTGACTGCAAAGGCAGGTTACAGTACACACTTCTGACTTAACCCAATTTAGTTTTAAATAGAGCCTCGTGACCACGGTCGATGTAACTAGACGTCGGGAAAAATAACACACCGGACACACCGCCCCGCGGTCTGCGTTTTGCGGTCGAGTTCCGTCCGCGTTCTCTGTCTGTAATACATGCGGTGGCTTAGGCTGAGTTGCATAAAATTGAAGTCTCTACAAATGTATCGTTTAAAGTTGATTATATCGGTACAATCGACGCAATTTTGAACTTTAATTGTTACAATAATTGATACTTTAATTTTATTGCAACCCAGCCTGAAAAACATAAGAACCGGGCCGCAACGGTCAAAATAAATGCGCGTTGTCAGATATCCATTTTTTTCCATACGCTAGAACTCTATTGAATTAGTGCGAGACGTTATGTTTTAAGCGAAGAATACTATAAAAAAAAATGTGCAGAGTTCCCCGTCGCATTCTCCCAATTGAATAATAGAATGCCTCCAGTACTTTCTCTTTTTGTTGAACTATTCAAGTCTGCATAGTAGTAGAATATTGTCTCCGACGACGTACACTTTAAGTAACAGAGTTTGAGTAAAAAAAGCAAGTGACCTGTTACCAGGTGGTGAAAGAAAGAGAACTCAAAGATTTCGAGACCGCGCGTTCTCGTGTTATGCGGATCGCAAAACTCGACCACACTCGTTTTCTGGGTCCATATTTATATAATAAAATTAATAAAGAGATAGCTATATATCAATGCACTAAAGTGATATGTAGAAAGAATGTCACACAATGGCTACAGTCTCTTGACTATAATACAACTGAGGAATTACTGTCAATAGTAAAGTAGGAATGCGATAATAACAAAGTATGTAAAGTTTACACACCCTCTTACACACACTCGCACACTTACATCATAAACAAAAAGAGGATCTCAACCACAACACAACACAATTTTTTTTTTTTTTTTTGTGTACATTTTGTTTCTTTTATTATTTTGTAATTAAAAGTAATAATATATTTAAAAGGGTGTCTAGGCGTTGACTGCCGACGGACAGACCTATACATATAGGCTTAGTTCGGCTGCAAATATCTGTTTTTCTGTGCATGCAAATGAAATATGTTATTGTTTTCATATCTTGTAACTTTTTTACTGAATAAAGATATTATATTATTATTATTATTATTTATAACGTAGTATGTTTGGGCCATAGCGCTAAAGTTAAAAATAGAGCCTTGGAAATTCAAAGCAAAGATAAAGTGTGCAGTGTTTATGTGCTTAGCAATAAAAATAAAACCATAGTAATTAAGATTGGGAGAGGTTTATTAATAAATATTCAGTGTTTTTTATAGTATTTAGATTTCACAAATAATCTCATACTATATATAGGGGGGACCTAATTTTATACCGAAAAGTCTAACTTGCACTCATGGTACTCGTTTATTGATTTACCGAAAAAAAATCTATACGAGTAGTATAGCTTTTATATAATAAGGCCAATATATTCGTTCTAGCAGTCGTAGTCCATTTCTTTAGACGCAAATGTAAGATTTTATTATTATTATTTACAGTTAGTTTTTTTTTTATACTAGCACGACATGTGACCTTGCGCCCACCTGATGGTAAGTGGCGTGCGAGGTCCATAAATATTAGCAACTGGAATCAGAGACTCATGACTGACATCAGTCCCTAACACTATGCCGGCTTGACTGGGCATTACGGCAATTCGAGCCTGATCCCGAAACGTGTGGATACACTTTACTGGGTTTATCGGCACGAACGGTGGATACTTCCCCGCCCCGGCAGACTGGGTAAATTACCACCATCAGTCCGCCTACCACATATTAATTTTTAAGTTTAAGTAAGTAGGTGGTGGCTCGATTGTAAAAACGCTTTCCTTAACATTCTAAAGAGGTGGGTTCGAACCCCGGCATGTACCAATGAGAAATACATTTTCATAAGTACATTTGTCGTAATTTACAACACCACCGTTCCCGTGCCTCAGAGAGCACGTTAAGCCGTCGGTCTCGTTTCTACTAATATCAACTTGTGGAATCGTTAATAAATTGTCATAAAAAAGACATGAGATCTTCGCCAACCAGTCTGGCCAGCGTGGCGAGTGTAGGCCCAATTCTCCAGATATATGTTCTGGAAGGCCCAGCCAACAGTGAAGATCTACGACGCTGTGTTCTAGGGGCTGTAATGAACTGTTAATTTTTGAGCGAATTTAGTCTGAATTACAAAATATTTAAATTTAAAAAAATCGATGTTGCTATCGTCCGTTCAAATATCAACTCTAATAGGGGTGGAAACTAATGCCAGTGTCGTGTTTGTTATGTAAAGAAAGAGACTACGACCGAGAAGCTTATAAAAAATAATATATAATATTAATAGGTGGTAGGCGGACTGATAACATGCCCAGTCTGCCGGGGCGGGGAAGTATCCACCGTTCTTGCCGACAAACCCAGTAAAGTGTATTCACACGTTTCGGGATCAGGCTCGAATTGCCCAGTCAAGCCGACAAGTGTTAGGGACTGATGTCGGTCATGAGTCTCTAATTGCAGTTGCTAATATTTATGGACCTTGCACGCCACTTACCATCAGAAAAAAAAAAAAAAAAAAACAGGGATTGAAAAGTAAGTTTTTGGAAACCGACAATATTGTATAAATGCCACGATAAACTAAGTAAATAAATTGGTAAAGTTTAAAAATACTTTTAAGATTTAAGATTGTAAATATTTTATTAAAATAGCCATCATTCCATTAAATGCAAGTTACACTTTCATTTTTAAAGAAGACAAACTCAATAGGCTATTCTATTAGACCTCGTTAATTTTTAAACTAAAGCCAACAAAACCAGATAAAAGTTGTTGACAGGCTAAGCTTTTATGATTGGCATTATCATTTTATAGTTTGTAGTTTAACAATGCCATCAAGGTTAAAAATTAAAACAATTACAGTCTTGACTAGTTTGATATTATAATTATTTGTAGATCATGGGGGTCGTAATTATACGTACGTTTGTACATGTACATATATACATCTACGTATACGGCATTCATCGGATTCTGAGAGAAAATGTAAACAAATAGGTACAACAGTTGTTTTTTAGTTTAGTTTTTAGTGACTTTTACAAATGAAGAAAATGCCAGTTTCGTTCATTTTTTATTAGAATTGAACATAAAAAAAAGTAATTCAACACAAAAAAAAAACAATCAATTTAATAACAAAATATTCACAAAATTGTTTAGAGCCAATGGGGTGTATCACTAACTTTTTATCGCAATAGATGGCGCATGATACCTACCTCATAGAACTGTCAGTTGCATAGAAACATTGTATTTTTATTACGAAATTTATTATTTTCTGAATATATTGCGGAAGTGAGCAGCTTTTAAGTGTACAAATAGAGATTTCCAAGCGAAATCAAAGATATGGTGATCTCAAAATTGCCGATCTATTAATTAAACCTTTTTTTGTTTTTAATGACGGTTTTCTTTTTCCTAATTAGTCTTTTAAAGTAGGTAACGATAAATTAAAATTATTTTTTCTGTTATAAAAAAAAAAACTACAAAAACATTTAAAAAATGATCCGTCATAGGTGTAAACAAGGTACCAGTGCCACTAGCGAACTCTACAAAAAGCTTTGCCTGATACAGCCCATTGTATTGTAACGTCAACAAGAGAATCGAAATTGAGAGTAGTATATAGCGGATATGGCTCTGCTAAATACATTTCAATGTACCTAAATTGTTAAAAAAACCATTGTCATTTAAGTACAATTTTAAACTGATAATAATTCCTAATTAAAATGTGGCGTATAACTGTGAGAAATAAAGAATAGCTTATTGCGTTTGCATATATATACCGCATGTAATTGTCAAAGATCAAATATTTTTTTAGGCTTTAGGTGTCATTGGTAGAACCCCTTTTTGAAATAAAAAAGTTTTTTTTCTTTAAAGATGAAAATCATTATCCGAAAAACAAAACACTACTGTAAGGTGAATGAGGCCGCGTCTGAAAAACACGATAGATCTAAAGACTGGGGAGTTATTCGCGCTATCGTCGACCTTACTAGATTAGGCTCTGTATGAGTGACGGTATTTTTAGGATAACTTCTCTGTACCGTAACTTACCGTAATTCATGAATAAATTATATAAAAAAAATACGTAACTCATTATTTGTATTCTAGATTATAATATAAAGATATTTGCTCCTTATTAATTACACGTAGTATATATATGTATATATATATATATATATTATTTTAAGTTCTATGTTATTTGTACCTCATACTTAGTTTGTATTACATTATATGTAGGTGGGAATATAATCTTAAAATAAATCTATGTGAGCCTTATTGGCGGGAAATAGATACAAAAGTGGAAGTTTTTGGTCTTCTTACCAACTCAACGTATGTGGAAAATTGTAACATGTTTTTCATACTTAACAAACACTTAATTAAAAAACAACAAAATTAATCGAAAAAGTTTCTTGTAAACAAAATCAAACAAACACATGGGCTGCTTAGGGCGCGTTCACACCAACTCGTGACGACACACTACGTGTCGTTTAAAGCGATGTGCCTTGTCTATTTGTATAGACATGCAGCACGATACGATTATTTATAGTCCACTATAAACTGTTAACACAATAGTCGCCCAACAATAAATAACTTCCGGATAGTCGTACACGATAAAGACGTATCGTCTGCCTGCAAGTGTTCTACTCCCCGCTTCCGTCCCCTCGTCATACTGTTCTCGTTTAAGTTATATTAAGTCACTTTGAAAAATTACAGTTTATTATTTTGATTCACATTATCTCTTTTTTTATTATTTCGGTTTAAAAATATGTCATTTTTATAAACTATACCTTTATACATTTAGTTCATTGGTTAGTCATTTAGTATTTTATAAATGTTATTTAATTCAAATATTATTATTATTTATTAGCATGTTTTACGTTTTTATTGTGTATATGAGAATGCCCATTTTTCTCAGAATAGGCCCAAAAAATATTCTCGTGCCATAATAATTTCCCTTTTATTTGATAGTTCATTTAATGTGTTTTCATAATCTGTAATTAATTGTATTTATTTTACACTAGCATAACGACAATTGACAAAATCTATTGCCGCCGATAAAATTTATCTATAATAAAGTACCTAATCATATAAATAGCGTTCTACTTTATTCAATACTTAATCTTAACCAATTGACTATTTAATTCAATTATACTTTAATGCAGGGTAAATAAAAAATAAAAAACAGAAATTATATTATTGAATTGTATTTAGTTGATGCATATCTCTTTTAGATTAAGTTATAGTAAACCAAAATAACAGTCTGGTCCTAATTGTATTAATGTTATTTTAAATTGCCAATGATTGTAATTTGTTTGCTGAATCATAATAAATAAATAGAAGACAAAGTGACTGACGGGAAACAATAATTGTTGTCACGATCTAGCGGAAACAGCTAAACGACAGACTATCGACGATACAGTGACGAGAGCAGTCGTGATAATGGGAAAAGTTAGAAACGTGTCGTATGTAGTCACCGACAGGGTCGAAACGCGCCCTTATTCACAAGAGACGTGCTAGAAAAATTAGAGGTACGCGAGGTAAATATAGTACCAATAGTATTATTTAATGATGACGCGTATTGACCTTGCACGTCTCTATTCGATAAAGCAGCCTACAGCTTATACCAGTTTGGTAAAAACAAATTAACTTACAAACACAACATGAGAAATAAACAATAACTTATAATTATCACAGCGCAATAAGCAGGTACAAAGCTTTCCATTTCAATTTGTACTAAGCTAAAAGCAATTTAATTTGAAAATAACGTACAGGGGCCTAATTCTGGCGCTTTCGACTTGCGACTCGAAATATTCGAATGAAAAGCGACATATCTCCATAGAAAACTGTCAGTTTCATTCGAGTTAATCGAGCGGACATGCATGTCGAAGGCGCGAGAATCGGGGCCCAGGAATAACAAGAACATTTTTGTTATGTTTTAAGCTTAAAATAATAACGCCTAGAAACGAAGTACACGCACGATAAGTGAGGCAAGTTTTACTGAGCTATCACCGCTCAGTTACTGAACAAACCGTGCGCCAGTCACAAGGTCAAATCTTCGTGCTTGGAACTTTTTTATGACGGATTTTGTGCAATTAATGGGTTCTTATTGTTACATATGATTTGTACTAGAAGACTACTGTCATCTTTGATAGACGTCAGTGAATAAAAATGGACTCATTATAAAACGATTAATGTTTTATTTATTATCATAAATAACAGATCTAATAAACGATTGAAATCAGAAACATCTCTGCAACCTACAACCGGAAAGGAAAAATGTTAAATTATGGTCGATTTTAGTAATCATCGATGATATTAATGCTTATTAAAATTATTCGCAACGAAATGCGAAATTTCCAAAGCTACCGTAACTGATTGCTAAAACATAACGTGTCTCAAACATATCAAGCTTACCATCATGTGACACAAGACAGGTCGACCTATTCAAGTCAACCTTCCAAGCACCATTACCTATGTCTGGCTCAGCTAGCTCGAAGCTGGAAGATTTGCCGACGATGTGCGATCATCTAACAGGCACAGCTAATGGAAGTAACAGGGAACTTACTATAACATCATGGAACACAGACACACTACATCCAGACCAGTCTAGCATACACTAGTGACGTAAGCATACATGCCGAGGCACAGAGAAGACCACACATCTCCGTCACATATGATTTAGTAGATTACCCCCTTTCAAAAAAACTAATTTGACGGGGTTTTTGTATGAAACTATCGTGCTAAACGTTATTATTCTAAGTTTTAAAGTATGAATCAAAATCACCAAAAGCCAGTTGCAGAAAGGCTGATTATCTTTTCACATGTTTAACGTATGCTTATGAGGCACGTCATTGGCTGAAATAACCAAAGTGACAAGCTAACCAATCACGTAGCGTATATCAAAATATTGATCAGATTATTTTAATATCCTCTCCGCAACTGGCCTAAAAGCTTGTAATTTAATTATAGCTGTTACAAATAACTAGTAAAAAAAACTGTTTAGCCAATCATATAAACAAACATGGTAGACTCGTTTTAAATTATTATTTTATGTTCATCTTGCGTTTTAACTTACAATTCGTCTTGCGTCAAGCGTTGTATAATAAGACGGATGGAACTTATCGCCTACACCTAGTCGTCAAGTCATCTCACTTTTGTTTGCTAAAACAAAACACTAAAAACGGACCAGCATGCGCTAGCGTCATGCGCTGACGTAATGCGCGGACCATATACACGTATATATATACATATATATAAGCGTCCGGACTACACTGGGTTTAAATGAGATGCGATGTCAAAATGCTAGTTTTTAAAACTTGAGGATGATTTTCTCATTAAAAAAATATAAGATTTCTAATAGTTAGTTAAATCTTTAAGATGTTTTGTTTCTGACTCATTTTTGTCTTTACTAACTAAGAAAAAACAATGTCCATAAGACACACTAAAAACATGTCCAGATTATAAGCTCTAAAATCCGGAGTTTCCACGCTTCTTGTCCCAGGATTGCCATCTCTAAAATATATTAGCGTCAGAGAGAGACGCAAGATGAAGATGAAAGCGCACTGGTGTGGACATAGCTTTGTTAAATATAATAATAATTGAATATGTATGTCTTAAAATAATTAAAAGCAAAATGGTTAAAAAATACAAAGCCAGTTTGTTTATATAAATGGACATTTCTAAACAAAAAATCTATCTAATTTAAAAAAAAAATAGTAAAAATGATATCAAATCACGGAGTACTATTTAAATGAAACATTAATAAACCTTATGGTTAAATTCAAATCTAAATTGATATATTCAACAATTTTTTATTGCACGCAAATAAAGCCTAATTAAAGCCAGTACGATAAGTCATAACCTAAGTAAGCATAAAAATTAAATATATAATTGCACAAAATAATATGCTACAAGCTATACGATTTCGCAAGCCTAAAATTGAAAATATTTATTGCACAAGCAAAACTAAAGTGTAATCATTCAGTCAGGAACCACACTTTATGAAGGACGAGTGCCTACTCGTAGACTCAAGAAATGTCACAATACAGTGATTTTGTGTGTTGTCACCAGAAATTAAACCCAGTACCTCTGCGGCAAAATTTATTGTCTTAACTCGACCACGAAAGCAGTCACTAATGGGGTGTATCACGCAACACTTATTGTAGATGTCGCTAGCGGCAATGGTACCTTGTTTTCAATTGTCTTTTCTCATTTATTGTGCTTTTATGTTTAATTACCTTTTTGAGTTAATATCTTCTAAGTTAGCGTAAGATGAAATTAGCAAGCGAACATCTTAATTTATGCACTCAAAACCTGCACACTGCGGCATATTAACAAGAAAAAGCTAATTCTTAGGATTAATTAAATTCTTGTTTTTTACGCAACTAAGCCTGGGTTGCATCAAAATAAAGTCTCTAATTGTAACCATTAAAGTTAAAAATGGCGTCGAATGTACGGGATTTCTTTTGGAAGTGGATCAGCTGGTACATTCGACCCACAGCCGTATGGCTATGGTTATATTAGGTACCATCTATCATGCGCCATCTATCGTGAACAAACGCAGTGATACACCCCACTGTACAAGCGATTTCTTTTTTCATTTTCTAAACGGAGCAAAGCAAATTGAATTAGCGTCTTTCTATCGTAACTAAGAATTACTATGAAAGAAATTTGCATATTTCTAAATAGGTACAACCTTCTTAGCAATTCAGTCACAGTACGGTTGCAGGGTTATTGTGAGTGGGGGAGAGAGGAGAAATATATTTCGGGCCTGTGACCGAACAAGCAAGGGGCCCCTTTTTATTACTTAATAACAATATTTACAAGCCTTTCCAGGTTACCAGGTGTTTTGCGGGCTATATGGCCGAAATACTCAAAGACTCGTTTTAGGCAGATGGAAGACAGCCTAGTAGAGATTTTGAGCTCCTTGAGTATTGACACGTTAGTTCTTCGGGCTGTCCAAGGGATACGCAACATACGCCTCCAACACCACATCTCAAAGGCATCGATGCGGCCACGATCACCGATTGTAATCACAGGGAAAGTCGAAGGCAAAAGACCACGTGGCCGAAGCCCCATACGCTGGTCTGACCAGATCCGCACCTCACTAAATACCCAGATGCACGATGCCCTACATGCAGCCGTGAACAGACCCGGATGGCGCAGCATCGTCCGGGACAAAGTGATCCGTGGAGGGGGTCACGACCCTCAGCAGTGAGGAGAACGACGCAAGGAGAAGGAACAATATTTAGGGTCAGCCTTTGGGGGTAGCGAGCTGGGCAACGGCTCTATGTTCAGTGTTTTAGTACGACCGTTTCCCTTTCGGGGTGGTCAGAAACCAAGCTTATAAATAAGCGGATTCACATTTAGCCAACTTTACTATTGGCCAATCATGACAAGTGGCAAGCTCGTCGATGTCTCCAGCGTACCAAACTCGAGAATATCACAAAATAATTTAAGTATTAATTAAATGTATTTATTTACATTATTAAATATTTTTGTGTCCCGACCAGGAATCGAACCCGGTACCTCCGGGTCTAAATCCACGGCCTTAACCGCTAGACCACGGAGGCAGTTTATATAGTTTAGGTGTGCAAAATGTTCAAAATATCATCAAGACAGCTCTAGTAGTAAAGGTCTTGATTGAAACGAAAACTATATATTTCATTTTCTAAATAAATTGCACAATAAAAGTATCGCAACAACTATATTTTTTTTATCATTGTACATAGCACAAGTAGTACAAAAATATCCCAAAATGGATGATGTCGTGTATTTATTTTCCTTTCTCGTCACGTAACATCATTAAAACAAATTTCATTTAAAGGATCTACTCGCCCGGAACCTTGCATTTGTTAAGGCCGCCGCTGACAATATTCTTGTCTTCTCTCTCCACCCAACAATTACTGTAGGAGTCTGCTAATATTAACTGGAAGATAGTTCTAAATATCTGCCGTCATAGAAAGCCGCGTTCCAACCGTGTCGTGACGACAAATTATAGCATTGTCTGAAGCGTCGTAGCTTGTATTTGTATGGAATTGTGTAGATTTTGCAAGTTACAATTATTTGTAGTTATAATTATTTGTAGTTACAATTATTTGTAGTTACAATTATTTGCAGTTACAATTATTAGTAGTTACAATTATTTGTAGTTACAATTATTTGTAGTTACAATTATTTGTAGTTACAATTATTTGTAGTTACAATTATTTGTAGTTCACGACTATGACGATAAACTGTCAAATGAATGAGAATAGTGAACGAGTGACGACAGAATTAGTGATAATGGTAACAATGGTAATACCTAAAGTTTAATATGACAATATTGTATAAATACCTACATGTAAGATTTTGGACATATTTTATTTAAAATTTTAAAATTTATATTAATGTTTGATATATTTGCTCGCCAATTTACTTGGCAAATGTTGTTACGTTAAGTTAGTTTACTATAAGATCTGTAAATTAGACTAACATTTTTGCAAATAAAGTTTTTTTTTGTATCTTATCTTATCTAATAACCTGTCGTCACGACCTGGCGGGAACTTGCCCGAAGTGGTGAGATTTTGCTGGAATTCTGGTAACAACATTCACTGCATAAAGCTACTATACATATTTTATTGCTAAAGCCGTTATAACTGTAAAAGTATAAAAATTGTATAAATATTACGTAGCATAAAAATAAAATATATGGCAGTTTCGTTTTAAAGAGGGTTGTTAAAGTTTGCATCTCGCTCGCACACTGCAACATTTTAAAAGAAGTCAGATTGTAGGTACTTTTTTTTTAATGTAGTCATCCCTTCTAAGAAAAAAAAATCGGATATTTTACTGAATCATAGATTTGTTTTAGTGAAATAGAGGAAAATCGTTATAAATGGTTTTGTAATTTTTTTAATCTATGATTAGGTATATGAAATTGAAAATGCGTAAAATTACAGTAATTTTACTTCCTAGAAGGACATAAATACATTTCTCAAAATTACATACAGATTTTAAAAAATATATAAAAAAATGTTGGGAGTTCACGACCGAAAGGGATGCAAACCTTAAGAACCTTCTTGATTATTATGTCACAGACATAACATTAAAGCTCTCTATAAGATCGTCTATTATTATAAAATTAAATAGTTTGAGTTTTATAGTAAATGTATCGGCTACCTCAATTTTAAAACTAATAGCAAGGACAACAGTATTCAAAGTTTATTTAGTTATTACAATAAATTGATATCTAATGAGTTTTTACATATTGCAATAATACATTTAAAATTGCATTATTAATATCACCATTCCAGAATATAGTACCTTAACAGAACTATTTAAAAAAACTTGTCGCTAATCTTTCCTCAAATAAATGTATTATGCACTTTTGTTGTATGTAATTAAACACTGTTTAAAAAATAACGTTTATAAATAGGGTCAAACGTAAAGTTTTTGGAACTGTCCTCTTGTAAACAATATAATAAAAAAGATAAGTTAAAAAATTTTAAATGGATTTTTTAGTAAAACATGTTGGGTATGTATTTCATAAATTTTTCATTTGTTTTACGAATTGGCGGCAATTTGAAAATTGTTAGCACCATGTCAGCATGAATTTAACGCGAAAAAAATCCCGAAAATAAAAACGTTTTATGGACGCAGATGAAGCAGTGGCTACGTTTCAAAAGGCAAAAATTGATGTAAATGGACTCTAATTTGAAAAGATATAACAAAACTAATTACTTACAAGTTTTCTCAGTTTTTGGATTTTCTAAGAACTTTCAGTTTGAACCTAGTATAATGCCTTTGCATTTCTCTGGTGATATTTAGACAAAAGCAATTATTAGTTTTGAAAATGAGGCAGCTGACGACTTAAATTGTTTTTGTTATTTAACAAAAATAGCTCACGTGCATTCATTAACTAATTTAAATATTTACCATCTAAAATGATATTCTTCACTAACCTATTGTTCAGGTAATTTGTAGGAATATGAAAATAAATGCATTACAGTCTTTAAAAAAGCAACATCCCACTAAAATTATCACAACCATGTAAAATAATACTGCTTTAATACAATTAAATTCGAGAGTATTAACTTAATTGAGTTTTGGCACATGTTTTAATAAGTTCTATGACCAACCATTTTATTATAAAGACGATAAATAATTTCATTGATTATAATTTGACATCAAAAAATATAGTATCATTTGCTACTGGCAGTACCTATGTATTTTTCTATATATAATTTTACTACACTACCCACCGGTTTCCGAAAGCAAGGCTAAAATAACGTACGTTTTAACATTTAATAATACGGCACGTTATTTAAATTTATATATTCTGTTTACTATTTAAAAGTACGTAATATGTACTCGAGTGTTACAATAAAATAATCCTTCAGCGGAGGTGGCACGGTTCCACCAATACAAAACTGTGCAATCGTTAATAAATTGTCATTAAAATTGACATCATACGTGTTGTTTGCGCCTTATCATATTTAAAAACAACTTTAAGGTTGTCTATTATTTATTGTCTATTAATTATGTATATCGCCGGTGTCCCTCTCATACGCACTAGCGGAAGGGTGCTATCTCGTTCTAAAACCTGCGAGATCTTTTCGAACGCACCTTGCGCATGGAAAGAAAATGAAAATTAATGAACGCGACCCAGCTGTCAGAAGGCCAAATTCTCCAGAAATATGTTCTGAAAGTTTATTTTTGGTCTAAGGTAAATCGCCTAAAGACTTATAAAAATTATAAAAACTATTCCTGCAGCTCTATTCTGTTACTTAAGCATAAACGTTTTATAATGGAATCCGTTAACTATATATATATCTATCACGCTAATAAAGTTGATTTTTGCACGGCCGCTATCAAGGTCGAGTTGAGAATTGAATAATATTATGTAATTATTATGTAAACGTAAATTACGAAATCCACTAATAACGCTTTCGACTAAGTAACAGAATAGGGCTGATCCCCAACTCGGTTCTCAACATATATTATGTAAATAAATTACGTGTTTAGGGCTGATGTATTACGAGCTTCCAAGACTGCATTAACGGAATCATACAGTATTTGGTTGGGTAGGGAGAGAAGTAGAATGGTGGATGGTGAGCGTATTATCGCGCAATAGAAAAAAAAAGGAGGCCTCCTTTTCTTAAACCAGCCTATTGTCGGTCGCAAGCCCGAGACACCATTCTTCTCATCTCTTACCCACACACGATGGACCCGGCACCCGCACGGTGAATCCATGGAATGCTTAGAAATTTGTCTTCTACAATATCCTTTAAATACACTTTAAAAAAAAAACTAAGAATACCGATTTTGAGGATCCGTTAAGGGAACCAGTTTGACAGCTGGAAGGAATAATTGAGTGGAGGAGACGTCTAAGATTACGGGTGTAAGATTCTGTGTTCGGTCTGTGATGAATCCTACGAGAGATATGATAAATTAGACGTTTACAAAAAAAAAACATGAATATCAAACAAATGTGTCCCTGCTGTCTAAACTGCCTCTACTACCTTTTAACGCTGTTAAATATAGCTAGTTCTCACTTCGGGGTACAACATTTTAAACCAACATGTTGGCTTAATCAACAAAATATAACAAAATGTTAATCATAGATTATTTTAACGATCATTTCAGAAACCGGCGGTAAGTTGTTATAATTTGTAAATATTTTAAATATTCTATGTATGGCAACAGTTTTACTATAATGTATTTTAACAAGACAACATTCATAAGATTCTTCTATTCTTTGTTATACTAATATTTCTAATAACATGAAATTATTTTTTTTATTCAATATGAAGGAGTGAGAAGGTATTTTCAAAATTGCCTCTCATTACAGAACAGAAAGCAAATAAATATTACATTCTAAAACTATTTAAAAAGCAGACAAAAAGTCTATGCAGTATTGGAATATAGATACGGCCTGCTTATGATGTGGTTTACTGCATTATTTTATTTTAAATTAAACAATTTGTTGCATGCAGCACAGTAGCCCTAGTCTGTTTTTTTAAGCGCGTGGATTATTAATAAATTAAATAGTTGCTTTTACTGTCAGTTCTACACAATTCACATTTCAAAACAATTGTGTTGGCGGAGAGTGTTGGGCATGAGTTCCGAACCAACAAATTCATACTGGAAGAACTGGGGATCAGACAACGCCTTTCCTAGACTCTATAATCACCCATTCTCCATCCGTAGTACAGGGGAAAGTCTATGGCAAGAGGATGCGTGGTAGATCTCCAATAAGATGGACTGACAAGGTAAAGGCTGTGCAATGGATCATCCCCTACATGAGTGCACCAGAAAAGCTGCTAGGACTCAAATGGGGACCACTGTGCTAAGAGTGTAGCGACTAAGAAGGAGAATACAAATAACTTTAAAGCGGTCCATTAAAGTTTGCCTAACATTAGCTGTTTGTACAATAGTAGTCAGAGGAAAAACCTTTAGATTCCCATAGAGACCAAATGAAAACCTGGCTTCCAAAACTTCCAAGTAAAAAATATTGCAAATTTTATAAAAATCGCTCCATATGTGTAGATAAAACTGACAGACAAATCGCTTCCGTAATATAGCCGTGAAGGCGAGACAGATACACAAAGATTTTTAGCATTAGTATAATGTTGCGCTTAAAGAAACAGAATTTGGTTACTGGAAACAGTAACAACTTTAGAAGCTACACTAACTAAAACAGGCCCAAAGCATATTTAATATTATTTTTTAGTGAGATTTCGATTCTCACTAGAACAGAGTAAAGCCGATAAAGTAGCATGAGTCGCACTCAACGTGCTGGTAGTAGGTGATAACACGTTAGATAACACTGGAATGTTTATGTTACCTCCACTACTTACGATGGTCACATTAGGAGGGGGAGTAGATCCCGTTGCATAACCAGTAGACAATACTTTTTGAGTATTATGCATCAAAAACGATTTAGTAGGACCGGTGCTGCCTAGAGTCAAAACCTTCTTCAGCATGACAGAAGAATTGCAAGCATTATCAATCATGTCTTTAGTTGTTGATATATCTGTATCATTGCTTGATACAACCGGGTTGAGTTTAGGAGCTGTAGTATGCACTACAGGTCTCATGTTAATGTATGATGGTACAGTAAAGTTGCCGCGGTTAATAAAGTTTCTGGAGACTATGGCGTTGTGAAGAATGTTTCCTGTTGGGAATGATTTGGAAGTGACATTAACATACTGTGTGGAGGTCCCAATGATGGTGGCAGTTGTGGTCCGTGTGCCAAACCCGATGATGCTGGCGGTCCCCTGAGATACCACAGTGCTGAAGGTACTGCCTGGCTTTGTCTTTATAGGTATTCTGAAACAAATTATTCTATTAAAGTTATATTTATCAGAAATAATAATTTCAGGCATAAGTTTGTATAGGATTTAAAATTAATCATCACAACAGCGCCTGAAATACACAAATCCACTGTTGAAAATAGACTTTCCAGAATATATTTCTGGAGAATTACGCCTACACTGGCCACATTGGCCTGACAGATTGGCGAGGGATTTCTGATGTTCATTTTAATGATAAATAATTTATTAACGATTCCATAAGTTGATATAAGTAGTACTTACATTTACAGCGGCCGTGCAAATATCAACTTTAATAGCGTGATATATATATATAGTTAACGCATTCCATTATATAACGTTTGCGCTTAAGTAACAGAATAGGGCTGGGACCGAAGACTCTCCGGGATGGGAACAGTGGTTTTATTAGTCTATGATAATGTACGTAATAAAGGTGTATTTCTCATTGGTACATGACAAGTGGCTAGCTCGTCAATGTCTCTGGCGTACAAGACCCAAGAAAACCTACAAAATAGTTGTTTTTTTGTGATTTCGACCATGAGTCGAGAAGAAGAAATATAATCTTTTTTTTTTATGTAATCACTTACCCAGTAATGAGATGCGAAGTGGCAGGTGCTTGTCGGTAGTAATGCAATGTGGTGGGTGCAGTCAGATGGGTGACGGGAACTGTGTGAACAACCCCGCTAGTAGTTGAAGCTACTGTAATACATTTGGTGCTCGGCTTCTCTTGAAACTGTGAAATAAGACATTATTTAAAGTCAACATACAAAACAACTGTGTGATTTTTTTGCAATCTATAGAAATGAAATAAAATAAAATCAGTTTTTATTTGTCACAAAAATAAGTCTTAATAAAAATATAAAATAAAGTAAAAAAATAAAACAATGATATTTGACAAAAGCAGGTTCCAATAACCTCTGTTATTATACCATAGCCGACATTTAAATTTAGTGGAACATTAATATAAATAAAAGTTATAAAAAAATAATGAAACAAAATTACTTAAAAATTAAAATAAAACCAACAAAAAAATATTTAAAAAACAGAAGCCTAGACGGGAGCTGCTCCAGCCTGCTTCACAAACAGCCATGCTGCACACATTTTACGGAAAGTGGGTTACCCAACTGTCTATCTATATATCTAACTATCGCATCCCGAACGGGCAGTGGAAGATCATTCCATTTTGGCATGCTTGAAGCAGCCCCGACACCTACCAGGCCGTACATGGGAAGGTTAAACAAAAAACTTGAAGAAACGAAAAACATTTGTACAACTTGTTATGCAAATAGTCAGGACATTTAGTGTTTATTAGAGTGTAGATGATACATGAGTATTTTAATTTTTCATAAAGCTCGAGTTAAGAAAGCTTTAAATGTTAAAAACTTGTTAAACTTAATTCAAATTCATATATTTCTTTATAACAATAGGTATTTTATAGAATGGTACAATGGTTGTAAATTGGGTACACTATGTTTAGCCCTTGGGCGTATAAAGATTAAATAATTAGGTATAGTAGACATATACGAGTATAGTAAACTAAAGGAAATTTAATTGAAATGACAAATAGGATTAATTAATGAATGTCAAGGTAAGAAATTAATGTTGTTCATTCAATCCGCCTCCGTGGTCTAGTGGTAACAAACGTTGCTGTGAACTCGGGAGGTAGTGGGTTCGATTCCCACCGGGGGCAAGTTGTACATTGCATAATTTGTCTCGGTCTGGGTGTTTATATGTATATTATGTATATATTTACAAAAAAAAAAGTATAATATGTAGTTTATCAAGCATCTAGTTTCCGTAACACAAACCACGGAAATTAGATGGCGCAGTGTAACCTGTCTGGAAAAAAAAAATATTTTAGAAAATCTCGCACAGAGTAGTAGAATTTGTCAATTAGCATTTTCGTTAGTGTTTTTTTTAATCGTTGTATAGGTAGTTTAGTTATCGTTGTATAGTTAGTTTTTGCATGAGTGTTGTTTTTGATATAGGAATTACGAGCTTGTTTTTATACCGCACTCTACGGTTGCGATTTTGATCAACAATTGGGAAAAGTTCTCCATAATTTTTGACAAAGTTAGTAATTTTCAGTATATACAAACATACTGTACTGTGAGTATATGTAAGCTTTTAAAATAAGGTCTACAGCTATCAGTCGACTTAAGGTTGCATAAAGCCTAAGCCTAAAATTAGGAGTGTTTGCATCCTTCTCGCTCTACTTTTCTAATATATCCTTTATTGAATGAAATTCACACTAAAACTTTGAATTTAAAATTGTCTTCTTTTCTTGGTACCGTACAAAATACATATAGTTATGCCGCCGCTTGAAAGCTTCTTCCGTTAATTGGTTAACCTACTAACTTTGAAATAGACAAATATAATTTGTACATTTTAAAAATTGTTTATGTCAAACATTTATTGTGATCTTAATTAACCCAACAAAAAAGCATTAAAAGCATTATATAATCAAACACCAAAAAGCTAAGCTGGCAAAGTTATATTATAAGCAGTTATTAAAGCATCCTAGCCATCACACTTACATTATTAGTATTCAAAGCAGTGCCAAAATCAAACTCATCACCAACTAAAGTTATAGTATCAACATTGGCGCCCGTCAACTTTTCTATAGTCTTCCTAGCATCAGCATCACTCTCAATATTACCTAAATTTTTACTTAAAAATTCTATATCAGAATCAAGCAAGCCATTCACCAAGTCGGCGTCTACACCATTTACACCCTTGCAGGCAAATAAACCATCATCCTGTTCAAGTTTTATATCTTCAACCTTAATATTGTCAAGATTGAAATCCATATTTTCTACTCCATCAGCTTCCACTTTGATCTTAGTAGCGTCATTAGGCTCAATGTCTTCCATCTGCTCTACTTTGATATCATCAATATCTTCAACTTTGATTCCATCAACTTTAATATCTGGGAAATCGTCTTTTATATTATCCAATTCTTGGAAATCCTTTTCTTTATTAAACATATCATTAAATTCATTTTCAATTTTGAAGGATACTTCTGAATTGTCTAAAGGCACTTGTGAACTGTCTATGGCATCAGTGTCGATGCCAAGTGCCTTTTTCATAGCAAATGTTTTGATTTTCCTTAGGATAAATGGTGGGACTTTAAACCCGCTCAATTCGCCTAACATTGGCAGAGATGTATGACGATACAGGTCACTTGTAGCTAACTCTTCTATGTCTTCCAAAACCTAAAATTATACTTTAATTAATGAATAAAATTAACATCATCAATCTATAACGCAAAAAAATATACAGTATTTTTCTGAATAATAAAAGAATCATCGTTGCATGTTGAAGATTTCATCACTAAAATAAATAAATAAAAATAAAATAAAATAAACGTTTATTTTTCATAGTACTTTTTTACATTTTACGAAGGCCCCTAAACTTAGCGTGATGCCTGTGTCTCAGGGTGCCCCGCTCTTTTTATACGAATTGTGTCAGTGTTGTGTGGAATAATAAATAGATAGATAAATATAATATATTAAGATACATACATATACAATTTATAATAAATAATTAAATATTATATTATAGATATATAAACATTAATAAATATATACATGTAAAAAAATAAAATAGATACGGAAAAATATTACCCAAGTACTTAAGGGGTTTGTATAGGGAATGTTATATTATTATTCTATTGAATTATTTATTTATTATATAAAGTTTGTATTACAAGTATTTATTAGGTTTTCTGTTTGATCATAGTTGAAGGTGAAAAACAGGTTTGTTATTTTTATTTTTAATAATTTACAGCTAAGTTTATCTATTTTGTGTAATTTATTAATATTATTGTACATAAAGTAAGATTTAAATTTAAAATGTCTTTTTGCAAACTCGGTGTTAGTTTTAAATGGTTTGTAAACTATGTCCTTTCTTCTCTTTGTTCGTGTGTCGGTACGTAATGAAGTGTCCCGATGTTTCTTTAATAGTATGTTTAAGATGTAAAGCTGTCTAACTGTAAGGATACGGTAGGTACTGTAGAGTTGGTAAGTTGAAAACCTAAAGTGTTTGAAGAACATCACTTTAAGTAGGGCTCGTTGCGATCGTTCTAATTTTAGTAGATAAGACTTACTTGCTCCTCCCCAGACTGTAATACAGTAGGAGATTATGGACTGTGCAAGAGCAAAGTATGTGGATACAAGCAATTTCTGATTTGCCACTTGACGCAACTTTTTAAAAACCCAAATAAGTTTGCGTAGTCTATCTGATACCTTATTCACATGATCGTTCCAATTTAAGTGCTGATCCACTATAACACCAAGGTACTTAACGCTTCGTGACATATTTAGGCTATTACAGTTACAGGGTGAAGTGCATTGATTGATATTATCATGAGCTTTGATTGAAAAGGATGAAGGAGGAAGGGAGTCATGTCTAATGGAAAAGGGAATGTAGTTGGTTTTCCCTACATTTAGGGTAAGTAAATTACAGCGAAGCCATTTGTTTACCTCTGCAAGACCAACCTCCGCCACGTCACGAACCTCCTTCCAGGTGTCCCCATGAAATATAAGCGCTGTGTCATCGGCATATGTGAACATTTTACAGTTTTTAAGGGAAACCTGACAGAGGTCGTTTATGTAGATGAGAAAGAGGGTAGGTCCAAGAACGCTACCCTGCGGGACACCAAAGGATACAATCCTGTCTTCACTATTGTAGGGGCCGACACTAACAAATTGTCGACGACCCTGAAGATAGCTTTGAAAAAGCGCATGAGGCGTGCCTCTTATGCCGAAGCGCTCCATTTTATCCAGAAGGATAGGAATACAAACCGTATCGAACGCTTTCGCAAGGTCAAGAAACACGCCAACACACTTCCTTCTATTGTCAAGATGTTCAACCATTTCTTTTGTTAAAGACAGGACTGCATCCTCTGTAGAAACGCCAGCTCTGAAACCATATTGGTTATGGGACAAAAAATTGTTGTTCATCAGGTAGTTTTTTAGTCTATTGTTAATAACTTTTTCAAGTAATTTAGCCAATACCGGTAGCAGCGAAATGGGCCTATATTGATTGACGTCATCTGTACTTCCGCCCTTATGTATTGGGTGTATAGTTGCTCGCTTAAAGGCATCAGGGAAAATGCCAGAAGAGAGAGATAAGTTAAATATGTGGCAAAGAATGGGGATTAAGGTGGTTTTGGCCAATTTTATGAATCTAGTTGGAATTTCATCCCATCCTGGAGATGAATCGGTTTTGAGAGTTTTAATTAGATTATTTAATTCTGTAGGATCAGTATCATTCAGAACAATGGAAGAAGAGGGAGAAGGAAAATTATAGGATGCATTGTTTTGATTATTTTGTTGTATGTTTCCAGCCAGTGTTTTACCTATGTTAATAAAATGATTATTTATATAATTTACTGATCCAAGAGGACACGATTTAAGAAGTAGAAGTTTATCATTTTTAGATTTTTTGTCTTGAATATTAGCAATTGATTTAATTGTTTTCCAGAGTGCCTTAGGATTGTTTGAGTTAGCTTCCAAGTTACTGGCATCATATTTATTTTTTGTCTTTTTAATTATGTTTCTACAAAAATTTCGATATCTTCTGTATGTAATTTGTAAGATTTGGTCATTTGGATTATTTTTTGCTTTCTGATGTAGTTTGTCACGGTTTCGAATGCAGCGAAGTAAGCCTGGCGTGATCCACGGTTTTATACAACGTTTGCGTCTTGGTACCAGTATTAATTTAGTATTTTCTTCTAATACTAGTGTTATGTTTTTTAATAGTTCATTTGTGGCTGCATTTGGGTCTTGAATATTTAATATATCACATAGGTTAAGTTTTGCTAGCGATATTACAGCATTTTTATAGTCTACTTTATTGTAATAAGTTTTAGGATTGGGTAAGGGATTTTCAACTTTAAGGTGCATTAGCACTGATGAGTGATCAGTGGGAGAGTTCTCTAAGACCAAGGCCAAAGCAGTCCCAACACATTTAAGAAAAATGTAATCAAGGCAGCTGTTTTTTCTGGTTGGAAGGGTATGTGCTGGGAAAAATCCATGACTAGCAAGCATATTCAGGTAATTGGCACTATTAGTATTAGAGTTATTGGGCGTTATGTCAATATTTATGTCACCAGATAAGATAACAGTAGGAATATTTTTTAATGTCACTAATATATCATTTAGTGATTGGATAAAATTATTCGCATTGGTGATCACTATCTTTCTCTTTATAAAATAAACTCAATTGACTGATTAATGAATATTAATAGTATTTTTTTCTTCAAATTATGCTAACGAGAAAATGGAATGTGCCAGTGAGTATCCTGTATCCTTTAGGTTGAGTGTTAATGGTTGATTAAACAGAGAATGTGTCTGTTTCTCTGTAGATGATTTAGGAAATAAATATTTATTCTAGTCTCTTCAAAATGAATTACTGTATGATTTTATACTGATCATTATTTTTTTCATGTTCTGTAAGCAACTCACCATGATGTAAGTTTTCCCTCCAATAGCATTAACAAGATTATGAGTAGCAATCCATTCCTTGTCAGCACTGTCAGCTGGGTAGCGCAATAATCCTGAATGCTTTGTATACAATCGTCCACGGGAATTTCCCAAGCCAAGTACCTGAAACAATATTGATTTTAAAAGTTGGTAACATAAAACTGTGTTTTAAAATATAGATATGGGCACAATCAAAGCGAATAATTACGAATTAATTTGGGAAGCAACGATATGCTTTGACCGGCGACCGCGCTTCGACTCACCCCGACAGAGAGCGTTTTTTGGTGGAAACGTCACAGGAAGTGGACCGAGTATAGTCCGCTAGTCACTACTAGAGGGCGTCGAAACGATGTAATAGATGATCATAGACGCGAAGTTAGCTTACTTTACGAGTGATGACAGAAAGATAAGTCGCCGAGGAGACATTAACTGGCCACTAAGGAGTCCAGACCTAACTACTGCAGATTTCTTCTTGTGGGGCTACATAAAGACTAGAGTGATTAAATCAAAGGTAAATGAAATTAAAGCTATTCATCGAGTAATGCTCCAGTGTAATTAAAAAATTTGGTTCTTAGTTAAATGAGTGTAAAAAAGTTAACGGTACGCATTTGCACTTAGATGTTTAGTATTAAAAAAACCAAATTAGAATACTGATTCCTTTTTTTGAAATATATTAATAATGAAAGTATTCTCAGACACCCGAGATTGGGTGTTGCCGAAAAACAAACTAAACTTACCTTATGAGCATGAGAACCCATAATAAACAGTGTTTCTAGATTAAGACGTGCTGGGTTCCATTTTTCCGGATCCTTCTTCTTCAAAGGTGAGCGTATATTGCCCTCAGCTCCCGGCTCTAGTTTGATCCTTTTACGTTTAGTTGTGGAACTTGGGACGGAATCTATTTCAGACTCCTTGCGTTTGGTTAATTGCGGAATTTGCAACTGTAACTGCAATTTGTAAAAACAGTTGTAAATAAATCTTCACCAACCATATTATTTTGAGCTTATAGATTTTTGGGTGTTATACAATATTGTAAGTAAAGTGCAAGAATAGAGTTTTCCTGACATACTTTATACTGAACTAAGGTCAAATGCACTGCTTTGTAATTTAAAAGCAATCAATCTTTAACAAGTATTAATGTAGGTTAAAAGATTAGTTTGAGACATATTTTCACATCATCACGGCCCCTAGAACACAGAGCCACTGTTGGAGATGGGCCTTCCAAAAATTTCTGGAGAATTCGGACTATACTTGCCACTCTGGCCAGGCGGGTTATTTATATATTTTCACATGTTTAAACAAAAGTAATTGATGCCAGTATAATTTACTATTTTTTTTTAAATTGGTGTAATATAAATTATATAATATATATCACAATTTCTTATGTCGTTCTCCCAAAGGTTAGCTGTTAGAGAATACAAGGTATTAAGCTCGCTTATGTACTTCATTTTATTTTGTATATATTAATGTGCAATAAAGAAATGTATTATTTGTTCATAGGAACCTATAGGAACACTTGAACTTGTTTCGGTTACAATTTTTATTTAAATATAAAAATATTCAAACAACAAGTTCAAGTGTTCCTATACCACTACTCCAAAAATTTACTGTATTTTGTCCTCTTTGTCCTCTTATGAGTGACTTTATTTTTGTTTACACGCATATTATTATTATTATGAATATTGGCTTATGTTTTTGTTTGTATTATTATTATTTCTAGTTTTAGTTTAGTTTCATTTCCACCAATAAGTACTATTTATATAAAGTAAAGCCATGTATGGCCAATGTGTTACTTATAAGGTATACCTGTATTTATTTATTTCTGTAATGAGCTGTGGTTTTTGTAATAAATAAATAAAAATAAAAAAATATGTAGGTTAACAGTAAATAATATATATTTTACATAAAAAATAAAAATTACCTATTAAAATTAAATTAACAAATTAATAGCAGCTGTAAAGAGGTGTTGTCACTCATAAACAAAAATTAAAGCTAAAATAATAAATAATATATATATATATATATGTCCAATTTAAATATTATATAAAGGATAAATGCAGCTGTTACTGTCAGGGAAAGACTAACCTAATATTGTGTAATAAAGTTTTAAAATAAATATAATTTTCACTCCCAGAATTAACAGCGGAAAAAATATCTCAAAAATAGTCAATTGTACCATTGGCTAAGTAACATACTTTTTACACTTAAAAGTGATAGATGATAAAAACTGTCAAATTAAAAACTTTCATTTGAATTTTGAGATTTTTTTACATTAAACTGTTGATTACTTACATTTTGTTGAAAGCATTTAGTATCTGCTAATTTAGTCAAATCTGGATTAACAGTTTCAAATGCCAATGGTGTGGGCCTGGTTGGTGCTGCATACAATTGACGGGTAGCATCTAGCATAGATCTACATACAGCCCGCACCTACAATGAAAGATTCATTTGATTAGTATATTTAAAACTAGTAAAGATAAGCTTTATGTTCTATAAATAATCTGAAGAATTTTGTCTACTATTACCATGTTGGCCAGCATGGTTGGGGAGCGTAACCTGCAGGCCTATGAACCTAGCAGACTAGGTCTAGGACCTAGCAGAATTTTACAGGTTTATAAATAATAGCAGATCTTAAAATAAAATGATTTGTAAGCCACAAGGGCGGTGTTGTAGTAGGAATAGCGCCCAGCACTAAAGGTGCGTTGAATCACCGGCGGGTAGTTAGCCGCCGAGATCCTGCCGGGGAAAACGGGAGTTTATCCCATCCCCTACCCAGGCTCATTGAACATCCGGGCCTGGATGACTCCGCTGTCTGTGTTAAAATAAAATATTTAATAACTAATTACCTGATCCTCACTGACAGATTCTTCTCCGAGATTCAGCCTTATATTATTGACAGCAGGAACAAAGAACTTCTGTAAAAGTACACAAAAATATGTTAAATGCAATAACAATAATTACGTAGATAAAAAATATTTTAATTTAGTTTGTTAAATGTTCATCCTAATAGCACAATATAGAACAAAAATGAACCTTTTTTTCTCATTTCTCCTTTACCCTTCTACAACTTGGACTTTCTCACAATCAATATCAATTTAAAATAGTTTTATTTACAATATTTCCACTTTTGGAAAATCAATATGGTTTACTCTAATATTTTCAATGACTTTTAATGTCTTTAGTGTACTTTTGAGAAATATATCAATCAAATTTTTAGTAAATAAAATTCTGTCTGTTTAGACATTATGTTCACTTTCATATACTTACTTACCTAATTTTATAATAGTTTATGAATGTGTTCGAAAGTTCTAAAAGTTTACCTAATTTTAGTCAGGGACAAATAAAGGAAAAAAGTAAAGTATCATGTCTTTCCTTTCAGAGCGGTCAGGAATCACGCTTTTAAAAAAGCAGATTCACATTTAGCCAACTTTACTCTAAGCCCATCATGACAAATGGCAAGCTCATCAATGTCTCTATAGCTAACCAAACTCGAGAAATATCACAAATAAATTATTGCATCTCGACTGGCTAGACTATAAGAGCCCCACAGGAAAACACAACAAATACAAATATTATAATGATTTTCCTGTATTTTACTAAAACAAAACTGTGAGTAATATATATCTGAAATTTTATAGAAAGCCAATTGACAAAATCCTTTAAAATTGGATTGTTTGGATTGTGTGAGCGAGTGGGATGTCAAGTGTAACCATCTTATTGGGTTAATTTACATACCTCCAAATATTTTTTGATAACTTGATCAATTTCCTTAGTGACTGCAGATTGAACTGTTTGCCTTAACATGTCCAGGGATTTGTTAGCACTGGCTCGGAATTCAGAAATGGGGCGTGAATGAGGCTGCACAGGACCAGGCAGGCTAAACCGACGATGCATTGCAGCCAGGGTGTTTATAGCCACTTGCCGAGTGATAGGTGGTTTCTACAACATTAATTTTTTTAAGATTTATTTTCTAACATTAGGCTTTCCTAAAGACCACAACACCAAGTGGAAGAAATAAATACTACCAAAATCTTTTTACCGTTTACTGAAAAAATATGGAACAGAAACATATTGCTAGAGGTGGCCTTCTAAAACATATTTCTGGAGAATTTGACCTTGTCTCACCACACTCTGTTTAGAAGGGGTGGGTGGCATAATAATAATAAATCCTCTATTGTTCATTTAAAAAAGTTATAGGTACATAGGCAAGCTTAATGCTGTAAATGCATTTTCTACCTACTAACCTGGGTCAAATTATTGTTTTATGGAATTTTCAAACAATTTTATGTGTTCTCCAGGGCATGGGAAAGGTGGTGATGTAAGTATACAGAATGTCCCATAAGTAATGACACTTATCAAAATAATAAATGTTTAGTCATGTACCTTTAAATTAAAATCATTTTTTAATATATATAATTATATATACATTTTTACATTGCTAAAGCTGAGTTGCACCAAAATAATGTCCTTATAATTATAACAAAAATTAATAAATATAATTAAATTTGATACAATTCTATTATTTGTATGACTAAAGGTAGGCACTGAGCATACATCAAAACATGCACTGTTTTAATCAAACTATCTGAATAGACATGCATCAAATTATTTAGTAGACTAATGATTGATTATTCTATCCACCGATACAATGCCAGTTTCAACATGATTATCAAGCTGACATCACTGGCAGTGGTGCAACGAACACCAAACTAAAAATGGACATAGAAGTAAAAAATACAATTTTGACAATCATAAACCAATTTATAAATTTGGCCATGATTTTGGTATGTTGATTGGCCACCTTAAATTGCTATCAAATAGATACTACTGCTTCTGGTCTATCACACATTCCCCTTTTTGATATTGTCTTATGGGTAACATGTATGACAAATAAATGTCAGAAAAGTGTAATACGCATTGGCACATGGCAGGGTTCGAACCTTTTTTTTTATATTAGGGAAATTGTTCTGACAATCAGTCCACCACCGCTAATAGGGAGTGTCATTTTACAACGAATAAATGGGTTTCTTAACCCAGCTTATGTCGCCCACAAGCCTGAAACACTACTCTTCTCCACACACTGCAAGGCATAAAAAATAAAAATGCTTTTTAGTAAAGCATAGTAATATAATATTTAGATATGCATACATACGTTTTGTAAATTTGCTGTGCAATTACTTCGGCTTTGGGGTTTTTGATCTGGTTGTTGAAATTGCCAAGTACTAGATTCTCCAGTGAGATTCTGCTGGAGATCAGCGGTAGTCCAACTTTTCTGCACTACCATATTATCGACTGTTTTTATCACTTACAGAACAAAAAAAATACAACTCATATCATATTTACGAACAACTACATTTATAACTAATCTAAAACATTAAACTACAGATCACTATTGATTGTTGTTAGTTAGAAATAGATTTTCTTTGTTTTTTTTGCGCTAGGTACTTATTTTTTGACTGACTATGGAACTGACTGATTTTACTGATTGACAGACTGGATGCCACAGATGAATAATACGGTATGACAAAATAATCATAATAGACAATGGCCGTGTTTGACTTGGAAAATTGTTACCTCAATGCGTGCCGTGGACGCTTTAAGCCAATCCAGTCCCACGACTTGCATTAAGCAAAGCGAAGTTAGCGTTTACAGCGTTACAACGCTACTTGAATGATATTTCGTCTTTATTTAAAAAGAATTGTAAAATAATTAACAATATTATCATTAACAAAACGCCAAAAAGTATAAAATATAAGAAATATTTACAATAGAAAAATAAGACAAAGCATATTGCGGCTTTTTGCAACCTCTTTGAACGGACTTTGACCAATTGACCACCTTTCTGACTGACGACTTTAGACGACATTATTTTATGACAGAATGACATTGAATTTAGAACACAGAAGATGACAACGAAAAAGACGTAATAAAGGAAAAATAAAAACAGAATTTATTATTTTTATTTAAAATAAAGACATAAAGTAACCATTTGAAGATCAAAGTGTTCCTTTCTGTAATACACTGAGAAAGAAAGTGCTTTACTTTGCCCACTCGTCTCGTAGGGGTCTCTCCGACAGCCTTTTGAAACGCAGCCACTGCTTCCTCTGGGTCTATAAAACGTTTTCCTCGAAGTTTTGAAATAAAAATCGCGAGATACGAGGTCGGGGATATACGGTGAGTTACCTAGTAATTTCACATATGACGTCGCCAAATAATCGATAGTTCGCCCGGCGGTGTACGACGAGGCGTTGTAGTGGTGAAGGAGGATCCTACTGGGAGTTCAATTCTCCCAAACCTTTCTAAAGACAAGTGGCAAACAAGTTAGTGTACCACACTGCAGTAACTGTTTTTTGATCTTCTAAAACAATTGTCGCGTAATGACCTGCCCTTCCGAAGAACGAGGCCAACATCTTTTTTTCCACACTTTGTGCTCTCTTTACTTTAGTTGGCAACTCTTCGGAAGGAAACAGCTACTGAGCAGACTTTAGTTTCCGTATCATAACAGTAAATTCAGCTTTCGTCAATCGTAGGTATGTAAAACATAGCATTTAAGTAGCCACCGATGAATCTTTGAAGCATTTCACGGCACCATTTAACACGACGGAGTTTTTGGGCCTCGGTCAAATTATAAGGTTGTCTGACCGCTAAATGTTCATGGAGGATTTTGTGCACTTCACTCATATCGATGACTAAGCTTGTACGAATCTGCTGATAGGACACTATTTTGTCAGTCTCTATCACACGCTGTACAACTCTGATGTTATCTTTGGTAGACACCTTAAAAGGCCGTCCCTCACGCAGATTATCGATGAGATTAGTTCGACCACGTTTAAACTCATTATACCAGTTGTAAACACAATTATTTTTCTTTGATTGCACCACCCGAAAATAAAAAGCATTCCAAGTAAAATCAGTGACGTCATTCGCTGTGAAACATTCGCCTAGTTCTTGTCTTTGGTTAATTGACATCCCCTATGTTCGACTTGTCGCATTTTTTTAAATTTATTTCGTTTTTAATGTCGTTCGACTTGGCGTTTGTCTATGGTTTTCATACATAATTCGGAGAAAAAGGCAAGCTTTATATGCATTTATTAAGCATATGCTTTCAAGTCAAACATAGCAGTCATCAAAATCACAAAGCGCTTGGAAAAGATACCTGAACGCTGTGAAAGCGAAATAAAGTGAAAAAATTGGTTGCCTGTAAAGTCGGTATACGGGCGAAAGTTTTACGTGACAACGACTTTGAGTGGTAAAATAATTTTAATGTGAATATTCATTCGTATAGTAGGAAGAAGGATGAAATAATAGTAACAATTTAAAACATTTATTTATACAAAGAATTATATTTAAAACATTAATTTATACAAAGAATCTCGCACTGAATTTCATATTAACAAAATTTTATTTTTACCTTTACACATACATACGTATTTATATACAAATATACATACAATAACTTGCAATACATTTGCGTACAATCAAACAGCGTTTACTACAACTTAACTTGTTCCTATCTGAGTGATTTTGTTGAGGATAGGGCGATGATAGGAGAAATATGAAATGAAAGGAAGTGTTTCTGCTGTAATGTGCCTAGAAAATGTCAAGTCAATGTCTTTCACTTTTTATGTCTGTCTCTCTCGCTCTTAGGCGGGCTAACCATGCCCGAGTGGAAGGGACGCGTGCCCCTCACTCGCTCTCATTGTGAGCGCATAACGTGAGCGGAGCGTAACGCAGTTTCTTGAAGTGTCACCCGGCAAACCAATTTA
Source organism: Tinea semifulvella (assembly GCA_910589645.1). Lineage (NCBI taxonomy): Eukaryota > Metazoa > Arthropoda > Insecta > Lepidoptera > Tineidae > Tinea > Tinea semifulvella. The sequence continues at coordinate 7,593,648 of OU342585.1, forward strand.
TAAGACGTTGTCACGTCAAAATAGCGCTTACAGTGACAAGTCAAACAATAGTAGTGGTTGTTCGCTGACCACAGACTAAAGATAATATCTTGGGTTTTTAACCCAGATAATTGTTTAAATTATACAATGCGTGTTAAATGGTACCAAACTTATGTTTAGTTTAACGTTAATACGCGATGTAAACATATTTAGAGTTCATCAGGAACTCGGTTTGTCGCGATTCTATTCATTCGATTATTGCTTGACTGGACTGACACTGGTGACAGCGGTGGGGGACAGAAACAGACCTCTTCAACTTCATCTCTTTCTTTTATCGGATTATCGTGCGCTGACGGTAAATTTCGTTAAATATCCTTAGTTTTTAATTGTCTTTCGGCATATTGCGTCGACTTTTGGCTCCCGGCATTAATAAAATTGAGGTAAGCATAATTTAATTTTCAATTACCTAATTTCTTATACGTTGACGTGGTGATGGAGTGGTTATTCATAACCTTTGCACCATCCAATTTACTTATTATTTCTTTTCAAGGCTACTTTTTGTCGTATTTGCATTTCCCATTGCCTTGTGTATTTTATTCGGACTTTGAGCACTAAAGTAAATTTGTGTAAGCCATTGCATTTTTTATATTTCATTCGAGTGTGTCGTCGGCTCAGGAAAATTCTTTAGAACCGGTTTATCTGTGTCACGTCACAATAATTAATTACTGTTGCTAGCTATTACTATTCTAAGGTGAGAAACCATAGTTAATTTATATTGGTTTAAATATTTTAAATTTACTGGTTCCAGTATTGTTATTTCAACTATATTCCTGTTACTTGGCAGTTGATTATTCATCTATTCTGCTAATATCATTATAAACCACTAATCTTGTGTTCAAATTATAAGCCACAATAACATAACATGCTAAAATTTGTAGCTCAAACTGTAACATTATGTTTTTGGTATGGAACAACATGTTAAAAACAACATTTTGTGCTAACATTTTAATAAACAAGTATTGTTAAAGAATTACTAGCATTTCGTTATAGCTAATTTTTATATAAATGTAAATCCCTCAAAATGCTCAAGCCCTATTATTAACTAATTGTATAAATTCAGGTTTTTATATTTCTTAAAAATGTATAACTAATACCTAAAGTATCTTGACTATCTATTATATTATTACTAAAATAACCTGCTTATTTTTAATGGTGCATATATTTTAATTGTACTATATGTAGGAGCAGAATATCACAATAAAAGATTGTTTCAGAAATAAGTTTTACTTCATCTCAACAGCTTGTCAAACATAATTATATAAACAATAATTGTAACAAAAACATTAATCATTATAGTTATAAACAGAGTATAAAATATCCAACCAGTCATATTAAAACATCAACACTATATACAATACTTCCGTGATTAAATTTAAACACATACTACTACAAATCACTTTGAACCAATAAATTGGTCTGAAATCCCCTAAAGAAAACATTTAATCAAGCTAAATAATTAATGTTATTTCTACTAAGTATCATGGTTTTATTGAGTTACAAGGTCAAGAGTAAGGTTGCTTTTGGTATAAACAAGTTGAATATGATTCTTATCATTAAATCAAGCCTTAAAGACTCATTATTAATTTCTAAATGCATTTAATTATATAATATGTAGTGTTTTTCTAAATAATGTATGTATGTATCCATATCCTTACATAATGTAACCCTTAACTGGAATTGATATTATGCCCAAAGTTATGTTGTATGGATATAAATATAAATTAATTATTGGTGTATTAAATCAAGTTTTGGATAAAATTTAAATTAACTTTTATTGAACAAGCTTTTATTTACAACTTTAAATATTAATACTTTTTTTACTTTTAATCTTAGGTCCCATATTTGGTAGTAATTTTAAAGTCCTCTTGTTTCGACATGTTATAAAATACTTAATTGCTAATCTATTTTATTTTTCATGGAGTTTAACATATTAAGTAGTAGTATAACATATGAAGAGGAATCTTCATGAAAATAGGAAATATTTATGAGATCAATTTAATACAAAAATATGACAACCTAATTCAAAAGTATGATCTTTTTCTAAAGCTACTAGCTCAGTATTCTAATTGTGGCACTTGATACATAAAACTTTTGTTTTTGGGTCCAAATTGACCTACAATTCCGGTTGCAATTTTAATTCATTTTATTAGTAAAGTATCATTACCCTAATCCCTTGTGCAGAGGTCAGAAAACCTTTTTTTTAAATCAGGTTTATATTAAGACAACTTTACTATAGGCCCATCATGATAAATAGTAAGCTTGTTGGTTAAATAATAAAATTTGTATATACATAAATAATAAAACAATAAATGGATTTTCTTAAAGTATATAGCAACAAAAGAATGTATAATTATGCTTCAAATGTAATTGTTATCAACTATTGTGTAATTATTATCATACTATCAACAGCTTGTAAATTTCAAGGTTGTATCAATCTATTGACTGTCATCAATTTGAACCAATTTAGACAGTTATTATAGCTATCTCTTTCACAATAAAATATCACAACAATAATCCAATGTGATCACAAACTGTAAAGAAAATGATTATGCAATCTCATTTTGTTTTATTAGTAAAGTATCATAACAACCCTAATCACTTGTGCAGTGGTTAGGAACCACACTTTTTAAAGAGCATGTGAAATTTTACTATCTTTACTATTAGCCCATCATGAAAATGGGTCATTTATGTTTTACCTACCAGACTCCAGAAATATTGCAATATAAAAATGAATTTGAATAAAAGTGAAATAAAAATTATCATCACAACTGTATCCCTCACGGGGTGGTCAGAAACCAGGGAGGCTGCTATCTCTTTAAATATATCTTTAGTTAACACTACTTTTGTATTTGTTACAGAAATACCAAGATGTCTAAAATAAAGGCTGGACCAGTTGTTGATGTACTCGGAGATGAGATGACCAGAATCATCTGGGATCTCATCAAGGACAAACTCATTTTACCTTTCTTGGATATTGAGCTCCACACATATGATCTGGGCATGGAATACCGTGACAAAACTGATGATCAAGTTACCATTGATTGTGCCAATGCCATCAAGAAATACAATGTTGGTATCAAATGCGCCACCATCACTCCTGATGAGAACAGAGTAGAGGAATTCAAACTAAAGAAAATGTGGAAGAGTCCCAATGGTACCATCCGTAACATTCTTGGAGGCACCGTCTTCAGGGAAGCTATTATTTGCAAAAATATTCCTCGCCTGGTGACTGGGTGGGAAAAACCCATCATTATCGGACGTCACGCTCACGCTGATCAATACAAAGCGACAGACTTTGTTGTGCCCTCTGCTGGCACACTTGAGCTGACCTTTGTACCTGAGTCTGGAGAACCCATCAGACATGTTGTCAATGAATTCAAAGGCCCAGGAGTAGCTCTCGGCATGTTTAACACTGACGCCTCCATTGTGGACTTTGCTCACTCTTCCTTCAAATATGCTTTGGGAAGAAAATATCCCCTGTATTTGAGCACCAAGAACACTATTTTGAAGAAATATGATGGTCGTTTTAAGGATATCTTCCAAGAAATTTACGACAAGGACTACAAATCTAAATACGAGGCAGCCGGCATTTGGTATGAACACAGACTGATTGATGACATGGTTGCCTATGCCATGAAGTCTGAGGGTGGCTTCGTCTGGGCTTGCAAGAACTACGATGGTGATGTTCAGTCTGACTCCGTAGCTCAAGGTTATGGATCTCTTGGTTTGATGACCTCAGTGTTGATCTGCCCTGATGGCAAGACTGTTGAGGCTGAAGCCGCGCACGGCACTGTCACAAGACATTTCCGCTTCTATCAGCAAGGAAAGGAAACATCCACCAACCCAATTGCCTCCATATTCGCATGGACTCGCGGATTGCTCCACCGTGCCAAGTTGGACAACAACAATGACCTGAAGAACTTCGCAGAGACCTTGGAGAGTGTCTGCATTGATACTATTGAATCTGGAGTAATGACCAAGGATTTGGCAATCTGCGTCAAGGGAATGAGCAATGTGACTCGCAAGGACTATTGCGAGACTTTCGAATTTATGGAGAAGCTGGCTGACAACCTGAAGAAAAGGTTGGCAAAATGACTGCATAGTAGCACATCAAGGAGCAATCTTTAATAATGATACTTTCTACTTTCTTTTATCAACTTTGTATTCTTTTGGAGGGTATTATTTAAGCATTTATTTAATTAATAAGTTATGTATTTTTCTATTATTTATATAAATAAATTTGCTATTGACCAAGCTTGTTTTATTAAATCACTACAGTCCGGCTGCTGAGAGATTGTTCCTGAGTTATAAGTTTAATGCATATGTTAAACATCATTTTTCTAGCTGTTATGCTGTCAGGAACATATTTCTCAGATCGCTCGGAATTCAATATCATTGTATAGTATAATGATATTAGGACATGACACACTACTTACGTAATATCTTATCATACGCAAATAGTATCATGCCATATTGTAAGCATTGCGATTACCAAGAAAATTACTTATCCAAAATTATAGTGGCTCGGCTAAATACTCTACTGGAATTTTACCAGCTAACAGCTGACGTTTAAAATTAAACTGAAAAAATATTTAACTTAATCGTTCTTACAACTTAATTTTGGCGCAATTGAGCCTTAATGGTTTTGTACCTACTATTAGGCTGGGTTGTACAAAAAACAAAAAAGTTAAAAATAGCCGAAGGTTCCGTGTTTAAGTACCTACTGAGTAAAGCTCGCTTTACCGAATTTTGTTTTAAATCGAATAAAAACGCTACTTAACGCCTGTCTAACCAAAATTCTGTAATGAAAATCGAGCTTAGAGCACCAAGTTGAACACGACTGACATTTAAAATTAAAACTCATACCTATATTTGACGTCATTTTTAACTTTAATAGTAACAATTACAGATATTTCACTTTGGCATAAACCAGGCTTATAAAAGTACGAGTAACAATGCGTAATATACTCGTACACCTACGACTGTAACTGTCGTTTTAATTCTCCGGAGAAAATTCGGGTTCGATTCCCTGACGTAACAAATAATGCTGCCAATTTGTTGTTCCGTTACGTCGTACCTCATAGAGCTGCTCAGTACGTAAATACCTAAATATCAATAAGTTTTTTTTATAAATCTATGAACCTAATTCCAAAAGTTAAGAACAGTACCTATCCTAGGAACGTTTACGAATAGCACAGCCAAGGTAACGTGAATTGATTGCCCCATCCAAAAAAAACATGCAAGTAACTAAGTAAATTATTGTTTTGTTAATATAAAAATAATTCATAGAAAACATATTTTAGTCACATCCCAATTGAAAAAAACATTAGAATTCATAAATTTTAAATTTATTACTTTATTAGGAATTGGTCTCGTGGTAATTAGTTGTACAGAACTAAAATTGAATCCAAATAGGTACTTGAGAATAAAGCTATAAAAAAAGGAAAAGTTTTAAAAAAGTTTTTTTTTTCCATTATTATAGAAGTTTGGCTATCATCCTATGTGTATTGATTCTTAGCATAAATGTATAACAACTTACATTGAAAAATAACGAATATGTATACTATCTAAAGTCATCGTCAAAATGAAGCATAATCATGGTAAACTTTACAAAAAGTATCTCCATATTTAAGACAAACTGACACATGCGAGTTTCTTGGCAAAATGATAGGCAAATAAAATGAGAATGTCCGTTATTTAGGTCTCATAAAATACTGTGCGTTGATTAAATTCCCATACTATTACTATTGTGCTATAGGTACCTGGACAAAAATAATTATTTTAACGTATCAAGAGCAGTGGTGGCTCGATTGTAAGAACACTTTCCTAAGGCTGAGTTGCATCAAAACGATATTACGGTAATTGTCACGATTACATTTTAAAATAGCCTCGAATGATAATAATAATTTTTGTTATGGTACAATGGGGTGTATCAGGCAAAGCTTTTTGTAGTTGTCGCTAGCGGCACTGGTACCTTGTTTACACCTATGACGGATCATTTTTCAATTGTTTTTGTAGTTTTTTTATTTTTATAACAGAAAAATGAATTTTAACTTAACGTTATCTACTTTAAAAAACGAATTAGGAAAGCGAAAACCGTCTTTAAAACCAAAAAAGGTTTAATTAATAGATAACTATATCTTTGATTTCGCTTGGAAATTTCGATTTGTACACTTAAAAGCTGCTCACTTCCGCAATGTGTCCAGAAAATAATAAATTTTGTAATAAAAGTAACAAGTTTTCTATGCAAATGACAGTTCTATTAGGTACCATCTATCATGCGCCTTCTACTGTGATAAAAAGTTAGTGACACACCCCATTGACGCCATTTTTTAATTAAACGTTATAATTACAGAGCCTTCGTTTTGGTACAACTCAGCTTAAGAGCAGTTGTAACTCGGTTTAAAGTTTTCCTTTAAATCGAGATACAACTTAAAGTAGTCCCAATGTAAATAGTGACCAAACAGTATACGTTTCTTACACATTTGTTATTTACAATACCACCTTTGCCGTGCCTCGGAGAGCTCGTTAAGCCGTCGCCGTTCCTGAACTAACTTTTGGAATTGTAATAAATTGCCATTATAATTGAAATCAAAACCCTCGCCAACCCGTTTGGCCAGCGCGGCGTGGCTAGTGTATGCCACGTTTTCCAGAAATATGTTTAGCCGATGGGCCAGTAGTGGTCGTCTAGGACTCTGTGTTCCATGATGATCTTGGCAAAGTGCAAACATGCTTTATATGTAAAGACCCAAGGGTGAGTACCTCATTAATCCTTACTTAAGATTTAAGTATCCCAAATACAGATAATTGTATAGGTAGATAATGTAGTATTGAACTTAAGGAAGTGGTGAATTGGTGAATTATGGACTGAAGTATATGGTAAAAGTTATACAGACATACAGCAGGATGGCTAATGGGTCATGGGATGGGAAAATTCTCCTGTTTTCCCTGGCAAGATCACAGCTGGTAATTGAGTGCACTTTTAGTGTTGGGCGCCGACATGACAGGGAGTCTAGATTTTACTACTTCAGCAAGGAGTATCCAAAACGGAGTGATATTCTGAAGATGCTTGAAGTATCCGTTGTCGGCCCTATAGTACCTACCTATACCTACGTCTAGTCAGGCCAACAACAAACACCTCAATACGAGTATAGTAGGCAACTGCAGATCTCGAGATGTGACTAATTTACGCATGAACCATGGTGTTGTTTTCTTTTAATTTCATTTCTTGGTCGGGGAGATAATCATATTTTTTTATCGTAAGTTTGCTCGTGTCAATGGCCTGAGATATCAACAAGCCCGCCACTTAATATTGATAAAGCCCAAGGGCCGGTAATTCAATAATTCCTTAAGATTACAGATATTTGTATGGGAACGTGACCTAAAATGCCTTATGACTTCCTTTACGTATGAGTAAGTGGCCGTCTTAGCCATACAGATACATATTATGTTAAATACATATTAAGATAAACTTCAATATTAAGAAAGTGATGAATTACCGGCCCTAAGTTAATAAAATAAAATAATGGAATAGATAAAAATATATTTTTAAACTTGAATCTCTGATATTTTAAAATATTTATTAAATCAATTAAATATCTCAATAATAAAAATACGCGAAGCTCTCCCTACGTTTGTCTAGTAGAACAACAAGTCTGCGGCTAATAAGTTTTCTTGGTGAATTACCGGAGGCGGTGGACGCGGTACCCCCGCAAGAGCGACCCTCCTGCCATTTCTCCCTCCGAGAGTGGAGCCATTGAGAGTGTTCGCGAAGCTCTCACGGTCCTCACCGTACTTCAGTTTGGCGGGCCAAGCGTGTCTATACAGCCGTGTTCGTAGCCGCTTACCTTCCACGTACTTGGCGGGAAAGCTCGCGAGATTCGCCGCCAGAAAATATAGTCATTTTTAAATAAAAACATCGTACCTTTATATGAATCGTGTGGAAAACAACAAAAATGGCAAGCTATCTTATTATGCTGCGGTTTATAGCCGTCGCCAATTTAATCTTGGTAAGATATTTTCCTCTTTATTTTTTATGATTTACTTATCTTTAAAGATGATTTGTAGAGATACTAATAAAAATATGTATAGAGACCTAACTACCTGCAAAGCCTAAGATAAACATTAAAAATAAAAAAGATGGATAATTTCGTATAAGTTATTAAAGCTATTATTTACCAAAATGTAAAGATTTAAGAAAACTAAAATCACATATATTTTGCATTTACTATCATGGTAAATAATAGCAAAGGATAATCATGACCGTATCCTTTTCGGGATGGTCAGAAACCAAACTTTTCATCGTTACATCATTACAGCCCCTAGAGCTCAGCGTCCTAGACTCCACTGTTGGAGATGGGCAGAACATATATCTGGAGAATTTGGCCTACACTCGCCACGCTGGCCAGACGGCTTGGCGAGGATATGATGTCAATTTTAATGACAATTTATTAACGATTCCACAAGTTGGTATTAGTGGAATTGAACCCGGTACCTCCGCTTAATCCACGGATACCTATCATTGTCATCATAATTTATTAGCAAATCGGTAATGTTAAATATAGATAATAAATATTGGCTGATCTGTTTCACGTATATGTAAAAAACTAAAGTATCATCTCGACCGTTTCCCTTTCGGGGTGGTCAGAAACCACGCTTATAAATGAGCGTATTCACATTTAGCCAACTTTACGATTAGCCCATCATGACAAGTGGGAAGCTCGTCGATGTCTCCAGCGTACCAAACTCGAGAAAAATCACAAATAAATTAAATATTAATTCAATGTATTTATTTACATTATTATTTTTGTGTCCCGACTAGGAATCGAACCCGGTACCTTTTAGTCTAAATCCACGGACTTAACCGCTAGACCACGAAGGCAGTATATATAATACAATAATATCGATGAAATAATAAATATGAAAAACAAACTGATTAAATACGCAGAAATATTATTCCTCGCCAAGCCGTCTGGCCAGCGTGGCGAGTGTAGGCCGAATTCTCCAGATATATGTTCTGGAAGGCCCATCTCCAGCAGTGGAGGTCTAGGACGCTGTGTTCTAGGGGCTGTAATGATGAATGATGAATGATGAATGATTATTCGAAAAAAAAAAAGACAACTGTCGATATTTATATGTGATATAAAAAAATTTATAGTTAAAATTATGTATAAGGATAAGGATAGTATTAATTGCCTCCTTAGTAGCATCACAACAAGCATAACTCATTTTATTGCACTTAGACACAAAAAAATAATAAATCCATTTTTTTATTTATTATTATTTACTTAGTTGTCGATATTAGGTCGGGATAGTCGCATATCATCAGGCAACTACGAGATCCCATGTCAAGCACTGTACCTATAAAAAACGCTCAATTGACACCTTTTTTATTCCGCACACTTAACGACTTACCAGCGTACTTGAAACTTAGTGATATTAATATAAAATTACGCTCAGTGGTCTTACGTTGCACTTAAAAAAAAATGTATTTTATTAATAAAAAATATTGATTTAATGAAACTCAGTATCCAATAAACTTCATTAAGTATTGAAAACAGTATTAAGAATAAGTAACAACTTTTATTTTTATTTCTTTATTATCTTTTATTATTTAATTTTTTTGCTATTTTCTTATATTTTTGTTTTTACATGTCACTTAACATTATCTTAAATTTACCACTATAATTATTATTTATATCGTCTGGATGATTAATACCTACTCAACATATATTTAGACATATAATTCCTCAAGGAACCGTAAGAATTATATTTAAGGCGTCAATAACAAAAATAATACTCCTCTGTATATGGGCGTTGCTGAAAAATAATGTCTTCCAACGATTCATTTACAATATCTCCAGCAGCGCAGGTGTAATTAGGACTCTGTGTTCTTGAGCCAGTAATAACAGGAAAGTTAGACGTAAGAAGAAATTGACAAAAAAATGTCATTAAACGCTTTACAATTTTTTTTTCTACCTGATGAACTGAAATTGTTACCAGGAAATGTAATTTAGACGAAAGCTAAATGACTATTTACTGTCACATGGCTTTCATACAATAAACGAATACTTAAATATTTAAGACATATTCATATTATGTAAATTATATGGTACGAGTAGTATCTTTTTATTTATTGTTTATATATTATTATTGTTTTGTTTATATATAATTATATTTGATGTATGATTAATTATAACTTGATGAAAAAATATTTTGTAAATACCATTGTTACACAAATTCTAAAGCAAATATTTTTTTCTTTCTTTCTGACATTGGGTCTGGGACTCTTTGTTAAGGGCCTGTAACGATGGGGGGTTGGAGCAAATTATAAGCAAAGCATAAGAAGGCTTAAAGACCTTAGCCTACAGAAACATATAGGTACTTATAGTGCCTACCTGCTTAGTGTATTTTCCTTTGGGAATGTTTATATTAGCTTCGAGTACCTACAGCCACTTACTGTTAGATCATATTACAGCCGTCTAGACGATTTTAATGAACTCGCTAATGCCATCGCAAACTTGGTACTTACTTAATTTTTGATACTTTGCTCAAACGTTGTAGCTACTTTTACAACATGTTTAAGTCAACATTATATATATTATTTAATTAATAATTATCCTATCCCATCAAACATCAGTGTTTGAAGACAAACGTGTTGAGAGCAGAAACGTGTGTGTGACACTGACAGTGGGTCTGGTCCACAAGTACAAGGTCTCGTTGTTTTTTTTTTTTTTTGGTTCTCTTCTCCCGTTGGATGATGAATGAGATGATAGGGAAGGCAAAGGGTTTAGCCCATACAGCCACGTCTTACGTAATATATCTTTGTTTTTCATGAATTAATGAGGTCATCATCAAATTCCAGATGCTGCAGAATTTGATGCTTTTCTTGGAGTCACTCGCGGAACCATCCACTGCTCAAACACGTCGGCTAAAATATGGGAGTTGACAGCGCGGGAAAACCGCAAAAAATAAACTGCAACTTGTGCTCCATATTTAAAGTCCAATTTATCGTTTTCCATAATTATTCACATTGTAGCACATTATTAAACAAAACAACACCACTTTTAACCAATAATATCCACAGTAAATTAATTTACAAAACAAAAACTTGCACTTGACATGTCCACGCAAAACGGCGCGAAGAACTCCCCAAGGTCTCGTTGAGTTATGGGGAGAGCTATGCTCGGTATTTTATGATATAGTCCGAAACATTAACATCCGTCAGAGAACCAATAAACATAGCTTTTAAAATATGCAGCTATATTTATTTGGTGACAAACAAAACCTTAAATTAAATAAATATAGTTTATACAACAAAAACTAAATTTAACCAAAAAAAAAATAATACATAGAAAATAAAAATTAAATACTTACAAAAAAATAGCTTCTCCAAATCGCTGTTTTATGGCATGGTGCCCAATACACTAGCAGCATTTCCCTTTTGTAAAAAAAACTATTGGCACCGGAGACGTCAATGAGCCTTGGAACAATTTCTTTATAGAAAGCTTATAGTTTTAATCCCCACGGGCCCATCGTATCTACAGCAAACGTCTAAAATAAGTAACTATTGCAAATCGTTTCATAATTTCGACGCTTGCTAATCTGCGCTTATTTCGCTGCAGCACCAGCTCTAAAAGAAGTGCCTCGAAGGTGGGAAGGGGCTAGGGAATCCCAATAGGTAAAATTTCACACCAGGGATTGGCCCAATCTCCAAGGAACTGATGTCATTCCGTCTGGACGCTTGCCATCGTCTAGACTCAGACCGGTTGGTTCTAAAATACTCGTAGATGGGATCGAGACTACTTCAAGCGTCCTCCGAATGAGATCGTTAATGGCGCGGCGCTATGACGGAAAAGGCGACAAAAATACATCTTATATATTACACTAACTAATAGTGTCGCTTATAAGTATAAATTTAGGGAAGTAATGTTAAACGTCAAACTTAAGGAGACTGCAGGAATCGAACCCTTTTGTCAAAATTATCGGTTCCGATTCCCCGCAAACATAGACGAAGTGGTGGCTCGGTTGTAAGAACGCTTTCCTTAAAATCCTACAAAGATTCAAACGCCTCCGGCAGCACCAATGAGAAATACACTTTTTTAAGTAAATATGTCAACACCATCATTCCCGTGCCTCGGAGAGCACGTTAAACCGTCGTCCCTAATGCCATCTTGTGAAATCGTTAATTAATTATTAAAAAATGACATGAGATCCTTGCCATCCCGTCTGGGCAGCGTGGCGAGTGTAGAACAAATTCTCCAGATATATGTTTTGGAAGGCCAATGTCCAACAGTGAATCCGAGTAGTATCAATACACTTGAAAAATCAACCTGTATAAACCTTGAACATATTTCGCTAGGCAACCCATTACCGCTTTTGTTAACGTATTTTAAAATATAAAAAGTGGATTTCATTCTTATAACCGATCGGCGAAGTTCGCTCTTCTACGGATCTTGTACTATAATGGCAATAAAGAATCAAAGTAATAAAATTGTGATAAAGTAGGTGACCATATTACTTGGTGCGACTAGATACGTAATATGCTGCGTGAATGTCTTCCAATTGAAAAAAGTAAACCGACATAGTCGGAAAAATAATCGGACGCAATCACGAATGTGAATTGTTAAATAGTTAGGTACCTACTCGTATATGTAAACGGAACAATATCAAGCGTTTAGACGCATTACCATTCGATAATATCTGTGCACGCCCGTTAACTGTTTTGATTGCAACATCAACTTTCGATGCATTGGTTCGTCCAGAAGCGCCTTAGGTTGCTTATCCACCCGAGTTGCGAGGGAATTGATGACATGATATAATAATAAAGTACTATTTGTAATACCTTGCGGGATAGACGGCAGAAAGGTTGATTATAAATTATTATGACATGTTTAATGTATGACTATGAGGCATGTCATTGGCTGAAATAACCAAAGTGACAAGCTAACTACTAATCACATATCGTAAAAAAAAACCGCTTTCCTTTCAAATCATTATCTTAAAAGTAAAGTAATATCTTCTCGTAGATACAAATACACAATATTACGTATCAGATTTCGATGACGCACAGTATGTTTTAAGACCTAGAAATAGATCTTCATTTTATTGGCTATTCGTTAGGTTAAATCATATTAAAACCATAAATCATTTTGTTTAATTTTTATTCTAATAATGAATAAGCAAAAGAATGATTGACGAACTTGCATATTAAGGAAATTAATCCCTCGCCAACTTTTACTCGTGCACCGCTAATTTTCCTAGTATATTCCTGGTGGATAATCAGCCTTATTCTATTGCCGTAACGATGAGCTTGCGGATCAAAATGCCATACACATCGAAGGGCGTACCTAGCCGCATACGTCGACGGAATACCGCTACTTTGGCATATCAATTACTAGAGCCGCTCGGGTGCACCCAATTACGGGCTCAGCTTCGCATTACTCTACCGCAGCTTATCTCCAGATTACCTGACGATTAAAAATCGATTGCCCCTCGGGGACAGATTGGTGCATGCGGCCTAAAACATTAAATCATTTAGGTATTATAGGTTTCAAAGTCAAAGTCAAAATATCTTTAAGCACATAAACCTACATCCAGATTTTAAGTTCGATGTCAAAATATGTTTATTCAGGTAAGCCTTTTTTTTATGCCAATCGTTCACTTGAGAACATTTATGCCAGTGTCACGTCAGTGTAAATATTAAAGAAAAAAATATAAAAAAATTCGATGCGAATTTCCAAAGAGCTGAAACAAAGTAATAACAACAATACAACAAATATCTATACTAAAACAACTTAAGTACACTTACATCTAATTCAAAAACAAAATATTAATATAACTATTCACGTAAACCTATTACAGGCATTTTTGACAAATCATTTTTTAAAAAAGATATGCGGCAAAGCTGTCCAGTGTGTTAGATGTTAGCAGAAGACTTAGCTTATTTCAATAACACGACTGAGCATTTGTGAGACGTCATTATTTAATTTAAATTTGAATGATTCTACTTCTGCTAGTGGAAGACTAAGCAGCAAAGCGGAGTTAGATGTTAGCAGAAGACTAGCAGTTTAATCTGACTGAGAAAGGAATCTGCTAGCTGAAGAAAAACTTAGTTTTATCAGATTTACAATTGAGCATTTGTGACATGATTAGGTGTTGTGCAAATCATATTTTATGATTAGTTATTTATTTATTCGAAGTAAATTAATAAACGTTAAATATAAATTAAAAGCTACCTAAATAATAAAGTTAAAAATAAACTAAACTATAAATATAAAATACATTATTTTATTTAAATTTGAAACTACAGCTAGTGAAAGACTAAGCAACAAAGTGGTTCAGTGGTCTGCAGATTATTTTATATAGCTAGTTAGATTGTTAGACATTCTTTATTGCACGGAATGAAAACATTAATAACACCGTAGATAAAACGACGAGCTTAATATCTAAATACATCAAACAGCTAATCTTTAAAATACATTAGCTTTACACTAAAGTGAATTTTACACAACTTTTTTTACATTAAATTATGAATTATACAAAAGTGTAAATTACACAAGAGTAAACTTCACATAAAATCGCAAGTTTTTTTTTATAACGTTTTTTTATTTCTTGAATACATAAGTGATAGGTGTGCGTGCGTTCTTGACTTCATATATACAAATACAATTATACGGTCGTAGTGATGATAATATTTTTATGCGTGTTGCTGATGTTTACTATTACCTTTGTCTATTTGATATTAGGTCAATGTACCCTACAAAAGATACTATAGAAGGTAGCTATTAAAATCGTGATCGTGAGAGAATCTGCAACGAGCCTACAAGGATCATTCGGTTCACGTCTCATCTCAATCAATGTTAGATCAAAATTATCAAACATTGGCATCTAGTTTATTGCAAAACTCCTTTTTTTTGATCGGGCATTTTGATATTTATCTGCGATATATCTTAAAGTGTCTCCCTCCGTAGTCAATAATTTACTTATTTTATTTGTGATATTTCTCGAAATTGGTACGCTAGAAATATCGACAAGCTTGTAATGATGGGCCAATAGTAAAGTTCACTGCATGTGATACGGCTAAATTAAAAAAAGCGCGTTATTTACTGCATGTCAGTTTTTTAATGCGCGAGCTGATGATCATGTGATGACACGTTGTCAGAGTCTGTTTTATTTATTTATTCTTGGGAAAATGTAGGTATCTACAACCTTTCCAATAGGAATATAGAAACTTAAAGTATTCCAATTTTTCACTGATAGTATTAAGTTAGAAGTAAATACAGCTAACTGTGACGTGGTTTGCTATAGATCTGCTTACACGGTCACCTTTAATTCTTTATTATCATTATACGGTCATCCACAGGGTTTGTTCTGTAGGTCAAAATTACCCGAATTAAAACG
Source organism: Tinea semifulvella (assembly GCA_910589645.1). Lineage (NCBI taxonomy): Eukaryota > Metazoa > Arthropoda > Insecta > Lepidoptera > Tineidae > Tinea > Tinea semifulvella. The sequence continues at coordinate 7,609,089 of OU342585.1, forward strand.
TTGGAACCAAAAACGTACCGTATTTTATTTTACAGTAGCTTTCCCATACACATCATCAATCCTTCAAGCTGTTTCTGCAGCGTTGGTGCCACGGTGGAACTCATATTCGTAAATAACGCGATATAAACAGACCGATGTCAAAGTAAAATCTAATGGCGTGAAAATAAATGAATCACTAAATTCAAAACACAAATATACAAGCCTAAATTTGGAATTCCTAGCCCAACGCCAGATTTTTGAGGCTGAGGAGATTTTTGACCAGTTCCTTTTTTCGTTCCATCGTTAATTTCATTTGAATCATATTATATTTTTTATATATAATGATAGTATTTAGTCTATTTAGTGTATACCTACTGATTAGTATATAGTTTTGTGTATAGTATATTACATTTAGTATTTAAGTTTTATTTTTTTTTGCTTTTTTTACAGACCTAAATGCTCCTATTATACAGGTGTATCAGGTGTAGGCAGGTGCCTCACATAACAAATGCTCTAAATTGTCCCTAAGGTTGACTAGTAAGAATGCCTAGCGGCATTAAGTCCGCCTATGTACCTAGTGCATAAAGTTTTGAAATAAATATATATAACAGTATTTTAAAAAAACAAGTATAATTAACATAAAGCCAATACCAATAAAAATAAAGATAACAAACATACTAGCATTAACAATTTGTTAAGTACTCCTTAATATAACGATTGTGCTTAAAGAGACAGACTAGGGCATTATTCTGATTACAGTGATTAATACTTTTTGCTAATAAATTAGTAAATTAAAAAGCCTCTATACGAGATAGGTTTTAGGTACTTACAATTTGGTTTTTTGAAGAAAATTTCAATTCTCATTACATTGGTGGATGCAATTGCACGTTATCACAGTTGAGGGTCAGTTGTAGCCGGAAGGCAAATATCAGCAAGTAACCAATGCTCGGTGATAGGTGGTTTTATGGTTGCAAGGGCCGCGGCGTGGGAAGCGTCTCCACTGCCCATTGACATAATCATTAGAACTGGCCTAACAATAGTTACCTAAATACAGTGACAAAAAAGATTTTATAACAAAATATTGTATATTTTTTTTTTTTTGAAAACGAAATTAAAGTAGTAGAGATAAAGATAAAAATTCTTTATTTGCATAAATGTTAGTCTAATTTACAGGTCTTATAGTAAACTAACTTAACGTAACAACATTTGCCAAGTAAATTGGCGAGCAAATATATCAAACATTAATAAAAAAAATTAAACTTTTAAATAAAATATGTCCAAAAACTTACATCTAGGTATTCATACAATATTGTCAGCTTAAACTTTAGGTATTACAATTGTCAAAATATTCTTTTAAATTATAAAACATATTTTGTTTTAACCAAATTGTTAATTGATTTTTAAATACATTTTTTCCCAACGATTTTAATGTGTTGGGTAATGTATTATAAGTTCGTATACACATAATAAGGCAATTTTTATTACATTTTGTTTTTTTAGGATTAATATCTACAATAAGATCATAGGGGTTTCTCCTACTTCTAACGCTGAAATCTCCAATCTTTCTAAACATGTCGCTGTGTTTTCTAACAAATAAGCAAACATCCAAAATATAAAGAGATGGAAGTGGCAATAAACCGAGCAATCTAAAAAGTGGTTTGCATGATTCGAACGATGGGATTCCACAAATTTAGTGTAATGTAATAACAATATTAAAAGAGTTTATAGTGTCGAAGTTACCTGTAGCTATTAACTTGGTTATTATGTTACGCGATGAAAAATTAAATAAACGTAACTGTAGTTAAAGTTACGTATTTCGAAACGTATGCCACACTTCTGAACTGCAGTTTCGGAATAACTTTAAACCAGTAAAGTAAAGTATCATCACGACCATATCCCTTCCGGGGTTGTCAGAAACCACTCTTTTAACGCGGGTTTACTTTTAGCCAACTTTATTGGCCCATCATGACAAATGGCAAGCTCGCCGATGTCTCTAGTTTACCAAACTCGAAAAATATCATAAATAAATAAATTAGATTATTGTGTCCCGACCAGGAATCAAACCCTGTACCATCGCGTCTAAATCCATGGACTTAAGCGCTAAACCAGGGAGGCAGTAACAAAGAGTAACTTTAAACCAGCGTGTCTTATTTTCATTGTTAGATATAAACTCTGCCTCCATGGATATAGACTCAGATGCTTCTGGTAGGCGAATTTTCATTTGAGTATGGTTTAAATAATAGCTTTGTGAACAGAAAGTTTTCTTATAAATTATAAAAAGGCATAATGCGCATTTATATAAATTTGGAGACTTTTATATATAGAATGCTCTCCCAGCCAGTGTTGGTCGTCAGTTGCTCACATTCTTGGACCTCGTGTACCTCTTACCATCACCTGTCCTGATGTTGCGTTAATGTATAAAAAAATAAAGGACATAAAATAATTAGGGTTATGCAGTATAAATGTGTATGGTGTAAATGCTATCTTCAATACCGAGCGATTAGTGTTCAATTCCACAGCATCCTGATCCTATTTCTTGAAGCTTAGCGGTGGGAGTTTGTGAGCATTAATTTGTTGTGATGGTCTTGTCCATAGATCTATAGGTCAATGCGTGTGCGCAATTAGGGAATGCCGGGAGCTGTGGAAGGGTGTGCCGACTCGGGTGAACTTCGCAATTACATTGCACATTGTTTTTATTGCGATCATCTTTTCTGAGACAATGTTCGTACGTAATTCATAGACACATTCGTATGATCGATGCCGGTAGAATATTAAATATTTAAACGCAATTTTGCTGCAGGTGCTCAGTTTCATTATAAAATGCTTGTGGAATATATTATTTGTTCAAGACAGAGTAGGTATTGGTAATATTGAGGTACATTTTATAAAAGTAATAATAATAATAATTGATCATTTACAATAAAAATCCTATGTATATTTTTTTCTATTGGAGACCTAGGAAGGAAGGAGACTATTTAAGAGAGAATTATACTAAATCTAATTTACAGTTCATTTCAGTTACATTACAAAGTTCATAAAGATCTATAAACTATAATTTATCAAACATAAAAGGTTATGTTTTTTTTAGAACTAAATGTTGCTTTGAAATCTGTCACTGAGCTTAAGCTATAACATTTTATGAAATATAAGTTCACTTTTATTTTGCCTAATCTTTTTTGGATTCTTTAGGCCATAGTTCCTTTTATTTGTGTGTAGTGTCTAGACATTACAGATAGAGTCATCGAGTTTGTGGTTGTTTCTTAAGGTAGTCGCAATAAACAATCCTCAACTGCTATTAAATTAAACGGACATAATTTAACCTTGCATATAATTCACGCGTAACCAACTCATTTAAACTACCTGAAGGTAAATCGCGCGTAACAAAATAGATAGCTATCCGATAGAAAAAACATCGAGAAAGTGATTTGCAGAATGAACTGCAGGGTAAAAAATACGATCATATGTGCGCGGTGCCGTATTTTTAAGGCAACGACCTCAATCCAATTATCGTTGCATAATGGTCCGTTTATACATTTTTTCCTCACTAAGACCAATTGCTTTTTTATTCAAACGCCAGTTAATTTACGACACATACTAATAATGTCTGAGCTGCTGTAGTAGTGCGGACGTGCGACTTTGCTAGTTCAGGGTTCCCATTCACATATGAAAACTTTATTTGATCCTTAATGTCCTTGCAAAATGTTCTTTAAACTTAACCATACCTAGATCTATCTGTATGTACATAAAACAATATAGTAAAGTAAAGTATCATCACGACCGTTTCCCTTTCGGGGTGGTCAGAAATCACGCTTATAAATAAGCGGATTCACTTTTAGCCAACTTTACTATAGGCCAATCATGACAAGTGGCAAGCTCGTCGATGTCTCCAGCGAACCAAATTCGAGAAATCTCACAAATAAATTAAATAAAAAAAAAAATATTTACATTAATTATTATTTTTGTGTCCCGACCAGGAATCGAACCCGGTACCTCAAATCCACTGACTTAACCGCTAGACCACGGAGGCAGTCCAAATAAAAATATAGTTTAAATAAACTGCTTCCTTGTTATTTTTCTACATTAAATTCTAAACTAATAACATGCCTTATTAACTAGATATTTATTTAAGTCAAAAAGTATGTATATAATTACATACCTTCGTTATCATCTTAGTAAATATAAATAAAACATTTAAAAAAGTGTATTCGTTCAAATTGGCAATACTGGATTAAGAAGTGGAAGATAATAAAATAAAACTATAACATATTAACATTAAGTATGAAATAAACTGGATATCCGACAACCCTGTTGGTAATTCAGACGCGTTCGTGATCCAACGCCGACTTGGGTGTTAAATAATGCAATCAAACCACGGTATGTCAAGATCGATCACTGAAAACGCTTATCGTATTAGCAATCCAATGAACGTATGGCCTGTGGCAATATTTTTTCTATCCAACCAATTAAAATGAACATCTTACATTATCGACCAATCAGATCTTTAACAGTCCCAAAATGAATCCAATCAAAATACAATAACAATTGTAATAGCTTCTGGGTATCGTTAGATTTGGATTACTGTCCGTTATTTGTCTTCCCATGGAGATAGTATCGCAAAATAATGATAATTTGCCACTCTGACTGTTAATTCTATCTTGATAAAATATTAATCGTGATTTTCAGCAATTTAAACTAAACAAATGAAGAGATAAAACCGCCCAACAGCAGCTTTAAAGTAAATATAATAAATTAAGATTCAATCATTACAGCCCATAGAACACAGCGTCCTAGACCTCCACTGCTGGAGATGGGCCTTCCAGAACATATATCTGGAGAATTTGGCCTACACTCGCCACGCTGGCCAGACGGCTTGGCGAGGATATGATGTAAATTTTTATGACAATCTATTAACGATTCCACAAGTTGGTATTAGTGGAACCGGGACCGACGGCTTAACGAGCTATCCGAAGCACGGGAACGGTGGTGTTGTAAATCTATTACAAATGTACTTAAGAAAAGTGTATTTCTCATTGGTACATGCCGGGTGGGTTTGAACCGTCCTTTGTAGGATTTAAGGAACGCGCTCTTACAACCGAGCCACCACCGCGCCTTTATTAAGATTATGACCTCTATATTTAATGATGTCTCTGACTTTACAAACAACTTAGGCTTAGATTAAACACGCACAAATAAAAAGTTAGCATAAAGTAGGCCGGATAAATTGATGACTTGGCGACAACAACGATGTTATCTTGTCAAAAATAATAGATTTAACGTAAACCGTATTTGAGCAAGTCCTAAATTTTTTAATGCTTATTCACCCAGTTTTATCGCTTTTTGGGGTTTTTGAATCTTATTACAATCGTTAAAAATAAATATATAATAAATAAAGCTTAGATTATTACTAATTATACCGATCGGTAAAGAATTAAAAACGAATAACTTCATTAATTGAAATGGCAATTTCAGCTGGTTAATGCTGTGTGTGACAAGTGGGCTGGCAGTATTATCGCGCAGCAAATCAGCATTGCAGGGGGCTAAATACTGGATGCTGAATGGTACGAGTACACTGCCACATGTTAAATTTAAAGTTTATTTTAAAATAATTTTACGTTCAAATAAATAATATATTATCATACGTAGGCATCTGATAGGCAAAGTCTAAGCGCACTTCATACTGTGATACGTTCTTACTGTGATACAAGTAGGTATGTGTGAATTTAGCACTGCCACATGTCAGCATTTGACTAGGTGCTATATTTTATGCGATCAATTCATATTCATTGTTCGTAGATACCATGACAGTCGATCGCTATGGGAACTCCTCGATACCGTATGGCGCAGCGCTGAATCAGTAAACAGCAATCCTAATGGCTTTATTTGCTGTTTATAATTCTAATAAGATTCCCTACTCATTGATCGCGATCTTGTTTTACAGTTTTACGGCTGTTTAATATTCCTACAAACCCGTTATAGATACATACTTTTGCCTTTTTACCTTTCACAATTTATAATCCTGCTATTTTAGAGTGCAACGGAAGTCTATTAATTTAAGCTTAAAAGTTAGATTAGTTGTAAAAATAGTGGACTTTTTATTTTCTGTCAGTTTAGCTTAGCATATGCGAGCATATATTAACCTTCTTCAACTGACGTGGCATATGTTTAATGTGGATACCTTTATACTCGTGAGTAGTGTGATTATATATATAAATAATTAACTAACATGCATTACATTAAATTCATATACATAAATGAATTAATTATAAAAATTATACAAAAATGTTTTGTTGTTGTTATTTAATTTAAACAAGTAAAAAAAAATGCATATTATATAATTTCAAAACTTTATAAAGTAACTACTTTGTAAAGTAACATATTGGTTGGTCGAATGTTTTAAATTTAACAAAAACGGTGTCTTCACATCAGCTTCAGAGGGTTAAAATGACAATATATTAGGATAGGTATATCAACTATTTTTATAGCGTTTTTACATTGTGTACAGTTTCTTTTAGTAAAAGGATTCAATTGCGTATATAACGTTTGCGGCTAAATAACGAGAATTCGGCTGCTGAGATCTATAAGGAGCATAGGCCTATCAAATAATTTATAAGACGACGCGCGCCTCTACTATAAATGTGTCACACGCATTAAAAGATCGTGGAGAGTTGTCATATTCGACATCTGCATTTATTCTGCGTCATTGTAAGGCCTTATGTACTAGTGTAACCTTATGTAGTAGTGTGCTTGAGAGAGTGACACATTTGTTTTATGCGCCACATCTAGTAGAGGCGAATACAATGTTACAATTTGTTTGGTGCCTATTGTTAACGTAAGTTAACAAATTATTTGGTTCCTGCCAACTCGTTTTTTTTTCTCTTATGATTTATTTAGGCTTATTTTTAGGCTAATGCTTAAACTGGTTTGATTATTAGTAAGAATGAATTATGTAAAACCCTAAAAGTGCAAGCACAAAACAGTACATGCACAATTGAATAACATTTTTAATAATTAAAGAAAATTGCTTTGTTTTGCATTTAATTCAATTAACATTACTGAACATTGATTGAAGTGTTGAGTCGGGCGTGCAAAAACTTGGCTTTATAGAGCCACTCAAGTCTGTTTCTTTAACCGCATAATAGTGGATTCATTTAGTTAATATCAGTTTTATCGTTATAAATACGTGATATTACAAAATATTACCAAATAATATCAACTTTAATAGCTACTAAATGTATCTATTTATAAAATTTAAATCACAAATAACTTAATATGTACAATGGCGAACTTAATGCCTTTCGCCATTTCATAACAACTAACCTTTAGGAGTGGGGTAGAGGATTTTCGGAATGTTTTAAGATAAATACAATTATTACTTACATAAAAATGTTTTACATTCTATTACATAAATACTTAATGGCCGGTAACTGAATCTAACCTTATGCTGGGTTGTACCAAATTCTCTGTAATTGTAACGATTAAAGTTAGTGTCTAGTTAAAGGCTTAGAGACTTTCACTTGAATAAAAAAAAAAATGCGACTAAGCAAGGATTTAGTTTCCGGTCCATAATAATACATATGTACTTTGATTGACAAAAACAATATCCGATCGTTTAATAATTCTGTTATAGGTATAGCTATCATATGTGCTTAAAAAAACAGAATTTGTGTCGCTGTTCGTCCGGAGGTTTCCGCGCAGACGTCAGACCGGACGACAACCGACCCAGTTTACACTACTAATTAGGAATGCTATACTGTTACATTAACAATAGTTAGCAAAAACTCTGAATGGCACATCGAACTTCTACTTACCATACACTCATACAAACTTTTTTTAATACAATTTATATTACACTATATAATAAATTAAACGAACTTTTGATAGTCGTAGTATTATTGATTGTACTCGTATATGTACACGGAATAAAGTAGTACAAAAACATACTATAAATAGCGACTGATTTTTACCGACATTTGCATCTCTCTCGCTCGCACAATTCGGTATTTTTAAAGATTATTCAAGTCTAACTGTACTTTTGTCCTGAATGAGTTAAATATTTTTGTGTTAGCGATCAGTAACGAACTCAGCACCGTTTAATTCTACGGCCTTAACAGCTACGAGTATAGCGGTAGTTTCGCTGAAATTAAAAAAGATTGCGGTTCAAACTCCGGCATGTACGAAATACACGTTTCTACGTACACTTGTCGTTGATTTACAACACAAAAAAGTCCTATTATATAAAGAGAAAGTTCTAAGTTTCCACCCCCTGTACAACACCACGTTTTCGTGTCTCGTGGAGCATGTTAAGCCGTCGGTCCCATTTCTAATACCACCTTGTGGAATCGTTAATAACCATTAAAAATGTTCTGGAAGCCCCATCTTCAGAAGGTAGGTCTAGGAATTTTTTAGAGGTTGTGATTATATGATGAACCACTAGACCACGGAGTTAGGATGTGCTTTAATGTATAAAATCAATAAATCTTCATAAAATATAGCAGTTCAGTACAAATCAAAGTTAGTGTATCTTCCACCCTTGTTAGTTTCTGGCGTCCACCCTCGCGTCATAAATCACCGTCCAAATTATGTTGTAACTTTGGTGGAATGATTGCAACGCTAAAAGTTACATATAAATAGGGCTGCCACCTTTAAAAAATTTCCGGAGGTTTATTACAACTTTCTATTGTCAACCAATTTTATAATTATACTTTACAATTAACCCCGACTTTACCGTGTTGACTGATAAGCAGTTTCGCTCGTTCAATAAATTCCCATAAAAAAAGCTAGTTGAACAGCCGCTTGCCGCCCGTACATACTCGTATCATGTTTTAAACCTACAACTAAAGCCCTGCACTATATGCCGGTAACTGAATCCTTTCCATACAAATTTCGGAATTTAAGTGGACTAATGCCACTAAGGAAGGATTCAGTAACCGGCTCAAACTCCGGTTCAAACCCCAGCGGTGGCAGCCCTATTTACAAGGGATGTGGAGCCAATAAGTTATACTTAAGTATTTATTTTAATCGTGACCACATCTGTCTCATTTGTGCTATGCTGAAATACGAATAAAAATAAATATATGGGTAATACTTAGGTTAGACATCAGTACTTTTATTATAAATATGAAAGTAGATTGGTTTGTATGTTTGTCTATATACATCTACATAGTCGTATTTTTTCCTTGAAACCCAGGAACGGACATAGACTATGACGTCATCATCTAATCATCAAAACATATGGCTAAATATATGTCTGCCTGTTAGATTCGCCATCACGCCTAAACTAATAAACCGATTTTGATAAAATTTACCAGGGCTGTTCATTGGAACCCAGGGATGGACATAGGATGTAAGAAATTAATATTTAACCTGACATGTGACACAACAGCCACCTGAAAGTTGTCGTTTACGGCCCGCTGGCTTGACTGTTGGGCCGTGGAAACTTGGGCAGTCTCTGTTGTGAGATGCGACATGTGTCCATCTCCATCTCTTCCAGGCACAAACCATCGTGGGGAGTGCAGCGGTTTGTGATGAGAACCTCGAGCTGCGCAAATACGCCAGCCTCGGTACAAATGACTAGTTTACGTTGAGACGATAGGACCATAGGGACCCTCGGCTGACGGAGAAATCTGGAGACAGGAAGGCTGGCAATTATTTCTGCCAATGTATTAGGATTTTAAGCATATAAGAACATAAAAATAATAAATATGGTATTTGTTTTCTGTGCTCATTACTAATATAGCTTACAAATAACTTAATGTACAATAAAATAACAAATAACAAGGCACATGTAGGAATTTAGAAATACCTACATTCGACTAATTTAATATTTTTTATTATTATAATCATTACAGCTGAAATAATCTCCAATACAAATTAATAAGCCTTTCAGAACATATTTCTAGAGATGTTGGCTTACCTACTCTTGCCAAGCTGCTCTTACATTCTTCTAATAAGACTGAGTTGCACCAAAATGAAGTATCTGTAAATGTAACTATTAATAATAATACTTAATAAGTAAAAAAGGGCGTCGATTGTACGAGCTGACGGCTGAACTTCGATATAAAATTTGATTTAAGCGACGCAATTTTTAACTTTAATCATAACCATTACAGAAACTTCATTTTGATGTAACTCAACCTAAGCCTGGGTTGTACCATAACGAAGTCTCTGTAATGATTGCAGTTTAAAATGGCGTATTGTACCAACTGACGGTTGACCTTCGAAATAAAACTGATACAATGGACGACATTTTTAACTTTAATCGCTACCTTCTTTTTGGTGCAACTTAGCCTAGCAGTATTTATTGTTAACAATACATTGTTAAAAGATAACAAACCCACTCATAGAAGATTTTTAAACTTTGATCTGGTATCTGCAGTCTCTGCATAGTTTGTAAGTAAGTAGTACCTAGTCAGACAGTAGAAGTTTATCTTAATCTAACCAATTTGCTACGACAAGGCATTTTAAACAAAGTTCAATACCGCAGTAGGTACCTTATATTCATATGAGATTTGGGTCTATTGCGCAATTCATCAACGACGTCTAGGCATGGTTTAGTGCGTTAATGTAGCGTTATATACGGGTGACTTTGAATGCTCTTAATCTAGACTAATACGAGTATGCTATTCTATTGATAAAAAAACAAATAACTTTTCCTAAAAAAACATATGTCGGAAGTGACAATTTTTATGGCCTCTCCATACAATTGGCTATTTTAAAAAGTTAGCAATAAAAATTAATCATATCTGACATATTGTTTCTTAGGAAAAGTTGCTCATGTTTGACATTATAATAAGATATTTCTATAAAAAAAACATACTAAATCATGCCGTGTATACATTATTTTTATTAAATTATATATTGATGGCAACAAAAAAATACGATCAATTTCGACAAAACTAAATGTGCATCATACTACACCCTTTTCTAATAACAGGCTCAATGCAGTTATTCCCAACACTCTTTCACCTCGATCGCTTTATTCGATGGAAATACGGTAATTTAAAAAAAAAAAAAAAAAAACTAAAAGCTTACATTTTAAAACATAAATGACTATTAATAAAAATAAACCTAATTAATAAATAAAAATACAACTAAAAACTAAAATGAAGAAAAAACAAAATAAAAAATATTATAATTTAAATAAAATGATCCAAATCGCTGCCAATGGACAAAGTGCCAAGGATACTGGCAGCATTGCCACGTTGAATGGCAATGCTGATCCTTTTGCCCAAATATTGCCCAGCCCTTTTGTCTCCCGAGGTGTTGACGAGCTGTTTTGACAACGCCTTGAAAATTTTATGTGCTCTTGGTCCCCACGGCCCGAGAGTTTCAACTCCAAACGGCGCAAAAACACATCTCCCAATAAGCTGAGTGTATTTCCGCCGCTTGAGGTTCTCTGCTTGTAATGCAGCAGCGCCTCGGTCCTTAGAGGTCAAGGACAAGTGGGAAGGCGCCATGGTGTCCACACAGGTGGCATCCCACACTAAAGGCAAACCTATACTCGATCGCTTAATAGATGATAATAAACGTCAGCCGAAAATTTTAGTTTTTTTATATTCCGTTCTGTTCTTATTTGACAAACATAAAAATGAATTAAATAAATTGATACAAACACTTAGTTCCTCAACTGATATAAGTACGAGTATTGTAGCAATGCTGCGATAGACCACTCCCACACGTGTGTTACAAGAAAGATGCAGTCCGGGAGATATGGCGACGGCTTATTTAGAGTGCCACTAACATTCAATAGATCACAATGTAACGACTAAGAAGAAGATGTGCTCGCTACGATAACGGACTAAACCGTGCTCAACCTATAGAATACAGTCAGTAATAGAAAGGTATTAGGGCTAATACCCAATTATAGAGAGACCGAGATCGACCCGCGATTGGCGATTGAGGGAAAGAGGATTAGCGTAAATATTTGAGGGTGATATTTTTCTACAAATCTCCCTTCTACTCGTATGTGGTAAGTAGGTGCTTAACATGTTTTTCGATTAGCTGTTATACCTAATCGTATTTTCTGTACTGCAGCGAGTTTTGACACGGTTTTATTAAAGGTTCGGTTTCATGTAGCAAACTTTACTATTTTTGTACTTACCTACTGTGCACATCGAATTACTAAAGTATAAGCGGCAAGAGATGAAGTCCACCAGACAGCGTGATTAATGTTTAAAAAAACGCCAAGAAATACTTCAAAAGAAAATAAATACCTACTTATTTATTTTTATCGCCCCTAAATATTTATTTTCTTTCATCATCATCATCATCATCAGCCTGTAACACTTCATTGCTGCATATAGGCATTCCCTTATCATTTTTTTAAAAATACATTTTTAACATTATAATAAGCCAAGTAAATTATTTTGTGTTACTTCCCCGACTGGCAATTGAACTCGTTCTCTGATTCTGATAACAAAATGTACTTTTATAGAGTTGCGATTACGGTAACTGTCTCCGTCGTCCAGCGGTTAAGTCCGTGGATTTAGACTCGGAGGTACCGGGTTCGAATCCTGGTCGGGACACAAAAATATTTATTAATGTAAATAAATATATTTTAATTATTATTTAATTTATTTGTGATATTTCTCGATTTTGTTACGCTGGAGACAGCTTGCCACTTGTCATGATTGGCCTATAGTAAAGTTGGCTAAATGTGAATCCGCTTATTTGATACTGCGATTACGGTAATTTAATAAAAAAAATAGCAACGTTTCCTAATAATTATTATTTTAATCGAATTCATTTTGGAATGCTATGTATATCAGTGTGCACTTACCTTTACATTATTATCTTTATTCTTTATCTAATCGGAATTCTCGGGAAGGTATAGCTTTAATTGACTTATTGGAATTTACAATTCTAATAAATAGCCAACTCTAACTGGCTCTTCTCATCTACTCTGGGTTTACGATTAGAAATATTGAAGGCTAAAGCAATACCTTCGATCTTCTGGCCTACCATTATTTGCCTTCAATTCCTAGAAAAGTAAAGTATCATAACGACCGTAATACTGGTGACTGCACACATTAACGTGTGTATAATAGGTACCCCTACACATGAGTAATTCTACTATTATTATTTTTTCTTCTAGATTTATTGTAAAGGAAAGTTTATCGAAAGTTTTCGCTCCATTGCAGTTACAGTAATGCAGTCATGCGATAACGACATAAAGAGGAAAATAAAGAAATTCCTTTAACCATAACCACGGGAGAAGAACGTCCCTTCCTGTCTGAGATCTAGAGCATTGTAACATATTTTCTCCTGCGGGTTGATCAAAAACCGCGCTTTCTTCTAAGGAGAGTGTTCACGTGTTTACGCAGTCAAGTATTTTTTTAACCAAGTGCGATAGGGCTGCTAGGAATGTTAGCACCTGGAATCAGCCCCTAACGCTATAGCGCTGGTTTTAAAAAATAGCCCCTATCATGGGAAAGTAGTCTATATTAATTCTGGCGGTGGGGTACCGCTCTACCAGGTATTGTAATCTCATAGCTAAATTTAAAAGATTAATAATTGATAGTTGTTTTATTTTGTAAATCTGATATAGCTGAGTTATCCTTACAGATTTCTCCTTCTCAGTCAGATTAAACATTAACAGGTCACTGGAATCTGCAAAGCTGCTGGTCTTCTGCTAACAGCTTACTCTTTGAACCACTTTGCTGCTTAGTCTTCCACAAGCAGGAGTAGAATCATTATGTAATTATCAAATAATTAAATTAATGACGTTTTATAATGTCTGCATAGGTTTACGTAAATAAAGTTTTTTTGACTTTGACTTATGGAAAATTATCGGAAACGCATTTGTATTGATTTTTTATTTCGCATTATTATAACTAACCTTGTTAACTCGCAAAGTAAAATAATAAAAATAATTGCGTTTTCTGAAACTTTTCCTGAAACTTGAAATTCTAAGCTGGTACAGTTCTTAAAAAGAACAGAGATCAGTTCTTAAAGAGAATAAGTAAAATAAACAAGTCAAAGACTACGCGTCTAGACGGAGCTTAGAGGGTGCGTGGTCGGGGGAGATAGCATTATTGTGAGCCAATAAAAAAGTGCTCAATTTATAAATCTCCTTGAGCAGAGCTATTGAAAAATTGATTTCGTTCGGGGCTTAAAATAAAAGCTTTCATTTTATTAATGCCATTTTTAGGGTTCCTTAAGTTAGAACTTTTGAACCCGTCTGCAACAAGCTCGTCTGTCTAATTTCACAAACCTAGCAAGTGACATTATAAAAATGCTGTTTACTTTGAATCCTTGTTCATATACATTTATGTGTAAATTCATCGCGTTTTAAGTTTCATACACAAAAAAAAACACTTTAGGAATGTAAAAGAGATTTTAGTAGGGAAAGAAAGTAAATCACTGTATAAATAAATAAATAAATATTTCCAGACAGGTCACACAGCGCCATCTAGTTACCGTGGTAAGCTACGAGGCTTGTGTTACGGAAACTAGATGGTTGATAAACTACATATTATACTTTTTTTTTTGTAAATATATACATATTATACATATAAACACCCAGACCGAGACAAATTATACAATGTACAACTGCCCCCGGTGGGAATCGAACCCACGACCTCCGAGTTCACGGCAACGTTTGTTACCACTAGACCACGGAGGCGGTCAATATGTAGGCGGGTATGTACGGAACCTTCATGACGCGAGTGTGACTCGTACTTTATCTTCTTTTCGATTATTATTTTGGTTTTTATTATCTCTTACGCTTTTTATTTTTGTCGTCAGAAACGTTGTGAATTTTAATATTAAAGGTCATTATTAAACTCATTAGAGCCACGTTTGGCGTCTACTCGTTGTTGACATTTGGTGGATAACGCGTGCTCTACGAGTTTCCGATTAGTCTCAGCGATTGGCGATGTGGGCGGATAGCGGCGCATCGCCTAGGCACGATTCTTGATTCCTCATGAATCATTTATGGGCAACGTGCAGTACCCGTTGGGACCCGTACGTCAGCAATGCGCCGTCAAGGGAAGGCAAACATGCGAGCAGCAGTTATCACCGAGTGGTTCAAATACCGTCCACGCGTGGACAGCTTGCGAGCGATCCGGTAACGCTACGGAGTTGATGTAGTGAGCGCATACCTTTAGAAGTCATATAAAGAAAACTAACTCAGGCGAGGCGATGCTGGTCGGTTGCCGGCAATTGGCTCTAATGAGCTATGACCTTTATGCTGCTCGTATATAAGTCCCTTTGATATTGAATGAGTCTGAGGGATTATTACGTATTTTATCGGCAATCTGCCATGAAACATATTTGGACAGATCGAAGCCATCTCAAAATTCATTTGCATTCAATTCATTCTGTCGCGCACGATGCAAATGATCGAGTAAAAGCTCAGCCGATTGCCGACGATATACCTACTGATCTATATCATGTCCTCTAATTTGATGTTTCTCGCGAATGTACAAGTAGCTAGTCATAGAAATAAGTAGCATGTAGTCGCCGTAAACAAGTAGATATGGAAGCGCACGAACCATCCAATCCACAACGCTAATGTCTTAGCAATTTCCCTGCAAATGTTTCTCCATGATAAAGAGAAAGTAGCTGCTATAATTTTTCGCTGCACGTTGCATTTCAACTCAGTCGTGCTGAGACGCCACTGATAACGCGGGAGAAACGTAAAAGCATAGAGCCTTGTGACTTACTAGAAGTCCAATAAGTCACACTTATCCATATCAATAAATTTCTCTTAGCTGAACAGTTAGGCTGAGATCAATAGAGCGTACTTAGACTTGGATTAAGCTTCATATAACAATATCGATATAGTTACCGGACTCGTTTAGTGCAACAATGACGTAATGTTACATTTATTTAAAAAAAACAAGTACCTATGTAAAAATGTGCGAGAAGACTATTTACTTTTGGAGAAATATCGTCAAAAACGAATTATTAAATATTGTGTCATTTGCTACTAGTTTACAATACAATAAATTGGCAGGTATTAAAAGTTACACAATACATAAATTTTTACTTAGGTTGTATAGTTCACTTGTTGACAAAAAATGGCCGACATGTTGAATGAAATGAACAAATTGATTAAATTAATTAATGAATGCTAACTCAATTATGTTCAAACGACAGACATAAAATCTAAGTAGTCATTTTTTAGTAGGTAAAATTAAGTTGCTAGAAAAAGTTTTCAGAATAATAACTGTCTGATAATTTACTAGCTCTCGAGCTAACACCATTGAGTAAACCGTATGCGAGTTACTAAGCTTAAGTCAGTATTACCTATAGATTTCAACCTTAGAGGTAATACTTACTCAGAGCAATGAAGAAATTATAAATGTAATCTAAACATTAATTTGTTTTGAAGCTATCGCTATGATATACATATTGCCATGTGGGTTTAAATAAGAAAGTTCGCGAAAACAACACACACCTTTTAAATCAAACGGTTAAATGAAATTTTTTTTTTTCTCACAATTGTTACTTTTGGGCAGATCGTGAATCGTCCACAATACTTGAGATACTTAACGGTTAACTTTGACATACAAAACAATTGACTTTTATCTACGGACCAGGGCTCCGATTCTCGCGCCTTCGACATGCATGTCCGCTCGATTGAAACTAACGGTTTTCTATAGAGATCTGTCGCTTTACATTCGAATACTTCGAACCGACACGGAAGATGAAAGCGCCAGAATTTGGCCCCAGTATTTTAATAAAAAATGCAAGGTGGGAAGTTATGTTGTCGTCAACAAACCAGCTATCCTATCTTGACGATCCTGAGCTTGTTTTAACCGTAATTGCATTTTGCATATTGATTTGGGAAATTAAAAAACTTATGGAGTATTCTATTCTACATATAGCCTCATCTTTTAGTAGTATTGATTGTTAAATAAAAATAGGAGATTTTTTTTTTCGTCCCATTAAAAAAACGCATAATTGTATACCCATGAATATATTTGTATATACCTGTTTTTTTCCTTATTAATATGTAAAGAAACAACAATAACCAGATCTATGTACTCTAAGAACATCTTAGATATTATATTGTCATTATATTTTATTTATGTATTCATTTTATTTAAAAACTATCTGCAACAAATAAAGTGTGTTAGATGCGTTTCTTACTTGGTAAAATATATAAATTGAAGCTATAAAATTTTATTGCCAAATATTTCGCCTCTCTTTGCAGGGCGTCATCAGTGACAGTCTATTTGGCAATATAATTTTATAGCTTCAATTTATATATTTTATTTAAAAACTTAATTGCACTTTGTACAAAGGCGGACTTAATGTCGTTAGACATTCTTTGACAGCCAAAACCTTTAGGACATTTAAACAGTATCAATGGTAAGTGCAATATTATTAAATGACAATTTGTAAGATATACATATGTAGGTATATATAGATATAACAACAAATACATACTAATAATTACATTTTAATACATATACAAGTACATAAATACGCGACCATGTAAATAATATATTATATATATACATATCCTGCCCTTACTGACCTTTCGCGAAAATCCAGACTGTATATGTATATATAATATATTATATGCAGGGTCGTGTATATAAATAGTGGATGTTCTTAGAGTACATAGAGCTGGTTATTGTTGTTTCTTTACATATTAATATAGGAAAAAATATATATCGACAGATAAAAAAAACACTGAATAGCTGTAAGATGAGCAAATTTGCGCATGTGTATGGTTATGGACAAAAGTTTATATAGATATATGTTTCATTAATATAATAGTGCAAACATGTTGCGGTCTGTTTCACTGATTAAATTTCAAATTTTTTTCTATCTTAGCTTCCTTTTTCCCTAAACACTATTCTTTCATTACTAAAATCATGTTTTGAACAAAAACAAATAGGTATCAGAAAATCAATAACCAAGAAGATCATTCAGTAAGTCTTGTTTCGCGGTGTTAATTTTATATATTTTCTGACCCGCCATTTTGTTTTTTAATTCTAATAATAATTCAAAAATAGAGATTTTAAAATATTTTTAAATTATGAAATTTAGTTGTGGTTTAACAAAGGTGAAAACAACGTCGTTAGTGATGAAAAAGGCAGAACTAAAGTTAGGGTTAATAAGCGTGTAGCGGGTCAACAAAAAGAAAACTCTACGGTCACAATGTCTCCACTTTCCAAAGTATTTAACTTTTTATAAAAGGTACACATTTATTACGACGTTCACATTGATGATTCAAATCTAATCAAATCAAAATAGTTTATTTCCGTTGGTTTGCATAAAACAACTTGGATACAGTCAGAACTAATAAAATCAATACAATTATTAAAACATATGTACTAAACAAAGTGGTAATAATGGTTAGACCCTAAATAGGCAATAATCCATATTTATGTATGTTATGCACAACATCAATTACTGCTACAAGCAAGTAAAACTAACTAACTTAGAAACTACTTGAATAAGATCGTGGCTGTAAAGATGTAGATTACTATGATGTAGGTAGTAGATACAGCATTTATATAGGCTGCCATTTATGCCACTATTTTTTTTTTTTATTAATATGTTTATTTTCTAATATACTTAAGCTAAAATACATTTATACACAGTAAGCAAACACATTTATTGACCTCGCCACAGAATACTAATATAATATTTTTATAACCTACTGTACGACGCACGGTTAGGCGGATTGGATTGGATTTTAATAAACCTAATAATGCATTTATATGAGTGTAGATACTAACAAATTTGTAAAAGGCCTAGTCTGTTTTTTAACCTCAACAGTTAAATTGATAAAAACAGACACACACATGCACTCTAACGGCAAGTTGCAGAAGGGTTGATTATAATAATCTGTGATCAATATATTTATATACGCCATGTGATTGGTAGTTAGCTATTTTGTTATTTCGGCCAATGACGACGTGCCTCATAAAGATACGTTACACATGTCAAAAGATAATCAGCCTTTCTGCAACTGTCCTAACACACATTCTTAACCTTGTCCTCTCACGGCTCTCTTTATTGTTATGTCCGTACATATTATAATATTTGTTCAAATTTGTCCCTAAGGTTTGGCTGTCAGAGAATGTCTACGGGCATTAAGTCTGCCTTTATGCTTTGTGCAATAAAGTTATAAATTAAATAAATAAATAAATATTATTATTACTATTATTAGCTTATGAGGATTATCCTCAGTGATTTGTTTTAGCTTATTTACTTTTTCTATGAAACTTAATTTATGTTATTTGCACCTTTTGTATATTATTCGTACCTTTTATATAAATTTGGCCAATGCCTTATTTATATGGAAGAAAGGTTATTGTAATCAGCTGTGGTTTTTGTAATATATATATATATATTAACTTATATTACACATAATATATATAACTTTCATTTACTGTTAGTTTTATGAGCTCACATCTTAAGTACAATTTAGAATAATATTATATTATATAAATATCAACTTCAAGGATCAACAAGCGGTATACAATGACGGTATCTGATCGTTAAAAAAACTTTATATAGGTAACATTTACAATTCAAGAAACAGAATTTGACCAGGCTAAACCCTCATTTAGGCTAGTATAGCCTAAAGTCTCCCCACATACTTAAAGGTTTGAACAATATTTTTATATTAATATTTGCGGACAAAATAGTTTTATTGAATCCTTTAAATCTAATGTAAATCTAAAATATAAGCTTTCTTTCATCTATAATGATCCCTTACTCCAAACTAAGAAACATATATTTTAGAACAATAAAATAACAAGTTTTTGCAATGTAATGCACTAACAGTTATCACGCGTAGGTCAAGATCATACGCACCCCGACTTATCTTGGCAATTTGTTTACAAAAATATCTGCCCAAAGGAATCTTCGCTTCAACCACAAAAATAAGGTGCAAAAACAATACAAGTTATAAGACGTCATTTCATGTGAAGCTATTAAAATTAGGACAATGATTTAATATCCTATAAATATAAGACGCATAGGTACTGCACATGTACGCTTCGTTTTTCATGGAGTATACGTCACGGCTGCTCAAATCTTGATTTAGATTATTATTAATTATTAAGCTGCTGGTCTTCTGCTAACTGGGCCACTTTGCTTTTAGTATTTCACTAACAGGAGTAGAATCATTCAAAATTTTACGTGAATATTTTGTCACTTTGATTTTTAAAGAAAAGTATGATTGCGTAGTCAAATTAATTAGATACAGTGCAATACCGAATTAAATATTAATGCATACAGATTTTGGACGAAATACATATTAAAAGAGGATAAAAACATTCTTAAGGATAAGTCAGCGCTAATAATCGTACAACAATTTGTGCCGGTAAATTATTAGTAGATAGATAATAGAGTCTTATTGATGTCGCGAGAGGGCGCGTGCACGGTCAACGACACGGGCGTGCAGTTCACTTGATCATGGGAACTTGGTGCTGTTAATGCACTGCGCTTAACTACTGTCGCTACTACCTCCAGTGTCATGAACTCTAACTTGTGACCTGTGTCTATTACTACCACCTAGCTATTTTATCACTAAGGAATTAACGTGGGATGAAATTTGTAGTTAAGTATACAATGTAGTCAATTTTAAAGACACCGCTTCATTTTATCAACTATTTTGTTACAAGTATTATAATGGCATATTGGAAGTAAAATAGATAAAGATGTTCTTGCTGCAAATAAGGATATAAAGAAAAAAATAAAGAATCAAGTATTAAGAATCGTCATTTTGTAGCTATAATATCGCTATATAAGTCATATTACATAAAACGTCGTGCTTCATACCCTGAAATACCAATAAGAAATACACTTTTCCAACATAAATTTGTCATAGATTTACAATAAACCGATCCCGTGCCTCGGAGCGCACGTCAATACGTCGGTCCTGGTTCCACTAATAACAACTTGTGGAATCGTTCGGAAAAGGAAAAAAAAATACATCAGACCCTCGCCAACCCATCTGGTCAGCCCCTAGCTGTATTACCGTTATTACCCGTAGTAATATTACATACTATTTGTGTTTTTACACAGTAAGGAATAAATACAAATAATATAATTATAATATGCAAACAGTATAAAAGAATTACAATATTAAGTGATTTAAAAGAAAATCTAACATTAAATAAACAAAAAAATAAAAAAACCTACTTTACAAATAAAACTTAAAAACTAAAATTATAACCGTCCGATGGGCGTAGTGTTCCGAGGACACTCGCTGTGTTCCCCTGTTGAACGGCGAGGCTGACCCTTTAAGCAAAATATTCTCTACTTAAAGGGTCACCCGTCGCCGAAGTTTTTCCCCAAGCTCACGAGAGAACGCCAGAGCATATTATAATAAGATGTGTATTATAACAATAATATATTTATATTGGCTTTATCTTGTAAATATTTTGTATTCGCTCATCTGTAATCAACCTGTTATTCATCTTACATACCTTATAACTATTTATTTGTCCACTCTTTTGACATTAACATGCGTAACATCCATAAATAACAAGTCGCCATTTCAATAGGTAATGAACATTTAACAATGACAACGTAGGCGCCGCATCAATATTCATTTGTTGGAAAAACTTCATAAATATTGCCGAGGGAATAAAGTCGTGATTTCAATTGTCAATTAGTATCTAGGGACACGGTATCAAACCAAAAGTATCGTTATCGCATAGTAAAGTACCTAATACCAATAAGTATCGATTCTTTTCCATGTTCCTAATGTTAGGCATTTATTGTCGGCCTAGCTAAACTTATGTTTTACCGGGCAGACAACGGATCCTACAAGCATATTCAGGATATCGCTCCTACTTTCGCACGGCCCCCGGAGGGGAGGCCACTACCTAGGGAGGCGCTCTTGGAAAAGAACTAAAGTAGACAAATCTAGGAGACTAGATTCGTAAGCCACAAGGGCGGTGTTGTAGTAAGAACAGCGCCCAGCACCAAAGGTGTGTTGAATCACCGGCGGGTAGTTAGCCGCCGAGATCCTGCCGGGGAAAACGAGAGATTATCCCATCCCCAACCCAGGCCCATTGAACATCCGGGCCTGGATGACTCCGCTGTCTGTCTGAGGGATGCTACAGGTCAGCGGCTCTACCCTACCATCTCATTATAATTCTTTTAGTGAGTTATCCATTTTTTCTGTGTTTAGTTATTTGTAACGCTTGTTGACGACCTCACACATGACGGTCATTGCAGAGTTCGTACGTTCATACGTTTTAATCGCTGAAGTATGCGTATGAAGCGAGTATGAACTCAACAGATAACTTGGTATCGATATATGGTACTTTAATACTAAAATATATCCATACGTCTTCCTTGTCCCTATGAGTTTAGCCAGCACGCATAGAAGGAAGGGCTTTGCAATTCACATGATCATTTCCGTAATCGTGATTGCAATGCATCTGCAGGCAGCTGCTTCGAAGAAAGTATAACCTTATAAGCCGACAAACGGGGCATAATTGGCAGACAATAGAGATTGCAGCACAAGTCATCGGGCGTGCTGTTCAGTATTCATCGCACCGGCTCTTGAATTTGACGACGTTAATAGACGCCAATTCACACCAACTCGAAGAATATTTGCTATTGCTACTGTTCTATTCAGGATATTTTTATTGGGAATTAGTATTGTACTCAAATCTTTTGTTCTTTCACAGCCCACCATGTAGCTAACTGTATGGGTAACGTATAAGACAGTTTGTGGTAATACACGCATTGTCTTTTTATAGACATGTTAAAATAGACCATTGTTTCATTTCTCAAACACATTTCGTTACAATGAAACTGGACCTTTATTTGCAGGACAATGAAATCTTATGCTTGTTGGTTATTTATAGCTTGTTGATGGTTAAGTTTGTCTTGTGAAAGACGAGGCGTTTTTGGAATGGACTCTGCTTTGTTTATAAATTACCAAAGTTTACCTTACACAAAATACTTATTTTAAAGTTTTCTTATTATCGTAGTTAAGTTTATTTTTGACATTATCGTAGGTTACGCTACTAATCAGCTAGTAGGTATAATAAATTAGGTAACTGTATTTTATCTAATTATTATGAAATTGTAAATTATCTCACTTGCAAAATTGTTATAAATTTAAAATTACTTTTGTGATAAACCAGTAACCTCATTTTAATGTTATATTTGAAACACTTGACCTCATCGTGTGCTATCAAAGTGTCATAACGAACGGTAGTGTATAGCGCATCAAATGCGTATCATCACAGCCCCTAGATTCTAGAACATATAGTTCTAGATCTTCACTGCTGGATATTGGGTTTAATTTGACAATTTCTATACGATTCCATTAGTTGGTATTATTGTAACTAGGACACGGCTTAACATGCTCTTCGAGTTACGGAAGAGGTCTTTGACAAATAAAGGTAGGTATGTAAGAAAAGTGCATTTGTCATTGGTCGAAACCCGAGTTTTGAATTAAAATCACATCCTTCTTCCTACCAACCATCACTGCTAATGCATCATACGGCTTGCTTTTTATTGCCACATCATTACCACCCATTTTATGCAGACTCCTGGGATTAAAAAGCAAGCTGCCAGGAAGCAATCTTCTTCTAATGAAATGCATCTCTTATAAACACTATTAAGGAAGCATTTTAAAGTTTACTACCACACGCCTTCTTGAATTGCCCATTATGCACCTTTAGAATTTATTGTTATTTCTTTTTAGTTACGTACTTAATTATATCATTTAACTAATACCTTATTTAAAGGGTTTCATGCTTTAGTATCCCTCTCGCTCACACATATCAATATTTTCAAAGGTTTTTCAAGTAAAACATTAGCGGTCATGCACCCAGAATCCCTGCTCACTTCTCCTAAATACTAGCTGTTAGATAATGTTTTTAGACATTAAGCTCGCCTATGTACTGTAAAATGTTTTATTTTCTATGCAATAAAGAATTTATCTATTTATCTGTGCCTGAACTTTTGAGGAATGTAGTCTATCAAATTTCTAGGAAATAAATTAACGAACATTTTGGACATATTTTTACTTCAATTTAGCCAACTTTATTATAGGCCAACCATGACAAGTGGCAAGCTTGTCGATGTCTCCAGTGTACCAAACTCGAGAAATATCACAAATAAATTAAATATTAATTAATTGAAATTATTTTACATTAATAAATATATATTTTACATTAACAGGAATCTTATCACCTGTGTCATTTTATTAAGTGCCATCACGACTATCTAATGAACTAACTACCCAACTAAAAACCCTTTTTTTAGAAGCTAGTTCTCATTTAGCCAACTTTACTATCATCATAACTAGAAGCTCGTCGATGTTTCTAACCTACCATTTTATTATTTTAACTAAAATGGACAATGCCGCAAATAATAAACAAGATCAACCGTATAACAAGTTAGGTTTTGCAGGAAATAACTCTTTAACTGCTTCTAAATTCAAGACGTTAGCCAAGACAAATGTAGGTAACGCGACACCAAACTACATACATTTTTTATTTTTACTGGCAACACACGGCAATAAAGTGTTCGTGTTATTCGCATTACTTATTCTTCACGTGTATGTACAAGTGGCGTACTTTGACATGCCACTTTGTCAAGGTATAAAGTTACAGTTAGCTTTTTGTCCTAACTATTTTCCGATATACCGCATATCAATCCAGCTGCACTTTTTAAGAACCCTGTATCCCTGTATCAGTGTTTTCATAAAGGCTATTTTAGAAATAAAAAAATAATTTATATAAAAATATGTAACAAAAATAGCATTTTGACAGTAGGCAAATTCTGTGTCTTTAAGCGCAACTGTGAACCGTTATTAGTTGAAATAAGAATCGATACGTTTATTGCCTCATTAATTAGATAACAAAATATACAATTACATAAGGAAATTCAATAATTTACTATATATAATTCACTATACAGAGAGGAAATGTTGCCAGTCTCCTTGAGACTATCGCTAATGGGTCGTCCCTAGATAACATTTTTATGTTTAGTTTAATGTTTCATTAGATTTTATAATATATAAAAAATAGTTTTTAATTTTTTTTTAATTTATAGAATTACATTTTGTTTATAGCTTACAAATAAACGTATGATAGTTTATTATTAATAAGATTTGGCAAGGGTTTTGGATCAGTTTCGGTCAGCTGTGCATCATAGATTGTGTCCCAACACCCTATATATTCGTATAACATTTTGTAATTTTGATGTACTGAACTGAGCTAGTTATGCTCGGCTAATCCCGCGCATTTCTAACAACAAATATTCTAGTATATAAAGCATTCCACTATTTTGTCAATTTACATATTTATTTACTATATTAGATGTTTGTACAATATGTAAGTTTACCATGCGTACAATGGATATTTTAAATTAAAAAAAATCAATAGTTTTAATAAAATATATTTTTACAAGGTTTTAAAATTAGACAGCCCAACTGACATACTCGTAGATATCCAATACAAGAAAACACATTAAGGGCAATGTATGTGGCAATAAATTCGCTTCCCTTCTAAAAGGATTTTTATTGCAATTTAAGTGTTAAAATGCTTTTAAAAGTCAATAATTGCAGCATTTTTGTTATAAAATTTACAGGTTTCACGATTAACAACATAATAACACAAATAAAGAAATCAAACTTAATGTCTTACTTAAGAGGGTTAACGCTTTTGCACCTCCAATCCAATATTTTAAGTCTGTGTGAAGATTTGCGAAATGTAGTTTATCAACTGGGTTTTTCATTAAGCGCTTCCTATCTTTAAATTTAAATAAAACAAAGTGTGTGTGTATCATCATTTATAAATAGGTATCCAAATGTCCGTAATTTCAATTCCCAGAAAGCTGATAGACTACGAGTACATTTCTTAAAAGTACATCACATCTTCCTATCGAACATATCACAGTGTTTGAAGACAAAAGTTTTTGACCAGTGTGATATTCCAGTAATGTCGTATGGTGCAGAAACGTGGACACTGACGCCTAGTCCACAAGTTCAAGGTCGCTCAGCGAGCTATGGAGAGAGCTATGCTCGAAATTTCTCTAAAGGATAAAGTCAGAAACGTTGATATCCGTCAGAGAACCAAGTTACCGACATAGCTTTCGAAATTAGCAAGCTGAAGTGACAATGGGCTGGACACGTCTGTCGCAGAATTAATGGACGATGGAGCAGACGGGTTCTGGAGTGGAGACCACGTACTGAAAGACGCAGAGTGGGACGACCCCCCGCCAGATGAACAGATGACCTGAGGAAGGTGGGGGTTGGATGAAGGTGGCAGAAGATCGTGTGAAGTGGCGAGCCTTGGTGGAGGCCTATATCCAGCAGTGGAGAGACACAGGCTGATGATAATGATGACTTTTACTGTTATTTCTGTTTTAATTGTATTGTCTAACTAAATAATATAAAAGCTCTTTGGATTGTGTTCTACTATGGCTTTGTTTATATGTTTAATATAATATAATAATTATTTTTTATACTAAGGACGACATGTGATCGCGCCCACCTGAGTAAGAGGCGAGGTCCAAGAATGGAAGCAACTGACGACAGCAGTTGACCCAGACAGTCGAATAAATAAGAGACATGAAAAAACTAAAAAAATATTGAATTGTGTTATATAGATGAAAAAAAGTCAAACCTACATAGATTTTTTATTAATTTTTGCTCTCTGAAGCTTATCTAAAATTATTATTTAAAGTTAAAGGTTAACAATATTAATGGATGTTAATAAAAAAAACTTACATTTAACCTAAGAGTTGACATTGAACTAATGTTAATTAAACGCTTAGATCTTAATAAAAAGCGTACTAAGATTAACTATACGACTACCTGAGCGTAGTTAATTTTAAAATATTTAAACGGTTATTTTTTTCGTCTGTTTAAAATTTATATTTTTTCATACTGCCTATCACCTTACTCGATCCCCGAAATTAGCTGGTAAATAATGCCTACTGGTATTATAGCTCGCGTCTGTACTATTTTTAAGTGCATTCGTACGTTCGTCATATCACTGCTATTGTGTGTCTTTATTACATAGTGTTAATAATAATAATAAAAATTGGTAATGTATAAATATATGAAAAAAAAAATTTGATAGAGAAATATAATAATTTACTATAATATAATATAATATAATATAGCGTTCTTGGTTTCTCTTCATGAGCTTAATAAGTCGTTTTTCCATTAAATCTACCAAGCAATTTCTTTTTTAATAGTTTCGTAATAACACAAACTTAAAAAAATAAAAACAGTTGTATTCAATCATTTTGCGGCAAGTTACTAAGAGGTTACAGCTATCACATATACATTTGTATTATAGTCCAGGGTCAAGTGGGGGCATGTAGGTTCTGTACTAAACACGTTAATAAATCGTAAAAAAACAGTAAACCATTGCGATTTTTTGTAAATTTATGAATAGCGTCTTTTAGATAACTTTTATAAAATATAAAACTTTGTATCTTTAACTTCTAAATCTATCACAAACACCTTTAGAAGAACTAATAAAAAAAAACTACGCTTTTACGATAATAGCATAACTGCAATCAATTTCAAATTAAATTTTCGTCCTCTTTATACGTTAATTAATTTAACCTTCTAGAACAATTTCTGAAAGTATTATGGCGGGTAGTATATAGTAATATTTCCAGACAGGTCACACAGCGCCATCTAGTTTCCGTGGTAAGCTACGAGGCTTGTGTTACGGAAATTAGATGGTTGATAAACTACATATCATACTTTTTTTTTTTGTAAATATATACATATAAACACCCAGACCGAGACAAATTATACAATGTACAACTTGCCCTCGGTGGGAATCGAAACCACGTAATCACAAGTTCACGGCAACGTTTGTTACCACTAGACCACGGAGGCGGTAGTTGTTGTTTGTTAATGACTGTGCGCCGAGGTAAAATATTAAATTTGTAATGCGCGAACTGAAAAAGTTTGGGAACCCTTGCTATAGGCCCATCATGACAAGTTGCTAAATCGTCGATGTCTCTAGCATACCAGACTCGAGAAATATCACACATATTTTATTTGTGTCATGACCAGGAATCGAACCCGTCTAAATCTACGGTCTTAACCACTAGACCCCCGTAGTAGTTTTTTTTATATAATTTAGATAGTAGAACTTAATAATTTCATATCAATTACATTACCGAGGTCAGTTGCATTTGTTTTCCACTGCGTCACGCTCTCGTACATTCGTTTACTAGATGTATTCTTATACATTTGCTCAGACGATAGTATCTCATCTCGATGGTAATTGGAAATGTAATTCTGACATCACGGTATGCCGTAATTACACCCTTTGCTGAGTGAAAACAATACTCGGGAGCTATTATGGTTGCCGAGTGTGCGCACACGCAGATTGTCGCTAATCGTTGCTGTCGTCTCATGATAACGTACCTAATTACAATTCCATATATGAGTAAATTTAGTTAATAATATTAAATTAATGATAATGCACGCTTTTTCTAATTAACATTAAATTGATGTCAGCATGCCAGTTGAACATTGTAGTTACATTGAGTACCATATTATCTTTATGTTAATCATATTTAATGCTCTACAATAAATATGGAGTCGAGAAAATGATAAGATAAAATGATTATTATGTATTGTATGTTAATTGTATATTTATAATAATGCACCCCGCAAATCCTCTACCACACTCCCAAAGGTTAGCTGTTATAAAATGCTTCGGCATTAAGTTCGCCCTTGTACATTACTTTTAAGTTTTTTGTGCAATAAAGAGTTTATAAATAAAATAAGCGTATGACTATATAACTACCACCACTTTAATATAGGTACAGAGTAGGTTTTTCAAGTAGGTATGGATGGATACTTTATAAACTAGAAACAATAAATATATTTTATAAAATATATATTAAAGTCTTATATGCTTTTTTTATTTACGACCGTTTCCCTTTCGGGGTAGTCAGAAACCACGCTTATAAATAAGCGGATTCACATTTAGCCAACTTTATTATAGGCCAATCATGACAAGTGGCAAGCTCATCGATGTTTTTTATAGTAAGCTGGTACTAAAATTATAAATATATAATATATTAAACGTATATAATTTTTAATGCTTTTTCTTAAGGCCAGAAACTAAATCCTTTTTTTTTTTAGATAGATAAATTCTTTATTGCACAATAAACAAAAACACATTTAAATGTACATAGGCGAACTTAATGTCTAGTGACATTTTCTACCAGCTAACCTTTCCTAATCCTTTCGTAGTAGCATTTGTTGAAATTCATTTATTTAGCACTTAGGTATACACGTCAGAAAAATCATAATCATTTTATATAGTTAATTTTTTTATTAGATTTAGTTTATAGGTGTTTAATTTTATTTAAGTATGTAGTTTGTAATTATTATTTTATATATGTAAATATATTTTTTTAATTAACAAATTCTGTCTTTAAGTGGGTATAAAAATCTATACAATACAATTAAATAGTAGGTTTATCAATAATTAAAGAACTAACTTTACTTAAATACAGAAATGAGGCAATTTAATGAACGAAAAAATCTTGGCTATGGTTATTTTTAGACTAAACTAACTTTATAGGTTAGCTTAATTTTTTATTGATATAGAATAATAGGTAAGGTAATCAATGCTCAAGTTGATCGTAGAAGGTAATGGATGAAATATCATGTCATAACTTATCTACTTATTTGAGAATGTATTACAGATAGTTACTGGCCTAATAATGAAATCTATTAGCTGCACTATGATTTGCTAAACATGGTACGGACAGATTTGGTTTTGGGCGGATTCCTAACTTTGATTAGGTTCTTAGAAACTAACCGCAATCACGGTGATTTGGTAACGGATACTTTTTTCTTTTAAATTTGACCGCTCCTAACAAGTAACTAGTTATTTTTATATTCAGGTAATTGGGACACAGCTAAAATAACCTTTTTACATGGCAATACTTACCTACAGTTATAACTTTTTTCGTTTTTTTTTAAACAATGTAAGCCATATATAAGTGATTATCTGCAAAAAATACTATCTTAATTCTAGTGAAATATGTGAAATAGCTTTCAATTACAATGATTCATGTCAGTTACTAGTTTATTTAATAAATGTTCAATTAGAGACCAGGTAACCATGACATAACATTTCTCGTTTTCGCTGGACCGTAGAATAAGTTACCTATTTAAAAACATACTTGTGTTGCTAATATGTATGCCCTATACTGCCTACCAACCATTTCCTAAGTAATTTATGATTTCTAAGAACAGTTTAAAAAATATAATATAAACTTAAAATTTTGGTATGTTGTTTGTATACTGTGTGCCGTTTCAATTTTTTTTTTTTTTTTTTTTTAATTGTCTTTAAAGGACATTGTACAGAATACATCAGTCCTAAACACGTAATTTATTTGCATAATATATGTTCATAACAGAGTTCATAACCGAGTTGGGGATCATCAAATTCCAGATGCTGCAGAATTTGATGCTTTTTTGGAGTCACTCGCGGCATTATAGCTCAAACACGTCGGGTAAAATATGGGAGTCCACAGCGCGGGAAAACCGCAAAAAATAAACTTCAACTTGTGCCCCATATTTAAAGTCCAAATTATGGTTTTCCATAATTATTCACATTGTAGCACATTATTAAACAAAATAACACCACTTTTGACCAATAATATCCACAGTAAATTAATTTACAAAACAATAACTTGCACTTGACATCTCCGCGCAAAATGGCGCGAAAGACTCTGATGTGCCGTTTCAATGTGTTGTGTTGTGACGAAAACAGAAAACGTTACTTCTTCTTCTTTTTTTCAACACTAGTAAGACTAGTAATGGCAATCGCCACTAAGGCATTTGTGCCAACATCACGTATGTATAAATTAATTATAAAAAGCGTTTGGTTTGGTTAGTTATCATACGAACCAAGACCGTTTTATGTTTTAGTGTTTGTTATTCATCACATTAAGTTAAAACCATTTCACAAAATGAACGATTTTTTATAATTATAGTATAGTATAGATATACATACGTGATGTTGGCACAAATGCCTTAGTGGCGATTGCCATTACTAGTCTTACTAGTGTTGAAAAAAAGAAGAAGTAGTAGAAAACGGAACCTACATCTGCCCTTTTTTAAGAATTTCCTCTATAGCTATATATATAGGTAGGTACCAATCTTACTCCATTGTAACGCCACAATTGCGTCGCGCCACATTTATTGCTTCCATATAAAATGCAAGCTTAGTTCGAGACGGCTTACGCGCCACGCGTTTGGTTCGTTAATTGTGGCGCGAATCAAGATGTAATTGTGGCGCCATAATTATGACATGTATCTTTAGCGTGGTGCTGTACTTAGAATTATTTAAATACATAATTAAAAGTCAGCTTCAGTATTAGATATGTATACGTAATGCTATTTGTCCTAAACAATGCCTATGCAATTATTTGAGTGTTAAGTTAAAACTTATTTATTTTAAACTTTATTGCACTATGTACTCGTACAAGAGGCAGGTTTAATGCGGCTAGGCATTCTCTAGTAGCCAACCTTTGGGACATTACGGAGCATTTAAGGTTAAAGGTAGGTGCAACTGGCAATATGAAACATTAACAAAATAACTTAAATTGTTTTTATATATACAACAATACATACAACTACAAATACATTCGAATATTAAATGTAAAAAAATACATATACTACGCACTATATACATACATAGATATATACACTACACACAACATTTACTTACATACGCTATGAGGAGCTCTTTAAGAAATTTTAAATAGTGTTTTGTTGGGAGCTTGGAAATTTTAACTGGCAAGTCGTTCCATTATTTTGCTGCCACTACTACCAATGAGTTTGCCTGAAAGCTAGTGATGAGAAGGAATAGTTAAAATTCAGTTGTTAGAAAATGCCTAACTGGCATTAAACTCGTCTATGTACACTAATTTTAAGTTTTTGTGCAATAAAGTATTTAAATAAATATATAGATAGGCTTCTTAAGTATAAAAAAGAGTAAGCAAATCTTGACTTATGTACTACGATGTAAAATTACCATCGAGATGAGTGCTTTTACTCGTAAATATAGGTAACGTTTGTAGACCTGTTTCCTTTTATGACAAAACAATAAATAGATGTTCTTTATACCAATGGCTTACGGTTCAAATTAAAACAATTTTCTGTTAGCGACTGTACCAGATTGTTATAAATAATGAAATAACTACCTACCCAGCCGTGCACCCCTCCACCGTTCTGAATATTTCCGGAGTTTGAATAACTGAGCACTATTTCCAAAGCTATTTCCTGAAAATTTAATATACTCTGCCCGTATACTCGTATAATAGGTAGATACTGTTATACCTATAAAGACTTACGTTACATCGTCATTAAATTATTTATTTTATTAATTACAAACTTGTTTATTAACTGTATTTTATGACCCAACCAAAGAGATCAAATTCAAATTCAAAATCGTTTATTTGCTTTAAATGTGGTACATACAGTAATATGGTTAGTAAGTTGGCTCTGCACATTTAGCCATTGTTGTGGCATGCAAAAATTGTTTAGTTTAAATATATTCTTATCATTAAGTCATCATTACATAATTTAGGTCAATACATACAATAATTTTATGTTAATAATAACAAACAAAAAAATATATATATGTCATACAAATTCTTTTAGTTATTATTCCGCTCGAAGAACTCGCCAATATTATAGTAACAGCCCTTTGCCAGCCATTTATACAGTACCTATAAGGTAGAGCGGACATTGGTAATCATTTTTATAAAAAAAAATTGTTACAATATTTTTTTCGCTACCTACTTTGTTCTTCTTTTCATGTAAAGAATAACGTACTTTACAGTTCCGTAGCATGCCGAATTTTAAAGTGCACGTCGAACACGACTATAAATAATTAATTCTGAGACGATTATCTCAGCTTTAATGTACCGTTTGGCTTCTTGCCCCATCTTGTTAAATATTTAATGTCTTTGGACCCAACTATACCTACCTATGTAGATATTCCCATGACAATAATTTGTATTATGATATAGTTGTATTGATGCTATAAAACGTATTGTTCCGTAGAGTATTATCCTGCAATTATAAGAAAACTAACTCAACCACTATAATTACTCTACTAAGATAAAACAAATCATTACTATTGTTGTTAGATCTAGGTAACCCAACAAGAACATCGCATGTTTCTCATTTCGTTGAGTATAATGGATGGAATAGTGTTAGTAACTCAGGAAATCCTAATATAAGTGAAGACGGAGTAAGTTCTGAATACATACGCCAACGCAACGTTTGGACGATCGCAACGCAGATTACTGCCATGTCTCGCTGCATGCGTTGATGTGATCTTCTTCGCAAGATATTGACTTTATTACAATAATAAATAAGATAAATTTACATGTTGCAGCAACAAGGTTTTTTTAATACAATTTACCAAATTATTAATGTCGTGTATCGTCGATCTTTTCGCTGTATGTGTACTTATACAGTACCACACATAAGTAAGTCTTGTTTTAAGCGGTGTTATTTTAAATAAATATCACCGTGGCAAGCTTATTATATTAGTTCTCCTTGTAAATGGCAAATGCCTACTTTCAACGAGAACAACAAATAGGTGGTAGGCGGCCAAATTGCCCAGTATGCTGAGGCGGGGAAGTATCCACCGTTCGTGTTGATAAACCCAGTAAAGTTTCGGGATCAGGTTCGAATTGTCGTCATGCCCAGTCAGGACGGCATAGTGTTAGGGACTGATATCAATACTGTGACCGTCATTCACAGCTGGGGTCTATTTTCAGGGATTTAATAATTAAAAGGCATAATATCGACTATATTTTTTCCCATGTTTTATTAGACAACGTCAAAATGTAAATAAACAAATATGTCATATAAAAGTCAAAATAATATCAAAATTAAAAAGAACAAAAACTGTGGCAAAGGATGCCAAATCGTCGGCCACAAGTCATGAGTGTCTGATTCCAGTTGCTAACATTCATAGACTGCGCGCCACTTACTATCAGGTGGGCGCAAGGTCACATGTCGAGCTAGTATAAAAATTCAGCAAAGGCTATATAGGTGATTTTTTTAAGTGGGCGTTGACGGCTACAGTCTAAATTAAAAAAGAATTTCGAAAAATATTAAAAGGAGTAATAAAATATAATTCAATTACCAATTATTTGTTCAGATTCTTTTACTGTATATAGTGGAACAGACTTCCCCTCGCTATACGAGAAGCACCTTCGCTCAACATTTTAAAAAATTTGCTCACCAAGCACTTACATGAAAAGCAAAACAAGACCGCATAACATGACAATATGTATGATGTATCTTATATTTATATTTATATATATTGTGCATGTATATTACATAATTATGTATAATATATAAGTATGGAATATATTATTATTTCTATATGTATTTTATTGTTGTACGATATATATTTATTGGTTATTTAGTTGATAAGTATTTTATTTAGTAATTTTAAATCATAATTTCTAAATATACTTATACACATGCACCCAAACTCTCTTTTCACTCTCCCAAAGGTTAGCCGTTAGAAAATGCCTAGACATTAAGCTCGCCTATGTACATTGGAATGTTTTTATTTTTTGTACAATAAATAATTTATCTATCTATTTGTGTTGTTTTATATTTAACATCAACATCTCTTTTATCGAACGACATTCAAAGCAAAATAAAGTAAAAAGCGGTTACAGTCACAAGTCAAACACGAAGTAGGAACCTTTGACACATCATAAATGTTTTAATTCGAAAGTAGGTTATTGTATTTATTATTAAGGTTGTAACTAGCTCAATGTCGATCAATACGAAGTTAGTTTTAACCTATTCGGGTTCAGAAATAATAAGCCCTAATATTTAGGTCAAAATAGCTGTAGTTTAGCAGAAAGAACTCATACCACCAATGAGTTCAAATATAAAATAGAGAGGGCATTGATTGTTATTTTCATACAAATTATTTGTTCCATTTTTTTTACACAGGATATTGTCAGTGACCCAACCAAATAGATCAAATACCTATAAGAAAGATATACATTAATAGTTTTTTAAATAATTAAATACTGTTTCATTATTTTTTACGCCATCTAATTTGTTCTTGTCGAAGAAGAACGTGTTTGACAGTTCCGCAGCATGCCCATCGGCATATTGACCGTAAAACAACAAAATCAATTTAAAAGTGCACGTTGAAAAGGACCATAACCGACAATGCACTTTCATAGACTAATAAATTTTGAGACTATTGAGTTTTCATTCTATCTTTCGACATGAGCCTCGCCTTGTTATATATGTATTTAATGTCTCTGCATACCATACAAAGTCACTTTTGAGCAATGACTATTTAAAGTTCAGACTGATATTCTTTAGTTATCATCATCATCACGACTGTATGTCTAGCGCATCAAACTCGAGAAATATCACAAATAAATTATTGTGTCCCAACCAGGAATCGAACCCGGTATCTCGTTTTCTAAATCCACGAAGACAATATCCTTCAGGATGCTGTTAATTTAAGTTTCGACTTCTTTACATATCGATGGAAATATTAATTTATGTTTCTCGTAAATCAAATACATAACTATGTATATCAAAAACGATTCAAGAATCTTAGGTCATCATAGCAAAGCCAAAATCAACACAAATATGTTAATTGAGAAAAAATATTTTCAAATTTTTTTTCTTGGTTCCGTTCTGTTAAATAAAATACCTTACATTATTATGGTCTATTGCCCGCCTTGGTACTAACAAGTAATTTTTGCCCGGTTTGAGGATTAAGTCCTTTCTGCTAAACTACGTCCAAATAAGGTTCAGACGCAGACACGCTTAAAAAAAGGGTTTTTTTTAATATTCGTTTTATTTTAACAAAAAAAAGTGGTAGGTATTACAAATAAAGGATCGTGAGTGTTGTTGATGACAATCCAGAATAATATCCAAGGCCGCCCGGCACACAACCTCAAACAAGGACATTGCCCTAAGAAGACACAACATGTTAAAATTATTCTCGTTTTATTCAAAACAATATAAAAGCAAGAAAACGCGATTTCAAGTCCAGTAGATTGTTGAATACTCTGCGGTTGGCCGCGTGATTAACGAGCCATCATTATTGACCATTTGCAATTCATTAAAGCGTCGCTTATACAACAGACAACATTATTGCTAGATTACGATCATTATAAAATTAAAATTATTCCGTATTTTGAACTTGATTTGCGCTTTTTTATGTTATTTACAAGTTTATTAAAGTGCAGCTATAGACGATGCGTATTTACATATGTATTATTATATACCTTGTGAAGACGCCGGAAACGTCACCAGCTTGGTCGACTTCGAGTATAGTTAGGAGACAAAACGAGTGAAGTGAGCACTCCAAAATATACCTCTACTGGACATAACTTCCCGGTCCATCTCGGGTACATTTAGGAAAATGGCTGCAAGCCATCCTTGACTGTTTAGAATTTAAATCGCCCGAAGAATTCACGGCTAACCAAGGGCGTACCCAGGATTTCAGCTAGGAAGGGGCAGCTCATACCTGCTTATTTAAAAAGCGTGGTTTCTGACCACTCCGAAAGGGAAACGGTCGTGATGATACTTTACTTTACTTTTAGTAGTAAGTAATCAGGGCTTCCCAACATCTAAAATTGAATCCATAGAATACAGGTGTATGACTCTACAATTCTATTATGCAAATACGCACAAACGATACACTAATTATCAATATATCAAGATCAACTTTGTTTATGTGATATATATTATATAGGTACTCGTATGATAATTAAAGAAGTTAGTTATGTAAAATTATGTCAGGTATGAATGTCTTCCTCACGTGCTAATAGATATTAAAAATTTGTATTTCATAATAACAGCAAAAACTTGACGACAGATTTATACGATTTTTTACTATACTTCATTCAGTACAGCAGCATTAACAGGCAATTTATCATCATTAAAATGTCATATACCACGCTCAATGATTCTGTTTGTACGGTGCTTAGAATCGGTGAAAGGTGTTTGGAAAAAAATACACCTATTGTTGGAAAATGTTCTTTGGACTCGGAAAGTTGGTTTCCATTACAATCTTCTTTTAGGGTTTATGTTATAGTTGCATCTACTCGCTTCTTGTTGTATGTCCTAGAATTACGTAAAATGATTATACTTTTTGTGGTTCGTTTGCAGGAAGGGCATTAAGCCTCCTTGTAAGCAACTACACAAAAACTTACCTATCCCTATTGCTTAACGGTATTCAAATAATAATGTTATAGTTTTTTACATTTTTATTCCAATATTAGATAAAGTTTTTAAAATGAGTTACTTGGACCACTAGCTGAGTATTTCCCTAATTTCTGATGACATAGGTAAAATATGAGTCCCGAAAACGCCTTAATCGACTTAACGCTGACATGCTACACATTTCTACCAGTAAAAATAACATTGCAAAACCCATAGCGAACTCAAACTACTGCGGACGGGGCATCAACTAGAAATTAAGCATTTCCTTCTTAGAGAAACGTAAAAATTAAATGTATGTATGTTATGTAATAAAAAGTATTCCATAAATTTTTGACATGTAGAATAAGTGCGGGGTTAGGCGGATTGCATAATCGTCCGAAAACGAATCGTCCAAGATCAATTACGTCTGTCACAATATCTTAAGCTAGCCGGAATGCCCAAATGCCTTTTTTTATTAAAGACGGTGAATCGACAAATCATCAATGATACGCCTCCTGCCTGAAGGGCCAACGCGAGTGGGGATCGCATGCCCGACTCACCGTGAGGTCTCCTAAGG
Organism: Tinea semifulvella; assembly: GCA_910589645.1. Taxonomy (NCBI): domain Eukaryota; kingdom Metazoa; phylum Arthropoda; class Insecta; order Lepidoptera; family Tineidae; genus Tinea; species Tinea semifulvella. The sequence continues at coordinate 7,646,813 of OU342585.1, forward strand.
AGACCCCAAGGCGCCTACGAACTAAAACCCTATAAACCGTCTCTCTTTCACTGTTGGCCCTGCGTGCCTTAACAGCTAGGTAAGTCTGAGTCGTGGCTACGAAGTGAAGGCACTCGTTCGCCGCGTAATGCCCAAGCTTTTGATATTTCTGACAGAAGTAATAGATCTTAGACGATTCGTTTTCAGACGATTGTGCATGTTTACATTGCCAGCTTAATCTTACTTCACAGGTTTATTGACTACTAAATGAAACAAACATTGAATTTCCAAAATAGTTAATGCCTTTATTTAGTGTCATTATTAACGTTAACATTAGTTGATATTCACAGTATTAGAGGGTTACTTTATAACGTTTCAGCTTGAAGCAATAGAATCGGCTACAGTGCAATTTACCTCAAATAGTCCACATAAGAGTTCGTTATTTATGTTATGTCTTTGATTGTTTCAGATTCATAATGTCATAGCTGGAAGTGGTGCTAAACTCGGTGCATCATGTCGGGCTAACGCGGAGTGTAAGAGTGTGGCCCACGCACGATGCGAACGTGGAATCTGCACTTGCGAGGATTATTTTGCTCGCGCAAATGAAACTTCTTGCCTTGAATGTAAGTTAAAGATTTTAAAGATATAATAATGAGAAGTGGGTAATTTTACGTACCTACCGACACTTGTTGCAACTCGTTACAGTTACTAGCCCTATTAGCTCCTCCGTAATTGTCGGTAGAAAAACAAGTGCCTTATATTTATTTATTTATTTATTTATTTAAAACTTTATTGCACTATGTACAAAGGGCGGGCTTAATGCCGCTAGGCATTCTCTAGCAGCCAACCTTTGGGACAATACAGAACATTACAGTCATGAGGCTAGGTGCAAACGATTGTAGGAAACGTTGCCAAATAAATTCATTTAATCTTACATACACTAGATATTAAAATAAATACACATACATACAAATATGTACACAATAATACATATACTACACACTATATTGGCTACTATATACTACATACAATACATACTTATATACGTTGTGAGGAGCTCTTTAGGTAATGAAAGTAAACCAGCTTTTTAAACAGCGGTTTGCTGGGTGCTTGGCGAATTTCAACAGGTAAACTGTTCCAGAGATTTGCGGCCACTACTGCGAATGAGTTAGACTGAAAGCTAGAGTGATGAGAAGGGATAGATAGAACAGAATTGTGTGACGAACGAAGAGATCTATCATGAATTGAGGAGAGATAGGTAAATTTGTCCTTGAGGTATTTCGGTGTGGCAGGCTCATTTAGTATAGAATAGAGTAGGCAGAGGATTCTACGATTCCTGCGACAGCGAATTGGTAGCCACCCTAACTTAGCACGATACTCAGAGATGTGATCATATTTTCTTAAACAAAATATGAACCGGATACATGTATTTTGTAGCCGCTCCATCTTGTTCAGCAACACCTCTGAGAGATCGACGCTACACACATCACCATAGTCGAGGAGAGGAAGGAGTAGACTTTGGGCAAGGGTTATTTTAGCTTTTAACGGCAAAAAATTTTTGAGTTTATTGAGAGAGTGCAGTGAAGCAAATATTTTACGACTCGTACTATTGACCTGCGATAACCAGTTCAGATTAGAATCAAGTTGCACACCCAGATTCTTGACTTCGCTACTGAAAGCAATCGGGACGTTGTCAAACCGAACGGGGTCAACACTGTTTAAATCTACCTTGCTCAGTAACCGGGAACTCCCAACTATAATTGACTGGCACTTGCTCGGATTGACAACGACCCCGAAGCGTGTTGACCACGAGTATATGTTAGATAAATCAGAGTTAAGCCAAGCTATTGCACTATTTAGAGTAGTAATATCTGTCTGCACATAGAGCTGCAAATCATCCGCATACAGGTGGTAGTGACAATGAAGACAACGGGTAATGACATTTATAAACAGCGAGAAGAGTAGCGGCGAAAGAATGCCTCCTTGGGGGACGCCCGATGCCAGATCGCACCACCCCGATGACACCTGATCAATTCTAACCTGTTGCTGGCGACCATGCAGATAATTAGAAAACCAAATCAGGGTCTCCGATGAGATCTTTAGACGAGATAAAATGGCGATGAGTAAATCAGGATCTACTGTGTTAAAGGCATTTGTGAAATCAATGAGTACAAGAACTGTAACCTTGGTTTCTTCCATGCCACTTCGGATGTCTTCAGTTACTTTGAGTAAAGCTGAAGTTGTGCTATGACCAGGACGGAAACCAGACTGGAGGGGGTTTAAAAGGTCATTAGAGTTTAGGAAACTGGATAACTGCTTGTGGACTACGGACTCTAAGACCTTAGATAGGAAAGGTAATATGGAGATGGGACGAAAGTGGGTCGAAAGTGTAGGAGATGATATTTTCGGGAGCGGTATAATAAAGGCTTTACGCCATTGCGTAGGAAATTGACCTGAGGTGAGAGAAAAGTTTAGAATATGCGTGACAATAGGTAGGAGAAGGTCAATGATTGTAATGATCATAACACGACTGATATTATCACATCCTGTTGATTTAGAAGTTATTGAGCTAATCGTCTTAAAGACCACATCTTTCGACACTTCTGCCAGGACGAACAGTTCGATTCCATCAGGCACAATAAAATCGGCTATTTCTTTTAAGGTGTTAGATTTTATAAGACTACTGAGAACTGGAGCCGATGCAAAGTGAGCGTTGAGCTGATCAGGTGTCACGGAACCAAGATTAACCTGACTGCGACAGCGACCCAATCCCAACGAGTTAAAAAAGTGCCAAATTTTGGAGGGTGTCTTGTTGTTTATACTGTCGAAGAAGTGGTGACGCTTTGCGATTCTAACCACCTGATTGCAGCGATTTCTTGCAACCCTATATGCAGCCCAGTTGATATCATTACGGGTACGTCTATATTTTTGGTATGCACGATCTCGTTTTCTCATCGCCATCCGTACATCATCGGATATCCAAGGCGCCGGTGCACGTTTGAGTTTAGTGGGTCTGAGTGGGGCGTGAGCGTCGTATAACTTTAGCACCTCTTGATTAAAGATGTCGATCATAATTTCTATATTAGAGGTAGCAAATAAAACGCTCCAATCAATGATAGCGGCGTCTTCTCGCAGCTTATCTATGTTTATACTGCTGTAATGGCGCATCACAATTGTGGGCGGCCGGTATCTTGGTGGTTTGAGCTTATACGAAACAAAAACGAGATCGTGGTGGGAGAAGGGAGTAGGAATCTGACCGTGGCTGGCGACAATATCAGGGCGTGAAGTAAAGATTAAATCAAGTAGGGTATCAGTAGCAAGGAGATGGTGAGTAGGCCCAGATGGCAGCGGAGATAAATTAACTGATGAGGTAATATTTAGAAGTTTAGACGCCCTGCGTTTACCAGTGTCACGGTCATCCAGGAGGCACGTGTTAAAATCGCCCATGATGACGTGGTGGTTATATAGAGGTACTACCTCCTCAAGGACGCCTTCGAAGTGTAAGAAGTAGTTTAAAGAGGGAGGACAATATACGACACCAATTAGTACCTGAGATCCTAAAAAACCTACCTCGATAAATAAATACTCCGCCGAAGCAGAGTATAAATTTGGTGAACAGCTTATCAGCTTGTATGGTAGGTCAGCGCGTAGGTAAATGGCGACCCCACCTCCGTTCATGCCTGTGCGATCATTACGGATGAGGATAAATCCTGGAAGTGAGTAAGAGGTCGAGGGCAAAGAGGGTTTGAGCCACGATTCTGAGATAAGAATGGCGTCAATAATATCTGGAGAGGAAAATTTTGCGAGAAGATCCGAGTAGTGGGCCGGAATACTCTGCGCATTAATATGGCAAAGGTTGAGATTCTTTTTGTAACATGAAAACTCATTATTCAACACAACTTCTAGATCATCAAAATCGGCCGCATCATAATACGTGTCAGTAGATGTGCTGCTGCTGATGATGGAATGAAATGAATCATCATCACTTAAATAATCCATTATAATATATAAAATAAATTAAAATAATATTATAAATATATATTTATATATAAAATAATATTTTTAATATATACTCACTATTAAATTAATTATATATTTTCTACTGCATGTCCTGCCGGCTAAGCGCTTCACAAAATAGCTATTTACATATTTTTAACCGCTAATCATAAGTAATAAACAGCTCACGAACAAAGTCAAAAACACACAGAGGAGTACATTAATTACCTACCCATATATATACCTTTTAAGGAAAACACTTTGATTTTATACAGGGATTAATAAACACTTGCAATCATTGCCCCAAACATAAATAAAAACAAACTGCCCGGAGATAACACGAGTTAGTCACGCAGCAAAAGTATCGAATCCTATGCCTGAATTAAAAAATTAAGAAGAGAACTGTCACTGAGTAGTTTAATTGACCGACTGACGCCGCTGACAGTGACTCAATAGTTTCAGTTGTGATCCCAGTCAACTTTATTTAATAAGCAATAGTTAGTATACACAGAAAAAGATACAAATTCACTCAATTCCTAATTAATTAATGAGTGTGATAAGTTTTGTAATACCTGCTTCTTGAAAAAAAGTTCATTATAGGTGCTTTTATTACATAAAGAAAAAGTATGCATTAAACAAAATGATCTGTACACAATTTCTGGAGCGTCATCAGATAACTATTATATCGCACTGTTATATTCACAGCAGACATGCTATTCTTGTGCTTAAAACCTTGCAGGCTATCAGATAACAAAAAAAAAAAAACAAAAAAACATGCTATAAGCTATCACTGCTATAATTATTTAGTTCTATTATTAGTTCTATTATAGCAAATTACACATTTTGGAAGGAAGGAAGAATAACTGATTGGTACATAAGTAAGTACAGTGTAAAAGCGTACTGTCCATTTCTAAAAATAATAAAAATACAAAGCTTGACTTGGGACCTCGTTCCCACTCAATGGCAAGAGGTCAGTGTACCCATTCCGTTACTTAAGCGCAAATAAATATAATGAAATCCCTTAGATAACAAAAACTGTTCATGAAAAACATTATCAAAATTGGTATTCTCATATAAAGGTATAATACATACAAATAAAAAAAACTTATATTAATTATATTTACCATCATTTGCATGTGATTGATTAATATGTGTTATTAAACTATTGGAAATATATAGTCATACTATAATAAATATAATATGTTAAGATTATTATACACATGTTGGGAGCGATATTTTATTTTATTTTTACATTTTACCAATGATTTTAAAGATGCAACCCCCATAGGTGTACACTAAAACAGAGAAAAACACTAATCTGAGGCAAGCTCAGCTATGATTGACAAAACCTGGGCACAACAACATAATCCACTATTCTGACAATCAAATACTTGCACTTAAGCAACGGAATACGATTGCAGGAAGGTTCACAACTGGAATTGGACACTGACTTGTAGAAATTAACTTCTTATTACGAACACGATTTAAGCTACGCTCAAACCAATTCTATTAATTTGAGACCACGGTGGCGTGCACGGTGGTGATCAGTTACTGCAAAAGTACTTGTAGATGATCGTGCAATAGCCGCATAACGTATTGGTTTAACGTAGCTATTTGCTGTAATTTTAAGAAACGAATTAAAGGTTTTTTTTTTAATTACTAGCACGACATGTGACCTTGCGCCCACCTGATGGCATTACGGCAATTCGAGCCTGATCCCGAAACGTATGGATACACTTTACTGGGTTTATCGGCACGAACGGTAGATACTTATCCGCTCCGGCAGACTGGGCAAATTACCACCATTAGTCTGGCTACCACCTATTTGTTGTTCTCGTTGAAAGTATGTGCCATTTGCAATGATGTCAAAGGCCATTTTTTACTTTCAATAAGAACTAATATTATAAGCTTGCCATGGTAAGATATATATGTATATAAAAATAACACCTCTTGAAACAAGACTTACCTATATAGCGGAACAGCGAAACTATCAAAAATTTAAAAAGATTTGCTAATAACACAAGACATGTAAGCATTTATTAAGTTGTAGGTATTTCAATAGTTTTTTTTAATTTTTCACATAACTTATTGTAAGTAAATAAATATATACAATTTAATCGTCAAGTTAACCGAAGAACGTAATTAAGTGAATTTGTGTTAAAGCACGACAGCGGGGGTCATCACAATGACCGCACACGCCAACATTAAGATGTCTGTCAGATGTGGTGATGCATTTTTTACTTTCACTATGCTTAGAAGGTATCATCACGACCGTAATGACCATAGAAATAGAAGCTGAGATACCAAGTTCGATTCCTCGTTTGAAAGTTGATATGTGCCAACTGCCACGTGAGCATCATGGGTACTCAAATAGGTGCTTTTGTAGAAGACAAATTTCTAAGCATTCCACGAATTCACCGTGCCTAAGAGATGAGAAGAGAAAGGAGGCCTCCCTTTTTTATTTTATTGTGCGATAATACCTCACCATCCACCATTCTACTTCTCTCCCTACCCAACCAAATATGATTCCGTTAATGCCGTCTTGGAAGCTCATTCCATAAATGTATTAACGGCAGACCTGCTTAGGCCCAAATATAGTATTCGCATTTTTGACTCTAATATATAATTTATTAATTTTTGACCTAGTTGTCCCGAGCTTTGAACTCCGATATTATATACCCGATGTGTTTGGGCCGCGAGTAATTCCAAGAAAAGCATCAAATTCTGCAGCGTCTGGAATTTGATGATAACCTTATTAAATCATAAAAAAATATATATTACGTCAGACTTGGCTGTATAGGTTAGCACCCTTTGCCTTCCCTGTCACCTCATTCAACATCCACCGTGAGAAGAGAACACAAGAAAAGTCTGTTTAGTTAACAAAAAAAAACATTTATCTAAAGAATCAAGCTAGCTATATTATATATATATATATAAATATATAAAATATTCAGTATCATCTTTCTGACCAGAATTTGAATCTTTGCGTCTAACTTTCACTAGTAATTAATAGTTGTTGTGGTTTATTATATTTAGAAAACTTTTAATGTTGTCGATACCTATCAAATTTATTTCTCTTCCTCAATATGTAATTAAATTATTTGAGGCATCAATCAAATTGCATGCATTATGTCTCGCGACAATGGAAACATCGTTGGCTGTTGACTTGCATGTATGAACTGGGCACAATACAACTCATTTATCACCATCGTGTTTGGACCTGAAGTGCAATAAAAACACAAAGAATAAATTTGACGCGGCGAACGAGTGCCTTCACTCTGTGGCCATATCACTCAGACTTAGCTGTAAAGGCACACAGGGCCAACAGTGAACTCTCTCTAGACGGTTTATCTTCTTTGGGTCTCCTTATGAGGGCTCATGGTGATTCGGGCATGCAACCTCCCGCGGTGGCCCTATAAGCTGTGGTCATATCGTCAGGCGAAGTTGCGAGTTTCCATCTTTAGAAAAAACAATGTAAAAGTGATGCTAAAGTATCTTTATTTATTTTATTTATTTATTTAAAACCTTAATTGCACTATGTACAAAGGCGGACTTAATGCTGCTAGGCATTCTCTGACAGCCAAACCTTTAGGACATTTAGACAGTATAGATGGTAGGTGCAATCATCAGTTAAGTTATTATTATCAGTATTAATACATAACAATATTACATACTAATACATAAATACGCAATATATATATAAACATAAAGTACATCATAAATAAACAATAATATAAAATTAAACTACTTACATGATGAGAGAAGTGAAATATGATGTTGCTGCAATTGGGGATAGTGAGATAATGGAAAAGAGGCATAAATTTAGGACAGTCTAGTTAGAAATAAAGTGTTTGCAAACCATATTTTTGAAGATTACTCGATTTGGTGTTGCCTAAAGGTAGGTCATATTTATTTTTATTTATTTATTTAAAAACTTTATTGTTATACAAACAAAAGGCGGACATAATGCCTATAGGCACTCTCTTCCAATCAACCTTCGGGACAATGAAAACTTAAGAGGTAAGGTTAGCAAATAAACAACAAATATGAAAAGAAAAATAAAAATACAATATTTACTTACAACTAGGTACAATATAAAATTACATATATAAATGGGTATACACATTACATAAACGAAGTACATATACATACATATATAAAATATTATATAAACTACATATACAACATACATACATATACTACACTACATTACAACATCTTTAAAGAAAACAGACAAGTGCTTATTGTAATTGTAAAAGGTGATTGTAAACTAGTTTTTTAAAGATAGCTCTGCTTGGGGCTTCACGGATATTAAGGGGCAAGCTGTTCCAAAGCAGAACAGCTACTACTGAAAAAGAGTCAGAAACAGAGTTTCTATCTTTCAAATACGTAGGTTCATAGAGGACAGAGTAAAGTAGGCAGATTTATCTTCTTGTGATCAAAATTATGTAGATCGGGATGCTTTGGAAATAAGGATAAGTTCATCCGCAATGGCGAGGACGTAAACATAGACGCGGAAAGACATAGAATGATGATAAATGTTTAAAGTGGTCTTTACATAAAATCAATGTCGTTTTTTGTTATAAATTGTGACCTTTACAAGTGTTGAATGAAGTCCTAAAAAATACGTTTAATAGTAATGAACAACACTTTCACTGTATTTCTTTATCACATACCTAACAGTCACAATATAATAAAGATCAATGAAATGAAAAGAAAATATAGATTTCATTGTCCGAAACGGACACTGATTATTATTGCCATTCACTCTGTGATTGTGGCATAGACATATATCGGCACATTATTACAAATTATTTGCCGATGACCTACTACATTTTAGGAATCCCGCTAAAAATATGCAGTTAAATAATTTTGTAATATTTCATTTTGTAATGTTTAACAATAGCACAGCTTACATTCATCCACGACCTACGAGTATAAGATCTAAGCAAGGATTCATTTATGAATAAAAGTCAGGCCATAATTCACCACGCTTTGACTCCATAAGTCTAATCTACAATTGTGTCAATAAAGATTATTTTTTTATTTATTTATTATGCAGCATTTGAACTCAAAGAGTTGTTTAAGGTGAGGTGCATATCATTGAGATACAAGTACTAGATATAGAGGGGCTAATCTAAACAACAAAAGTATCGCTACTTGATGACAGCGCGCTATAACATTATGTCGTCTAACCAAACTATTAAAACATGCAGCGCAGTTGATTGATTTCAACGTGTCATTAACACGCATGAATAAATAACGTCATATTCCGCGTGTGATTTATTCAACTTAAAATTATTTTGTATTAATCTGGTCCTTTTAATATAGGTCTGCGGTTTGTGGGATCTCGACCTGTCTTCGTTTACTGTCTGTTGTATAAATTGGTGGCGATCTTATCGTCTCCATTGAGACATTATCGCTGGCCTTTATATTCTCGTCCTATAGTCCCACGCTCGTCTTACTTTCGTTGTTCGATTCTTTAACCATTCTTTATTTACCATAAAAGGCGAGTGGATTGCAACCAACCTCATTCTTATTCTCAATATTTAGTCATTTATTCAAATACTGTTATTTTCTAAATATATTTGGAAGCTACCTTCCTAAATAAGATAGAAGCTAAATTAATGGCAAAGCGGAACAGTGACACACATTTGATAAATAGGTAAATGTATCATTACGACAGTATCCTTTGCGGCGTAGTCTTAAACCACGTTTTAAACAAACGAATTCACATTTAGTGACAATGTCTAGCGTACCAGACTCGGGAAATATCACAAATAAATGATTGTGCCCCAACCAGAATTCGAACCCGGTACCTCCGCGTCTAAATGTACTGTTTGTTCTGGAAAAATGTTATAATTAACTAGAATTAATTTAACTCAGTCGTACGCTACAATTTAATACCTAGTTTAAAAAATTGGAGCGCAGGAAGTTCCCTTTAAACGGAACAAAAAATCAAGGTATATGGTACACACATCTATTAAATAGGAAAAAGTCACCCATTGGAAGTTACGATTGTAACACATTGCACGATGAAGCGGTGCATCCAGTCTGGCAGCATTTCTCGAGGGGTCTGCTCTGAAATACCCAAAATTCGAACTTCAAACGGACTCACACTACACATTGGCCAACATTTTCGCCATTTATTGGCGAATGCCTATGCAATCAAGCTTCCAGAGCGACTGCATGCAACTGATTTTAATTGACACGTTCGTCGCAATTCATATTTATGCATTCAATACTACATCGCTGGCTATTGAGCATTAGCCAATGAACGAAGATTTTAAGGCTACAAAAATAATAAGATCTACGAAACTTCCTTAAAATTTGCTTGACTTAAGCTAACATGATCTATTTAAGTTCAGGAAATGTTATTTTTTCCACTAGGCTTTTTTTCATTTAACTTATTCTGGCAAAGAAAGCTATATTTCAATCAAAAAACTGTGATATTTGTACTAGTATAAAGCTACTCGTACTCAACCATTATTACAAACATTTCTATCATAGGCCCTAGCACTGTACCTCCTCTCCCACACACAAAGGTGAATATCGTGACTTGGTCCCACTTTGCCCCAAGGGTGGTAATAACGCTCCACACTCCAAAAAACAATAAACTCATTGTACGTTTTGAAATTTAGATTTAAGAGTTTTTTTTAAATAATTTTATTTGTTTATTGCAATAATCATATCACTCCATCGCCATTTCATTTAATAAATTTTAATGATATACAAAATAGACACTTTTTACATAAGTTTACTCTCATGTTACTGGATAAATAAATTGTATTACCTAACAGATGATTAAATATCAAATCTGAAGTTTTGAAACGTACAATGAGATATTTTTTTTATTCGATGTAGAGTATTGCTTATTACCACCCTGGGAGCAAAGTAGGACCAACTTACAGAAGTTTTATTTTTCTTCAGTATTGTACGTTAAGTGTATGCCTCCAGGATCAAAGTCGGACCCGCTAGACGCCCGACCAACGGGGCGCGGGCAACTGTTCATTCATCGACATGCTCATATTTATACATCACCTTTTTGGATTAATTGCACCTAGTTTTGTTATATTCAAGAAACTCTTCGATTCCTATCCTTATATTATTATATTAAGAAGAAGACAAATTTCTTAGCATTCCATGGATTCACCGTGCGTATACCGGATTTATCGTGTCTGGGAGAAAAAGGAGTAGAATCTGCTTCTCTCCCTACCAACCAAAATACTGTACGTATAAAGTATAATGCCGTCTTGGAAGCTCGTTCATAAATGTATTGACGGCAGACCTGCTTAGGGTAAATTCTTGTAAGTGGTGCAAATATTTTGTGTTGTGGCCTTTTGGAGTATTTGATTCCCGCGGAACTTACTATAACAATAAGTGATTGTAGCGAAAGATTGTTACCGTAGCCTACGACATGACCTCGCCTGGATTTAGACACGGAGGTAGCAGGTTTAATTCCTGGCCGAGAACTTTAATACTTTTTATTCAATAATTGATGAGCTTGCCAATCAATACCGCATGGTAGAAAGAGCTAGAAATCTACCAATAAAAAAAAAAACACCGTAGTGTTAACTTCGAAAGATATAACGGACGTGATTACTTTTTTTGACTTTATACTTATACTTTCACGCGGACTTTATTTAATAATAAATAATAATAAGTACCTTATTTATTATATTTAAAAAAAGTAAGTAGAGTTTAAAGCCGTAAATGCAGTTCTTACCAACTAGCTTCAATATTCACGTACCCCTTGCCCTTATTCACGTACCATAACAGTTCCAATTAAAGGGAACCCAGCAGGAAGCAATATAGTGCCTACCGAAATATTCTCAGAAATGAAATAGATAGTGACCATAAAAAAGATTGACCCAAATTCGTGTTGTTGTTCGTCTATTTTCTAGTAATTTACAGTTCAAAATTCACAATACACACTCGATGGGTGGTATTCTAGCGAATTATTGTACTGAGACTGACATCTATATAGCGGACTTTGCTGAGATTTTTTAACTAAAAATGATTATTTTAGTTTATAAAAACTGGAGTAAAGCGAGGTATTCCAAGAGGCGCCAAAACGATTAATTTGGTTGTTTCACTGACAATACCTCGACCTGCATGCTACGGAGTGTAAAACATGCTCATCGTTGACAAGAAAAAAACATGAAAAAGCCAAATGAATAAACTTTTTCCAGCGCAAAATTTAAGCACAATGCCAGAATGCATGAATATTAGCAAATGGACTGACCCTAACACTATGCCGGCTTGATTGGACATGACGACATTTTGAGTCTGATCCCGAATCGTGTGGATACACTTTTGTCGATTTAACGGCACGAACGGTGGATACTTCGCCGCCCCGGTAGACTGAGCATTCGTTGTTCTCGTTGAAAATGTACCATTAAAATTTGCAATGATGTCAAATGCACATTTTTACTTTTAAGAAGAACTAATGTTGTAAGTTTTCCATGGTAATATTTATATAAAAATAACACCGCTTAAAAAAAACAAGACTTACCCAAGATTTTTTTTTTAAATCAGCTGGATTACTGTTTCAGCTGTTGTCGAACCAATTACGTGTCTTATATTCAAAAACAAGTTAAACGCTTAATACTTTATTCATTCTTTTGATAACTTAAGCAAAGCATAAGAAGCCATTATCTATCTCCGCCTAACTGTAATCTGCAGGGTAACGAGTAGGTTCGCTTAGATGTCAGTTGTCAGGACCGTTCAAACTTGCGTGCCTGACCATCATACGGCGGTCAGTATGCCAATCCTCAACTCCTCCCACCCGTCTTTATACTTAGTACTTGACTTAACAAGCTCCGACTTTTACGACTATATAGGCGTAGAATAATAACATATAGAAACGAAGTGCGCGCACGTTATTTGAATCCAATAAAACTTAGCCAAAATGGATAAGTTACTAATCTATCCTTGTCAGTCTCGAGGAGAATCATAGTGTTAACAGCTCTCGGGCTTTTATGTGGTTATAATGGTTTTTGTGCAATATATTACTAATATAATATTATTTATTTATTTTATTTATTTAACACTTCAATGTACAAAGACAAAGGCTGCCTTAATGCCGCAAGATATTCATTCTATCATAGGCAACAATTGGGACAACTTTAAACACTTAACTGAAGAGTAGGTGTAGACTTATTACAATAAAAATTAGGAGTAATGTTTTATAACTAACTATAATACTCAATAAAAATAATATTTTTATTTGATGGAGATACAAAAATATTAAAATTAAACAGATTAAAAAACTAATTATAAATAAAACTTAACTAAAAATACCTATAAAATTAAAAGTATTCTACAAAATAAACTAAGATTTTACCTTACCTCACCAGTAAGGGTACCTAAAACGCTCGCCGCATTTCCTCGTTGAATTATAAGGGAAATATTCTCTTTTAGGTAGTTATGGGATTGGGGGTCGCCACTATTTGAAAAATTCGTTTAAAAATCAATAAAAATACATAAACTATAATTATACATACATACACATATATTAATAACATTCTATTAAATAGTATTAATGCATTAAAAAAAAAAAACTAATATAATAAAAACTAAAATAAATAAAAGCTTATACGCAGACTATTATTGCCACATTAAAAAAAATAAATGTTTATAACTATTTTTCTATGCGTTATTATCTAATAGTCTGACTATTATTTACTTAGTTTTCACTGATCGCATCGGAATGAAATCCACTTTTTAAGAAATTATTTCATTGCTAATAAAGGCAACAGTGATGGGTTGCCTAAATGTTGTGGAACAAGTAGGTGAATTACCATATTTATTTGAATCTTTAGAAGTCTCTATGACATAAGGTTGTTGTAAGCTATTTTGGAAAATGTCCTAAAGTTGTATATTTTAAGTGTTGTTCAATGTTTACATACATACATATCTTCACGCCAAATCCCTTGCGGGGTAGGCAGAGACAATTGAGCGCCACTTGTCACGGTCACGACATACCTCTTTCGCTTCTTCGACATTCATCAACCTCTTATGAAGAGAGTTATGCCCTTTTGTTTCGATGGCTTTTCAACGCAGCTTCAGCTATTGTTTTATTAATTTGGTCGTAATATGTGAGTCTAGGTCTGCCAGGGCCTCTTATACCCACGACTTTAGCATTATATATCTGGTTCGTCAATCTCTCTTCATTCATCCTTTCAACATGCCCGAACCATCGTAGCATGCCTTTCCTTATTTTTGTCCCTATGCTTTCTTTCATACCTACCCTTTTTCGTATTTCGTCATTACGTATGCGGTCCGTTAAAGTGACGCCGCATATCCGACGCAACGATCTCATTTCTACTGCATTAACTCTACTCTCATGCGTATTCTGACATATCCACGTCTCGCTTCCATACATAAGTGTTAGTACCAGCATGGCATTGTGTATGGCGAGTCGAGCTTTGTCACTGACATTCCGACTGGCGATCAGTGACCCCAGGGCACCGTTGACACTATTTCCCGCGTTCACTCTTCTTCTTTCAACACTTCCCAGATATATAATTTCATTTACTTGTTCTAGAGTTTCATCATCAATCTTTATCGTCACGGTTGTCATCCTTCTTCTTTCAAACACTAGTACCTTGGTTTTTCTCGCATTCAAACGGAGTCCTTTCAGTGTTTATTCTATAATACTAACGATAATGCAACATCAATTGAGTTACATACTGTCAGTAACTATGTTAATGTCTTAAATTATCTTAAAATATATATAGGTACTTAGGTCATCCTTACAACCTCTATAACAGGGAGTCCTCTGCTGGGGATAGGCGTTCCAGAACATACATCTAGAGAATATGGCCTACACACGCCAGGCTGGCCAGACGGGTTGGCAAGGTGCTGATGACAATTTATTAATGATTCCACAAATTGGTATTAGTGGAACCGGGACTGACGACTTAACGTGAAGGCCAAGGCAGGAGAACAGTGGTATTGTAAATGTATGACAAATGTACGTCAGAAAATCTCATTGGTGAAAATCCAACTTCGACCTTTTTGATGAAAGCACTGCGTTCTTCCAACAGCCACCACTGCTATACAATTTTAGTTATTTTTTTAAAGAAGTATTTTTCATTAAATAGCGAACACTTTATTGTGTATAATATATTTAGTTCTTATTTGTTTGCAAAATGAAAAGCTAGTGAAGCGTTTCAATACAACCTGTAATTTTAACAGACATACTATAGTAACTTTTCGAATCCCATACATTGTTTGAAGATACTTGTAGTTACTTATGTAAATTTCTATCTTGCACTATATGCAATTATGCCTAGAAATTTTCACTTTGTTTATGTATAAGGTTCTATTGTATTATTTTGTTTGCTGGTATATACAATTATGTGGCACTCGCTGCATTCCCCCATTGAACGGGCGAGGCTGACCCTTTCAGCAAAATATTCTCTACTTAAAAGGTCACCCGTCGCCAAGCGGAGTTTTTCGCCAAGCATATGAGACAACGCAGAGCCTCCTCGAACCGCGGATCAATTGTTTCGACTACAAATGGGATGAAGTGGTGATCTATGATGATCTCCGCGTACTTATTACTTAGGTACTTACTTATTATGTATGTACAATACTTTATTTATTATTTTACAAAGCTCCACTGTTAGTCAAGTGAGGTCCTTGTATTATTTTGTCCATTCAATTAGTCATAATTAGGGATATATAAAATATTTGAAAAATAAATCAATTCCTCTGGTACTAGAACTGCCACAATTATAGTTTAAACATTTTGCAGACCTTAACTCAATAAAATATAGGGTTTTTCTACTTAAATTGAAATCTTGTAATTTATCCAAAATTGCATATACATTGTTGAATACAATTTAGCCCGAATCCTCAAAAAAAAAAAAGAATATTCATTCATTTACAACTATATAACAAATAAAATCTGTTCACCTCATTGGAGAATTACCATCCTCTTAATATCGACTTTTAAGACAACCTTAAAGTTAAGAAAGTATTTAATTTGTTTTTTATATGTTAGAGGCAAAAAGGGACTAATTTTGTTGACTCGCACACCTTGTCCCCAACTTGTGGTAAGTGTGCACACATTTTAGGTGATAGCGGCGACCCTTATAAGAGTCCTCAAACAAATCTCGTGCAAAACCCTACTTCAGTAGGCGAACATACTCGTAAGAGCTGTTTTCGCAATTTACTCATCTTGCTCAAGGACCGCCAAAAATGTTGGGATATTGGTGGGATCACCTTTCCACCCTTGTGTGACTCGCTGGGTTTTAAAAGTTACAGATTACTATAAAATTATATTGTTATTAAAAACGCAGTATTTGACTTTTGTCAAACATAATAGATGTTTAGTTTGATATGAAACGTATATCCTGTTTAAATGTCGTTTAAAATACCTAGTTCACTTCCTAAAAGGGACCTAACTGGTGTTATATGTAAATATGCTTTTGTGGAAATCTGTATAGAACCTACTGTCATTAGGACCTTTTTGCAACTTATTATTGCCGACGCTTGGCTCTAAAGTGCGAGAAACACGCTAACCACAAACATTATTATTATTATTTATATTTTTTATTGTTTAGTAAAATATAGTTAAAATTACTTATTATTACTACATATATACATATATAGAATATGCCAAATTATTATAACTTCAATGATCTAAACTTTTTAAATATTCGCGCATATTCATAATAGTTTTTATAATTTTGACGGGTCTTTACGCGATTTACCTTAGAGACATATTTCTCCCGACGTTTCAGCCAAGTTGCATTGGCCGTGGTCACGGGTCGACTGAAGCTATGCGGTGTAGTCTCGTACATACCGGGCGGTAGATGTAAACCTACCCACTTATCACTTTTAAAAGTTTTTAGAAATCACGACACACGACACTTACAATATCCTTGGCGACACCGGGCGATTTATCCCGGCGTCGAAACCTATTGATTACTGGAATCCACACGATGAAGATAGCTTATAACCCCCCTCTCAATTGAAATTTTTGTGTTTCTTTATTTCGATCGCTTCACGTACTATTCTAGGGTAATAGTGAGTATGATCTATATGTTTTTTGATATTATTTACTGATGTGTTTTATGCTTGTTAGGTTGACAAACTTACCACTTATTTATTTGGTCTTAATGCTCTGGTGCTCCTAAATTAATATCAATGATAATTAAATTTCGCCCATTCGTGATAAGACCGACTTTTGTTGAGGTGAGTTGAGGTAAATGTACTCGTAGATATGGTGAAAGTGTAGACATAGCTTATAACTCTTCTTTATAGCAGTAGTCATTTTATAAAATCTCTATTTTTTTTTTCTATAATATAGACAAAGGTCATAAATAGTGACCCCAGATTGTTTCTTTTAAAACGATCATGTACCTACTCTGTAAAAAATACATTATTTTTCTCTATTCTTTGTTTTTTCTTGTTTCTCCAACTACGTGGAAAGTATGACTAAAAAGGTATAACGACTATATGTGGTATTTATTGATATTCTGCATCACCTAGAATTCGAATGCGTAATATGCATAAAATTACAACAATAGATATAATAAGTAACAATTAATGGTCGTCATTTAAAGTTTATCTCTCTCTAAAAGACTCACTTACCCTAACTCACCTTATAGAAAAATATTGGCCTTTTTGCATCTAAGGCTGTCTGCATTGGTTTTCGCTGGAGTCTCTTAACGTTAGCTATGCAAAAATGCGAACGCGTCGCCGCCGATGAAATATATTAAATTGGCTTGATTTATGTCTGTGCCAATATTGTATTATGTCGCGAATGTCCCAGAACTACTAATAAGGATATACAGCAACCTCAGTTATGAGTTGGATTGTATTGATATGTCGGTAGCAGTGAGTGGATGAAAACTGGTTGAGTCGTGTGTAATGCCAGTAATAAAGCTTGCTCAGAATGTCGTCTAACATTAAACTCCCGTTATTTCTAGAACACATTTTTTAAATTAACAAATTCTGTTACAAATATTTTATAGAGACCATTATGCGCAAATATTCACAAATAACATTTGTAGATTATGCAAATTATCATAATAGTCGTTAGATTTATGCGAATACAAAAACGACTAAAAAACAATCTTTTCAGAACGTGTTTTAGAATACATTTACCGTTTTTTTATATCTTTGTAAAATAATTGATCTTTATATTATAACTGGTTTTGTTTATCATAGACATTGATAATTTTTTTTAGCTATTTGTTTCACTGTAAATACTTTATTTATTTATTTATTTAATTAGGATCACCAACAGAGTACACATTGAATCCAATTCTACCAATAGAAGCAAACATAAGTGAATGGTACCCCAGTAACAGGTGACCACAACATGTCAAACTACATTCAATTATGATACATTATATGTTTAAGAAATTTAATTAATAATAGTAACAATATTTAAAAAATAAAAATAATGAGAACTATGACTAAAAGGTTACGTTAAGGTTATAGTTAAATATGGTGTTCATAATATTTAGTAATCATCATCATAGTCCCTACAACAGTCCTAGATCTCCACCGCTGGAGATGGGCCTTCCAGAACATATTTCTGGAGAATTTGGCCGTACATGCCGGGGTTCGAAACTCTATATTTTTTAAGCACAGCGTTCTTACAGCCAACACTGCTTTATTTTGGTACTAATATATCTATGGATGATAATAATGATGATAAATAAACTTAAGTTATACAATTCGAAAAAGATCAAACATAAGATAGAGCGGACATTGGTTGTTCATCATCATCATCATGATCACCATCATCATCAGCCTGTGTCTCTCCACTGCTGGATATAGGCCTCCCCCATAGCTCGCGATTTTACACGATCTTCTGCCACCCTCATCCATCCCCCACCAGCGACCTTACCCAGGTCATCTGCCCATCTGGCGGGGGGTCGTCCCACACTGCGTCTTCCAGTACGTGGTCTCCACTGTAGGACCCGTTTACTCCATCATTGGTTGTTATTTTTATACAAATGTTTGTTACATTTTTTTTAAGCTATGTACTTTGTTCTTCTATTGTCGAAGATAAATGTGTCTTACTCATCCATAGCGTGCAGGTCAGCATATTGTAAGTGAAACAAGAAAATCAATTCGAAAATGCACGTCGAACACTACCATAACCGGCAATGTACTGTTATAGACTATTTAATTTTGAGACGATAGTCCTAGCTTTCAACACGTTTGGCTTCATATATAGATATTTAAAGTCTCTGTACGAACCTTTGACGCGTGCTTCGCCTAGCATATACTTATTATTATACGCCCACCTGTTGGTAAGTGGCGCGCAAGGTCCATGAATGTTAGCAACTGGAATCAGACACTCATTACTGACATCAGTCCCGAACACTATGCCGGCTTGACTGGGTATGACGGCAACTCGAGCCTGATCCCGAAACGTGTACACTTTACTGGGTTTCTCGGCACGAACGGTGGATACTTCCCCGCCCCGGCAGACTGAGCAAATTACCACCATCAGTCTGTCTACCAAAGCATAGCAAAGTTGCAAAACATAAAAAACGCTTTTTCAAACCCAGGCTAAGTAGATACCTACATTCGTCCATCGTTTATTTAAATAGGTATGTTAAAACTGTCAATCTTCCTAGTAAATAAATATTGTGCACGATGAACGATCCGTCATTTTGGCCCACCGGCCCTAGAAATGTCATGTAGTAATAATGTGAAAGTAAGGTAATATCACGAACGCAAGCCCAGCACGGTTTTGGTGAACATCCTAGGAAGTATTTTTAAGTATATAATTCTGTTGTATGGAGTTTTGTTGCCTTACTTATGGCGCTACAATAACGCGTTGAACCGTGCTCACAATCTCTTAATTTTGTTTTTAACATAGCATTGTATTGAATTTTAAACTGCCTAGACCACCAAGTTAGGTATATTATGTACGTAAAATATATATTTAAACATAAATTTTGTAGACTGAGTTTTTATGCAACTTGCCCAGGCCAACAATAATCAGCATATTACCTACCCACAAACTCTATACCAAACCTAAAATTCCTAATTTACCTGTCATCTCGGAGCACTTCTTTCCGTACTACAATAGCCGCTCATTAAACGATATGTAAAGTATGCAAGCATGACAAGACAATTTTCCCTGTTCCTACACTATACGACCATTAACCCAGATATGCATAACAAGTGGGCAGATACGAGACGGCGAATTTCAAGAAACCGATGAGAGTCACGCCAATTGAACGGGGAGGCAATTCTCAAATCTCATAGAACTGAAAAGTAGTCGAATATCTGTCAATACAATACGACTCGCCAAAAACGCAATAATAAAAGGCCAATCGAATAGCTACTGCTAATTAAATTTAAAAGATGTCAGATTAACCTATTATTCGGTATTGAGTATATGATCATATGTGTCCAGTGTTTCAAAGAAAGGCAAGTTAAATACTAAATAAAAAAATACTTTAATATTATAAGTCTCCGGACTAGGCTCTACTACATTCAAGAATTGACCTCCAGAAACAGTGCAGCATGGAACAATTTTTCATACAATTGGCTAACTAGAACATAAATTAGTAAATTTTTGCCTTTTTCTTCTTTAACTGGTTATTATTTTTAGTAGGTTTTGTGACCAACTAGAAGAAACAGTTTGCCAAAACATCCGTATTAAAAAATGAAATCGTATTTATGTCGGTAATTCAATGCTTTCGTGAGATTTTTTTTTTTAATTCAGCTATTCTTGTTAGTAAGGATATTGTAAGTCATGGAGGGAACTAGAACGATTAAATTGCCGGCTTATAATACATTCTATTCTTTTCCATTTTTGGTCCTAGTCTAGACTTCCCGGAGTTCTTTAATCAAAGTGGATTAACATCACGTTGTCTGGTGCTAAGCAAAGCTAAGACAACAATGAATACAAAAATAGTAATAACATTAGCATATAACGAGCGTGGTTTATAGTTCGAAGAAGTGATGTTAGTATGGGCAGCACCGTTACGTTGGGTACGGCCCTCGGCCCTCAGTACACACGGCCATAAAAGGTTCGTAACTAGGTAACCATCACGAACTTTGCCCGTGTTGCTTTAACAAATATTATACTTGCACATAGACATAGAGGTAAGAGCAACTGTAGGTACAATTTATAATCGAATGACGCGAGACAACTGGCCCTAATAAATATAAATAGCCAAATTCAGCATTTAATTCAGGAATAAATTAATAAATAAAATAATTTTATTCAAAGTAAAAAAAATACAAGTTTACATGTAATTTTTAATAAGTAGGCATAAAACAAATATCTAACGCAAATCATAGAGAGACGTAAACTATCCTCCAGTATTGATAAACTCTGCAACCCGAACGAAGAGTACCTGTGTTCCTGGAAGTACTATTAATTGTGTGCAGAATGAGTATGAATCGATATATTTATACACCCAAGAAACTATGATAGAATACATTATATATTTAATTAACTTTAAGGAATAGTAATAATATTTTTAAATTAAATAGATAAAATGCTTACTTATATACGAGTAAAATAAAGCTTCGGAATTTTTTCGTTTTCCTATTGATGAAGGTAAAATGTATAATACTTAATAAATTTGTTACAGAAAATGTGCAGTTGTAAAGCCAAAGTGAAATATACATATTTGTAGCTTCAAAAGTGATCACTTTTGTGTCAAACAAATTCAATCTAGTAAAACTTCACTGCAAAGGTAACTGACGTTGGGCCAAAATTTAAATGATTTAAACATTTGCGGTAAGAATAGCCAGCATTGGTCTAGTCTTCATAAATATACGAATATGTAAATACTTACACCTTTTGTGATCCAAAATCGATAGTAATTTCTCAATCAGGAATGAGTAAAGTGAAGAAATCTAGGTGATCGGGTCGACCTTGATATAACAATGTGGGTTAGATTTAAAGTCTCGATCAAGTTTCTGAATTATAAAGTCACGCGATCACTCCAATAAGGTTCGCAAAAAAGCTTCAAAAGTAAAAGATATCATTGTTTTGTCGACGTCACAGTTAACAAAAAAACTCACGATTCGCTTTGACACGAATACGTGGGAAATTATGAGAACTAATTCCAACGGAACATTACCTGATATCACAGTATCTAACTTACAAAATAGATAGAGTTATCATTATATTAAATCGGCCCTGATCTAAGATACGATGACCTTTATAGTAGCCACTTAATGTGTTAAAATAACACTAAATAACGGTTGAGAAAAAATATTAGTTTCCTGTGATTTTATTATGCAATTAAATGTTCTTAAACATTCATGCCAACAGATAGTTGTCTTTAAATTAGATTATATCCGCAATACAATTTAACCTAATGCTTGATAACATCTTTGATAAAATTCCACTTGACCACATTTTAGCCAGTGTGAATTATATTAAATAGCTGGTAGGCGGACTTATGGTGGTTATTTGTCCAGTCTGCTGAGGCGGGGAACTATCCATCGTTCGTGCCGGTAATCCCAGTAAAGTGTATCTATACGTTTC
The DNA here is from genome assembly GCA_910589645.1 of Tinea semifulvella. Taxonomy (NCBI): domain Eukaryota; kingdom Metazoa; phylum Arthropoda; class Insecta; order Lepidoptera; family Tineidae; genus Tinea; species Tinea semifulvella. Next base: position 7,669,284 of record OU342585.1, read on the forward strand.
AAAATCTATGCCCTATTAATCCGGCATAATGTTAGGGACTGATTCAGTCATGAGTGTCTGATTCCAGTTGCTAACATTCATGGACTTAGCGCGCCACTTACTATCAGATGGGGGCAAGGTCACATGTCGTCCTAGTATATTAAAATAGTGTAAAAATTTCACATCGTATGAATAAGGCCCATTATAGTTCAAGTCCTATGTTAACTTCCTCCGTAGTCTAGAGGACCTAGTTCGATTCCTGGTCGGGACACAATAATTAATTTGTCTTATTTCTCGAGTTTGGTACGCTAGAGACATCGACGAGCTTGCCACTTGTCATGATGGGCCAGTAAAGTTGGCTAAATGTGAACTCGCTCCATATAAAAACGTAGTTTCTGACCACCGCGTAAGAGATACGGTCTTGATGATACTTTACGTTTTTATAGTCTTACCTAAGTATTAAGCGTTAGTTTTATTTTTCCTTTATTTATGTTTTTATATATGTTAATTCAAATTTTTCAGCTTATGATATTCAATGCTTAAGCAAGCTTTATGATCTCTGATTAACTCTCTAGACTATGTCGTTATTACTAATTAAAAATTGTATTGTAAGTAGCTTCATTATTCAACTTTAATAAGTACGTACTACTAGGTAGATAAAGAGAAATGAGTCGCGTGTATTGCCATTTATAATTTTCGTGCCAGGTATGTAAATTAGTTAACACAGTCACGTGTAAATGTAATTTAACTTAATTGAGGCGCCTCCGTATAATCAATTCATTTGTAACATTAATTATTATGCACTTATCGCGGAACTTTCGGCCACTGGAATGTATTAATAAATCACTGAACAAATATTAACAAACTTGCATGTCACTCGAACAAACGGTAATAGAATGCATGTTTCCGTGTCGAATCGATTATGTTGTCAAGAATTTTAAATAGTTGGTAAAATATTCGTAATCGCCAGAGCTTAGCACGTTATCGTAGCGAGAACTTTTATTATACTAAACAAAACATGTTATTTGCCGCCAATAAAGTAAGTGGGATTAAACTAAATTAGCCACTAGTATGCCGGTTTGACGGGATACTTTTGACACTTCGCTTAAAGGACTCCGGAGTATTGAAAAGGTAAACATAGGCTAGGACAAAAGCCCCCTGTTACCTGTAGGTATAAATCTTGTTTGAGTTTCGAATTTGAACTTTCCTTCTTAGGGCTGGTAAATTCTTCTTTAATAACATTTCTTCGCTGAAATACAAAAAATTAAATGGAAAATTTGTATTTAGGTGAAGAAATGACACTAAGGAAGGATTTAGTTATTGTCTGAATTGTGGCTTATCAAAAACATTATGTCAAACTAGACATTGGTACTACTTATTTATTTTTATAACATTATAATTTGCTGTAATAATATAATAATAATTATTATTATAATGTGCTGTTGTTGCTGCAAATCTTTGGAATAAATTACCATTAGATATCGTGCAATATTTAAAAATCTGTTATACGAACACTTTCTGACAAAATAAATAAACATAAAACTTTTCTTTATCAAATTTATTTTTTTCTTCTATTAATTTGCTTCATTTGCAGTAGCATCAATATGTATATTGTTAATTTTATTATTATTAAGTAGTTTTATGTATGTATATTAGTATATCAATAGTATGACTTATTTGCGTATTGATGTGTAAAATGTATGTAATGTATGACGAGTATGTATTTATTTATTGTTTTTCTATTTCACCAAATTTCTAATTGCACTTACCACCTATCCTGTCTAAAGTCCTAAAGGTTTGGCTGTCAGAGAATTTCACAGTTGTACATAGTCCAATAAAGTTTTAAGACTGAACTAGTTTGGTTACCGCACAAAATCCACGCGGCGATTCTGTGCTCTGTGGGTTACCTATTATTTGATACTGCATAAATAGTTTTGAAAAAAAACTGGTAAGGAAAATCTTTATTCTAGCATAACCTAACACCTTGTAGGTACAACTAAAAAAAAAAAAATTTTATTCGATACGATTGAGCTACGATTCTGCAACTATCCATGCTCGGCCTACATATTTGTTTAGTGAATTAATTATTAGGTAGGTTTAATACGAGTTAAACATCATCAAAACTCGCAAAATTATTCGAGTAAATTAATATTTTAATAGTTAATCATAGATTTCGTCGAAAGAGAAAGTTATTAATCTACTAAATAAATTTTAATTATGTGACTTATTATGTAATAAATTATTGACTTTGTACGGAAGGATTGAGTTTTATTTAATTTATTCTCAAGTTGGATGGTGCATAATAACACTTCATCGATCGTATTGGCGACCAATATGTTGTATTAATGCTAACTTATACATAAGGGACGGGTTTGGACTGTCCCGTACGACTTCCGCCTTTCCCTGCAGAGGCTCACCTTCGACCTCATCGTCACGTCACCTCGGCTGTCCTATGTCACAACCTAGCAAGAGACAATAAAATACATTACCCAATTATTAATAAGTATTTTTTTTTATTGGAATAAATTAAGGCTGAGTTGCACCACTATGAAGCCTCTGTAATTGTAGCGATTAATGTTAAAAATTACGTCGAATGTATTAGTTTTATTTAGATGGTTAGCCGTTATGAAATGAAATAATTTATTTGTCAGAAACATGGTAGGTACAGGGATGTAAATTATTATATGTAATTATATCACATGCTTCGCTATTTCTAGCATACAAATATTTATTTAGTCACATGACTTTGTCGAGCTTAGCGTCTAGGTATTCTTTTGCTGGTACCATCGACGTCATTTTTAAATTTAATCGTTAAAATTACAGATACATCATTTTGGTGCATTTCAGCTTCTTTGTATACATCAATTTGTATGAATAAGACTGGCTAACTTTGTAATAAACTTTAGAAGTAATAAAATATCAGCCCTAAAGTCAACGTCACATACTCGTACTTATAAAGTAGACGCATCATCACGATCGAATTCCACGCTTTTTAAAAGGAGTGATTTTAAATTTAGCCAACTTTACTATAGGCTCATCATGACAAGTGGCAAGATCGTCGATGTCTCTAGTATACAGACTTGAGTTTTATCCCAAATAAATGAACTATTTTTGTGTTCTCGTCCAATATATTCTTAGCAAACGTTATATAATGGAATCCGTTAACTAACTAATATATCACGCTAACAAAGTTCATATTTGCACAGACGCTGTCAAGATGAAGCGCTTATAGGGTTGAGAATTGAATAACATTTTGTAATTATGACGCAAGCTCTGGGTAAATAACAAAATCCACTAATAACTTTTGCGACTCAGTAACAGAATAGGGCTGCAGGAATCGAACCCAGCCCCTCCGCGTTTAAATCTACGATATTAACCGCGGGACCACGTAGGCAATAATACTCGTATAATAAAAAAGACAGTGAAGATTAATTTTCTATTTTATACATTTCGATGTTCGATTCGTTGGATTAATTTTATTATCCAACATAAGTGCAGTAAAATATTAATGTAAAATAAAACTCTATTGTTTTGTGACAGTTATGTAAATTCTACCACTTACACAAACGTAGGTACTATGGGCTGGTAACTGAATCCTTCTTTGGTGGCAAGAATTTTGTTACCGGCCCCAAAGTAACCTTACATTTTATTATTTAAACGAGTTTCATTAAACTTAGTTACTACCTATACAATACTGATTAATTTAAATGTATAATTAAGTGTAAACAATTGTTTTGCAGCGAGTCTCCTCGGGTCAGAGTGCGTGGTGGCGGAGCAATGTTCCCTGAAGGTCGCATACAGCGCGTGCCTGGACGGCGTCTGCCGCTGCACTGACGGACATCTGCAGTTCAGAAAACACACCTGTCTTTCACGTATGTAGATTTTAACTAAAATATGATATAATATATATAATATAGGCACGCAACATCACACAATCTCCTGCCTTACCTTCTTCAGGTTATCTGGTGGAGGATTGTCCTCCTCTGTCTTTTCGGACGTATATTTTTATGGTTTATCGGTTCTGTGACATACATGCCCGGACCATTGCCATTTCAGCATTTATTGAGACCGGTAATTCATTAACAGCTTCTGTCGGCTTTGTTTACTTAAGAAGGTACATAAGTAGAAATAATTGCTGGATGGTTTAACTATAAACTCACCTTCAAGTGTTTTTTTTTGTAGCGTATACTCGTATCTATGCCAAACGGTCGTGATGATACTTTTGTTTTATTTAAAGTTAAACAAATGAATTTAAGAATAACAATTAACAATAAAAGTATCTAACAAAGCATTAGGACTGGCCATCGTTATTTCTGATTCGACAATAACCGTGGCAGTGAAGCGTTAACTTTCAATTTCATCTCCCCACATTGAATGGGCGACTCATGCCAAATCGACGGCCAAATTTACTGGACTGAATCGAACCGAGATAACCCACCGTGTAATTTTATAAATCGGGAAGAAAGTAGTTGTCTACGGTCCGAATTAAAGTTTATAGACGTTGAAGACTCTATTAACTGTACAGAGGCTTTTGTAGCGAATCATTACGATTTAATAAAAATAAAATAAGTAATATTTTTGACGACAGAATAAAGTAAAGCTAAAAGTATTAGAGTAATAAAACAGATAGATAAAAATCAAATCATAAAACCGAAGGCTTAAGAAATAAAAATCCAATATTCTTATTACTCCACAGAATAGGGTGGATGAATGGTGGCTTTCCCTTCAATGAGAAAAATGCCGAGAATATTTCATAACAACATATAAAACGTGACTAAACATACTACATATGCTCCAGAACTCGAGCTTCCATAATAATCGCTATTTCCTCCCACAGCCAGTGTGGGAACATTTAGGTAATTGTTCTGTCAAATCCACGCCGCTCCTCGATTCATGTGAATCTCTCTTATTAAGTCTCGTTATAATATAGATAGATTACTCTGATGTTGCGGTCTAATTGTGAGAATAAGGCTACTTAGTTGCATTGGCACGAGCCTTTCGTCCCGATTCTTTGCTTACTTGGATAATCACATTCGGACATCATTACTTCCTTTGTTTGCGCGATTAATTCCGCACGAGCAACCTTTTTCCGGCCAAATATATAAAGAATTGGATCTAGGTAAATGTCTTAAGAAATAAAATGGTTACAAGCACATTTAACATCTGTCGCAGAACCGTAATCATTACGACATACTTTAACAGTAATTTGCAACTGTACCTATGCTATTAGAGCATGCCATAGTAAATAGTGCACCATATGGTCAGTGACGGCACATGTGGCTAATTTCACCCTTCAATGGTTGTGAAATAGAGCGCTTTGTTATCCAGAATATATTTGTTCAGGACGATCAATATGATTGAAGAAATAACAAATATTATTTTAACTAAAGTAATATTTACTTGTTTACAGAATATGCGTATCTAAATTATGGGCGTTGATTCAAAATATCAACTATCTCATATATATGATACCAAAATAATTTAGATATCAACGTATGCCTTCAGTATTTACCTGTAGGATCATGGCCTGGTTAACGAGGTTATAATAGCAACAATATTAACATGTAAAATAACGTGAACTTTCTAAATAACAGTTCGCATCAGATAGGAACTGGGTTAACGCAATTATATTAGGTCATAGGTCAACATAATTCTTCGCAAAAAATTAAAATATCAACAATGAATCACGTACCGTTGAACGTTATATAAAATTACTTGCAAATATGCTGAGGTATATTTTTTTTATTTCAGCTGCTCAACCTGGTAATGTCTGCTACAGTAACGAACATTGCCGACTATGGGACAGGGAAAGCCACTGCGAATTTGTTATTCCAAATCTATTTGGACGATGCGCCTGCAATTCGTTCTTCCGACAGTCTGGAAATAAATGCATAGATCAGCGACCGCCAGCATATGAAGCGGAAGCTGTTGTAGCTGAAGAAGACGCAGTTGTGGTTGAGTCTGCAAACGGCTCGATACCAGAACAAACGTCTCATCATAAATATCCGAAACCACCAATAAATCTGAATCCAGGATCTGAAGACCCTTTTGCGCCACCGAACGATGTTATTGATAGCGATGAGCCGAAACCAAGTAATATGCCATTATTTACTAGTAAAAATGAAGTTTTATCAACACAACAAGAAGATAGCCCTTTATTGCAGGCTGTGATGAAAGTTCCCACTGCAGAACCTGCGAAACGTCAAACGATAAGAAAAGATGGAGTAATACCTAATGGATCAGTGGGTGTAAATGAACTGACTGCCAGTCTACATGCGAACGACCAACCGATTTATAGAGTAGTAACACAACCGTCGACAGATAAGAAAACTAATAAGAAAACCGCAACAAAAGTACAAAATAATAAGCCGAATAAAATTGGGCATCAAAAGAAATCATCGTTGAAGGGTATGTAATACCTAATAAAATTGGTATCTATAAAGCGTTCTTATTGCATTTTATGCTTTACTTAAACTTCCCAATTAACTTGTCGGTAAAAACAGTAGTAAATCAGAGCTAGTTTTATTCTAAAACATCGTAAATAAATCCCCTATACTTACGGCCAGTTGCAAAAAGTATGATTAAAATAATCTATAATTTTGATTGTACGCCACGTGATTGGTGTTAGCTTGTCATTTTGGTTATTTCTGCCCATGACGTGTCGTTAAACATATCAAAAGCTAAGCTTCAAGAAAACTACGAGATTTCAAATACTTATTTACAAAGTTTTCTGATTAAAAATAATAAGTCATAAGAGCGCTTCATAGATTTTAGCCTGAGAACTGTGCGATAATGCCTTTATTTGAATCTGCAATCTCACGTTTAACTTAACATTTTAGATAAGCACAGAACACGTACGGAGACATCAGTGATGGACCTCGGGCCCGCATCTCTCGGTATGCCTTGTATGGTGGACACTCAATGCCAGAAAGTAGATCAACATACAAGATGTCTGAACAAACGATGCGATTGTTCTTATCGTACAAATACCACGTCAGAATGCTCAGCGCGGAATCGAGGATGTTTGCCAGGGACATTCCAGGTAAGGACATTATTATGGCGGCATTTTAAATTGTGAAGTTCCTAAAACAAGTCACGATACTTATTTATATTTATTTTTATATAAAACCTTATTGCACTATGTAAAAAGGGCTTAATGCTTAGTATAGAATAGAGTAGGCAGAGGATTCTACGTTTCCTGCGACAGCAAATTAGTAGCTACCCCAACTTAGCGTGATACTCAGAGATCGTAAACAAAAGATGAAGCATTTTGTAGTAGGTACATCAAAAAAAAAAAAGGTTTATAAAAAAGCCTCCATAGTCTAGCGGTTAAGACCGTAGATTTAGATGCGGAGGCACCGGGTTTGATTCCTGGTCGGGACACAATAATTTATTTAATTTACTCACATATAGAAGTAAAGTAAAGTATCATCACGACCGTTTCCCTTTCGGGGTGGTCAGAAACCACGCTTATACATAAGCGGATTCACATTTAGCCAACTTTACTATGGGCCAATCATGACAAGTGGCAAGCTCGTCGATGTCTCCAGCGTACCAAACTCGAGAAATATCACAAATAAATTAAATATTCATTAAATGTCTTTGTTTACATTAATAAATATTTTTGTGACCCGACCAGGAATCGAACCCGGTACCTCCGAGTCTCACATATAGATCTACAAAATTATTGTTCAAATGCCCAATTCATGGATACTGTTAATACCATGTGGTGGTTGCCTGTAATAGGTGCGGCATCTAGTTTCTGTCCTAGTTTTAAGTGAAGATTTATGTATTTATTGTTGCTGGCACTGTCGGCGACTCTAATAAACAAATAAATAAATTTATCATGATGGACATAGTAAACTTGGGTAAATGTAAATCTGCTTCTATATAAGCGTGGTTTCTGATTACGTCCCGGAAGGGATACGGTCGTGATGACACTGATGTGATGATGGCTCACAGCTATATTATTAACTTGACATGGGTAATTTATTTTAGTCTATAAGCTGACTCGGCCTCTTTATAGCCACGAATTATTTTTAAGTAGGGACCTAGTTTTAAGTAGGTACCTAATTTTAAGTAAAAAGCAAAAACTTGGTTATGGTAACAGTATATTTAGTTAAAAATTATAGTATAGCTGATAACTGCCTCGATGGTCTAGCGGTTAAGTCCGTGAATTTAGACTCGGAGGTACCGGGTTCGATTCCTGGTTGAGACACAATAAATTTAATTTATTTGTGATATTTCTCGAGTTTGGTACGGTAGAGACATCGACGAGATTGCCACTTGTCATGATTGGCTTTAGTAAAGTTGGCTAAATGTGAGTCCGCTTCTTTATAAAGAGTGGTTTCTGACCACCCCGCAAGGGATACGGTCGTAATGATACTTTTTTATAGCTGATATGATGGGTCCACCCATAGTAGCTGCTGGTCATTCTTAAGTTATTTTGTCTAAATAATTGTACACAATGAAAAAAAAATGTATTTATGTACAATGTCCAAGTGCTATCGAAAGGAAATATATGATTGAAAGTAGCTGTTTAGCCGACTTTACCCATCTTCCCAAGTTATTGACATACATAGAGCGGATAAAGATTATTTCGCATCTATAATGTTAATATGGACAAAAATTAAAAAATATTTTTTGAATAAACAAATAAAACTCTTAACTGAATTAAGTTATAAACCGATAAAGATACACAAATATACGAAATTATCGCATAAATCAAAATTGTGAGTTAAATCATGACATGCGGCTAAAACTACCTTTATCATAATGATTGATTTCCTCATTCTAAATTAATTTTTATGATAGTGTAATAAAATAACGACCGATAATAATTATAGCCAAATCATTTCTATAAGTACAAATTAAAATTTCTATTTATGTATGTATGTATAGGTATGAATCCTAGTGGTTTGAAATAAACGAATTTATTATTATTATAACTGTAGGTAATTGAGCTGAACATGAGCTGATCGTAAACCCTAAAATTAAGTTTTAGCCTTTAACAAAATTAATAAATTATTGACATATAAAGAAAGAGTGGTGGCTGTTTTTTTTAAATATTTATTATTATATATTTCTCGAGTTTGGAACGCGAGAGACATCGACGAGATTGCCACTTGTCATGATGGGCCTATAATAAATCCGTTTCTTTTAAAATAAACCTGTTTTCTGACCACCCCGGAAGGAATACGGTCGTGATGATGACTTCACTTTACTTAATTTGTCATAGATTACCAACACAGGAACGGTCGGTGCCTCGCTTAAGCCGTCGTTCCCGGTTCCACTATGCTAAATTGTGGTATCGTTAACAAATTATCATTGAAATTGACATCAAATCCTCGCCAATCCCATAATAAAATTAACCTAACTAGATTCATAGATTCTCAATTCTAGTAAACATTTAGGCCATTATTCCAACGTCTTAAACTAAAAGACAAGGTCAAATAATCAAATTAAATACCCCAAAGCTCGTCTGACTAAATCGACAAAGAGTTTTCTATGCAATGGTATAAAGCTATATAGTAAATTATCGGCAGATGTAACAAATTTAAAATATGCAAAATTTAAAACATCACTAAGAAATATTCTCATAAACAAAAGTTATTATGAGCTACAAGATGCAATGAAAGATACCATTGCATAGAAGTACTCGGCCAAATTTTATAAATTAATTATAAATTAATAATAAATCTTAATATTTAAATTTAAATTATTTAATTTTATATTTATTCTTAATTGACACGGCCCTTTTACAGCCACGAAATTAAATTTAAGTTTATTTACTTGACATAGAATGTTTTTATTTAGATTGTAAGGGGACACGGCCATTTTACAGCCACGAATATTAATTTACATTAATGCTATTAGAATATAAGATGACACGGCCCATTTACAGCTATGAATCTATGTTTAATTGACATATCATTATTAGTATTTAAATTATAAGATGACGTCTTTTTTTATTATTTTATTATTATTATTATTATTTTGTGTTTTATACATTTATAAATTATCTGACATATGTATATAATTTCTATACATCATAATTACTAAGTATTTAGAATGTAAACTGACACGGCCTCTTTACAGCCACGATCTTATTTAAGTAGTTTCTAAGTTAGTTAGTTTTACTTGCTTGTAGCGATAATGTTGTGCATAGCATACATAGGGGAAGGTTGCTATGAATGGACCACTTAACTTTACGACATCATATCTCAAAAAGTATAAGTAATATAATGAAAGAAGTTATATATTTTTATTTCGAAGGACTTTTATTTATAATATTCAAACGCACACACAATTCGGAATTACACTTTTTGATATAAACGAAGAAAACTAAATCTTGTGCTGTTGCCTTCTTTGGACCATGGGCACCATCATTGAACCACCAGTCCATCAATGGACTTCGAGAAATTAGTTCTAGAGGTCCAATCAAGGCAACTAATTATAATTATCGATATTACTAAATTATGACTTACGAAAAAAGACGATACAATATCATACGACAATCAAACTAATATGAATATAACAAATAAATTAATCCAAATTGAATAAATGGCAATTGTAATGGGATTAACAATACTTTGCTGATAAGGTATTCGGATATCATTATTTAGTTTTACTTGAAGTAACTCTTCAGGTGGAGATCTAACATTTATGTTGTTTGCCTCTGTATCTGTAGGTGAGGCATTATCAGTCTGTCTCGATAATATTGATGCTGCTGTTAAAGGAGGCTCTTTATCAGACATTGGTTCTTCTACCATTGTTTATATGGCACTATCTAATGATTATGCATTCACAGAAAACGGGTCTTGGACTTCAGAAGAAACATTTTCGTTTTCTTGTGTTAAATAAAAACTTTTTTTTTGACGCATTCTGGAATTTTAAATTTGTATTATTTAAATTATTTCAATAATAATTAAGTTAAAACAAAATACAATAAAAAGTTGCTATCATTGGTCCGGTCCAACGGTGGAACTCTCTTGTGGTTGATCTCTATTGATGGCAACAAGGTACTTGTCAATAAATTAATAAACTAAAATTACATGTTCATGATTAGGTAAAATTGAATAACACTCATAGAATCACAGTAAAATTGTTTAATACTTTATAACAGTGCACGCACACAAATATGAATACAATGATACTTACGTCAAATTGTCCCAAGTGAAATAATTAGATTTTGACCGCTGAAAACACAACCACATGCGTTACTTCTCTCCACGTGTCGCAGCAACACTGAGATAAGAGGAGGGTGCACCTGAGTCACCACGGACTCGTTTCGACTAGTTTGGGTGTTGCTAGCTTGTGCAGATTTAGAAATACCTTGGTGGTCCAATGAAAGAGCTAGTCCAATGATCGCAACCTTCCCCTAAACATGGATTATTGCCTGTTTACGGTCCAACCATCATTACCACTTTGATTAGTACATATGTTTTGAAAATTGTATTGATTTAATTAGTTCTGACTGTATCCAAGTTGTTTTGAGAGAACCAATGGAAATAAATTATTTTGATTTGATTTGATTTATAGGTATTTTATTGATAATTCCAATGCACTTTTTACAGTGTCGTTCTACGGGAAGCTGCATCAGCTGGTATTTTGTATGCGACGGTAGAAAAGACTGTCCAGATGGATCGGATGAAACTTGTCAAGGTATTGGTAAAGGTCAGTACTTCTGCACTAAATTTCAGAGCACTCTATCCTATACTTACTTATCCTATACTTATTAGGCTAAATAACGCTATAATAACAGAAAACTAACAGAGCTATGAAAAAAGTTTCTTGAACTCGTTGTAGCCTTAACCCGGTCCATAAGGTTATCAGTGTATTTTCAGAACTGAAATACATATTAGACAAAAGTAAGAGAGAGAATCATCACGATGCCTTGTGGGGTGGTCAGAAACCACGCTTATAAAGAATCGGATTCACATTTAGCTAACTTTACTATGTATAGGTCCATCAAGACAAGAGCCAAGATCGTCGATGTCTCCAGCGCACAAAAAATCCAAAAAAAAAAAGTGTCTTGATCAGGAATCAAACTCGGTCTTAAAATCTACGGTTTTAACCGCTAGACCACGGGCTTACCTTTTTTGTCTAAAATATTTTTGGGACATATAAAGTGTTAACGGATTCTAAGGCTGGGTTGTACCAAAACGAAATGTCTGTAATAGTAACGTCTAAAGGTAAAATGGATTCGATTGTACTTTAAAATACATTTTGGTGCAGCTAAGACATAAAGTCTTCAGTCTCTCTTGTTTCTTGTAAAATATGGCTACCTAGTTGTAGTTCAGCAAATCATTTTTTAAAAGCTCCTTAGTTTTAATTGGCCTTATTTATTGAATAACATTTTAATTAAAATTCGGCTTTGTCTTTTACTCTATTCATTTTTGTTTAATAAAAGAGACATAACCTAGTATAAATAAAGTGTTTTTCAAAGCTTTAATAAGTTTTTATGAATATCGGTAAATAGGTTTAACTAATGCACTTATTGTTACTACTTTTCTACGCACTCTATTTGGATTTAGTGACTAAATTAATATATATATATATATATATTGGTTGGTTGGTTTTTGATAGATAATAATTTTATAGAAATGCAGTAGGTATTTAAGTTATGACCTCGACAAGATCAGACAACTTTTAGATTTCATGCATTCGGTCTTGACGTCACGTTTTTCGTGTATCTACCTACTGAAAGTGTCACGACTTGATTAAAACTGATTGTTTCGCGTTTAGTTTTTAACTTATATATTTGTGGACTTTGAACACCTTAAACCTTGTAGTGAATATATTATTGAAAGTAAAAATTTGTTTGTTTCGTATTGCTTAGATTATGAAGATAATAATCAATTATTAGCATTATGCTATCATAATTTACTACTGATACAATAGTAGTACTTGTCTAATGCCTACAATAACTATTTTATTTATTAAGGCGCTTAGTTAAAAACTTATTTAGAGATATACGCGATTAGTTTTTAGCGAAATAAAACTATTTACTTTTCGTAACGGCGAAATGTGAACGTTCGTTGAAATAGACTAAAATGTCACAAGATCACAAGTAAGAGATAAAACTATTTACTTTTCATAACACTTAAAATAGCTTCGTAACCGCGATTGGTAGCTATCTCGCAACGGGCAGCATTCCACATTCGCCTAAGTGCGAGTGAGAAAGTTGCACGGAAGTGATCTTAGTTTAAAAATATATATTTTTGTGTAGTATGCATAAGTTAGATAACGAAATAAAAAGATAATATGAATAGATATGTTTTGAACACGCGACGTAGGTACTTGAAGTAGATAGTTATTAAAAGTAGATTGTTTTCACGAGGTTGTTTAAAAACTGATAACGGTTACGTTTTGTTATTTTAAAAACTCATATCGTTATGGGTTTAACTATCTAACTTACTTAGCTTACCACAGTTAAAGTGATCACGTTATATTATTAAAATAGTAAAGTTATAAATACATTGTGAATTGGAATATTTTTAGATGGCACTGGAGAAAGATGTCCCATGCACGCGTTCAGATGCGGAGGGCCTGGCTCCAAGTGTGTGTCCCGAGCAGCGCGCTGTGACGGAACGCCGCACTGTCCGGGAGGTGAAGATGAGAGGAACTGTCGCGCGACCAAACGAAGAGGGTAAGAAAAACCTTATTAGATAGCACTATAGAGAGATATAACGCGTGATGGGACACTCTTAGGGGTGTCGCTCACACACTCAAGAGTCGAGACAGCGCGATAGATTCCATCTACTCGTACAACGCTCCTGACGTCTCGTCGAAATCCAGAAATCAAAAATTTGTGACGTCACTGGCCGGGTTGACACGCGGAAAGATACCCTCTTTCCAGATTTAGGATTTCACGCGTAGGGATTTCAAAACGTACCAGGGGCCGCAACGAAAAATCGCCCATTCTTACGTTACTATTTCAATCATTCTCTCCTTTACGTCTGCTGGCTGACGCAGTATTTTGTTTGTTTACATTATTTGTCAGAACGGTTTAATTATGTGATTTCAAATGTTTTAAATTAAGGAGCGGTAATAACTGCTCCTAACATTTATAACACTGTACGTCCCTTTGTTTCTGATTTGTTAGCGAAGGTAATTAAAAGTGGTAAGTACCCCATATTTTTGTTGCGGTCGAATATTTTTTGAAATCCTTAACACATGCGTATAAACCTATATTTTTATAGTATACCCGAACTCAACACTAGAGGATTGGCTGAGGGTATAGATTCCATATGCGCTCGCTGCAACTCCGCGGCCGTATTGTCATGTCGTTTCGGGAGTAGCCGCGTTTAGTATTGGATTAAGAATAGCCGCGCGCGCCGCTACCCTATACAAAGACCCCGACAAACAAAACCTTATCAATTCGAATTAAAAATTACGTTTTTTAATAATAAATTAATAAATATCTTCTAAACCGTAATAGTTTTGTTAAAGCAAATTATCTGGTAGACCATGAATTTCACCTATCGATGATTTTAGACAACTATCTATACAAAGTAGGTATCTAGTTAGAGATTATTATCGCCTTAATCGATAATTGTATTTAGTTATAGAGGGAAATGCCTAAAATAGACGTTATTAAATCAGCAACCTGTCAAGAGAGTGTAGGCTAGATTCTCCAGAAATATGTTCAATTCTTGCAAGACTCTTCTATTCCAGTACAGATCTATTTTGCTTTATGGTTGGTTTTTTTTTGTACCTACAATAATACGAATACAATGAGGAAAAGACTAATATTAAGTACATACTGTTTGTTTTCCAGTTGTCCACGCCACACGTTCCGCTGCGAATCTGGCGAATGTCTGCCAGAGTATGAATTCTGTAATGCGGTCATCTCATGCAAGGACGCTTCAGACGAACCTCCTCATCTATGTAATGAACAATCTAGGTAAGTTTAGTAACTGTTTGTACTAGCTGTTTGGCTCAGAGCGAGGCGTTGTCCGTGTAATTAGACTCAGCAAAAAATACCTTAAGTTGGCCGTAGGGTTACATGTCATATTTAGATGTTGATGTCATGTCCAAACCTGAGAGTTCCAAGGAATATTTCTTTATAAAAATCGGTTAAGTAGTTTAAGCTTGAAGCAAATCTAACCAGCTGAGACAGGGAAATGACACTAATTAATGAGGCGGAGGGTAATTTAGTGCCCACCTGACGGTAAGTGGCGCGCAGGGTCCATGAATGTTAGCAACTTGCATCAGACACTCATGACTGACTTCAGTCCCTAACACTATGCTGGCTAATTCGAGCCTGATCCTGAAACATGTGGATACACTTTACTGGGTTTATCGGCACGAACGGTTGATACTTCCCCTTCCCGGCATACTAGGCAAATTACGACCATCATCATACCTCTAGTTAAAATCCTAACTCGCGTATGTCCCCTCTCTGTGGATACGTGCCTGGTTACAATATACGTATAATATTTCTTTTCGTCGCAAAGGTTTAATTCCTGATCAAGATCATCATTACATCCCCTAGAACACAGCGTCCTAGACCTCCACTGTTGGAGATGGGCCTTCCAGGACATATATCTGGAGAATTTGGCATGCACTCGCCACGCTGGCCTAACGGGTTGGCGAGGAATAAAGATCAAGATTACAATAGTTTATTTACTTATGATTTTTGACCAGTCTGTTAGGTACGCCTTAAATATTGACGAGCTTGCGATATGATGAAATATACTTATGTCGCTCTTTACTTTTATAGATGGCGGGCGGCAGATTTCTGTCCTCTAAGATGCGGCAATGGTCGCTGCCGGAGTACAGCCGTAGCATGTTCGGGACGCGATGGCTGCGGAGACAACAGTGACGAAATAGCTTGCACAGTTTGTAGTAAGTAGACATTTACTTTATTTATACAGCCCCCTTGTTGCGCAATAAAATAAAAAGGAGGCCTCATTTTCAAACCAGCCTATTGTCGGCCGCAAGCCCGAGGTATCATTCTTCTCATCTCTTACCGACACACGATGGATACGGTGTATCCATTAATTGCTTAAAAAAATGTCTTTTTTTCTGTCGCACTTTGAATATGTGGAGTGCTCTCCCAGCCTGTATGTCTCCCCATTC
Source organism: Tinea semifulvella (assembly GCA_910589645.1). Taxonomy (NCBI): domain Eukaryota; kingdom Metazoa; phylum Arthropoda; class Insecta; order Lepidoptera; family Tineidae; genus Tinea; species Tinea semifulvella. The sequence continues at coordinate 7,685,349 of OU342585.1, forward strand.
CTATGACCTAGAGTCCTCCAAGCGAAGTGTGAAAAAACAACTAGAAGGGCCAGCAAATTGTAGGAACTGATGTCGGCCGTCTGTGGCTGGCGCCAGTTGCTCCCATTATTGGAACTCGGTACCGCTTTCACGTGAGGGCGATTACAATTTTCGTTCTCAGTATAAAAAAAACCTTGCAAAATATCTGGCTATTCGTAGAGCGATCTTGTATTGGTAGATATGGTTCTTTCGAGTGCAGCTTATAGCCTTCCTAAAGCTTGGTTAACCTAAATGTAAAAGCATAGTACAATTTAACCAAATCTTTGTTTCAGAATGTCCAGGGCCACCACAAATATGAAAAAAACACTTAATTTCAAGCACCTAATACCATTGCTTCTCATATCTAGATCTCACTCTGCATTTTTTGCCTACATGTATTATCAAGAGCCTTCACTTTTCCTGTATATGAATAAAAACTTGACATAATGTAGCTTTTAACTATCGCAATATCTTATCGAGATAGAGTTTATATGCTGTTTTTTAATAAAACAGAAAAAATAATAAATGTATCTCGTAGTAGGTACAGGCGTTATAAAAAAAATAAGAGAGATAATATTAACTAAATATGCTTTAGGTGTAGTCAACTACACCGAAAGATTTGTTAATAATCTTAACTAAATAAAAATACTATTACATTATGTTTCTATTTTTGTGTCTATATTTGTGTAGTTAATGTCAATAGTTTTCTTTAATAAATAAATTAAGATGTTATTAAAAACAGTCACGATCTAAATTATTAAATATTTTCTTTACTTTAAAATAGGTATTTAATTAAATAAATTATTGTAATATATTTCTTATAATCTTAAGCTTTTAATAATAATAATAATGCGTAATTTAACTTATTAAGAACACAGACTATAAGTTAAATTATATATGTATTTACGAACCTTTAACAGATTTATTGTTTTATTTTTAAAGACTGAAATATTATTTATACTTAGGCATCTGTTTTATTAACAGTGTGGGTTACACTTACAGCACAAATAGTTTTAAATTTCTTTGTTCAAATTTTTGTGGTAAAAACAAATCAAACTTTGAACGTATATGTATTTAATTTACTTCTTTCGATAATAATAATCATATAGCATAGATTTATTTTATAAATCAAGTTTGAGTTTTTTTTACAAACAAAATTATGTCGTCAGTAGAACGGACTCCAAACATAACTGCGAATATGCGGTTGAATTTTTCAAGTGTGCCTTCAAGATAAAATCCTAAACTACAAGGAATATAAAAAAAATGCTCAAAGGAGTTACGATTTTCATTAAAACTAAAACTACTACATTAGATTTTTAAAACTTTATTCTCCTAATAGCCCGGAATCGAAACGGTTGATTTAAAAAAAAAACTCACTATTAGATAGCGTCGCTATCAATGAGGGTAAATTCTGGTAAGTAACTTCAAACGGCAAACTAAAGAAAATTGCTCATTTTAAAGAAAATATGTTTAATTTAAAGCCCTAACTAATAAATTGTTTATTTTATATAAGATTTTTTCTTATTATAATTTTAAAAAGTTTAAAGTTGTTGTTTTCAATAAAGATGGGTTCTGAATATAATTATTTCAAACAATTTAATTAGTTGGTAAAGTGGTAAAATAAGAACATTTTATTGAAATTGATAATGAGCACTTTCCTTAAGTTTACCGTTTGAGATTTCTTACAAGAATTTGATCCGTATAAGCGACATTATCAGCTGGTATACTGGAAGATATTTTTTTTAAATCAATTGGTCAATTCTCGGCTAGATTTTTTTTTTTATTTTATGTTTTAATTTTTATCAAAATTTTCGATATTCCTTGTAGTTTAGGATTTGGCCTCGAAGGCACACTTGAAATATTCACCTGTATAGTAAATAGTTTTTTTTGCAATAAAATATACTAAATAAACACACGAAATTATTAAAATAATATACCTAGATAAAGTATTATTATTAACAAATATTTTTAACATAAAAATCAAGTTACACTAATATTATTTAATTGTAAATATCTAATAATAATTTATTATACACGTAATTCTTACCACCGCATTCTTATTCGTTTTATCCTCTATTGAGAAGAAACTCGGGATTTTAGGAAATTATAAGACAGTCAAGAATAATAAGTAATCAAGAGTCACTTTGGCGGACCGCATACGTAAAAGTAACGTCGAAATACGGAAAAGGGTTGGTATAAAAGAAAGCATAGGGACAAAAATAAGGAAAGGCATGCTACGATGGTTCGGGCATGTTGAAAGGATGAGCGAAGAAAGATTGACGAACCAGATATATAATCTGAAAGTTGTGGGTGAAAGAGGTCCTGGCAGACCGAGACTCACATATCACGATCAAATAAATAAAACACTGGCTGAAGGTGCATTAAAAAGCCTTCGTAACAAAAGAGCATGTATGAAGAGGTTAATAAATGTCGACGAAGCGAAAGAGGTATGTCGTGATCGTGTCAAATGGCGCTCAATTGTCTCTACCTACCCCGCAAGGGATCTGCGTGTAGATATGTATGTATGTATGATTTCCTACATTGTTAATAAATAAATCGAGTTTCTGTACAAAAGTAGAGTGAAACGATTAAGAATACAGGGGTTAGTCATTCGTAAGATTTAGTTTACCTATTAGAAAACCTTGTAAGATATGCTTTATTTATTCCTATATTTTTTCCACGCTTTGTCACAGTAAAAGCATCGATGTAAGATAACTAAAAATCCAAAATTTAAACGTTTTCAAATTCTTTAGCTTAACTTTCTTTAGACTAAATCAGGAAATAATTGTGTTTTGTCGGTATGACACAATTCGGATTAAAGTACCTACTACAGCCATATACAGGGTGACTTTGTATGCCCTTATATTATCTAGACCAATATGTTATTCTTTTTTTTTTCTTTATTTAACCAGTGTGATATATATATTTATTCGAAGTTAATTAATATAAATTAAAAGCTACCTAAATAATAAAATTAAAAATAAACTAAACTATAAATAAAAAATGTCCTCTAGAGACGTCCCATCCGAGATAGTCCCAAGGAGACTGGCAACATTTCCCCTCTGTATAGACGTTAGCGTTATTCTTTATTTTATTAACAACTTTTCCTAGAAGCAAAAAAAAAAATGACACTTTCGATATATGGTTTCTTAGGAAAAGTTGCTTGTTTCTATCAATAGAATAACATATTAGTCTAGAGTAAGACCATACAAAATGACTCGGTATGTCTCGCTGTTTGATTAGCCTTCCCGCTTATATTAATGTACCGATTATGATTATGATTTAAAAGGAAGTGACTCGATTGTTACATATGTCTTTTTACCTACTTCTATATTCTAACTACTTATTTTTATGCATTATTTTTATTTATACTCTGAATAAATAATCTTAATAATTTAACGATAATCCGTCTATTTTACATTATATTTAAAAAAAATATCTCTGTGTATTTATTTCCTTAGGCTAAGGCTAAGAAAGCTTTATAGTAGATATCAGTCTAAATCTAATATTGTTACTTGTAAATCTAACCTTTACCTAACCTACAGAATCTAACTTTAGTAGAGCTGTTCAAAAACGTTATATAAACATACCTTAGCCAAACCAGCAGCCCTATTCTGTTACTAAGTCGCAAACGTTATTAGTGAATTTTGTTATGTACGTCTGAGATTGCGTCATAATTACAAAATATTATTCAATTCTCAACTCTATAAGCGCTCGACCTTGACAGCGGCCGTGCAAATATCAACTTTATTACCTTGATATACCTACATACATATAGTTAACGGATTCCATTATATAACGTTTGTAGGGGTACAGACTAGGGCTACAGGTTTGAAATGAGCTTTATCACATTTGTTCCACGTCAAAGTGATAATACACAATTTATTGTGAAAAATTTTAATACTAGTATTTTAGTACACAGTATTATGATTTTGGATTCCGTCGAGTGTCGTAAATAATTTGTACATAGTTATATTGTATTTGTGTGTGTGATTGTGATTATTTATTAAATTAAATATTACGGAAATATTTATGAATTTTATTTTAAAAAAATACCTATCTTATTTTAAACTTGGGATACAGTTAAATTCTACCTGAGTTTTAAGTATCCCTTAAGGCTGTAATGTGTAATAGCTAATGCGGCCATTACATTAAAGAAGCCGCTAGAAAGTATTAAATTCATCATCTCAACACGTCGCGACGCAAACTTTAAACGAAACATGTTTATTATTCATCAAGTATCACCATGACAAGTGGCAAGCTCATCGATGTCACTAGCGTACTAAACTCGAGAAATGTCATAAATAAATTAAATATTAATTAAATTCATAAATATTAATGTCCCCGACCAGGAACCAAATCCGATAACTGCAGCTTGATATAAATATATACCGTGAATTTTACATTCTAATTAATCAATAAAACTTATTATACATGACAACATTGTCAATTGATTTATTTATTAAAAGCTACCTAAACAATAAAATTAAAAATAAACTAAACAAAACTTTAAATTAAATAAACTAAAAGATAAACCTAATTAATATAAAAACTAAATACTTACAAATATCTTAATTATAATCTACATGTCATCGAATCCAGGAGATGAACCCAATGTTCCGAGGACTCCGGCGACGTTGCCTCGTTGGATGGCAATCCTCTGAATAAGATATTCCCTACACAAAGGATCACCTGTTCACGCTCGGATGGCAACGCTTATGTCGCGTACTACCGATTTAGCGTCCTCAGACCAAGGGCCCATCGTCTCTACGGCAAACGGCACAAAATAGTAACGATTTGCCAACTGTACTTCTTACGTTTGCCGTTTGCAGCCAATTCAGCCGCTGCAGCTGCTCGTCGCACCAACACGACTAGCACAAAGGGTGTCAGTACACGTCGCATCCCAAACCAAAGACTTACCTTGTTTATAAGGCACGAGGGTTAGCCCAGCTGGTCTTTTCCCATCGCTGCGAAATATACCAGTAATATTATTACAATTATATAATCAATACTTTTTTAAATGTAAACCAAGAATAGGTATTAAGGATAGGCGAGGATATGATGTAAATTTTGAATGACAATTCATTAACGATTCCACAAGTTGGCATTAGTGGAACCGGGACCGACGGCTTAACGTGCTCTCCGAGGCACGGGAACGGTGGTGTTGTAAATCTTTGACAGATGTATGTAAGAAAAGTGTATTTCTCATTGGTACATGCCGGGTGGGTTTGAACCGACCTTTGTAGGATTTAAGGAACGCGTTCTTACAACCGAGCCACCACCGCGCCAGAAATGTATCCTGCCTATGTATCGTATGGTAAAATAGTAACAAACTACACAATGTTTTTAAATTTCAGCGCGCAGTTAGTTAATTGGTTGCGAGTTCAAATATCGAATTTCATATATATATATATATATATATAGAAGCTATACCTATAATAGGTTGGAATGTATGGCACTTTAAGTATCCTTCCATCCACCTAAAGACATTATGTTCTTTTCCCAATTCTTACTATACACTTTGATGCTATTCTATAAAACTCAGTTAAAGTTATAAGCAATGTTTTCACATTCCCCATATCTTCATTTACCCTTTATTACATACAAATGAAGATTGATTAGTTCGTTGTTAAGAACCAAAATTCAATGAAATTCCCAAGTTAAATGACGCATGCGCTATGAGCAGATGAGCTGGAGACATCGACACAGCCTCCCAGCAGCTGTTCTTATTTCATCCCAATTTATACAGTCCCAATGTGATACAAATGTGAAACAAAATGATAGATACATCATTTATTTGTGTAATTGTATTAAAAAAACAACTAACATGATGTCCATATTGCATTTAAGATAAGGTAAGTGCATTCAAGGACATAAGTTCAGCATTTTATACTGCAGTAGTGTAAAAGTGTTCGTATAAACAAGTAAAATTTAACTTTTAATAAAAACAGGCAAATACATTTATTTAAAAACATGCTGTAGGTATATTAATGGTAAGTCAAAATAGCTTATGTACAGGGTAAACGAAGACAAAGAGATTTATTAAGAACCTAAATTTAGACTGGGAGGTATCGGGTTCGATTTTCGAAACACAAAAATATATTTGTGACATTTTTTCGAGTCGAATGACGTTGGTAATTTAATAAATAAATATTAGGATTTGGAAAGATGCATGTATGATGAGCCTATAGTTAAGTTGGCTAAATATGGACCTGATCCATAAAAAAAAAGGATTTGTTTACTGTCGTGATGATACCTACTTAGACATTTTATTTATAAAGTGTTGTTTATCAAAACACGTTATATAAGGAATTTGAAAGTTAATTTGAATGCATTGTTTACTAAGATCTCCTATTGTTGATACAACTCGCAAACAAAGAAATCTTACATTTGCAAATGCAGTTGCACTTTTGAAGCTATCTTCAATTATACAGGTTGTCCCAAAAGTTAACGTCAAACGGGGAATACGTGCTACGTGCAATACGAAGTATACAAAATTATATTATATATCCACTAAAAAAATATTTACATAATATAAAATAAAATAAATATTAATACTAAGGATAATACGCGGACGTGGAATGGTGGCAAGAACGCTGGCTGATGCCAGATTAGATGTACCTTTAAATTATATAAAATAAAAAAATAATTTGAAAGGTACATGAGATTTTATATTTTATAAGGAACATAATATAAGTATTCCTAGTTTGACATTGACTTATAAGACACACAGGTGGGTACCTGTGGAATGGATTAAAGAATATTAGTAAAAATATTTACAATGATCCATATTTTAAGGTAAAAACTCTTTAGTATTATATTTTTTTATTCATTACATTTGTCATATATTACATAGATAACACGTGCACATCTTTCGGTTTCACTAATACCTATTTACTTGTGGAATCGTTAAGAAATTGTCAAAAAATACATCAGCCTCACCAACGCGCCTGGCCAGAGGCGTGAGTAGGCCCAATTCTCCAAAAATATGTTCTAGAAGGCACATCTTTAGCAATGGATATCTTGTGTAATGATAATGGAAAAATATTTAATTTAACACTTCAATAATGTAATCCTTTGCTTTGGTTACTGCCGGGATCCCTTCGGTTCTTGAAGTGATGGTAAAAGACCCCATGGATTGACTTTGGCGCCGTGGTTAATGGGTCGAGCATTGGTCTCGACAACCTTGCTCGGTCTCAAGTCCAGGGCACATCTGTCAGGGCTGGGACGGCTGCGGACTCGGCTGAAAAGGCCAAATGTCACAAATACGAGTCTGTTGCTAATGATTATGTGTTTGTACCTTTTGAACTTGAGACAATGGGTCCGTTGGGGCCAAGTGCTAAGAAGTTCTTTAAATAACTGTATAAGCGGCTGGTTAATGCTGTATGTGACAAGAGGGCTGGCAGTTTTTTCGCGCAGTAAATCAGCATCGCTGTGCGGCGGGGGAATGCTGCGAGTGTTCTTGGCACACTGCCACATGATCAGGTCAAGGGTGAATATTTTTATATATACCTACATTAATTCTGACTTGCCTGGTGGGTTACTGCTGTACCAGGTATTGTATTCTCATAGGTACTGATAACTTAATTTAAAAGGTTATTAATTGATCGTTGTGGTGCAGTTTTGTATGTTTTATTTTGTAAATCTGATATAGCTGAGTTTTCCTTTCTCAGTCAGATTAAACATTAACAGGTAACTGGAATTTGCTAAGGTCTTCTGCTAACAGCTTACTTATTGGACCACTTTGCTGCTTAGTCTTCTACTAGCAGGAGTAGAATCATTCAAAATAATTAAATTAATGACGTTTCATAAATGCCTGTAATAGGTTTACGTGAATAAAGATATTTTGACTTTGACTTTGATATATAGTTTAATTTTTATTTAGTTTATATAATTTCATTAGCTTACTATTTATTTTTAGTCCTTTATATAATTTACCTGTAATAACTCCTTTTGTTGTAAGTAACAAGGCTGTTGTCAGATATTTAATATGCAATATTAATTTAACACTAATTTCAGAATGATATTGAGGCAAAAGATGAATCGAACCAAGGTGAAAGTTATAATAGGCGGAAGCGCTCTTTTAGCAATTTTCTGTTTTGCTACACTTTTGTTCTACTATGCATATTTAACTGGAAGATTTTCTAGTTCAGCTAGCTCAGTAAATTCTGACCTGTATGGGACTCCCATGAAACATGTACCGTACGACCAAATATATAATAACAAGGGCGATATGTTTAATTATTATGAAGAAAATTTCGGTAAGTAAATTGTAACTTTTTTACCTTGATTGCATTCCAGTATTAAAATTAAAAATTATGTCCGAATCACTATTCGCACAAGCACATTTAACAGGTGGGCATATTTATCGGTTCCAAATAATATATTTAATTCTGGAACGCATCCTGTAAGTACTGATTGGAGTAGGTATTCAAATTGCCGACAAAGTTTTTATTAGATATTCGTCAAATATGTGACGCACACGTACCACAAGCGTGTTTGTGATCAGCATTCCTAAACATTACCAGCGCACAGCCTATATATCTGTACAGCTAGATTATTTAAATGGCTAAATATAATTATTAAAATATCTTATTAAGTTTATTTAATAGCAATCTAAAAAGTTAAATGGTTGTTTAATTAATGTACTTAAGGCTTTATTGGGGCATAGGGTTCCTAATTAGGCCTAAATGTTTTTTTTTATTCTATTAAGATGTTTTTATTTTTATTTGTAACAATATTGTAATGTTTTTTTTTAAATACCGATATAAATATTAGGATTTCAAAAAACAAATGCATTTTTCATAAAAATCGACTACTTAATTGTATCCTCAATTAAACAATATATAATATATTAAACCTTAGGTTTTTTTTTACCTTAAAAATAAGACGCCCAATAGAAGGGAAATATCGCGTGAATTTTTAACCGAATTTATTTATTCACCAATTTGCCGTGGTTTCTTTGTGTGGTGGCTTATGTCATATGTCGGGAATAGCCTTAACTGGCATGTTTTAGATTGACGATTATTATTTTATATCGCATTTTCTTTTTTTTTAGAATATATATTAAAAACAAAAGGTTGCAAAATACCTATGATTGGTATGTTAGATTTTTCCAATACAACACTATCAAAGTCTTCATGTGGGAAACGTGCTGTATTCTTAAACAAAATTGGAGACGATACAATTAAAATAACAATTAAAGAAACAAGTTTGAAGAAATATTTGAAGGGTTCCACGTTTTCTCATTGCTGTCTGTCATTTGTACAAACAGCAAGACAAGTAGGATCAAAAAACAAAAAGTTATCGTAAGTATATACATACGTTAGTTAAATTCAAGTAGGTAATTTTAAAACGGCACTGGTAGACCAAGACTTGTCACGACCAAATGAAAATTTTAAGTTAGTTAAAAATTTAAGCAACTGCTTGTTGTAACTATGTGTTTAATTTGTCTCTCCTTCCCCGTAAGGAATATCTGGCGTGAATGTACTGGTTGACGTGTACCTACCAACTTTGGGGGCCTATCTATATACATCGATGCCTCCTGGGGAGGCCCCAGGGCGCCTACGGACTAAAACCCTATAAACCGTCTCTCTCTCACTTTTGGCCCTGTGTGCTTTTACAGCTAAGTCTGAGTCGTGGCTACGGAGTGAAGGCACGGTTATTTTGCATGTCATGAGTCACTAAGGCTGAGTAGCACCAACATGAAGTACCTACTTAAGTATATGTAATTATAACGATTTAAGTTAAAAATTACAGACTTCGTTTTGGTACTACCCAGCCTAAATGTTGGGTTAGTAAAACTTTAATAGAACGTTAAATATATCTTCTGGCACTATCACATATATTTTTTATTACCTTGGGTAAATTTGGATCAACGAGTTTTGTTTAACTCTGTTAAATGTTAAATATGCTATTGATTAATTATCCATAATAAATGATTTGCAGACAATGATAAGGGTGTCGGATGCTGAACAGTCGTTTTCAAATATTAAATTAATTTCAGGTACACGCAATGTAAACTTATTAACGACAACGACGAAATTCTACTGGAAAGTGATTTTATAAAAATCCAGTGTAATGGATATATCAGATCTAATGAAAGCATTGTCGTATATGAAGATGTATACGGGTTTACCAAGAAAATTACTACAAATGCAGAAGATAAAAATGAAAAATATAACGTTTTGTTACTGGGCGTGGACAGCATGTCTTTCTTTAGAGTAATCTCCACGATGCCAAGAGTAACAAAGTTTATGAAGGAGCACTATTGGCTGGCCTACAAAGGATATCATAAGGTACCTATCAACACAATGTTCTGAAATTCTGTTACGAAATGAATACTTAATAATAAAGCCCAAATAAAATACAATACAACTAAAATAAATATAAAAAAATAGTAATTTCAATTAAATACTTTTATAATAAAGACTAATTAATTAACTGGTGCACCAAAGACAATTGGCACCTGGAAAATAAAATGTTCCAATGATGATATTCCAAGGGAATCAAACTTACAAAAACCTTGAGATACGTCATTGGCACAAACATTTAGTTATACGTAATGTCTTCTAGGAAAATTGGCACACTGCATGACAACGAAAGTTTTCGTATCGCTGTTGGGTCTTGTGGTTGGTCTTCGGTTGGGGGCACAATTATATGTCTTATATCGATGTCCGTGAGGAAAGTAGGTCGACCGTCTGAAAGTACGGGCAGAATTTTCCGCCCCGGCTCCCTTAACGATACTATTAAAAGGACTCCACCGAGGTTACAGCTTTTCGGAGCCTGCTGGAGTTAACCGAGATGATGGCAAGAGACTCGATGGTCTGACGTTGGTACCCTGGGAACGAGGCGTCGACATCCTCGCCGGCCGTGGAGGCCATGAGATAAAAAGTTATAAAAATACCTAACACGCGTCTTGTCGTCTCCTCCGGTTACAAGAGGGCTCTTTCGTCGCAAAAAGAATCAGTACCTATCGCAATATTTCCACGAGGAAGTGACTTATATCCATATCCGTAGTCATTACGAATACACTAATCAAATATTTAATAAAGACTTCTAGAAAATAATGTTATTAATCATTGTCTATATAATATTTTCAGGTTGGCGATAATACATTTCCAAATCTAATGGCAGCATTGACTGGAAAAGACATATCTTCAGTTTACGAATCTTGTTCAAAAGGCATGGACTATTGCAACGATATAATGATTTGGAGTGAATTCAAAAAGGCCGGATACGTCACTGCGTACGGAGAAGATTATCTCAGACTACCCGACACGTTCAGCGGACATAATGCCTTTCACAAACAACCAACAGATCATTACATTAAACCTCTCTTCCAAACTGGTGAACGAGAATGTGGAAACGGTTCCACAGTATGCAACGGAAAAGTAACATCTGCACAACAATTACTAGATTACGCTTTCGATTTCGCATTAACATACAGACATGAGGCATTCTTCGGCGCGTTTTGGATCAATTCTCATAGCCACAACACAAAAGGTTCTCCACGCGATTTAGATAAACCTTTAGAGGACTTTCTATTTCGACTCACATATTCTCATATTCAGAGAAACACCTTCATTGTGTTATTAAGCGATCACGGTATTCGATTTGGACCACAGCGGATGTTAATGAAGTCCTATTATGACGAACGCATGCCGGCCTTATTTGTTTGGGTTCCTCCCTTGTTCCGTTCCCATTATCCAAAACACTATCGCAACATTATAATGAATCAAAGAAAACTAGTCACTCCATACAACTTGCATGGAATGTTATCGAATATAGTTCACAATGATTTAAATAATAATGAAATAGAAGAGAGGGGTACATCTATAAGTTTGTTTGCTGAACTTTCGGAAAACATTACATGCAGTGAGGCAAGGATACACCGGAAATGGTGCAGTTGTCATAAAATGCATGAACATGATAAAATGGACGTTGATGGTGTAAAGAGCGTAATTTTCGTATTAAACCACATCCGCAATGTGGCTGATAAAGTGACAACGAAGTCATGCTGGGGTTGTTCAAGGTTTTCTTTAAAGGAAATAATCAGAACTCATTATTATTACGATGAGCAGAAAAGGAACCTGTACCACGTGGTCGCGTTTACACTGAATCCGGGAAATATTTCTTACGAAGCTACAGTCCTGCAGAGAGAGAACTCGACATTAGTCGGTCCTGTTAGTGTCATATCAGCTTACAGGGGACTGGGAGTGTGTGCGGTACATCACAAAGACCGCTTGTATTGTGTTTGCCAAAAAGTTGAAAATTGCCAACAATAATAAACAACTGATCGTTGCGTGATTCTTCCTTGATCGTGTTTGCATCATGTTGTATAGTTTTACAGATGAATCTATCGGATTTTATCGGAAAAGTTCGTATTTATCGTGCTCTCTCACATAGCTACAATATCATTTGACACTAAATAATATTTTTTTATATAAATGGATATGCAAATGTCACTCATTTAATACAATATTTTCATCGGGAAACTCGGGTGTCAATCGGAATACGACAGCACCCGATGTGTCAATCAATTATTGTATTAAATAAGTGATTTTTTAATATCCATTATATGGAGCTTTATTATTTAGTGTCAAATGTCAAAGTCAAAATATCTTTATTCACGTAAACCTATTACAGGCATTTATGAAACGTCATTAATTTAATTATTTTGAATGATTCTACTCCTGCTAGTAGAAGACTAAGCAGCAAAGTGGTCCAATAAGTAAGCTGTTAGCAGAAGACCAGCAGCTTAGCAAATTCCAGTGACCTGTTAATGTTTAATCTGACTGAGAAAGGAATCTGCAAGGAAAATGAAAATGTGAAAATAAGAAATGTTAATGTATAATATAGAGATATTAAAACCACCCTAAGAGAGACCACGATAAATAAGTACGAGTTTTTCCGATAAAATACGATGGAAAACCATTATGCACTACATCTACAATTTTTTTTTTTAAATAGGTATATGCTTATTTATCTACTGACCGTACACTACTACAAACTCAAAACACTGAACACCTGTATATTGTAGTATTTATTAACTTGTAGGATTATCATATATTTCCAAATAATGTGATAACACTAGTACCTAGTAGGTAGTATCATAGAGGCAAGAGATGCCCACTTATTTCCTGTGATAATTATGATTGTGACGTTCTGCTTACAATGTAAATAAAATGCCTTGCCTTGTCTATTTACTAGGAATAAATTTAGTTTAAAAATGCGTTACTTCGGGTAAAAAGTAACCATGTATTTACAATGGTATTACTGCCATCAAAGACAATATTTTTATTTTTCAAAATGTGTCGTTATTTTATTTTTTACCCTGAGTACGGCTCTTTTAGGAGAACGCATCGTGGCGCGTGGGTTTACGTAATTTACGTCATTGATAGTTCAGTAAAATAAGAAAAGGTGCGGTGGTGGCTCGGTAGTAAGAACGCACCTTAAATCCTACAAAGGTCGGTTCAAATCCCCCCAGCATGTACCAATGAGAAATACACTTTTCTTACGTACATTTGGCATAGATTTACAACACCACCGTTCCCGTGCCCGGAGAGCACGTTAAGCCGTCAGTCCCAGTTTTGTTATAGGGGCTGTAATGAAAATAATAATGAATAGTTCAGTAAGAACTAAGACGCAATAATCATATCGTCGGTTTAGATCGAATCTTCTTATCTCCAGACGACAATAAACATATTTTTTTCATTTCAAAAAACATGCGATTTTATATTATACTATAATCTGGCCAAGAATTTAATAAGCCTATTACTCGTAAATTCGAAAAATTGACGTGCATTCTATTACATTGCACAAAGTACTGAGTTGAGGGGAGTTGCGGCGTTTAAGCATTTCACAATGGCGGACTGGAGTTAAGTGTTCTACAAATTGTCATGTTATGCCTAGTGGCGTTTTTTTAAATGATTTGAGACTGACGACAGATGCGTTTAGAAATTTCATATGAATACCAAAAAGTTAAGAAGTTTCGATTTTAGATGACAATATGTAGTTTATTTTTATTAAACTTCCGACGGCCACCGTACGTTCATTTTAGATTAGGAATAAAGTATGTCGCGCTTAATGTCCTGATAATACCCAAAGACATCGTCAGGAGAAGCTAAAAATTATGTAAACAATCATGGATCTAAAACATCTAGATCAAATGGAATACTTTTTTGTAATACATTTTAATTTTCGTATAATAGCTAAATATCATACTACTAATTATTATTATTGTGAAAGTAATCGTATCTCGCATCGCATATAAATCGGCATCGCAAATGACACATGCAGTGCAGCAGACAAAAATTTCCTAAAATGTCACACAGTATTATAAACACTAAAATCAAGCACTAAAGTAAATGATAAGTTAAATGTAATCTAATCCAAATGTTTAAAATCCATAAGTCGGACGCGTTACTGTACTACAAAACATTGAACGACAACGCTCTACTTGCTTTATATCGCTAAAATATAATCCGACTAATTAAAATTCCTCGTTAGTTTTATATTACCTGTATAATAATTTCCTAATCTAATATTTAAAAATAATCCTCCATGGTCTAGCGGTTAAGTCCGTGGATTTAGACTAGGAGGTACCGGGTTCGATCTGATTCGGGTCCTGGTCGGGACACAAAAATATTTATTAATATATTAATTAAATTGAGTGCTAGGTATTGTTATTATTATTATTATTTTTGCGGTTTGTTTTTGACTTTTTAATTGATGTGTATACCTACTAACATAGTTCTAAGTTGGAATGTTACTAATAATTATGGAATTAATTCTGAAATAAATAATTTATTATTATTATTATTATTATTATTATAAACATACATTTAATCAATACTTAATTTATTTGTGTTATTTCTCGCTGGAGACATCGACGAGCTTGTCACTTGTCATGATTGGTCTATAGTAAATGGCTAAATGTAAATCCGCTTATTTATAAGCGTGGTTTATTACCACCCCGAAAGGAAACGGTCGTGATGATACTTTACTTTTATTAATTTAAGTTATTTGGATAATAATAATTATGTCATAATTGTCACTACGTAATAATCAGCAAGTTGGTAATTAATTTATAGCTTCTCGTGGCGGGTCAACATATTAGAGACTTAAAAGTATAGGTAGAATACTATGCACTGTTGATTATTAAAATAAAATTATAGTTTAATTTAAATTATGTTTTATTTAGTTTATAATTAAAAGTTATTGCAAAAACAACATACCTATTGTTTTATTGTTGCAAACTCGTCCTTAATGCTAAAATCTAAAAAGTTTGCTTCATAATTTGCAAGCTGAAATGGCAATGGGCTGGACACATGTCGCAGAACCGATGAACGATGAGTAGACGGGTTCTGAAGTGAAGATCACGTACTGGAAGACGCAGAGTGGGATGACCCCACGCCAGATGGACGAATGACCAAACATTAATTAAAATAGGTATTTTTAATATAAATTCTTTAATTATACATTAGCTATTTAAAAGGTAACTTTCGAGGGTCTTCAACTATGAAAAAGTCGCCTATAGCGTTATCAAATTTTCAATGTACACTGAGAGGCGGTATTTTTAACTTTATTGACAAAAGTAGATAGTTAACAAAATCCAGGTATGGGCAAATTTATGACAAATTTACGTAAGAAAAGTGTATATCTTATTGGTGCATGCCGGGTGGGTTTGAACTGCAGGTCAGTTCAAACCCACCCGGATTCTTACAACTGAGCCACCACAGCGCCTTATAATAAATATATTTCAGACAGGTCACACAGCGCCATCTAATTTCCGTGGTAAGCTACAAGGCTTGTGTTACGGAAACTAGATGGTTGATAAACTACATATTATACTTTTTTTTTTGTAAATATATACATATTATACATATAAACACCCAGACCGAGACAAATTATACAATGTACAACTTGCCCCCGGTGGGAATCGAACCCACAACCTCCCGAGTTTACGGCAACGTTTGTTACCACTAGACCACGGAGGCGGTCAACAATAGGTATACAACTTATACAGAGTGATTTTTTTTAATGTGCCTTCAAGGCCAAATCCTAAACAACAAGGGATATCGAAAAATGGTAAAAGGAGTCAAGGGGCCGATTTTCATAAAAACTATAACTTTTTTGATATTCCTTGTAGTTTAGGATTTGGCCTTGAAGGCACACTTGAAAAATTCAACCTGTAGAGTGAAGAGTCATACCTATACTCGTAGAGTGGGGAACCTATATAACCTTGACTTACATTACGGAAAATAAAACTATTACTTATATAGTTTTAAATAATTTTATTCACTGAATATATTAAATGCATATATTTGACTAGGCAATATTTATATTCAATAAATATTGTAAATGCTGTATAGTTATTATATTAACGCCGATTACATTTTAAGAAGAATTGATTGAAACCACTAGTCGGTTTTCTACTTATCGACATCTACTTATAAATTACAATTAGCCACCAAGATCTAAAACTAAATGGAAAAATGCATTTTGCACTATAAAAAATAATATTTTTTAAATTGTCATTTATACAGACAATAAAATACCTAGCATTAATCATAAAAATAAAAAACATTTACAAATAAAACACTAGTAATATCTAAACATACAGTATACATTAATTTAGTAAGTATATAGGCCTATTGCCTTAATTATAATATGATATATTTTTCTACAATACAAAGCGGACTGATGGTCGTAATTTGCCCAGTCTGATATCTACACGTTTCGGGATCAGGCTTGAATTGCCGTCATGCCCAGTCAAGCCGTGGGGGCTGATGTCAGTCATGAGTGTCTGATTTCAGTTGCTAACATTCATGGACCTCGCGCCCCACTTACCATCAGTTGGGCGCAAGGTCACATGTCAATGTTAAAAAAAAGTTGGAAAAAATACAAAATAAACTTACTACAATATTTTTTTATTATAAACTTAATTACCATCAGATAATGTAGAGAATAGAGATTTCCAAAAAAAACCATGTTAGTTTTTAATACATACATACATAGGTAATAAATAAAATAATATTGCAAAATATACAAACTTATTAAGTAACTAACTTGGCAATATTATAGTTACAAATTAATTTTGAATCTTTTTGGGATTCGAATTTTCATTTCATCCTATGAAATAAATATAATTAAACTTAAAACTAAAGTAACTAAAATTGTTACACCCTGTTTAAATTTTCTGTATAAATAATACATTCGAAATAGATTAAAATCCAGTGTTAAAATAAAAAATTAAAAAACTTTCAGATATACGAATACTACTCGCAAAAATAGTTTAAATAGCCATAAGGCTCTTTTATAGGATGAATATATCGTCAGAAATAATATTTTTATTAACTACGCAATACCTGTAGTATCTTAACTAATATTAATATTAAATATAAATAAAATGGTAACATAATATTACCACGACCATTGTCTATAAGGTTTAAAACTTTGGTTGTTTTTTTTTTCACACAACGACATACCAACATTTAATGCCATTCGATTTTTTTTTTGTGGTATACTTAATCGTATTTGGATATGTTTTATTTTTCGAGATAAATACCGCATGTAATTGTTTAAAGAGCAAATATTTTTTTTAGGTGAAGCCTAAAATGGTGTCATTGGTAGAACCCCTTTTTGAAATAAACAAAGGTAACTTACAAGGCCGCGTCTGAAAATATACGATGTCTATCGTGATAATAACCTAAAGGCTGGGGTGAAACACAAGTGAAAGTGTATTTTAGTAGGTATTATTAATTGATCTCGCTCACACCCAAGGGACTTCCTACGAAATAGACAGAGAAAGAATTATCGTCGATTGTCGACCTCTCACTACCTACTTAATTAGGTATGAGTGGCGATATTCTATACTTATATTTGATGATGATGATTTAAAAAAATAATTTGCTCTTTAATAAAATCCACGCGGTGTAGCAAATTATACAAAAATATATGTATTAAATAAAATCCATACTGTAGTAATAAAATTCATAATACTAATAAGAGTGGTAGGTACAACAAAATACTTATTTGGGCTATAAGATTTGAGGTTATAAAATATAATATTTATTGGAAACGTAAAGCTGGCAACTGACGTAAAGGTTGTTTGTTACGCTCTCGATCAATTTTTTAAATCTATCAGCCGATTTTTCGAAGCTCTACTTAATTAATTCCTAGCTAAGAAATCATTATATTTAAGTTTTTCTTAAGTCAAATCGGTCAATACGAAAAAAAATCACAGCACTTAAATTTTTCTTAGTTATTATTTTAAATTTTATGAAGTTCCGTTTTCGGTGACATAAAAGGAAATATTTATGTTCAGTAAAAAATACACGTTCTAATAGAATGTGGATTATTTTATGGTACATTTGTAAGAAACCTATTTTTTTACCTATGTTTTTGAAAAATATAATGCACATTTAATTACTTTATAATTTGCGTTTTCGGCTAAAACGAAGTGGGCCTTACCCACTTCGAAGGCACAGTGCTTTTTCGATTTTATCACTGGAAAAAGCAGAAGTTTTTAAACGACTGGGGTAAAATTGTGAATTTACTAAAAATAAATGAGTTAGTTGGTTTTCGCTCTAATCCGGCGATATATATCTCGACGAATATCACATTTAAAAATTGAAACATGTAGTGATAAATGTTTATGGCGTGAAACGAAACGGGGAACAGGTTCGTTCCAAAACTTATATTTGACATTCATTGTTATAATTCGACCATTTAGTTGTGTATTTTGTATGTTTCATAAATTTAACATTTCACATATTTTTACTTAAGTAATAATTAAGTACCAAAAATACGTTCGAGAAACTGGCTGTAAGTGTACTTTTGAGAAATGGTAAATCAGCTTTCTAGGAAATAAAATTACTGTAATTTTAGACATTTTTATTTTTATATTTCTAATTTTAGACCGAGAAAAATATTTTTCTCTATTTTACTGAAAAGTTTTTACTATGATTAATATATATCTGTATGTATGTTATATATGTCATATGACCGAAATTTTATTTCTTGGCAATCTGATTACGTATTTTTTTCAAACTTAGATTTGTAAATTTTTGAAAATATTGGAGTGTGCGAATGAGAGAGATGCTAAGTTTAACAAACCTCTTAAGGAGCAAACCATTAACCTAAATAATATTGCGCAATAATAATTATTGCGTAATCCTATTTAACACAGGATTACATCCTAATCACTGAACAGAAATATGTGCTATTGTAGATATTTGGGCAGCCTTACATTTAATGAGCAAAAATTTGGTTACATTAACAGCCAAACACAATATTTTATCTATCTTATGGATTTCTAACAAAAAAAAAACTGTCTATCGTTGGTTTAGCAAAATGAATAAGAGCTAAAGGTTGGTAAATAATACAGGACAGTTGCCAGCTTAAAAAAATTAACTTATGCTAAAAGAGTACCCTTACTTGGCGACTGAGATTTTCTTGGATATAATATGAACAGAGATAGCTGCAGCAAAGACAATAATGCTCCGATGAAATTAGGTAACTGAAATAATACAAAAAAATATCAATATACATAATAAATAAAAGTAAAGTATCCTTACGGAGTAGTCACAGTAACCACACTTTTTTTAAATGAAGTGATTCACATTTAGCCAACTTTACTATAGGCCCATCATGACTACTGGCAAGCTCATCGATGTATCTAGCGCACTAATCTCGAGAAATATAACAAATTAATTAAATAATTTATTGTGTTCCGACCAGGAATCGAACTCAGTTCCTCCGAGTCCAAATCCACGGACTTATTCGCTAGACCATGGAGGCAGTAAGGTTTATGTTTTATATTATTAAATTTTAAAAACAATAAAACTATTTTTCATCACAAAAAAACCCATATTCCCATTATCATCTACGAGTAATTGGGGACAAATTGAATAAAAGGCTAATTCTATGCATAATATGAATAAATAAAAAATCGTAACTACCAACCAACCAAAAAGACATCATTAATTTTTGGATAAATTATTGTCACAAGATTATAACTTAAGTGGAAGAAAACTTTTATTTTATATAGGTTAGGTGTATCATCTAGTACCAATAATAATAATAATAATACCTTAATTTATATTTGTAACTTACCTGAATATAAGCATCTGTAATAAGTACTCCATAGGCAAACCACAGCATAGACACAAAGAAAGACATGAGAATCATTGGGAACGGCAGACATTCTGTGCTCTTCACTCGAATCACATAAAAGAGCTTACTCATTGGCGAAGCAATAGTTATTAGAGTTATAGAGCAGCAGAGGATACCTAAAAATAGTTTAAACTAAGAAATTGATTGTTTAAAGGGCATAATTAATCTTGTATGAGGTCTAATCACGACCATATCCCTTCCAGAGTAAGGACTGCATGTTTTTTTTTTAAATTAGTGGATTCACATTTAGCCAACTTTGCGAGGCCCATCATGACAAGTGGCAAGATTGTCGATGTCTCTAGCGTACCAAACTCGAGACATATAGTAAAAATAAAATTAGTCTTATTAATAAATGTATCAATCATTGTACACAGCACAAGTGGTACAAAAATAGCCCAGTATGGATGATGTAATTTTCTAGAAATTTTTTCAGCGGTAAACGTCTGTAATAATGATGATGGTATTCTAGGGGCAGTAATGATGATGATAAATATATCATCGTTGCGAATCTGAAATCTACTAGGTGCCAAAACAACTTAACTTTAGAGAAATTTAATAAAATATTTCTATGGAAAAAAATATCAGGGGACCATCTATAACTTCCTATTCTCGAACCTCATATATTGCTTACCATAGTATATGTGGCACATATACTTACTTACTGTATATATAAGTTTTGAAGTCATACACTTATATATTATTTTCTTTCCATTTGTATTGCAATTCAAGTCAAGACATTGAACAAAATGTATGTAATACTATCGTTCTTGGACAGTATGCTTTCATTGACGCAACCATATTGTTAAATTGACTTTTTTTTATACTAGCACGGCATATGACCTTGAACTGGAATCAATCATGACTGACATCAGTATCTAACACTGTGCTGGCTTGACTGGGCAATACCGCAATTCAAGCCTGATCCTGAAATGTGTGGATACACTTTACACGAGTTTATTGGCACGAACAGTGGATACATAACATGGATAAATTACTACCATCAGTCCCCCTACCACCTATTAGTCATGGTTATTGGAAATTAAATAATCAATTCATGTGGGGCTGTTCTCTTCAGTCTTCTGAATCTAAATGTTCTATCCATAAGTTTGCTTGCAAATAAATTACTCACCAACTCTATTGACAAGAGTATCATGATCAGTTTCCAGGTAACAGTATCCAAATGTAATGAAAATGAAAAACATCATCACAAACATCTGTTTTAACACAGTCCACTTCTTCATAGTATACTTGTAAAACACCAATGAGTAGGTTAACATGAGAATAGCTCCAATTACATTTACAGTAATTATTTTATTATCTCCCTGTACCAAGCCATAGAGAAGCCAAAATCCACATCTGTAAAAAATTGCAAATTTTTGATTTATTTATTTATTTACAAACATGTAACAAGGCGCGGTGGTGGCTCGGTTGTAAGAACGCGTTCCTTACATCCTACAAAGGTCGGTTCAAATCCACCCGGCATGTACCAATGAGAAATACACTTTTCTAATGTACATTTGTCATAGATTTACAACACCACCGTTCCCGTGCCTCGGAGAGCATGTTAAGCCGTCGGTCCCGGTTCCACTAATACCAACTTGTGGAATCGTTAATAAATTGACATCATATCCTCGCCAAGCCGTCTGGCCATCGTAGCGAGTGTAGGCTAAATTCTCCAGATATATGTTCTGGAAGGCCCATCTCCAGCAGTGGAGGTCTAGGACGCTGTGTTCTAGGGGCTGTAATGAATGAATGAATGAAAACCTAACATAACAGCCTAAGCCAATTCGTTAGTAAGTGTTCTTCACATATGGTTAATATGATATAATATAATAAAATTATGTTAAACTATCACATAGACTGTCTTGCTGAAAAATATTTGAGATATTTCTCTCATATGCTCGAGACATCAACTAGCATGTGACGTGTTGAGATGGGTCTGTAGTAAAATCCTTTAAATGTAAACTCTCTCCTTAAAAGTGTGGCTTCTGATCACCCAAATGAATAAGGTCGTGAAAATACTTTTTCTTTATAAATAAAGTATCATCACTACCTTAAGAGAGTTGTTAAGGTTTGCATCCCTCACAATGACACAGGAAAAATAAGAAAGTGTACTTTTAGGAAATGAAGTTAATTAGCTTTTAGACATTTTTTACTTTACCTAACTTTACTTTTTATATACCTAATTTTAGACAGAAAAAATAGCATAACCATTTAATTATATAATATTTTTTCTTTATTTTACTAAACAAATCTATGATATACCTCTAAAATGTCCATAATTCTGTATTGATGTGCGGGTGAGAGAAATGTAACTACCTTCTTAATTAGTGTGGAGTTATCAGTATCTGTAGTATGGAATATGAGTTCTGAAAAATGCAACTGCTGTAGTTACATTGTTTTTTTTTTTATAATGGGCTCACATTTATCCCATCATAACAAGTAACAGGCAATCAAACTCACAATGTAGAAATAAAATATATTAATTAACTTACGATAATGTTGCACTAATAAAGGGAAGTGCTGAAGACTCCGCTGTTGTGCCACTGCTGACATACTTCTTACAGACTAACCTGAAACAATTTACTTGACTTTATAGTAAGCACTTACAAAATTGGAGGATTTATATGGACAAAAGTCCTTTTGTATACCAGCTAATAGTTGGTTGCAAGCCTGAGACACTCTTCTCTCTCCCCCACACATAATAAAAATATTGAATGGATACTAAAATAATTGCCTTTTATGAACATCAAGTCCAGCAATTATTGTGATCTCAATGAAGATTTTATAAGGAATGTTTACTAGATGCATGGCAGAGAAGGAGATGGCTTAGCATGTGCTAATAGAGTATTGCAGTATCACTGTGCTTTCACTGAAGTACCTGGTGGTGATTGGATGGCTCCACTGATCAACAAAGGTCAAGCACAATGGTCTCCCTGAGACAAATTGCGGAAAGCTACAGTCATCACAATCAAATAGCAGTTATATGCAGTGAAAGTTGGTGCAAGAGGTATTCCAGCAAAATCATTGCAGCACTTACTAAAAGAATTGGGCCTAAGCAGATGTATGAATTTACTAAACTTATGAAACTAACTTACAAAACTGCATTAGCGGAATCATACATTACCTAGAGTAGGGGGAGAATAAGATAGTGCATTTTTATAAAACTAGCCTATAGTCGGTTTACAAGGCCGAGACACCATTCTTCTCTCTTCTCCACCCGGCACACGCACGGTAATGTTAAGAAATTTGTATTCTTAGGAAATATGGTTTAGATTCAGCTGCTGTTATAGTAATATAAAATACTCACACGCCGGATAAAAATTGGAGTATAGTTGTTGCCACAGCCAAGCTGCTAATGACATCTTCAGCGTCCACTGAAAACATTATGGTGTACCAGCTATCCATATGGATATGTTCTTAGGAGCGCTTGTTGCCAAAAAAATATACCACGAATAACTTAAGTAATTAGAACCTTTATTTTTAAGAATGCAAAACTTTAAAAAACTCTTTCCGTCTGTATGAAATAGAAGAAGTTATATCTTTTATCAAAGGAACCTAACAACAAACAGCTGTCAAACGACTGACTGAGGAGTTACTGAGGAAGAGATGAATGACTGATATTTGACAGTTAAATTTCAGGTCGTGTATTAACTATATAGGTGAGGGAAAAAAGATTACGCCGACATGGCTGTATAGCCCTTAAGCTCTTTGCTTTCTTAGGTAAATAAATTAAATGTAACATATTACGCCGACATGGCTGTTATAGACTTGAAGAGTTGCTTTCTTAAGGAAATAAAAAACATTAACTGACATTTAGTCTGTGACAATATGCTGACAACTGACAAATAACATATTATTTTTATTTTGTGCATTGTTGTGTTTTTCATTAATATTGTATGATAATAAAAATATAATAAATTCTAACTAAACTAAGTAAAATGTAAAATATAATATTAGGAGTTTGGCAAATTATATTAATAGTAACAATGAAAGCGTTTAAGTTGATTGCACACCAGGCTAGTTTCAGCAGTAAGTATAAATGAATTTTCTAAACTACCTTCCTGTTTTATTTCAATAAATATTGTTTCATCAATAATAATAGTGCATAAACATATTAATTTATAAAATATGATGTATATTTAACACCTATTTTGCATGTATACATAGTTTGGTTTTAACAAATCATAAATATTGCAGCTGAAGAATTGATCATAAATTTAAAAGATTATCCTGGATTAAAAGAGAAAGATATTGTTGAGATATATCACCCAGGAGAAAATGACTCTCCAAGGCTTTTACTGCA
This sequence comes from Tinea semifulvella, assembly GCA_910589645.1. Classification (NCBI taxonomy): domain Eukaryota; kingdom Metazoa; phylum Arthropoda; class Insecta; order Lepidoptera; family Tineidae; genus Tinea; species Tinea semifulvella. The sequence continues at coordinate 7,709,854 of OU342585.1, forward strand.
AGTTTCGAAGAGTGATGGTTCTGGGCGGGCTAGAGGTAAGCTACAACTATTATAATTCAAATAGTTTTATAATTTTACGGCTCTTTACGCGATTTACCATAGATATATATTTCTCCTGACGTTGCAATCATCCTTCATTGTGCAATCCGGTAATAAACCAGCATTAATGCTGTAATAAATAGCCCCACATAGCTATAGATATTGTGAGTGTTCTGAGTTGGCAAAAGCCACACAGCCAATTGTGTAAAGACCCATTAAATTATTAAAACTATTATGAGTGTGTGTGATAGTTTAAAAAGTTTTATTATAATTTAACATTAATGTTATTGCAACATATTAAAGGTGTAATACATTACAGTATGTATTATGCCCGTCAATTGCTGGGTTATGTGGCCAACAGCTCCCATTTTATTTACTTCATAAGTACTGTCATAAGTCCAGGCATTAGGCTAAAGACACTCACTGACAGCCAAAAGTTGGGGACTAATATAATTATAGGAAGTAATTGAATATATACTTACATCATATACCTTTATATAATATCAATCTCTCCCAAGGACATTCCAATATAATATACTAAATAATAATACATACATATTATCATATATACTACTTATTAATAAGATTAGTCATATCAGCCTGTCAGGATTTGAAATGTTATGAAATATGAAACATGCCATTAAATTATATTTCAGATACAATTAGCGTGGAACAGAGTATAGCCAGTTCATTCCAACTGCGTACATTTGCTGATGTTTTGGTGAATATTGTGAATGTGGCCGATGTTGCCCTGGATTCTGTGGAGATCACCTTCAGGGACCAGTACATGGGCAGATCCGAGATGTGGCGCTTGAAGAATCATCTCGTAAATATATATATAATTATATTTGATTATCAAATGACCTTCTTAGGATTTCTCTAGGACCGTTTTGCGTGACCTGAGCCCCATTAGTGGAGCCAACTTATCTCCTCCAGTAAGGCCAGGAGACCCGTAACATTCTTGCAGGCCTCTGAAGGAACCTCCGTCTTTGAGATAATAATAAGATTTAGAATGTAATTCAGTTGTTTCCTAAATTATAAAACTATGATCACTTTAATTTGATAACAAATATTAGAGTTTTAATTTTATAAATTTATGTTCTAATAAATTGATATTTTGCTTTATGTTATTCTATCTTTTTTATTCTATATGTAAAATAATCGTATGCAAAGATATTTAATTTGTATTAGTAGTCATTTGTTGTTGATGTTTTAGCAACTTTATTATAACTTTAGTATGATTTTTCTAAGTATGTACCTAAAATATTTGTTAAATATTATTTCTACACTTATTAAGTAATGCTTTTGAATGAATTGGGTTCTGCGTAGATCTGCCATCAATATGTTACAAGCTTCCATGGAACAGAATTATAACTGTATTTGGTTGGGTAGGGAAAGAAGCAGAATGAATGTTAAGCGCTGGTTGCAAGCTTGAGACATCATTCTTCTCATCTCTCTTTTCCACACAGGGTGTAACCATGAAATGCAAAAAAAAATATCTCTTACTCATATAACTATTTTTTATTAAATCTTTTTTCAACTATAGTATATAATAAGACATACAGCAAGTTGCAGAAAGGTTGATTAAAATAATCTACGAGTATGATCAATATTTTGATATGCGCCACCTGTTAAACATGTCAAAAGATACTTTCTGCAACAAGTAACATATCGCTAATAAAAATAAAATTATTGTTTTAAATTATCAGAAAATTATTAGAAAAACTAATGTATAATAAAATTTTCCAGGTGAACAGTTGTGTGTATTTGAATAAGAAAATAGAGTACTGCCAAAGCTTGTTAAGATGTCATGTTTACGAGATGTGGTCTCAAGGTGACCGGGTAGCTTGTGGGGTCATCACTGAAGACACCAAGATAGTGTTCAGGTCCTCCACCTCCATGGTGTATTTGTTCCTGCAAATGTCATCAGAAATGTGGGATGTTGACATACATGGTGATCTGTACTTTGAAAAGGCGGTTCTTGGATTTTGTGCTGATCTTTTTGCTAAGTGGAGGGTATGTATTTTTTACTTATTATCATCATTAGGCTGAATATAGGTGTCGCCGTTGCCACTCTCATCCATCCTGTTTATTATAGCAACATTTAATCAAATAAATTCACTTTGATAAATGCAGTAACTAAAGTTTTATTAGTTTTAAGAAAATCGTACATTAAGAATTTTTTTTAAATTGTCTTTGCGTTTTAACATTTTATTACGTAATAAATATTAGTACGTAAAAAAAAAAGGATTGAGTGTATTTTTGAGAACTGTAGTCTATGACTTACTAGGAAAATAAAATTACGGCTTTTTTGAGATATAGTCATATCACTGATATGTTGTAGTAAAATAGAGAAAAAACTGTTTTTACTATTTTGCTGTGTCTAAAATTAGGTATATGAAAATTTGTATATGTAATTATATTTCGTAGTAATTTAATATTGAATCTAGATCTTGTTTTCAAATTCACTGATATTGAATAATTATTGTGTTTTAGAAAAATATCTAATTAATCTATTATTTTATTTGTATTTTTTTTTTAGAAAAATGGAAGTAACCATGAGGTCACAATAGTTTTATTTTCGAGAACATTCTATAAAGCAAAAACATTGGAAGAATTTCCACAACACATGAGGGAATGTTTACAACATGATTACAGAGGAAGGTTCTATGAAGACTTTTACAGGTAAACATATAAATAAGATAACATATTTAGCCAAAACACTCTTGTGCAATGTGATATTTTTATCGATTTATTTATTACAAAAGCCACAGCTCATTACAGAAATAAATACATAGGTATACCTTATAAGTAACACATTGGCCATACATGGCTTTACTTGATATAAATAGTTGTTGGAAATGAAACTAAACTAAAACTAGAAGTCTAACTAAACTAAGCAAATCGCAAAGAATACAAACAAAACATAAGCCAATATTCTTTCATTTCTTAAAATAAAATGTCAAGGATATATGTGATATTATGTGTAGTATATTAGAATTAGTTAAGTAACTTATTAACTGTATCATTAAATTTTTTTTTTTTTTCATACTGCATCATTCATCACCTTACTCGATCCCCAAGGTTAGCTGGTAAAGAATGCCTACTGGCATTATAGCTCGCCTCTGTACTATTTTTAAGTGCATTAAAGAATTTAAATAAATATATAAATATATTTCTACTTTCAATGAATAAGCTGCCTCCATGGTTTATTGGTTAAGTCTGTGGTTTTAGACCCAAGGGACCGCGATTCCCGGTCGGGTCACAATAAAAAATATATTTAATTTATTTGTGATATTCTCGAGTTTGGTAGGCTAGCTAGAGACATCAACAAGCTTGCCACTTGTCATGATTTGCATATAGTTAAGTTGGCTAAATATGAATCGGTTTCTTTATATGTGTGGTTACTGACCACTTCGGAAGGGAAACGGTCGTGATGATACGTTTTTATCTTAAAACGCTTTTTAAAATTTAATTATATTCAATAGAGTTGCGGTACAAAACGAGAGATATGAAGACTGGGCTAATGTCTTACAACAGTTAAGAAGATTATTTTCCGATTATCAAAAAATCGTTTTACAATATCATGAAAGGCCTGGCATGGAAATACCTACTGCTAGCAACTCTACTGCTGCTCAAGGGAACTTTCTCGAAGTCCTAAATATGAGTTTAAATGGTAAGGAAATGCATAATATTAGATTTTAATGATATACATAAAATAAAAATAAATAAATATTTCCAGACAGGTCAAACAGCGCCATCTAATTTCCGTGGTAAGCTACGAGGCTTGTGTTACGGAAACTAGATGGTTGATAAACTACATATTATACTTTTTTTTTGTAAATATATACACAATATACACATATGATGTGTATAATTTATTTATACGCACCTTTGGGTTAATTAAACATAAGTTTAAAATAAACTTAAGAGGCGAGGTAAGCAAAAAACAGATATATTAATTAATTATTTCACCACACAAAAAATATTTTCAAAATTAAATGGTATTGATATTGATAAATACTTAAGGTCTAAAATATCTCATAAAAATAGTGAAAAAAAAATATTTTTTCCGACACCTCCAACAAATATCGTTAATGTATACAAAAACTTAACAAATTATATACTTAAACCTTTTTCGAGAACCACTTTATCTATTGGTGAAAACAGCATGATAATCGGTGCAGTAGATTTATTGCGAACAGACAGACGCGACGGAGGACTTTGTTTTATAATATGTAGTAAAGATATGTTGTTTGTAATAATAATAAATTAAATTTAATAGATAATTACAATCCATTTTTGTTAGTATACCTATCACTATGTTAGTAACAATGGCTTACATTAAAGTTAGTAAACTAAATTTTTATGTTAGTGCCTCATTTATACTTATTTGTACACTTGTCAATTTGTCGGTTATAGTGAATCTTAATAAAGTGACACTGTATTGGACAGTCCACTTTATCCGATATGACCTTAAGCATATTGTTGGTACTGCCTCTAATTCTATTGACTTTATACAAGTTGAAGTATGAATAAGAAGTTGAATAATAATTTTCTTTTTTTTTAGTATTCGAGAAGCATTATCTAGATCGTTCTTTTGACCGAACGGGTCAGCTCAGCGTCGTCATAACACCAGGAGTTGGGGTTTTCGAAGTCGATAGGGAATTGACTAATGTTACTAAACAAAGAATCATAGACAATGGTGTTGGGAGCGATTTAGTTTGTGTTGGAGAACAACCACTACATGCAGTGCCATTGCTAAAGTTTCATAACAAAGACAATACACATAACTCTATAGACGACTATTCTATGCCACATTGGATCAATCTCTCTTTCTATTCGACTAATAAGAAAGTGGCTTACTCGAACTTTATTCCACGAATTAAATTGCCTCCGAGAAAATGCCAGGAGCCATTGAAAAAGGTGAGATATTATTATATTTTGTTTTAATTAAATCCATGAAAAAATATTAATTTCAACTGTCGAATAATTTCATAAAAGACAGATAGAATAACGCAAACAAGTTATACTAATTCTGTTAATCTTTATATTATCGATGTACTTTTTTTATATAGTGTTAAAGATCTTACATTAATTAATTTACACAGAACATAAGAAATCCATCCTTTTGGAATCCAAGCTATCCGCAGTCTTATTATGTATCTTGCAAGGCGATAGGCGTGAATTGCACAATAGTTCGCTGTCAAACGTCATTTTAGTAATACGAAACAGCAATGCGACAGGCGTGAATTGCACAATAGTCGGCTGTCAAACGTCATTTTAGTAATACGAAACAGCAATGTCCGTAAAATTAAATTTATATATTTTTATACATTCGATACAAACGTGAAGTTGGCATAAATGCCTCATCGGCGATTGCCATTTATTTTTAAAAAAGAAGAAGAAGAAGAAACAGCAATGCGACAGGCGTGAATTGTACAATAGTCGGCTGTCAAACGTCATTTTAGTAATACGAAACAGCAATGCGACAGGCGTGAATTGTACAATAGTCGCTGTGAAAATAATGTTTGACAGCGACTATTGTGTAATTGACGCACGCATTGCTGTTGCAAGACACATAAAAAGACTGCGGATAGATTTTTTATTTCAGATACTTTAAGTGGGCATTTTATAAATACTGAAATAACATTTTTATTATGTAGATGTATGATGATGACAAAAAAAATAAGCTACTTAAGGAAGATGAAATAAACTCTTTGTTTGACTACGACACATATGATTCTCAAGTATTTCAATTACCGCCTGCACATGGAACTTGGTAAGACTCTGCCCTTAAAAGCTCTATTTATAAAACTCAATTTTTATGACATTTAATAGATTAAGAAATTATAATAAATAAATATTTCACACAGCGCCATCTAGTTTCCGTGGTAAGCTACGAGGCTTGTGTTACGGAAACTAGATGGTTGATAAACTACATATTATACTTTTTTTTTTGTAAATATATACATATTATACATATAAACACCCAGACCGAGACAAATTATACAATGTACAACTTGCCCCCGGTGGGAATCGAACCCACGACCTCCCGAGTTCACGACAACGTTTGTTACCACTAGACCACGGAGGCGGTCTGTTATGGATCTCATATTTGTTCATAAATATGATATTGCATTTTAATTTAATAGTAATAATAATGATCGTTTATTATTAGGCAAATAATGGCCCATAGATAGATACCCAACAACTAATATACAACTGTAGTCTAGCGGTAAAGTTCGTGGATTTAGACTAGGAGGTACTGGGTTCGATTCCTGGCCGGGACACAAATTTTTTTATTAATGTAAATAAATACATTTAATTTATTTGTGATATTTCTCGAGTTTGGTACGCTGGAGACATCGACGAGTGGCACACTTGTCATGATTGGCCTATAGTAAAGTTGGCTAAACGTGAATCTGCTTATTTATAAGCGTGGTTTCTGACCACCCCGAAAGGGAAACGGTTGTGATGATACTTTACTTTAAAATACATATAAAAATTACAATAACTCTAAATAATAATATTAATTAATCAAAGCTTGTTTTTTATATACTAACACGACATGTTTCCCTGCGCCCACCTGATGGTAAGTGGCGCGCAAGGTCTTTGAATGTTAGCAACTGAAATCAGACACTAATGACTGACATCAGTCACTAACACTGTGCTGGCATTTCGAGCCTGATCCCGGAACGTGTGGATACACTTGTTCAGGAATATTTTGAGATGTTCTGACCGTCATCCCAATGGGAAGGTAACTCGTTAATAGCAGCGACAGAGTCGATCTACCCTTTGTCCTGTATGTGTACGAGAACATTCCTGGGATGACATGTCCTTGAGACAAACATGATAAATATTCATTCAAGAAAAAATAATTAGTACTTTTATTTTTAATTGTATTTTTTTTTAATCCCTCAGTTTTTATATACAGTGTAAACTCTATGTAACGTCACTCGATTTAACGACAAACTCCCTAAAGCGTCGAAATCAGAAAAAATGTTCTCGAACATTTCAAACCATCAATATTTGAGTAGCTTATAATTTCTTTAACAAGTGTTTTGTTTTCGTTTTTTTAAGATACCAAATTTGTGCAATTTTTATGTTTCCTTATTAGTTCTATTAAAAAAGAGAAAAATGTATAATTTTATTTTGTAAATTTTATAGTTTTTTTTTTTTTTTTGTTTTAACAGTAATAAGTTTTTAATTTCTGCTTCTTTTTATATTGGTGAATGCTGTGACACCTAATTGGTACATATATTAGATAAGTTATAATTATACTATGTTATGTGTGTGATAATATATGTACTGCTGTGTGTACTAAATAAATAAATAAATCAATTGGCTTTGGTTGGTTTAGCTTGTCTTCCAATTCTGATTTTTCTTCTCTCCATTTAACGACAACTCTCTATAACGCCATAAAATACACAGTCCTTATTAGTGTCGTTGTCGTTACACTGTATTACTTATGTATTAATTTTACTCCAATGTTTTATAATGAAGAAAGAAAAGATTCTTAAATGAATTTTGATGTCACTGTTTTGCTATTTGTATATAAGTTATTTTTTCTTCAATATTTAACTTAGTGTACAACGAGTGGCACGAATAAAGAAAACTTCAGTGGCTGGTTTGGAAGGATTGGCTTATAGAAGTCCCCCTGTCTCAACTATACATCAAAGAAAAATGTCTGACCCAGACATACATCACAGTCTCACCGATATACTGGCTAATGGTATGCAGATTTTTTTATTATTAGCTGTAGTTATAGCCTTAGTTACATTGTCAGGGATATGCTATTGACATTAACACTACTATTGTTGAATCTTTACTTACGAGCTTTACTTTAAAAATGTATACAGATAAAAAAAATGGCACTAAATAGGATCCTGGATAATCCTATCGTGTTTGTAAAAAGTTTTCAGTTTTTTTATGTCTATATATTTAATTATTTAAAATCAATTTAGACAAAAGAACACCTACAACTTGCTTAAATATAAACTGCTTTCGTGGTCTAGCGGTTAAGTCTGTCGATTTAAACTCGGAGGTGCCGGGTTATATTCCTGGACGGGACACAATAATATTTTTCATTTAAATAAAAATTGATATTTATTGAATTGTGATATTTTTCGAATTTGGTACGCTAGAGACATCGGCGTGCTTGCCATTTGTCATGATTGGCCTATAGTAAAGTTGGCTAAATGTGAATCCGCTTCTTTATAAGATGATACTGATGATGAACACCTACAACCTCTTTACCTGTGCTGTCAAGGATGATTTATTTTATTATTATTAATAAAATACTTTATTGCACTTTACACAAGTATGTATGTACAAAGGCGAACTTAAATATATTTCGGCTAATACGTTATTCTATTGATAGAAACATACAACTTTTTCTAAGAAACCATATGTCGGAAATGGCAAAAAATCGGCTTCTCAATATTTTATTTTTTCTTCGTTTATTTTAAAATAGCCAATTTGTATGGAGAATATTAATACATTTGTCATTTCCGACATATGGTTTCTCAGGAAAAGTTGTTTGTCTCTATCAATAGAATAACATATTAGTCTAACGTAAGACCATACAAAGTCTATATATTACATAAATACATACTTACTATAGTAGGATATAGATAATATTGGAGTATTATTGGGAAGTAGAAATTTCCAAAAGGTATTAGTGTAACCGGGATGGCTTAACGTGCTCTCCGAGGCATGTATAAATCTGCAACAAATGTACATAAGAAAAAGTGTGTTCCTCATTGGTACATGCCGGGGTTCGAACCCACCTTTTTAATATGTTAAGGAAAGCGTTCTTACACCACCACAATTAAGTGGTGTTAATTTAACCTACTTTTTTAGGAAAACGCAGTACACAGAACAATATTGATACTATAGATGCTCCGGTGAGCATTAACCGTCTGTCTCCCCGGAGCTCCATCTCCAACCACAAGCCCATGATCCGGACTGGCCGAGCTCTCATCAACCCCTTCGACCCTTCACATGTCACTGTCAAACTCACCAGCAACAGACGACGGTGGACACATATATTCCCAAAAGGTACGAGACATTCATTCTAAACACTAACCTAGACCTACTACTAAAATAAGACCTCTAGACCATAATACTTATTACTACTTTTTTTTTAATTAGGTACATAGGCGAGTGTAATGCCTGTTAGGCATTCTCTGACAACTAACCTTTGAGATGGTGAGAGATTATGGGCAGGGTGCAACAATCTAATAATAATAGTCTAATTTATAAATACACTATTTACCAAGCAATTACATAAACTACATGCAAGTATTATGAACATATATATATATATATATATATATATATGTATATGTTCATAATACTTATATATATATATATATACACTAATAAACTTACATACATAAACATATTGCGTGCCTAATATTGAATGTGTACTGGATGCAGTGTGCTCCTGCTTATCAAAAAAAATTATAATATATGTTTATGTAATTTTGTAATTGTAAATTACAATAAAGTTTTTAAATAAATAAATAAGAAACAAGTTAGTGACTAATTGTTTAAAAACATTGACAGATGGTGCCCGTCTAATGGCCAGTGGTAGTGTGTTCCACTGGCGGGCTGCAGACACAGTGAAGGAATCTGAATATCTGCTAGAAGACTGGGATGGGATTTCATATCCACATTTTTTAGAGGGCCTTAAGTGGGGGCATTAGCTATTGCTTTAGCTTTAGCATTCCTCTCGCTCGCACAATCCTATATTTTCAAAGATTTATGAAACTTGAAGTGAGAAATGAAGTCTATTAGCTTTATAGGAAATACAATTCGAAATATAATGATCATATAGGTTTACGGACACGTCCCGTGTTTTTTTTAATTTTTTTTTTAAATATATTGTTAGCACGACATGTGACACCGCGCCCACCTGATGGTAAGCGGTACGCGAGGTCCAAGAATGGGAGCAACTGACGCCAGCCTCAGACGACCGACATCAGTCCCTACCACTATGCCGGCCTATAAAGATGCTCTTTCACACTTCGTTTGAAGGACTCCAGGTTATAGGAGTGGGGAAACACACTGGCTGGGAGAGCATTCCACATCTTCAGCGTGCGACAGATGTGTTTGACTTGACGCTTTAAGCGCTTTTTTTTAAATCGTCTGACTTAGCGTTGCTCTATAGTTTTTATACATTTTAAGTAACATTCGGTAAAAAGGCATTGAACGACAAAAATAAAAACGCACTTGCTTTGTTTTCAAGTCAAACGCGGCGGTTGAGCGACTGCGATGCCAACTGGTGTTGGGCAAAGGAGTTAGAGGTAGGCGGCGAAGGGAAATAAATAGTAATACATAACAATAAATTAATATATAGGTATATCGGCGTAACCAGATTTGTTTTAGTAAAATGGAGTAAAATCAGTATAAATGTTTTTGCTATTTTTCTCTGTCTAAAACTAGGTATATGAAAGAAGACAAATTTCTTACCAAATGTCAAATCAAGAAAGAATGAAAGAGGCAGACATTACTTTAGTGAATATCGGATCTTAAAATTGATTAAATAAATAAATAAAATTGAATAAATAAATAAAATAATATAAACCGGCCTTAGATTGTTTTCCGGAAGCAATAACAATGATATTCGCTGCCCCATTTAATCACTATTCTGCGTCTATAAACACTTAATTTACATTGCATTGTAGAATATAGATTGGTTTATTGATAATAATGTCTAACTAATTTATATGTTAACTGCCTCCGTGGTCTAACGGTTAAGTCCGTGGATTTAGACTCGGAGGTACCGGGTTCGATTCCTGGTCGGGACACAAAAATATTGTTTGATTTAAATAAATAGGTTTAATTAATATTTAAATTATTTTTGTAGGTCCAACGGGTGTTTTGATCCAACAACATCACTACCAAGCTCGCCCGGCCCCCGAACCACCACAAAAAGAAAAACGCACTCGTTCAGAAAATGCTGTCTACAACAGTAACACAAATTCCATTTACCAAGTTGATGGTCAGTATTTATTTCTATATATATATATATACAGGGGTTCCCAAAGTGTGCGTCGTGACAATCTGTTAAGTCCGTTATTAGTGGATTTCATAATTTGCGTCAGAGATTGCGTCATAATTACAAAATAGTATTTAATTCTCAACTCTATAAGCGCAAATATCAACTTTAATTAATAAATAATAATTTAATATTTGCGATATATATGTACGAGTATATAGATAGTTAACGGATTCCACGTATAACATTTAAGTTTATGTATCAGAATAGGGCAACTAGGCGTAAATATTTTTTTTTTTAATTGTGATATTTCTCAAATTTTGGTAGGTACGCTAGAGACATCGACGAGCTTGCCACTTGTCATGATGGACCTATAAAAAAAATGTGAATCGTTTTTATAAAAAAGCGTGCTTTTTTTAAACTTGACATATATTCCGTGTCATTCAAATGCGAAATTGTCGATCTATGATTAATATTTTTTTAGGTAATATGATGAGTCGTAAACGCGTCCTAAGCACGTCAGCTGCATTAAGTGTTGTAACGAGCGCAGTTAGTGCACTTTCTACCACTAATAACGCTTCGTTAGCACTCCTATGGGGCGCCACCGGAGAACAAGAATGGACCCCTGCACTCACAACCGGTAAGTAAATACAGGAATAAATGTTTTTGAATATTAGCTTAGGATTATCTGGAGGCCTATTCTTGAATGTGATAGAGTTATTTACATTTTTTTTTACTGAATTTTTGTAACTAAGAAAAAAAAATACAATTATTCATTTGAAACAGTTCATGTAGTGTGGACGTTTTTGAACACTCACTTACTTTAGTTACGTTTTATTCTACATTGTGTGTTATTACAAACTCACGCAAGCTGCATTTCCAACGTGTAATGCCATACTATGGGTACTGTGTATAATGTACTTAATATATCTAATATTTTCACTTTTGAATTGGTTAAAATTGACTTTTAACTCTATTATTTTGTGAGAATCTAGGCCTGGAATTTTGTCTGAATGATTGTTATCGCAAACTTTAGCTTGTCTTTTTGTAACTTTATTACTTTGTTTTTTCTAATAACGTTCCTGATTTTCTGATTATTTTATGTTAAATAATTTTCGTGTTAAAGCACGAATTATTTCGGAGCTGTCATATGAACGTATATTCTTAGAAAAATCAAAGTACAGTTGTGTGTTAAGGACAGACTGAATTTAGCGTTTTTGCTGTGAAGGTTGAGTGTTTATATTATCGTCGATGTCACCTTCATTAAATAACAAAATGGTAGTCATGTTCCCATTATTTTAATTGTAATTCGATATAAATATCATTGATTTAGTAAAGATTTACAATTGATGATTTGAATACCAGAAATCAATAATAAATTGGTCTCAAGAACTGATATTTACTCAAGTATGACTTTTGTCTCTTTTTACCAAGTGTCAAATCAAGAAAGAATGAAAGAGGCAGATATAATTTGAGTGAATATAATATATTGAGATCCATTTGTAAGGGCCCTGAAATAAAATTTAATAAAAATAAATAAATTACACTACTAGTAGGTACTACTTGCATACTATATTAAACTATACGAATATCAGCAACAAAAAAAAAGTTTTTTTTTTCCACAACATTAACAATATTGGGTTTGGCATTTAGTATTGACACGTCAACTCAGTCACAAAATATAGTATTTAAACTTAGGCCCGTTTTAATAAATAGATCTCAAGATCGATGTCAAAATTAAGATTAAGTTGTGTCTATCTTTCTTGATTGTATATTTGTTAAAAAGATGCAACTTGATCTTAATTTTAACATCGATGCTTTATTGATTTCTGATATTCTTTCATTTTTTTTGCCTTTTTTGTTATGTTGGTATCACTGTTTGTCAGTAAAGATTTAATTGGTGTTACCAAAGACAACAAATATAAGAGTGGGCATTGGTTGTTATTTCCTTCTCTTGTCTAAGAAGTACATATGTTCTGTAGCATGAAGGTCGGTATATTGACAATTTGAAAGTGCACGTCGAATATGACCATATCCGGCAATGCGATTATTATTCTTTCTTTAATTCTTATATCATTGGCTTCTTGTCCCATTTTGTTATAATATTTAATGTCTTTGCCTTTTATTTTTCTTAGTCGCTACACTCTTGGCAGAGTGGTCGTGGTCGCCATTTGAGTGCTAGTGGCGCTTAACAAGCCATCGCCAATTCTCTCGGACCGCAGCTTTCCTGGTGCACTCATGTAGGGGATGATCCATTCCATCTGGTCAGTCCATCTCATCGGAGACCTACCACGCATCCTCTTGCCGTGGACTACCAGGCGTTGAGGAAACTCGTTGTCTGATCCCAAGTTTTTCCAGTATAGATTTGTTGGTTCGGAACTCCGTCCATGATATGTCCAACATTCTCCGCCAACACCACAATTCTAGAGCATTAATTTGTTTTTTTTTTCTTATTCGTTATTTTTATTGTACGTATATAATGTGATTGGCTATACAACATGCAATGCACCAACATTACAAGAAGGTAAAGTTAAGGGTCGACCTAATAAAACGAAATCATCATTCGAACATTTTTAAAATTCACATTTTTCCTTTTTTTATTATAGGGTGGAGTGAAATAGTATGGAGATTTTTTAAAATAGTATTTAGGTAAAAAAACTGCCTATGAATAAAAAAAGAATCACTTCACCCTAATCTATGAGGTTGTTTTCAATAATCATACTTGTTTAAAATAGTATGTTTTATATTAGCGTTTTATTAGATTGACACAATTATTCTTGGAATAAACTACAGTTGTAACTCCATGTAACGAACGTCACTCGATTTAAATCGAAATCTTTGTTGCGTTGAAATTTTTTCGTCGAAAAATTGGCTTTGGTTGGTTTAGCTTGTCTTTAAAATGCACAGGCCCTTCAGTGTCGTTATATAGACTTTACACTGTATATAATACTGTTTGCTATAATAAATACATTTATGAATCACGTGATAATATTTAAGCAACCCATTTCGGTTTTAGGTGCAACAAGTCCAGGATTATAATATAATTGTAGGTGTTTTTTTTTTAATAAAATAACTTACACATTTTTTGTAATGTTTCATGATATTGCTGGAAATAAACACATCATCATGTTGGGGTGTTTTTATACAACAAAGCGAGCCGGGCTATAGGTTTGAACTCTTCATTTATAAGGATATGCATTCTGTAGTTAATGCATCCTCCCCTACTTTGTTACTACCAAAAACTGCACGTTTCTCGAATATTATTCTCACTTGAGTAGTCATTGGGTATTCCAAGCTTACACTTTATATTATTTCATTCTCTTTATTTACAGTACAATTGGACGCAGCTACGCAAAAAGGATCCAACCAAATTAAAAAAAAAAATAGGTCAATAGGTCATAGGATATATAAAAAACGATCCATATAAAAATACCGTTTTTTAATATCTAAATGTATTAAATGTTGGACTAAACCATCAAAATCTAAATTCAAACTTTAATAATTAACTTAATGTGGATTGTATCCTGTTTGCGTAACTACGAGTACGTCCAATTACAAGTGTGCTAATTTAACATTACTGCACTGGTAATATGATGCACTATGAAAATTTGTACAATAAGTGACTTTTTACGAGCATATGTGTGTTAAACCAAATGTTTTACAATACAGGACATAAACAATAATGCTGATGCAGAAAATTTTAATGTTGTAAGTTGTCAATGTATTAAAAAGGTCCATGAAAAAATATTAATATATTACCTATAAGTGAACCTAAACCCTAAAGACGAAATATACTATTAATAAAAGTAAAATATAAATACATACTTTAATATTGCTTAAGTAAAAATAATAATTGATCGAGAAACTAGCTGTTTATTAAATGCCAGCAATTTTAATAAGTAAAACACAAAAAGGCTTTTGTAGATAATTCAATAATTACGTAGTTTTAGCCCGGATTACACCGTTTTCGTAAATTCTGTTTATATTATATTTAAATACTGTTTTTATACCAATAATTATACAGTAAATACGATTAAAATAATAAATGTTTCAACATTGTGAAATACGCCACGTGATTGGTAGTAATCTTGTCTCTTTGTTGTTTGAGCCAATCACGTTCAACATAAACTAGGGTTGCCACATGCCATCTCCTAATTTAAGGGTTACCAGAATTATAAATACAGTTTTTTTTTTACTCGAGACAATTAAATCCGCTTTATTTTATGATAAAATCTTAAATTTTACAATTTATATTTGTCAGTAAATGTGTAAAAATATTTCCATGTTCACTTAAAATTACAATTTACTTGTAGCTCCGCCTCGATGTTTATCAATATTACCCCGTATTACGAAAAACCCTCGGTAACCCGTAAAATATGGGTATCTGGCCAGCCTCCTTACAAACAAATAAGCTATTTAAATATGATCTAAACAGTGTTATAGTGATTGGTGCATCTCCTACAGTATAATACTGAATAGTTCGTTCCCCAATCTTGACTTACGTTTTAAAGACGCAGCGTACATTGCTTCTTGTGTTGACATATTGCATGTTTTCATCACATTCTCTATGTTTTAAAATTATATATTAGTTTGTATAATGCAAAATCAAAAGTATAGTAAAATGAATTTTATATTTTAGCGAGGTCTTGTTAAATAACAAGCCAGATAAGTTATTAATTGCAAATTTCTTAGCAAGCTATGGATTAACCATGCGTATGCCGAGTCCATTGTGTATGGGGGAGAGAGGAAAAGAGTTACTTACGAACCGAATTGGTTGGATTTCAAAGGGCCCCCCTCTTTTTCATTGCGCAATGATACTGTCTATCTCTCATTTTAGAAGTTATTTTTTTTAGATTTGCAACGAGCACCGAAAACCTTTCTTTTGATTTTGTTAATGATACAGTACAGTAACACAAATTGCATGCTAAATAATACAGCTTTTGGGGGGTGATGGTTTCATTACCGCTTATGAATACACAAAATACTGTAACTAAAATTTTATATTGTCACTAAATTATTTTCTTGTTATTTTTTCATATTGATACTTAATGTTGTTTTCTAATTAGGCGTGGATTGGAAGTCTTTGACTATACCTGCCTGTCTACCAATCACGACTGATTATTTCCCTGACAAAAGGTCCTTACAAAACGACTATTTGGTCTCTGATTACAATTTGCTTCCTGATGATGTTAACGCTGACTTTGCACAGAACAGAGCAATATATAAGGAACCGCTTACAACTATTGAGGTGTTTAAGGAATTAGTTTCACAACGGCTTGCACAGGTATGTTATATTATTAATTATTAAATACAATTAAGCCAAGTTATTATATAAATAGGTATCATGTTTGAGGAACTTACTAGAAGACAAAGCAACCCATTATTTTACCGTGCTGGTGCAGGGTTTATCAAATTTGGAAGAGACGGAGCCTAGTGAATTGCGACCGCAGAGATTGTGTTTAGGCTTTGAATAAAACAAAAGAAGATACGGCACGCACTATATTTTTCACTACCAAATGTGGAATCGATAAACAACTACACGTAAAGTCACACCCACAGTTGCATCACCGAATTAACGAGAAATTAAACGAATGAGATAGAAAAAATAGTCACAGTGCGCGAAGTGTAGTGGATAACACGCGAGCGAGAAGGCGCGCGTGTTATCTACTACCGATCCATTGCGGCAGTTAGACGTAGTTTGCTAGTTCCACGCGTAATATCTTCGTACCGTATCTTCTCTTTTAGTCTTAATCTAAGGGTTTAGACCTCTATTAAACTCTCTTTCTCTATTAGACTCTTTTTGTAGTAAGACAAGCTTTTTGGCAAGAATATTTAAAAAATACATTCGCAAGCGTTGGTTTTATATATATTATTGTTATATATATAAAGGTATTGTTGTTTAACAAACTAAAACTATTGTATTAGTTGATTTAATATTAAACAAATACTAATTTAATACAATAAAAAAGTGTAAACTTTATTCATTCTCTAAGATATTAATTGATCTACTGGGACAAATAGGCTTTTGACAGCATAAGAAAGATCGCTGATTTTAACTAAACCCTTTAAAATTTAATATGCCTAGCCTAGTGTGACATTAAAGTTTCGGAAATTATACTTTACTGAATTTTCGATCTATATCGCACGCTATCATAGCCAAGCTTGAAGTAAAATATAATATGTGAAATACATGTGCGGTAATGGCTCGGTTTGAAGAACGCTTTCCATAAAATCTTAAAAGGTCGGTTCAAAGCTCCCCGGCGCGCGTGTACCAATGAGAAATGTACTTTCTTACGTACATTTGTCATAGATTTACAATACCATTGTTTCCGTGCCTCGGAGAGCACGTTAAGCCGTCGGTCCCGGTTCCACTAATACCAACTTGTGAAATCGTTAAAAAAATGTTATTAAAAATTGATATTATGTTCTCGCAAACCCGTAATAACCCGTGGCGAGTGTAGGCAAAATTCTTCCGATATATGCCCTGGAAGGCCCATCTGAAACAGTGGAGGTCTAGGACGCTGTGTTCTAGGGGTACGTAACAATATGTAACAACAGATAGTCGGTATAAATGAAAATGAGATAAATAACACAACATGTAAAATAATAATAAAAAACTAACAACACTATGGGTTCAGATTATATCCGTTCACATTTGTTAACCATTACAGAGCAAGCAATGTAATGAATGAATGAACAGAGCTTTTAACTGATAGTCGATAATAGAAACTCATTGTAAACAAGACACATTGTAAAATATTTTTTAAAAAAACAACAACTTTACAACAGCACTTTCAGATAATTTCACGTTTATCACAGTTACAGGGTTTTTAAGCGACAGTCTGTATAAATAAAAATGAGATCATAGAGACTCTTTTGTAAATACACACAATGCAACATAATAATAAACGTAACAACAGTAATTCAGATACTGTATGGGTTCAGATAATTCTATATTTATTAACCATTACAGGGTTTTCAACTTATAGTCGGTATAAATGAAAATGAGATCATAGAAAGTCATTGTCCGACCACACCTGTGCCTCCGCTCTCGAAGGTTGCGCCACAGAATAACAAACCCGGAAATGCACAATCTAAGAGATTTTTACTTTCAATTGGAAGGATATTCCATAAGCTCACATTAGTTGGCAATATGATCACTGTCACCAGATACAG
This sequence comes from Tinea semifulvella, assembly GCA_910589645.1. NCBI lineage: Eukaryota > Metazoa > Arthropoda > Insecta > Lepidoptera > Tineidae > Tinea > Tinea semifulvella. Next base: position 7,728,077 of record OU342585.1, read on the forward strand.
ACCAAGGTAAAATACTAATTTTTTACATTATATTATTTACTAGATTTTCTTTTTCATTTAGCGCCTTTCCTCAATCGTACAATCACGCTTCTCACTTTCTTCGGACACGTGTCGCGGCGTTGAGATACATCCATTGAGTTTAGCGAAAAGTCGGTAGGTCTCCGATGAGGTCGACTGACCAGGTTAAAGCAGCAATGGATCACCCCCTGCATGAGTGCGCTAGGAAGGCTGACACTAAAGTGACGAACATGACCACTCTGCCAAGAGTACTCGTATAGTGACTAAGAAGAATTTACTAACTGTTTATACTGTACATGTATAGTTGTGAAACTATATGGTTATGTTTTTACTGTTTGTGCCTAAATCAAGTTGAATTTTGTTGAAAAACCAGCCTACACTTTCTGGCAACAATGTGCTATACGTGATCTTTTTCCTTACCTTGATTATATTAATTGTATTTTTAAGCCATCGATAGTGTTTGACAACGGATGAAAACGAAAACAACTGCCTTCGCATCTATATGTCGAATATATGTCGAACTCATGGATAACGTTAGCTTGTACCGAAGATCATATCTGCGAAATTTATTTAAAATTGTTCAAGTATGAGAGCGAAATAAACATCATCGTCATCACAATGTATAGCCTAGCGGTTAAGTCCGTGGATTTCGATGGTACCGGGTTCGTTTAATGGCGGGACACAATAATTATTTTTTATTTATTTGTGAACTTTGTCTAGTTTGGTACGCTAGAAACATCGACGAGATTGCGACTTGTCATTATATAGGCTAGTAAAGTTGCCTAAATGTGAATCCGAAATAAACATACAGACAGATAAATGGCCGGCTAAACCGCTAGACCACGGAGGCAGTCATCATCTCTATAGCTCAAGAATGCCTGCTTAGTAATTTAATTGTTAATATAGTTTAATATATTTCTTATTTGTAGACACCCATACCCTCCGTTCAATATCCATTACCGTTATCGTTTTCACGCGCCTTATCACGACACATACGAAGTGTCCTGGGTATCATTTACCACAGAAAAGTTGGAAAACTATAATTGGAATTATATGGACCATTATATATGCACCAGAGGAGATACCGACTTCGCTTTAGTTGAGGTAAGTCACATATCGCACCGTTAAAAGATTTAAGGATTCTAGATTCTTATATTCCAGCTTATTTTTCGAATAAAATGCTTACTATTTAAGATTGTTTTTTGATAACTACATTATATATATTATACATATAATACTAATAATAATAATAATAGTTTATTGACACAAAATAAAATATACATATTGAACAAAATCATGTCATACTCAATTTTTTTTTAAAGTTGAGGGCAAGGCGGAATTGACAAATCGTGCGGTCTACACAACTAACTTATATATATTATTTAAGAACTATTTATTCAGACACAGGTTTTTTCAACGATAATAGTATAAGTCAAGGCTTACTTGAGATATTTAAAAAGTTAATGTTGTTGGGCACTCACTCTGCTACTAGTAACAATCAAATCAATTACAAAAAACATTAATAGAATTCTATTTAGGTTAGTAAGTTAGTATTTTAGTTAGTATTATATGTATATATAATTAAATAAATTATTTTTATTGTATTTATTAATTATACTATATATATATATATATATATAATAGTATATATATATATATACTATTTTATATAATAGCATTGAAAAATTTATAAGATATTTTAAGATACTACTCTAGCGGTTAAGGCCGTGGAAACGCCGAGGTACCGGGTTCGATTCCTGGTCGGGACACCATAATTTTTAATAATTTAAATAAATAAATTTAATTAATATTTATTTTATTTGTATTTTTTTCGAGTTGCTGAGACATCGTCATGATGAAGATGTGTCGTAACTTCCCGCTAATTTACTACCTAAGATAAACTTACGGTACCTACAAATTAAGAGAACGCTCATGTACGGTACAATCTTGAGCAAAAAATTTTATATTTTATAAATTGAATATAAATTGTTGTTGCTTTAAATTTTATAATATATAATATTTTATAATTGCTAATATGAAATGAAACTACGTCAGAACGAGCGGCCACTTAGACCGCCGCGGTCCGATGTGTAGGTTTCAATGCCACCGCATAGATCACAGAGAACGCGGACCGCAGAAGTCGACCGCAGACAGCCAGCGTTGTGTCCGGGCCCTAAGAAATTCTATCTTTACAGGCTCTTAAATACTGGCGTTTTCGTACATTGCTGCTCCCGTTAGTACACTCGGCAACAAAGATGGTAATGGAAATTGATCAAGCGCATTGCGACATTTACCCCACAGCTACCAAGGACGATTTGTACCAACTTACTGACGGCTTTCTTAAAATGACCGAAATTTACTTTAATAAAATTAAAAGACCAAATAAACAAATCAAGGTAAGAAAAATACTATAATAACTGCAACAATTCATGTTATAACTATAAATAGGTCTAATTTAATTCCAATTATGAAATTTTATTTAGGTTTTATTTTCTGTTGGACAGTATACAGGTTGTTTTTTTTTTTATGTACGTAGTTCACTATAAAATGCCGAATCCGGGCTTTTTATATTCCTTGTAGTTTGGACTATACCCAAACACGCACACTTAAAAAAATCACTCTGTAATTTTAATAAACTGTTTATAGTATATTATTTTTAAAATACTTGTATCAATGAATGTAAAGGCGCGTGTTACATTGCTACGCACGGACCGGACGTTGACTAAGCTCCGATTCGTATGAAAATATATGTGCTAACGTCTACTGCAACTCATGGACAGGCCACACACCAATTCGATCTGTTTTCGATCGACATCGACATCTGACAAGAGGTTGCTTAACTTTCCGTAATTACGGACAGGGCATAGGGTAACTATTAAATATACGAGTCGAGTGGCTGCAATCTAGACATGCACGTAGCATTGTCTAGCTTCCTGTGACCGCGGGAACATGCCATGTGCGACGACGCACAAGCTCGATCTGCTTGTTTTCATACAAAGCGAAGCTTAGTTAACATGCACAGTGATGGAATAGCGCCTTAAAGGTACCATTCCGACCCTCACGTCGCACATGCCCATTGTGGCGGCTTACCTACCAAAAATATTTATGTTTTGTAAAATATTGAATATGCGTTTTTTTATTTTACATTGCGTGTTAACTTGGCGGTAATAACGCAAAATACACATAAAAGTTTATTAAAGAAACTCAACTACTGGATTTGAGTTAACTTTGCGAAACTACGATGTCACACTAGGCATACTGTGAATTGAACGCATCTTGGTAGTCGCGACCCGGCAGCAGCGGTTGCCGAGATCAGAATGGTGCCTTTATGTGCAGGCTTTTAAGACATCTCTCGTGTATAACCTGCCAAAAAGACCAGACGTATGGTTTATATAGTAGTGAAGCTCTAATTAAATGTACAACTACCTACATAACAACGTTGTTGTCGCTTTACTGTAACGAAAAAGTAAATACGCTACGAAATAGTATAAATAGGCAAGTACACCACTTAGATTAATGTTATAGTTTCGTGACGTACTGACTATTTCGTAACAATATTTAGTGACATACTTTTTTGTTGCATACATTTATATTGAGCTTTACTCAAACACTTTAAATTTAACTATAATATAATTAATAATAATTTTATTAGGATATGATTTCAGGACGGAGTTGTATTGTGAATGGCATGACTTGATGTAAATATTGATGCACTTCACTCGGTGTTTTATGTAGCACTCTGCATGGAAACTTAAATACCTACCTTTTAATAATCAATGTATATCTCTTGTACAACTAATTATACAAACTTTAAAAAAGCCTTTATTTGCTAGATTACCATTATTATATTAATATATAGAATTTGTTACAAAGCAATTGTTCAATTCAAATGAACTAGTATAACAAAAAAAAAATACTATATGAGTAAAGCTCAAAATAAATTTACGTAATGAAAAAGTTACGTCACTAAATATTGTAACGAAATAGTAAGTAGGTTACTAAATTATAATTATTTTTACTATTTTGTTACAATATTAATGACAAATATTTCGTTACGTATGAGCATTCGTTTTGACCTTTACTTAGGTCCGGATTAATAGTCGTTGCTCAACCCAGTGCTTAACCTCGTTTTTACTCTGAAACATTGACACTTTGAGAGTTCTGAGCAATGGCTTGTGCTAAGCACTGGCGGACCAACGACGATTAATCCTTAGTATTTGGAAAATAAATCAGTCGACAATTCAACATGTCTACGTTCTATTTATTGTATTTTTTAGTATACATATGTTTAGTCCGTTTTTTATAACATAAGTTAAACAATTGATATACCATTATTAGAAAGAGGATTTGAGTTTAATAATAACCTAATTAAAAGCCTCAAGCAAACGATTGGATGAATTTCATTACTAACAAGTTTCTCAAACATTAAACTTTAAGCTCGAGAATGTATCACCCCATTTTCCCCCTTATTTTTTAATAGCTGTCTTTTGTTTTGATATAAAAATTCCTTTTGATGTTTGCCTTAGTTTACTGAAGTTCCAAAGCCAAACTGTGTATATTTTTTGTGAGTTATCTTTTTGCATTAATCTTACACCCGTATGGTTTATTTCCTTGCCCCCTCAATAACTCCTTCCAGCTGTCAAACATCGACACGTCACTACGCTCAAGGAATAGAACTGCCAATCTCAAGGAACATACCTACATACCTTGTAACCTCTTTGTAGCGTGTTTATGCTATTTTTAACTAATATTATTTTAATTATAGAAATCATTTTTAAACAAAAATAAAACATATAAATCAGATTTCGTTCCAAAATTATAAATAATAATTGTGACACATAGTTCATAATATGAAAGAGACTTATGGATGTTAAAAATGTTAGAGCGTGTAGTTATTCTGACAAAATTATTTATTACAATACGGAAACACAATCTTCAATGTTGCCAGAAAATAAAAAAATGTTACCGGAACCGCATTTATGCCTCTGCAGAGTTTACGAGTTACGAGTATTAAGATCCCGTTTGACAGCTGGCAGGAATGTTTAGGTGAAGAATTGTTGTCGAAACGTCTTCGTCGTATTCTATAAGAGTGTTACAATGTTGATGATATGTGTGCTTTATCTTTAATTAAACTATCACGATCGCATTTAGTCACTATATTTTTCTTTCCAATTTTCTGCATGATGTGCAGCAATGTATTGTATATTTCTTTTAAACATCGAGTTGCATCAAATCATTGGTTTCGTCCTTAAAGTTTAGTGTTTGAGTTGAATGCATGTTTCACATTTTAACGTTAAAATAAAACGTATAAAATTAGCTTTCAGAATTTCATAGAGATGTACATTTGTGTCGTTATATTAGCCTATTTGACAGTGGCGACTCAATATTCCGTGTTGGGGCGGCCATCGTTAGCTGAGGCGACATTACATCAGGGTTAGTGATACGCATTGACGATGACCACGAATAACTAACTATAAATACGTGTATTGACTTTGGGGTTAACTTGACAAAAAGAACATGTTCCCAAAGATCAGTTGTTAGATAATGCGTTACAGTCATTAAACTCGCCTATGTATGAATTAAATATTTGTGCAATTAGCTCGACAAAAATGCTATAAAATCTATTTTCCTATTGACTTGTCAAAAATATAATAAATATTATAAATTAATATTTCCAGACAGGTCACACAGCGCCATCTAGTTTCCGTGGTAAGCTACGAGGCTTGTGTTACGGAAACTAGATGGTTGATAAACTACATATTATACTTTTTTCTTTTTGTAAATATATGCATATTATACATATAAACACCCAGACCGAGACAAATTATACAATGTACAACTTGCCCCCGGTGGGAATCGATCCCACGACCTCCCGAGTTCACGGCAACGTTTGTTACCACTAGACCACGGAGGAGATAATAGTTTAATAAGAAGGCAATGTAAGATGCATTTAGGGATATGAACATTTGCATTGGATCTTTTGGACTAGTTAACCCCAAAAAGGACTATTGACAGTGTAGAGAATAAAACGACAATACTGTGAATAAAAGCGAAAAGGAGTAAAAAATTGGGTTAAATATGTTTTTGTTACGGGGCAGGGCACCGTGTCGTCGGCTCCTCCGCCGCACCTGGCCAGGCGGCGACACTCCACATCCATCCTCAGTAGGCAGACGGGCCAGGTATCGCCAACAATACGCGTTGACTCTTTGTTTCAGGTCGTGTTCTTAAACCAAACCATACATCTTTTATAAAAATACTACATGTAAATAAATAAAACTCTAAATATGTATAAAGTTTAAAATATTTATAATCCATCATCACTTATTATTAATAGACAAATTAAATATTAATAAATTTAATGTCGATGTTAAATTAAGTAAAATTCATTTGTTATTCAAGACAATTTAAGGAAGAGGGTAGGGGTCGATCAAGTCATTTTTTTTTTACAAAGCGGCGAGAAGGTGGGTGTCTTGGTAGTTTTTATGTAAGATTACAAAAAGGCGCTTAGTTAAAATTATTCCATTGGTAGATCTACTTTCTGAGTAAGTTTTGAGCCCCTGGACTGATCTGACTTTAAGATTACATATGTACATCCATTACATAATATGTAAAGATGATGTTAATGGTAAAGAAAAATATATATTATAATTAATTGATTGATAAATATTAAACAGGGGGAGGGGCTCGAACAATTCTTATTTTTTCTTACATAGGGGAGGAGGGGGTCAAAAACTGTTAAAAATCGTCCTACGTAATAAATGAATGGCCCCTAACGAATTTACCTTATACCATGTACCCTACACCTACACATTAGTTGTTTTCTGCAAATGATATTTACTATATATAGAAATAGTTTATGTTAATAGTCAACAAGTTATCTTTATTATATTAACTAAATACATAAAATAAATGAATACTAATAGGTACTAATTACATATATCTTCATTTCATTTGGGTTAATTAAACCGTATAATATATATAAATAATATATCTATCTAGCAAATTAATACTGTTGAACTAAACGTTAAAAACATCACCTGAAACAAAGTATAGTTATCAACGTTATTCCCTATCGCAAATGAAATCTTCAAGGCACTTTCACCGTTGCCTTCTGCTTGCACGCGTCGAGCAAATGTGGCAGACTTCTTTGCATTATGTATATTCATGAGTTACACCACTCAAAACCTATATCTTGCATAATATTACAGTTGCAAGATATCATGTATATTGCAAATTCAATATCTCAAGTTTGCAGTTTAAATCAATGCCCCAGTCTACCCATTTATTCACGCGGCACGCGATTCAATTGGATGTCAAAATTTTTGTTTTTAGTTACAATTAAGTTTTATTTTATTTTACAATTGGCACATTTCCAAATTTTCTATGATATATCCATATGAAACGGCGATATTCTGAAAGTAATAGCGTAAAAATAAATATATAATTTTAAAACTAATACTAATCTTTGCCAAATAATCAAACAAAAACTAACATTATTTACCATAGTTTTATATGTACCAGTGCAAATTAAATATAATAGAGACGCAATAGATGTAAACGGCGTTTAACAATCTGAGAACATGAATGGGAGGAGCAGGTGACCATTTAATATTGTGATGCACAAACGTGCAAGCATTTACAGCGTAGTCTACCTTCCTTATATGCTATTTACGCCGCTCGGAGCAGCATTTATTGCTCATATAAAATGGTGTAATTTGTACCTTGACAGTTATTTAGTTTGTACACACAGACCTCATTTACCAACCGACCTAAACTCATGTATAGAAAAAACTTTTACTGATGCTTATTTTTACCTGCGTAACAATGAAATTTGTTTCAGTGTTACAATTTTTAAATACATTATCTGTGTGAACCAGCACTTTAATGTAACTTAACGAGTAGGTATTTGTGCACTGCTTATTATAAAATTATGCTCTATTGCACGTCTTGCACTTAATTTTTTTGCCAGCTTATTTTATTTAGTTACAATTACGAGTAGATATTGTATGTTAAATCTAACTTAAGAAGATATTTTTCTATAAATATTTACATTCATCTTTATTTTATATACATAAATAAAATGTTTTTCCATCCCAATGCGATGAGTACAGAAAATACATTTGACTAACTCTGCCCCGGCAGCACGAGCTTTTTGTGAAGCCTTTTTGTTTTTTACATTACTGTATACAATGGCGAGCAAACAAATAAAATTGCCTTAAACCCGGGCTTCGTTGCTACAAATTCGTGATTACAAACACAACGGTCGCTACCGGCAAAAAATTACCACAATATTCATAGCTCCCTATTTATATATACTTTTTATTATTATTTTGTTTGTTTGTACTGTAAACTATATATAAAAAAATAATTTATAATTAAATATGTATTTATTAATATTGAAACACATTAAAGATAACTAAAAACTTATCTTATTTTCATAATCTTGAAATCATAATAGACAATATTTTTTTTCTTTAGAATTATGCAAAATGAGATCAGATAATATAACAAGGCACTATGCTATACAAATAATATACAAACTAACAAATTTAGTTATCTAAAACGGCAAGGTGCTAAACTACGTAGAAAATTTTAAAAAACGTGTTTTTTTTATACCTCTGTGGTATTTTTTACCCGGTAGCGTCACCGTGGTTTGACTAATTCATATTATTATAATGTTTTTTAAAGATTAATCTTACAAATTACCCATAAACTTTAAAATGGTATCACTATTATTGTAATTTTACATTTAATATGCAAATAATGTCACGAAAAATTAGTGATTCTATTTCTTTGCACGTAAGTATGTTCAGGTCATGGTATAAATTAATTCCACTCGATCCCATGCTAAAGAAAACTTAGCCACGCAAAATGTCTCATTTTTTTTTTCGAGATTTTAACCGTGTCATTTGATTTTCCGAAACGTTTTAGAAGTGTATTATTTATATAATTATGGAAAAATAAACCTTCTGTATTTTGTGCTTCAAATGTATTAAGGTAGTTATTATAATATGTGAATTGTGTGGAATCAGGCAGGGGTGTCAAATTCACCATTTCGAGAGCGAGTGGGCAGCACACGACTCCCCGACCGACCGAGATTACGTTGTGAAGCTGTGTCAGTACTTGTTTGTATAATTAGTTAATTGGTGTTCTGTTTGTGTTTTTATTAGTTAAAAAATCCTCGTTTATCGTCCAATTTAATCAGATCAAACTCACGTTCTTTTATGTTATATGCCTTTTTATATTCATTTACTTTGTGCACCTTCGAAATGTTTATTTTATTTGTAAAACGTTTATTTTTATAATTTTAATTAGATATTATTATCAATTTATTTATTATTAATTAAAACTACTTAAAAGTAAAAATTAAAATAAATATAAACTAAACCTAATAAAAAATATACTTTAAGTAAAAAATGTCCTCTAGAGACGACCCTTCAGTGTAGTCCCAAAAAGACTGGCAACATTTTCCCTCTGTAAACAATCTTGGAAAAACAAAGTTGTTGTTAAAACTAAATTTAAAAAAAACCTTGACTTAACCTATAATAACCGTGATTATTTAGATCATGATTTTCTCCATAATCGGATATATTAATTTTAAGATACTCGTACATAGAAAATAGCATGTTTATTAAAAATAATAATAATAGGATAGTAGGGTTTTTGGAAAGGTTCGTTAACGACCCGCTTGGGCAATAATTGCCAAAAATTGGTGAATTAGAATTAAAACAACTTGCTCATTTTTATCGTAATGTTATAAATCGTAAGTAACGAAAAAAAACTTACATGATAATAAAAAAAAACACAAAAAACAACTGCAATTAGATTTTAACAAATTTCTAATATGACGGTATTGACGGTAAACCGCTTTTATATCAAAATAGAAGTTTATGAAACTGTTGCATAATAAGGGATATTATACACAATGGTGTGTTTAATAGTATCACACGAGTGTTTTAATACCTAGTTATGTGCAGTTTCATACACTAATTTATCTACTCTCATACATTGGGATTTTGGTACAAAAAACACAAGTCCTAAACAATGAAATGGCGCCAAAACCTAGCTTATTGCCGCAGACGCGCTATGGCGGGCGCTGCCATAGACAAGTAAAAATTGGAATCAAAACTTTTTTTTAATGGAACATTTGCCTTAAAAAAAATAAGTGTTAAAAATGAATTATAACATTGTTTTCTTAGAGAAATAGTGTTATAATGTGATTCTATTTTTAAATTTAAGCAGTATAAAGTATGTCAATATAAATTCGTTTTGAAGTTTGTAATTCGCATTTTACGATATGAGAGTAGATAAAATATATTTAAAGCTGTGTACAAGTTGTGTTGTATTCAAGGCTTGTTAATAGTCGTAAATCGCACTACAATCTGTATAACAAGTGTTATAAAAAAAAAATAAGGTGGCTGAGAGAGATTGTAGTGCGATTTACGAGTATCAGCAAGCCGTTGAACACAGTTTTAAATATATTATTTTATTTAAATATATAGCGGATTTTTTAACTAATATAAATTCTGCGTTATGTTTGTGTTTTGGCATTGTTTTGTTCTAGCCCTAATCTTCATTGCATTGCATGAATTGTCTTTCATTTCTAGGTGGCATTTTTCACGCTACGATTTCTACATCTACCAGCTACTGTCATAGTTGTTCAATATTATTTTGTATAGTATCAATGATATTTGCAGTATTAAATTTAATAAATTTTAACTTAGATTGCGCTCCAGTATTTAAAATATTCATCCTGTCAGAAATAGTACTCGCCATTGATAAATAAATGGACATATGACTATTTACCTCTCACCTACTGAAGTATCTGTCAGGATATTTATAATTTTGGAACGAGGAATTACTAAATAATTCTGAATAACTATTTTACTCAATTTATTTTTCCTGTTTTCATTTTGTTTTGATCCTAATACAAATTGATTGTTTTAATTTTCTTTAAGCTCATTTAACTATTCTTTAGCCGTTTTAGGGGGTGCTTTCATCTGCTTATTAATTTTATAATCTTCTTTTAATTCATTACAGCAACTTTCACCTTACAAATCATTAAATAATAGCGTATCCAGCAGGTAAGTCGAGACTTTGTTCTTATTCTTTGCATATTCAATTTATTCAATTTTTAAAGTCACTAACTGCTTTCTGACCATAATGGCAATGACTACAAAATTAGATTATATTTAGTCATTCTGACTTCACTTTTATTATATATATATATATATACACACCCGTTTTCTTAGACGTTTCCTCAAAAACAAAGGTACATCACAACGTACGCAACTTCCTTGAAGCGTGTTTATGTAATTTTTGGCTGATAATAATATTATCATCATCATCATCAGCCTGTGTCTCTCCACTGCTGGATATAGGCCTCCCCCAAGGCTCGCCACTGCACGCGGTCTTTTGCAATCCTCATCCAACCCCTACCAGCGACCCTCCTCAGGTCATCCGTCCATCTGGCGGGGGGTCGTCCCACTCTGCGTCGTCCCGTACGTGGTCTCCACTCCAGAACCCGTTTGCCCCATCGGTCGTCGGTTCTGCGGCAGATGTGTCCGGCCCATTGCCACTTCAGCTTGCTAATTTTGAATGCTATGTCAGTAACTTTGGTTCTCTGACGAATTTCAACGTTTCGAATTCTATCCATCAGAGAAATACCAAGCATAGCTCTCTCCATAGCTCGCTGAGCGACCTTGAATTTGTGAACCAGACCCACTGTCAGTGTCCACGTCTCTGCTCCGTACGACATTACGGGGAGGACGCACTGGTTAAAGACTTTTGTCTTCAAACACTGTGGTATGGACGATGAGAAGATATGTCGAAGTTTCCCGAATGCCGCCCATCCTAGCTGAATGCGTCTGTCGGCTTCTTTGCTGAAGTTAGCAGCGCCTAGCTGAATAGTCTGTCCAAAGTAGACGTATTCCTGCACAACTTCGAGAGTAGCATTTCCCACATAGTTTGGCCTCGGCTTGACATGGTCATTGAACATAACCTTAGTCTTATCCAGGTTCATTCCGAGGCCAACCTGCTGAGAAGCCACGTTTAAGCCGTTTAACATTCTGCTAAGATCCTTGAGCGAGCTGGCCATGATGACTATGTCATCCGCGAATCGGAGGTGTGAGATGTATTCTCCATTGACATTTATGCCGCAGCAATAATATTATATATATTTTTATTTATAATTATTTTAATTACTTAACTTAGTCAAATAACACTTTTTAAACGAGACAATTGTCAAACTTATGCAAATCAGATTTCATACCAGACATGAACATTTATAATACGGGAACTTTTTTTAAAAAAATATTTAAGGACATGGTACAGAAGTCCTAAACAATATACTAAATTAAATAATACGGGAAATCAATCTTTACTGTTGCCAGAAAAAACTTATCTCTCCGGAAATATTTAAAATGGTAACATTGATGCCTTTCGAGGTTGGGAAAGATCCCTTGGTTCCCCCGTTTGACAGCTGAAGAGCTAACCTAACCTAACCTAATTCCTTCCTCTCCATTCCGCAACCGAACCACACGCCAGGTCAGAATATGTACCCACATACCGTAGTCACCTTCCCTTTGCGTACGTATAAATTTGGGGACTTATACATCTGTCGCACAATAAAGATATGGAACGCTCTTCCAGCCTCTGTGTTTCCACTTTCCTATAACCTGGAGTCCTTCAAGCGAAGTGTGAAAAGGCTAGGGACTGATGTCGGACATAAGTGTCTGATTCCGGTTGCTAACATTCATGGACCGTGCGCGCCACTTACTATTTATTTATTTATTTATTAATTCATTATTCTTACCATCTTCTTACCATCATTCTTACCATCAGGTGGGCGCAAGGTCACATGCCATGCTAGTCTAAAAAAAATAATAAAATAACAAAAAGCTGAAAGGAATGGTTGAGTGTAGGATCAGTTAAGGAAACGTCTTAGAATGGGTGTAAATCTCAACTTACTGTTGTGCGACCCAGTCTAGGTCTATGTTATAAAAATAATGATGACTTATTTAATCATCACTCAGTTTTGTGGTCATCCATGGTATTTTTATTTGCTCGTGCTATGTTGCTTTTATTAGTTTTTGCTATTTGTAATTATTAAAGTGTAATAAAATATTACAGAATCGCCGCAAAAGCAGTTCTAGAAAGAACTCAATCGCAATCTGGAGAAATTGACGATTATGATGACAGGTATGTATATTTAACGTTTAAATTTATTAAACTTCTGAAAGACTTCAATTTCTGGCATGTTGAAAATTCACCATAAGATACATTGACATCGTTTTCTTGCTATCGGCGGTCACTTGTTAATTATACACTTTCTTTTGGCTAGCTGTAAGTTTTCCTTAATAATTAAATAATGCGAAAGTCGTGGGTAAAAGGCCCTGGCAGACTGAGACTCACATATCACGATCAAATAAATTAAACACTGGCTGAAGGTGCATTAAAAAGCCTTTGTAACAAAAGGGCATGTATGAAGAGGTGATGAATGCCGACGAAGCGAAAGAGGTATGTCGAGACCGTGTCAAGTGGCGCTCAATTGTCTCCACAAGGTTTCTGGCGTGAAGATATGTATGTATGTAAATAAATACATTCTTATATTTACCGTCATTATTATACAGCCCCTAGATATCTGGCAAATTTGGCATACACACGCAACGCTCACGCTGCAGCTGGCTAGACGGATTGGCGAGGGTCTAATGTAAATTTTAATAACAAATTATTAACGACTTTACAAGTTTAGTAAAATCGGGACCGACTCCTTAACGTGCTCTCCGATCTTTATGAGAAATGTGCGTATAAAAGTATTTCTCATCGACCTGCGAGCCACCACCGTTCTCTATATTTATTATATATCCTAAATATGATTTATTTTGTAGCATTCACGAGCCGAAATTAAAGTCGAATGCGCCTCTATTGGAGATCATTGAACGGATGCGACACCCGCAGTTAGGGGTAGGGTTTCTTCAACAAACCGTCAGTCTACCCTCACAAGCCTTCATAGCTATCAACGCCATAGATTGGCTCATTACTAATATGGAATGTATGACAGCAGAAAAAGCTACACATATTATGGAGGTATTTTTCAATTGCCTATTAGTTTTTATTTTATGCTGTTTTTCACTGGTTTTCCGTTACCACAATTCGTTTGCACAATCCTATATTTTCTAAGATTTTTCAAGTCTAAGTCTACTTTCCAGAAATCTAGTCTTATTAACCTTCTAGTAAATAAAATTACGGACATTTCAGAGATGTATTATCGTAAAATTGAAAAAAATCGTAATAAATGTGTTTGCTATTTATCACTGTCTAAAATTAGGTAAGTATATGAAAGAAAACAAATTTCTAAGCATTCTATGGATTCACTGTGTGGATGCGGGGTCCATTGTGTGTGGGTAACATATGAGAAGAATGATGTCTTGGGCTTGCGACCGACAATTTGCTGGGTTAAAAAGGAGGTCTCCTTTTAATTAATCAAAATCGGTCAAAATATGTCGAAAATGTCCGTAATTTTATTTCCTAGAAAGTTGATAGACTACATTTCTCAAAAAAGTTGTATTGTGCAAACGAGAGAGCGTTAAACCATCCTAAAGTCTTTGTAAATAATAAAGTAAAGACTCTCGTTTGCACAACTAAAAGTATAGTAAAAAATTCTTTGTTTCAGAAATTACTTCAGGAAAAAATGATTTGTCATGCATCTGGCGATACTTCTAAGAGATTCGTCGTCGGATATTACATGTATCACATTTTGCCACAAAAGAAAGACAAAGGTAGAAAATTTCAATATATATTAACGTTTAAATCATTTTCCTATACTTAACTTTGACCGCCTCCGTGGTCTAGTGGTAACAAACGTTGGCGTGAACTCGGAAGGTCGTGGGTTCGATTCCCACCGGGGGCAAGTTGTACATTGTATAATTTGTCTCGGTCTGGGTGTTTATATGTATAATATGTAATTAATGGAGCATTTGAGTATCTCTGATAATTATAACGTCCTTGACAGAGTCTCCTGAGTACATAGAGCCCCTGGGAGACCTGCAAGGTTTCGAGAACGAGTGGATGGAGGTGGAGGTCCTGGAGCCGCGCTCCCCCCTCCTGCCCACACACAGTCCGGGCGGGGTGCACATCGCGGGGGCCGCACACTTCCCAGACGAAACCACTGTGCCTGCCTTCCTAGCTGACAACATTGACCCCAATTATATGCACTGGGACAGCGATACTGATAGTAAGTATTTCTACCTATTATTTTCTCAAACTTTCACACGCAAAAATAAAATCAGTAAAATTAGTTTTATTATCATAGCTGGCCAGATGGGTTGGCGAGGTTATTATTATTATTATTTTAAACTTTATTGCACTATGTACAAGGGGCGGGCTTAAATATGAAACTAAATTTACAATATGAAATAAATTATTCTAAGATAAAACATCATCATTACAGCCCCCTAGAACACAACGTCCTAGACCTCCAATATTGGAGATGAACTTCCAGAACATATATCTGGAGAATTTGGCCTACACTCGCCACGGTGGCCAGGGGCCTTGGCGAGGATATGATGTCAATTTTTAATGACAATTTATTAACGATTCCACAAGTTGGTATTAGTGGAACCGGGACCGACGGCTTAACAAGTTCTCCGAGGCACGGCAACGGCGGTGTTGTAAATCTATGACAAATGTACGTAAAAAAAAGTGTATTTCTCATTGGTACATGCCGGGTGGGTTTGAACCGACCTTTGTAGGATTTAAGGAACGCGTTTCTACAACCGAGCCACCACCGCACCACCAATAAAACAATACATATTAATATACATACAAATATGTATGCAATAATACATATACTACACACTATATATAGGTATACAATATTAAAGAGTGATCTATTGGGCGCTTGGTGAATTGTTACCGACAAATTGTTCACAGATTAGCGGCCACTACTACAAAAGAATTTAAATTTAAAAAGAAAGAGTAGATGGATAGATAGACTAGAATGAGATGGGATAGGTAAAACAGAATTGTGGGCCGAGCGAAGTGACCTGTTATGTAGTGACGAGGTTCTAATGTCAATATAAATAAATAAATAAAAATAAATATATAAAAATAAATAAATAAATATTTTTTGTGATATTTCCCCTGTTTGGTACGCTAGAGTCATCGACGAGCTTGTCTCTTGTAATGATTGGCCTATAGTGAAGTTGGCTAAATGTGAATCCGCTTCTGACCACCTCGAAAGGGATACGGTCGTGATGAAACTCTATTAATTATTTTTTATCTATGGGCCATTAGTTGCCTGGAAATAAACATTTTATTATTTTTTTTTTCTACAATTCTACTTAATTTCCAGTGCCTTTATACAAGAGCACTCACTTGGACATCGACATCAGCAACCGCAGTGACCGCATAGAGTGGGGGCACGCGCGGTACCAGGCCACCTTCCGACCTGACCAGGCCTACGAGATGTGCATACAGTGGACCGTGGCCACAGGAAATGGAGTTGCAGACCTGGTAAGTAAATACACAGGGAAACTAACCATTAGAGGTCGTTATTCGATTATTTTGACATCGACAAGCTTTATTGCTAAAAAAATGGCATCTGTTGCCGGTTTCGTTTTGTTCGGCATTGAGGCGAGTAGGATGTTATGGATATGAAATTTCGGATACGGATATCAAATTATTTCGGATTATCCGTTAGTTTCGGATATTTTTTAAGGAATTTCAAAAGTGAAATACAAATATCTAATAAAATTGTTTTATTTATATGTCACCATTTGGTAGGAACTACAATCAGTCTGTGAGTAATTATTACAGCTATTTAAAAATAAAAATGATAATAAATAAATATTGAATGTTATCTACCGAAAATTAATTAAGAGTATGATAAGGCGACAACAGAAGAAAACACAATGCGCGCGGCTTGTGTGTCGGCCGCACCCGGCTGATCAAAACAACTTGTCATAACCCTCTAGTTCCGAGACACGATCCTATCGATCCGATACGCGATAATAGTAACCTAAGCACGCTTAAAGGTGTTCCGATACGTGTATAAACTGTTTTGCCAAAGATATGTGACGTCACAAATGACATCACTCCTCGCGCTTAGACTGCTCACGATATCGGGGTAGATCGCTCTGAGCGCTGTCAGTTTTTTGTCATTTTGTCGCGCGCAATTTTCAAGTTATATTAGGTTTTCTTTTAAATTATTTATTATTGTAATTCGTTTATACTGTTTCTATATTACTTCTTAAACAAATATAATTAATATTTAAGTAGGGAGTGAAAAAAAATGTCTGTAAAACGGCAAGTGGTTTTAAAAGACCAAAACAATATTATTAAACTTTACACATATAAAGATGAATAAACCGAGAGATGTTATGTTTGTTAGTATTCATACTTAAAGATGTGGAATCCGCAATTTATCTTCCATGCATAAAAAAAAAAAACTATCATGTTATGAATGAAAATGTGATTTAGACCGTTCCGGATTGATATCACGCTCTGAGCATCCAAATCGCGATATTTCATTCGGAACGACTGTTAGTATCATATTCATTCTAAGCGCTCTGAGCTTGATTCGGTACGTGTCTCAATTAGGCTCTGCCCCTATCCGATTAATTATTTATATTAATAATTGCTTCCGTGGTCTAGCGGTTATGTCCGTGGATTTAGACCTGGAGGTACCGGATTCGATTCCTGGTTGGGACACAATATTTTTTATTAATTTAAATAAATAAATTTAATTGTTATTGTATTTTTTTGTATATTTCTTGAGTTTGATGTCTTTAGCGACATCGACGAGTTTGCCTCTTGTCATGATTGTGGTCTATAGTAAAGTTGGATAAATGAGAATCCGTTTCTTGATAAGCGTGGTTTCTGACCACCCCGAAAGGGAAGAGGTCGTGTTGATACTTTACTTTACTTTTAGATAAATAAAATGCCATCTTTAGAAGTAGTCTAACGTTCGTATGTTCACCAGATTAGTGGTTGGGCGCGCAAGGCCCAGAGCTGCAAGTTACAAATGATCCCCATTCCGGCAGACCCGCTCGCCTTGCCCTTCACACTAAAGTCCGATCCTTTGCGGGGACCTATTTATGTACCCCTCAGTGAAGAACACCTACTTGACAACAAGACCGCCCTCTTTCAAGGTAAATGCAATGTTTAAAGCCAAATATGTGAACAATTTTATGTCAATTCAATTTATTTATTCTGAAATTAGCCATAGGATAATAAAATACAATATGCGCGTTTATATGTCAGAAAAAATATGTAAATGCATTTTTCTGGGAAATAAATTGTATTTGGAGCAGGACATTACAACCACAATAAACATAATTTATACAACAGTCCTTCAAGCGAAGTGTGAAAAAGCATCTAGTCAAGCCGGCATAGTGTTAGGGACTGATGGCAGTTACGAGTATCTGACTTCAGTTGCTAACATTCATGGACCTTGCGCGCCACTTACCATCAGGTGGGCCCAAGGTCACATGTCGTGCTAGTATAAAAAAAAAAAAAAAAAAAAAAAAAAAAAAAAAAAACAATATTAATTTTAAAATTATAGCTGTTGTAAATAGGCATTGTCATAGTAAAAGCTAGCACAAAAATAATATGAGGATGTCACTTAAGATTATAGCTGCTGTAAAGAGGCATTGTCATACTATAAGCTAAGACAAAAACAATATGAGGATGTCACTTAAGATTATAGCTGCTGTAAAGAGGTATTGTCATACTATAAGCTAAGACAAAAACAATATGAGGATGTCACTTAAGATTATAGCTGCTGTAAAGAGGCATTGTCATACTATAAGCTAAGACAAAAACAATGTGAGGATGTCACTTAAGATTATAGCTGCTGTAAAGAGGCATTGTCATACTATAAGCTAAGACAAAAACAATATGAGGATGTCACTTAAGATTATAGCTGCTGTAAAGAGGCATTGTCATACTATAAGCTAAGACAAAAACAATATGAGGATGTCACTTAAGATTATAGCTGCTGTAAAGAGGTATTGTCATACTATAAGCTAAGACAAAAACAATATGAGGATGTCACTTAAGATTATAGCTGCTGTAAAGAGGCATTGTCATACTATAAGCTAAGACAAAAACAATGTGAGGATGTCACTTAAGATTATAGCTGCTGTAAAGAGGCATTGTCATACTATAAGCTAAGACAAAAACAATATGAGGATGTCACTTAAGATTATAGCTGCTGTAAAGAGGCATTGTCATACTATAAGCTAAGACAAAAACAATATGACGATATCACTTAAAATTATAGCTGCTGTGTCCTGCAAATAAATGATTACTTTGCTGTTTTTTTTTACGAATGCTTACGACTACAATACCATCGCGATTCATTGGATTAAACTTAACTAACATGGCGTGAAAAAGTGAGAAGAGTGGACTCGTACCTAAAGTATACGACTAATGAAATTGAACATTCTGTAAATTACAATTTTCTAATTATAAAAATGAGTTGTTTTCTTAATTTGCCTCTAGTGAAAAGTTCAAGTTTTGTACTTATCCCCTTTTGCCTTGACACCACAGATATAACAGCGAAAATTTGTCTAAAATGTCTGTAATTTTATTTCCTAGAAAGCTGATTTGACTACATTTCTCAAAAGTACAGTCAGACTTGAATAATCTTAGTAATTGTTGGAGTGTGTGAGCGAGAGGAATGTCAAAATTCGAAATCTTTATTTGCTTAAAAATATGGTACAATGTAGTAGATATGTCGAGGGTAACAACCCTCTTAAAGACAGAACAATTAAGTTATCGTTATTTCAGGCTTCCCCGAAGACACGTGGCTAGAGAGGTTATTCCTCTTCCAAGAGGCTATAGTGAGTCGGTTTGGGTTCATCAAGTGCACTGTGGAGAGCACTTCTCATGCCGGAGGGAGCAGCGCCAGTGTGGGGGACCATCTCTATATCCACGTCACCGGGAACATGTTCATCCTTATCCCGACCACAGTCAAAACAGCACAAAGAGCTTGTCGCTCGAGACCTGTGATCAAACCACTAAATGCTAGTCGGTAAGTATTTTCCCACCAGTGTAAATATAACTAGAGAAAAAATATATTTTTTTAGCAATCCATGTATTCAAATATTAAATAAATAAAACACTAGCTGAAGGTGCAGTAAAGAGCGTATGAAAAGATTGATGAATGTGGACGAAACAAAAGAGGTATGCCGTGATCGTGTCAAATGGCGTTCATTGTCTCTGCCTACCCCGCAAGGGAACTGGCGTGAAGATATGTAATCCATGTATTTGCCGTGAGGGTGTTGGGTATATTTTGTGTGGGGAAGCGAGTAGAACAATAAAATTGCTACCGATTATATTATGGCTCTAAAGGCCCCGATTCTGGACTCGATTTGTTCGAATGAAACCAAGGTCCGGATTAATAAATTATTAAATGATTAATAAATGTTACTCCGCCAGTGCTTAGCACGAACCAATGCTCGGAACTGTCACAATGACTGTTATTACTTTAAAAAAACTGTCACTTTTACAGTTCTAAGCAATGGCTCGTGCTAAACACTGACGGAGCAACGACTATTAATCCGGACACAACAGTTTTCTAGGGAGATCCGTTTTTATTCAAATATATCTCAATCACAATACGTAGATAGGTATGTCGAAATCGCCAGAATTAGAGCTCTGGCCGAAACATGATTTATAAATAGCTCGAAGTGCGAATTATCTACATCCTTTTCCGCCTTACTTATCCTGCACCAGCTTGTTGCTAGCTGAAAAAATATTGGTTAGTCACAGATCAATATTTTTGAAAAAAGGTGTGTTGGTTTTATATAAGTCCGAGCAAATAGGTCGTTTCTGTATTAGATATTATTTTTTAAGTGTCTTCAAAGGACAATGTACAGATTACATCAGCCCTAAACACGTAATTTATTTGCATAATATATGTATGTTCATAACAGAGTTGGAATCATCAAATTCCAAGTGTTGCAGAATTTGATGCTTTTCACGTCAATATCGCCCAAACACGAAGTGTATACGGGAAGGGAAGTTCACAGCGCGGGAAAACCGCAAAAAAATAAAGTGCAACTACTGCCTCGTATAGAGTTGTAGAACATTATTAAACAAAACAACACCACTTATCACTAACAATAGCCACAGTAAAGTAATTTACAAAACAAAAAACTTGCGACTTGACAAGCCCGTGCAAAAGGCTGAAAACACTTACTCATTTAACGTGTTACTTCTTCAAGTCTATAATATTGTTACTTTAACAAGTTATCTGTAGTGTTGAATTCTAAGGGAATGTAAATTTGAAATGACGCCATGTTATTTCAACCGCCTATAACGTCGTTTTAACAAGATAGCATTTAACAAGTTACGCAATGTAGTTTCAATAAGATATAATGTTGTAATAATCAAATAGTCTTGTTGGCTTAATGTGATAACAACTTGTTAAAGTTTTGGTTGATTTAACAAGTAAAAACAATACGAAGCATGTTATTTCAAACAAATGTTTAGTTGTTTCAACTAAATACCTGTTAACGTGTTTAATCTTGTTCTTTGTACAAAATCGACTTGTATTATCAATATTGGGTTTGTTTCCGTTAACCAAAATACTTTTATTTTATTCAGATAACCACTTAACAATTCAAACTTGTTCAAATTGCTAAACCGATTTCTCTCAGTGTACTGTAGGAATAATATTATCGAACACTTTATTCTTTAAATATATTAAGGAAGTACATGGAGGGGATTCCTTCGCGCCATTTTGCACGGACATATCAAGTGCAAGATTTTGTATTCTAAATTACTTAACTGGATAGTCTTAGTCAAAAGTGGTGTTGTTTTGTTTAACAATATGCTACAATGTGAATAATTAAGGAAAACGATAAATATAGCTCATCTCTACTTCGCCGTACTTAGGTATTTACATATACGTTATATAATAAAATCTACTGTTTTAGCCCAGTAAAACTTTGTCCAGGTTGATAATAAATTTTATAAGCATCTTTCTTCAATCCAGACCCATAAAACATCCGTCTGTAGTTTTCTTTCTTTCTTTCTATGTGTCACTAAAATAACTGACTAAATAACTGTTTTTTAGATATCCAGTACATTCTGAAGCTGCTCCGAGTCCCCACGAGGCATACATCACTCGACATGTCAGTGGAAAGAACAAAAACGATTACGACAACAGTCGGAGGGTAAGCATATATTCTTACATGACGATCTTTGATTATTTACACTCTTCTTAAGCTTTCACACACAAATTCATTTACTGTATCGGTTGCTCGTCAGTGGAACAAGCTTTCACTGACCATCAGACAAGCTCCCTCAATTCACATTAAATTATAAATTAAAATATAAAATAATAAGCTACTTTTAATTTTACAAAATGTGTTTTTGCTTTAAAATATAGATGATAATTATTAATAAAAAATAAAAACGCATTTTTTTACAATAATCAACTACCGTATTGTGTGTGTGTGTTTGTTGTTATATGACGTCACGCGAAAGACGCGCTTGATAGTGGGACTCGCTAGAGGCTTGTTGAGCTTCGCATCCGTCTCGCTCGCACACTCCAATATTTTCAAAGGTTTTTTTTAAGTCTTGAATGTACTTTTGAGAAATGTAGTCAATCAGCTGTCTAGGAAATAAGATTACTGACATTTTAGAGTAAGGTTGGTTGTTAGAAAATGCCCGCCTATGTACAATTTTAGTGCAATAATAATAAAAAATTGACGCTATGTCATCCACGTACAATTTCAGGCCAAGTATAGGCTTCCAATTGATGTAGAAGTCTACCACACCTACTGGGATCTCTAGGTGGACAAACGCTATGAAAATAGTACAAAGGAGGAGAACTCAACAGAATTGCACCAACACACTTTTCACTATTTACAGTTCTAGGCAAACGAGATTTTCTATTATTAAAATCATTTACGATCTGGTTAGTTGCTTCTTGTGGCAAAGGCGTGCAGCCGTTGCGTCCGAGTCTTGTTTTCGAACTGTCACTTTTTAATACTCGCCATCCTCGTTAGAGGGCGCGGGCGGCGTGCGTGTAGTGATGGAACACAGGGTTAGGAATCAATTAGGATTTTGGATGGAAGTACCAAGCCACAACAGATAAAAATAATAAAGTTTAACAACCCTTCTTACATACATAATGGGGGCGTAATAAGATATTTTGTATTTCATTATTGCAGATGGGTTTCTTATGGTCTTGGAATCATATGATTTCTAAGAGGTGGAAGTGGTCTCAGGCGATCGCGACGGGAGACGGAACCTTCCAGACCAAGATGTTGAGGGACTTCAAGCATTTCTGCGCCAACCAGGACCAGAGACTCACCCAGTTCTGGGACCACTGCTGGAAGCTCAAGGAAGCTGCTCAAGATATAAATCTCTCAGATTCGGACATCAAAATAGATGTCAGTAATCGTTAGCAAATGGTCTATAATAATGTTTTTAATAGTTTATATGAATTTAAGCTATTTTTAATTCTTCTTTAATTAAGCTAATTCTTTTTTATCTAAGTAAACTTCCTTATTAGAAAAATATGACATAATTACATTGACATTTAAGAACTAAATAGAGGCTTTATCAAACAATGAACGTTACGCAACTTGAAAAACATTATGGTGTCTATCTTCCTTTGGTTAATGGAACATTCTACGCAGATAATAGAATTTAAAATAGTTTTAACTAGCAAGACGAAAATTTTAAATTCTTATTTAGTCACAATTTCGGCACGCGGTCGCAATTAGCATGCCGCATATATTGGTTCGTGGTGTCGGTTCTAGTAATAAAAGTTCACTGCTTAATTAGAACATTTATACACTAACAATATTTTTTTACCATTATAGAACAGTAATCTGTTCAAGACATTTATTATACTTCTAGTTTTGTCGACCATAAATTTTGTATATCTACACAGATTGTATTTTAGAAATATGTGACGAATGATGCTCTTAATTATGAATTTGAGCATCAATTGTATTCAAATAATAAAATTATGTTATATGGTTTCAGTGTTTTATTCCTGATTTGCCTACATTTTCATATTAGACTGATACGTCTAAGAGCCGACCTCCACCGATTGCGTATCCGAATGTAATCAGCTTTTTTTTTGTCTCAGCCTAGATTATGTAGTTTGCATCCATGTATTCGAATTTATCGAGACTTCATAATTTTTTAACAGTCGGCTATCCTGCATGCATGTCTGTCGCAGACATGTTCGCCAGACCAAATTAAAAAGAGTAAAGAAATGGATACATATAGGTGCGGGATACAATACGAGATCCGGTTAGCGAATTGCAGGGTGGCAACGTAGTTGGGGTCGTCTGGTGGGAGTACGCTTCCAACTACCGGTTCCGTTTCCGCATTGCGATGTACGTCGTCTCGTCAACCTGTTGGGGCGCCTCTCACACTCAGTGTGTCAGGGGCGTCGCCTTAATTAGTTGTATCATAGGCAATGCTTATATCAAACAGCAGTGGTCCATCTATGACAATCACAGGTGACGCTCATATCAAACTGAGACGACCCGACTGTAATAACCAAGGGTACCACTCATATCAAGCTGAGTTGGCCCCGCTATGTTGTTCACGGCTTATATCAAACTGAGGCGACCCGACTGTAGAAACCAAAGCTACCACTCATATCATTTAGGCCTGTTTTTTGCCACAATTTGTTCAGATAGTTTTTGTTTCAATGTTTACTCTCGGCGAAGGTGTGCTGTGTTTCGATATAAAAGTAGCAATTCAATTTAATTATATGCATAGTTTTATTAACGAGATATACAAAAGAATAGTGTTAATAGTTACTACTGCAGCACACAGTTGCCGAGAGGCTGGTTACAGTAAAACAATGTTTAATGAGGATGGGAATGCACTGTATTATTAATTTATGTAAGTATTCGTAAAGTTTTATTGTGTCAATATAGGAAAACTGCCTTCTGGAGCCCAGAATTTCTTTTCCAGAAGGCAGTGCTCACTAACTGAAATTATTTGATTATGATCCAATAAACGTTATTTTATTTTATTTGCTTAAAGCAGATTGCGTTTTTTTGGAAGATACTCGTACTTATTAGGTAAGTATATAATAAAATATGTTATAGGTATTATTTATACGCATAATATCAAGCTGAGTTATCTATATATACATGTTAGTACAACATCATTGTCGGCCATCCTGCACTATAAAATGACCTCATTCGTCAGTGTTTATTTTATTACTATTATATTCATATTGTTAAATTACCATTAATAAATATATTTGAAGGGATCTCACGGCATCAGTTTTGTCTGGAACTCCAATCATTTTCTTATTCCATCTAGTTTCCGCTAGCAGACAAATATTATTGCTGCCGCATCACTCTTGTTCACTTGCATGGCGTTGGGTAAATTGCTAGGATTACATATAAGGGTGGAGGACGTCAATAAAAAATAAATAAATACATAAGATTTTAAATACATTAATATGGGAAATAAATAATATACTTATAATGGTGGTTATTCATTTTGGTCGTACCTATTCGCTTTCAGAATCCGAATCTTATCCAAGGTTTTATCTGCTGAATACACATTCTTGTATTCCCTTTTTGAGTATTCGTCAATGCGACAAACTTTATAGCGATTCACTTTAAATGGACCACTGTATGAGGGGATTAATTTGTTACTTTCTCCAGGTTTGTTCAACTGTCTTTGCACCATAACCAGATCACCAAGTTTATAAGTTCTTGCTTTTGCATCTCTTTTTATCGTACCTTTATTATTAGTATTGCTTTCCCTAGAGTTAGTTGGAGATCCAAAATGTGAAGATTTACGTTAATGGTGAGGTTCATCCCGTTTACGCTTTCTGTGTCTGCGTCTATGTTTATCAGCAGAGGGACTTGATGATGATCTTGAGTAACTTTTATACTGATGACGACGACGGGTGGGCTGTGGCCTCATTATTGTTAGTCATTACCAAAGGTGTCAGACCCTCAGATAACTGTTGTGGTGAACTCATAGTTAGTAGGTATTGAATTGATTATTAGGAATAAATTATTAGTTGCTGAAACAATTGCATAAGTTTATTTCAACTAGTAGATACTCATTAGTTAGTATTAGAAAATTCAGCTAAATGTATTTAATTTTGGCCGCTGTTTAATATCTATGAAGTAGGTATTGTTCAAAAGAAGTAGAAGCAAGGATACAATAAAAAATAAAAAACTCACATTTGGAAGAAAAATTTATTGCTAGAACTTAAATCATAATCACTTGCTCACAGTACTATTCATTATTCTGCAAGAAAAACGTAATAACATAAGTGGTCCTTACGATAAAACAATTTTAAAATAATGCAACCACAACTAGGTCACCTTATCATGTTGGAACCATGATAGAACATTATTTAAACAATAGTTTAACTAAATGATATCCTCTCAGCAAGTAGGTACCTACATAAATACATTTCAGTCAGATTTAATTTAGTTATACCATTATATCAATTGCCGCGTTGGTGGCTCGGTCGTATAATAACCGACCCGGCATGTACCAATGAGAAATACACTTTTCTTAAGTACATTTGTAATAGATTTACAACACCACCAGACCTGTGCCTCGGAGAGCACGTTAAGCCGTCGGTCCCAGTTCCACTAATACCAACTTGTGGAATTGTTAATAAATTATCATAAAAAAATTGCATCATATCCTCACCAAGCCGTCTGCCCAGCGTGGCGAGTGTAGGCCAAATTCTCCAGATATATGTTCTGGAAGGCCCATCCCCAGCAGTGGAGGTCTAGGACACTGTTCTAGAGGCTGTAATGATTATATCAAACCCATATTTTTTACTTTCCTTACAAAATTTCAGTCATTATTATCACATTCACATCGTGTGGCAATTCTAATACATTTTCTAATACATTCACACTTATATTATTGTATGCAATACTTTACTAAATTACACTAGTATAGTAGGTATGAATATAGAATTATCATAATTAAGGACATCAGAATCAAAATGTAATAATTTAATCACTGTCACAAGATTATTTCAGTTCAGGCCGAGTTTTATTAGTCATTTGACATTCCGTTGATGGCAGAAGTGGACAAACGTCCATAGTAATTATCCTGTATATGACTTGCACGCCATTTTTCACTTTATTTCACATATATAATAATTTTCGAAAAAGAAACGCCAAGGTTGCTCCATGGTTTTCATACATTTTAAGCAAAATTCAGTAAAAAAAGTGTTGACTTTTAAGTCAAACATAGCATACTCATATATGTATCGATACTTTGCCGTCATCTCGATGAAGGTGATGGCGGCAGTGGACAAAAAGATTTTTATTAGTATCCTAAATTAATTTATTTGATGCATATAATCTCGTCTCTAGCAATAAAAAATATTTTTGATTGATTGGTTTCTTATAATACATATAATTAGTCACCAGATATATGTATATACTATATACCGTGTGACTTTGTATGCTGTCTACTTTAGGCTAATACAATATTGATAGAAACAAACAACTTCCCACAAGAAAGGAGAACAATTTCAGACATATATCTTAATAAATGTTTTTTTTTAATCAATAGTTATTATTATTTTACATTAGTCTAAAGTAAGAGTTTACAAAGTCACTTTGTATTATAGAAATAAGGAAATCTGTATCTATATCTTTAATTATTATCCTTTGTTCCTTAACATTTATTCGACATACAACTACTTGCAAAAAACATTTAAAGCAAGTTACAATTAAATATGGCAAATAGTTGAATATTTAAGCTTAAGCTATTTTCTAAAAGCGAATTAGGAAATTATAATTATACAAAAAAAGTATCCATGACTTATATAATGCAGACATTTATTATTAAATCACAATAAATATTTGAGCTTTGGCAGTAAATAATATATTGTTTGGTCAACTGCGCAACAATATTAAGTATCTAATTGACATGATATGTTACTAAACATTAAAATATATAATAATATTACTACCCACTTTTATAAAATACAATGAGATTATTAATTATGTACTGTACTTCTAGCATTGTTTCACTAAACTCATAATGTCATAGAAAATATAAAATTTAATATTGAGAGCAAATATAAATTCATTCGCTTCAGTAAATTACATACATATAAGGGAATGTTAAAACTATTGAAAACAAAGCTTTGTTATAATTTTAAATATCCTACTTGTTTGAGAAGACCAGTAAACGGGTAAGCATACTGGTGATGCATGGCACCTGCTTTTGTTGGTGCATGGTGATCATGTCCGGAGTGTTGGACTCATAATCCAGAGCCACTCTCTGACATACAAAAGTCAGCAGGGTAAGAATATCTCTTTCACTGGAGTGATAACGTAATTCATCACACAAGGCCTGTATGAACCAAGATCCCCGAGTGGTGTTCCTCCAGGAGAAGTAACCCGGCACAGTAGAGAACACTATCAAGAAGTCCGCATGAATGGGAATTTTATATGTAGAGTAAGAAGAGCCATCAGTTTCGGTGCGGTTAGTGAGGATTATCCCTCCATCAAATTTATCTCCCTGACAAGCTTGTATAAAAAAAAGTTTTGGTTTTCCTGCAAGTGTTGGACATTTATCAGCAGTGAAGTAGTACCATAAGTTATCAGGTTTGTAATGAGTATCCTTGGCGTACAGCATGCCCAGCTCGCCATGAGTCATCACGGTTATGAGGAGGCAGTCATGATCCGTGTGGTCCATCTCCGCCACTTGCATAATGTACCTATTTACCTCTTCAGATTTACGATTGTTGAGGATAGTAACTGTAAAGCCCAAGGTCTTTAAAACTTTCGCAAAATTATCACAATCAACATTAGTGCCAGTTCTTGATTTGAGGCTATGGATATCGAAATGTTCATGATTGAAAATTATGGCTAACCCCCTGCTCTTATGCTTCATGTTGTAATATGGTGCATTTCTGTCTACAGGCATTTTAGCGATGCGTCTACTACCCGAAAAGCCATCCTGGGTACCCGATGCGTCGCCTTGATCTCCGTTGCCCCTTTGTTCTTCCAAGTCAGCACCGTTGTTTTGCTCAGCTTTTTCGGACATTTTGCACTATTTCAGAACTTCAACTGTGATTAGGTATTTAACTTATCAAGCACAACAGAAACTATTTAGGTATTAATAACGCAAGCAAACCTTTGTTTTTTTTTTTACAATAAAACGGTTCTTTCTTAACAACACCAACAATTTATCCTCTCGTTTAGTGTTGCCACAGACCATATAGCTAATAGTGTTGCTAACAATTACACAGAAAATGACGGGCATTCCGCGCCGAAAGCGTTCCGGAATTAGTTATTACTCGCTCTAGCATCCTGACATACATAAGTCTGTCTTTTTCTTAAAATAAAATCTACCCTATATAGTACCTAGCAATATATTTTACGATTTTGGAACACATAATATTTATTATTTGTTTATTTAGCTTAATGTCCTATAGTTAGCTTTTAGTTTTTTTTTATATTATGCTTAACGACTCTTGTGACAATATTTTTAAAAAAATACTTATATTAAATCTAACGACACCATCTGAAAAAATAAAAGGATTTTGGTCATATTTTCAGGAGAGATATCAATTGACAATACTCGAAATCATATCTATTACTTGGGAAATGGCACCCAGTGTTGTATTATGTTCAGCGATAACCGATACTCCAACGTTACATTTACTAAGTATATGTATTCAGTATCGATATATAAGTTGATATAAAAACGTTCCCACGAAACTAATCTAAATAGCAATTAACTTTAATTCATATCTTGCCTCTACCTGGTCGATTCGTAGTGCACTTCCATCTTCCATTCGTAATGCACCTGCAATATTGGTACGTGGCAAGAACGTTTTTAGTCTACGTTTTTTATTAAATTGGCTTATTTAAATACATCGATGAGTTCAATAGGAACCTAGGTAACAGATCATTCTGTAATTATAACGATTTTGGTGCAACTCAGCTTTAGTTAAAACTGCCTTAAAATACGAATTAGAAAACTTTAATAGACTAGAAGTACTTTAATAATGTGTATTTATTAAAGTTATAATGTATTTCATCAATTATACATACAAGTACATCTACTTGTATGTATGTTTATGTATAATGTGTAGTATAGTGTAGTAAAATTAGTTAAGTAACTTATTAACTGTGTCATTAAAATTTCTTATTTTTTTCATCCTGCCTATCACCTTACTCGATCCCCAAGGTTAGCTGGTAAAGAGTGCCTACTGGCATTATAGCTCGCCTCTATACTATTTTAAAGTGCATTAAAGAATTTAAATAAATAAATAATCTTCCAAGTGTAAGGCCTACGAATATATTTAAATAAAAGATTTTAAAAATCTAAGTGTAAAATGTTTTTATAGTTTAAAGGAATATTTGAAGTCTAAAAGTATTTTGTAAGTATTTTGTAAGTATGTTAAATAATAATAATTGATTGATATATATTAAAGGTACTTAGATATACATCAATACGAGTACATATATATACGAGTATATAGTATGTATGCGAGTATATATAATTTTGTAGCATAAGTTTGTATATACCTAATATAGTATCAGTCTGACCAATTATTTTGCATGCTGTATTCATGGCTAAATGTGCTGAGCCAATTTTTTTTATTGTCAAAGACAATTGTTACCATATTTATTGCCAATAAATATTTTGATTTGTTACATATTTAATGTCTCTGCGGGTATCAATAATCAACTTAAAATTCCGCCTCATTCTTTCAGCAAATGTTCAGATACTGTATAAGAATAAAAGAAGGCAGCTCGCCAGTGGAACCTCTTTATGTTCGTAAAGCAACATTATTCATTAGTTTAAAAAATTTGCTTACCATACTTTCACGAAAAGCAAGACGAATCTACATAACTTTACAGAGTCCGTTTATTATTGTATGTATTATAGATTGTATTATTTGTACATTTATTATATTATATAGTATTAAGTATAACTATGAGTTATTTATGTATATATCGGTAGATAAGTACCATAGCTTTATTATTATTATTTTTTCTTTTAATTGTAAGTAGTTTTTTCAAAAAAACTCATTGTCAAACATTAGTGGTCATGCACCCACAATCCTTGCTCACTTCTCCTAAAGGTTAGCTGTTAGATAATAATTAAGCTCGCCTATGTACTGAAAAATGTATTATTTTCTGTGCAATAAAGAATGTATCTATCTACATAGGCGAGCTAATATCTAAAAACATTTTCTAACAGCTAACCTTTGGGAGATGTGAGCAGGGATTGTAAGGTGCATGACCGCTAATATTTGAAATAAAGAGATTTATTGAGTTAAAAACTTATAACTAAAAAAAAAGAACGATATTAAATCTATAATATAAATACATACGATACATAGATAACACATACATATATTGGTTACATACTATATTTATATATATATACATACAATAATATACCGATTTAGTCAAGTTATGTAGACTCGTCTTGCTTTTTGTGAAAGTGTTTAGTGAGCAAATTTTTATAACATATCAGTGATGGTGCTTTACGAATATGAAGAGGGAGTCGGTTCCACTGGCGAGCAGCTGATACTGTATAAGAATCTGAACACCTGCTGGACGAATGTGGCGGGATTTTTAATTGATTATTAGAGGAAGAGCGAAGAGAACAACTGTGTGTATCGCACAGAAATTGGAAACGATCTTTTAGGTAAGGAGGTGCCATTGGATTAAATAGGACATTGTAAAGAAAGATAAGTGAATGTGCAGACCTGCGATTTCGGATATTGAGCCACTTTAACTCTTTGCGAAATTGAGAAATATGATCATACTTACGCAAGCCGAATACATAGCGGATGCATAAGTTGAGAAGTCGATCGAGTTTATTTAGAAGCTCTTCGGTGAGGTCGGAGTAACAGACGTCTGCATAATCAATAATGGGAAGAAGCAACGAGCTGACTAACGTAAGCTTTGTCGAGGCTGGAATGAAATTCTGCGATCTCTTTAGAAAGTGCATTGAAGCGTAGATTTTTCTGCTAACTTCTGAAACGTGGTAGTCCCAGGACAAATCACTGCGTAAATAAAAAGATTACGTACGTTTGAGCAAAACGGCAATGTTACGCCATCAAACTGTAAGGCTGGAATAGAATTGAAATCCAACCTACCCACTAATTGTTTCGAGCCTACGACCATCACCTGCGTTTTATTCGGATTAACCAAGAGTCCCAAATCTCGTGAGTATATGCGTATGTTCTCTAAGTCCAAATTAATTTTACTCAAGGCTTTATTTATGTCGCTAGGATAAAATGTTTTATTTTCTTTGCAATAAAGAATTTATCTATCTATCTATCATATATCTGTTTATTTATTTATCGTAATAAATTGGCAGTGATACACCCCATTTTCATTTCCTACGTAATAAAATTCTATCGTGGAAACTAACCCGAATCATGCTGAGAACGCTTAGAATGAATATGTAATGAAGTCGTTCCGAATAAAATATCATTATTTGGATGCTCAGAGCGTCGTGTATATGAATTCGGATCTATTCGGACGCACGGTCGCGGTGTCTTAACTTTCAACGCCATAAAGGGCCGCTACTGTTTGTAAACTATCGTCATGACAACATCCTTAAACCAATATTAAGTTTTATTATTAATTATATTAGTAAAGATTTTAGTCATGTTTTAATGAAGTAGGATTAAGTAATGTCTATTTTCAAGACAAAACTTTGTTGGTCAAACGAGTCAGTACGGGAAAGCAAAGAAAGTGATGGATTACAAAACAACAATTGCCTTAAAATTGATAAATTTAATTCCCATAACGATAGTGATTGCATCATAATCTGCGAAGGAACACATTTAACTATTTATAAACCAAATAATAGCGAGTTAAAAAATGCTGACGTTATTTTGGAAAAGGAACTTGATAATTTTGTAATATATATCGACACTGGAAAATTTCTAATGTACGTTTAACCTACCTACTTTATATTTAATGTCATTATAATTTGTATAAAACGTTTTCTTTAAAATCCTAAAAAGGTTGGTTCGAATCCCGACATGTACCAATAAAAATGACACTTACGTACATTTGTCATAGATTTACATCACCTTTTCCGTGCCTCAAGGGTTCACGTTAAGCCGTCAGAACATTTGGAATCGTTAAATTGTCATTAAAACATCAGACCCTCGCATACTCGCCAGGCGTGTATAGGCCTAATTCTTCAGAAAATTCTGGAAGGCTCATCTCCAACAGTGGGTCTTGGACTCTGTGGGCTGTGAAGAAGATTATTATGATTGAATAGTAATAACCAACAAACTTATTTTTTTAAATAAATTATTTGCAGGAACTCCGAAGATCGGCAAATAATAGTTTTACATTCTCAAAGTTATGCGATTTATGCATTAGAACGGAAAGATGGTCATAACGAAGCAGGTACGTATAGTTATGTATGACCGGAGGACATGATTGAATGACATTCGGAATTCAAATTCTCTCAACGAATAAAAATGACTGATGACTAGTTAATGTAGGTCAAAATCAGGTAATTGCAATACCTTTGAAACAGAACGACCCATAAGAGACCTAGATTCAATTCTAGTTAGCCATAGGTACCTAAAATCTGTTGTTTATTGTAAGGGCCAGTAATTCATCACGGCCTCGTTCACTTCGTCCGTTTATACCTATACAAATTACTGGTCAAAGTCACTTAAGTGATCAATGAATTACCGGTCATAATTCTTAAGTGCACGACCTAAAAACTCGCCAAGTAAAAAATGGGTTACTGCGTTGGTGATATTTCAAATAACAAAAATGGGAATAAAACAATGCTCTCTAATATTAAGCTTTGTTTGCATGTTTGTGTATGTATGTTTGTCTCGCCCCCACCTCTATATTAATGGACCGATTTGATGAAATTTGCGAGAGGTGTTTTTTGGATCCCATATTAACTGGCAACTTGGCGCTTGCCTGCTTAATTGGTATTTACGCCTATACTACTTGACCGATTTGTTATTAAATTTGGAATGACGTCAATATCTAAACATGACATGTGACCCTACAGCTACCTGAAGGTTTTTTTTCTTTTATAATTAGCAAGCCACCAATGGGCCGGGTTTTGAGTTGAGACCACGTACGGGAAGACGCAAAGTGGAACGAACCCCCGCCAGATGGATGTATGAATGGAGAATTATTTAAATAGGTGGTAATTTGCCCAGTCTACCGGGGCGGGGAAGTATGCACACGTTTCGGGATCAGGCTCGAATTGCCGTCATACCCAGTCAAGCCGGCATAGTATGAGAGACTGATGTCAGTCATGAGTGTCTGATGTCACAGCTAACATTCACGGACCTCACGCGCCATATACCATCAGGCGTGCGGCCGTGCTAGTATAATAAAAAAAAAATACCTTAGGTTGGATGAGGTTTGCAAAAGACCGTGTGCAGTAGCGAGCCTTGGGAGAGGCCTATAACCAGCAATGAAGAGACACAGGCTCATGATGATCTATTATTATTTGCGAATTGTAGGTAATTTAATAAGTGATATATAATAATATTTATACATCCTAGCAGCATTCTACTGACTGTAATATTATTCCTTACAGGTGAACAAAATATCTTGCAACTCCTTATCTCACATAAGTTTACCAGGCCTGGATACAGCTTGACAACTGGCCACTTCGACAACATAAAATCTAGGCAGCTTGTGTGCATCCAGGCCTTAGATGGGAGCCTTAGCTTTTTCGACCAGGATATATTTTTATTTCTGTGTGTGTTTAACGATATCGTCATGCCCGGACCGGTGACGTATGTAAGCAGCTGCGACTGTTTTGTGATTTGTAAATCGACGTGGATTATAGAAATTTACAGGTAGGTTTTAAACTGTAAAACGATAGTAACAGGAAATACTTGGGGGTAATTGACTACTTTCTTGGTGGGTCTGTACTATAAGACCGCCTTACTCATACAAAGTTTAGCACTTATCACCTTCGTTTACTTGAGGCAATTAGAGTCGTGGATGACAATGGACCTGTGGGCGTGGGTGGACTTCTCTTAAAATTTTATGCTCATAATTGAAATACATTTTTTTATGATAAAGTTAACAATTTATTTATTTAAAACAAAACCTTCTATATTACAACAAAAACCAAATTTAACCTTAAAAATAAAATGAAAATTAAATACTTACAAAAAATAGCTCCTCCAAATCGCTGTCCTGTGGCACGGTGCCCTGCAGCACCAGCTCTAACAGAAATGCCTTGAAGGTGGAAGGGGCTAGGGAATCCCAACAGGTATAATTCCTTGGCCCAATCTTCATGGAACTAATGTCATTCCGTCTGGACACTTGCCATCGTCTCGACTCGGACCGGTTGGTTCTAAAATAGATGGGATCGACACTACTGCAAGCGTCCTACGAATGAGATCGTTAATGGCGTTATGACGGAAAAAGCGACCCGCGTTTTTGGAACACGACAGCCTGTTGTTACCAAGCTAATTTAGTATTAACTATGTTGTTTTTAAAGTGCTACGGATTATATATTTTTTGTCGTGTAAAAAAATCCAAATTAACACTCACAACATTGGTGTGATACAATAACTGTGGATATTTTACTAATGCAAACAAGCAGCGCAGCGCAACAATCATTAAAAAATATTGTATTTCATATATCATCACGACCGTATCCCATGCAGGGTGGTTAAATTATTTATTTAAATTTATAAATATAATTGTGTCCCGACCAGAAATCGAACCTGGTACCTCGGAGTCTAAATCCAAGGACTTAACCGCTAGACCTTCAGTGTCGCTTCAAATACCGAGAACAACATTTTATTAAAAATATAAAGAAAGTTAAAATAATAAGAAAAACTTAAGAAAAAATAATCGTTTAGGAAAAGTAGACATTTCAAGACAATAAACATCATTTAAAAAAAAAAAACAAGACCAAAATATTTACCAAATCTTGTCTAGAGGTAGTGATTCATATAAGTATATTTTTTTAGCCATGAACGAGTAGTAAGATTTAGAAAGTACCGAATTGACGATAGTAATCACCTTTTAGAAATTACATAAATGTGTATGATGTGCGGCGCCTAAGAAAATATTGAATTACTGTAAAAAAAATAGTTAAAAAGTCAATTGTAAATAAACAAAATAATTGCGAGAATTTTACAATCTATAATAACTTTTATTTTCAAATGTGCATTATTTTATTAGTAGCATAATGTTACAAGGCTTATTTACCCTGTGTTTGACTTGTGTGTTAAGACGCTCTATGGTTTCATACAATTTAAGGAATATTTGGTAAAAAAAGCATTGAACGGTTTGCTTTGCTTTCAAGTCAAACACGGGATTAACGATAACATGATGTATAATAAAACAAAAAACCCAGGGTTAATTAAGAACATTAAAGCATTTTTTTCTGTTAAAAATAGCTTAATTACAGCTTTCAACAATTAAGAGATTTTAGCGAACTCAGTACTCGCCAAAACAAGAAACAGATTGCGCAATGGAGTTATAATGCTGGAGAAGAAATATCAGCAGTACAAGCCATTCAGGTGTGTACATATTTTTTATATACTTACCTACTGATCCGTTAAATATATCTAATTTTTTTTACATATCCTAAAAGGGCTGTCACGTTTTGTATTTCTTGCTCGCACACTATGTTCAAATATTTAACCTTTTACGTAATGTAGTCAATCAGCTTTCTATGTATCTAATAAAATTACTGTAATTTTAGACATATTTTCACTTTTATTATACCTAATATTACAGAAAAAATAGCAAAAATATATTTAAAGATTTTCCTCTATTTTACTATAAAAAAGACAAGACAAAACAATTTTCTAAGCGTTCCATGGATGTCCATCGTGTGTGGGTAAGAGATGAGAAGAATGGTGTCTCGGGTTTGCGATCGACAATAGGCTGGTTTGTAAAGGAGGCCTCCTTTTTGATTTTATTGCGCGACAATACGCTTACCGTCCACCACTTCTACTCCTCTCCCTACGCAACCAAATACTGTATGATTCCGTTAAAGCCGTCTTGGAAGCTCTTTCCATAAATGTATTGACGGTAGACCTGGTCATGTCCAATTATTTCAGTAAGTGGTGCAAAGACTGGTGCAGACTTTGCTGGAAATGCTCTCCAATTTTCATTATATACTCGTATAAATAAATAATAAATAAATAAATATTTCCAGACAGGTCACACAGCGCCATCTAGTTTCCGTGGTAAGCTACGAGGCTTGTGTTACGGAAACTAGATGGTTGATAAACTACATATTATACTTTTTTTTAGTAAATATATACATATTATACATATAAAAACCCAGACCGAGACAAATTATACAATGTACAACTTGCCCCCGGTGGGAATCGAATGGGTAGGTATATACTAAAAATGTCCGTAATTTATTTTCTAAAAAGCTACATTTAAAAAAAAATCTCATAGTTTACCAATCTTTTAAAATGTTAGAATGTGCGAGCGAGAGGAATGCAAAGTATAACAAACCTCTCAAACCACATTTAATGATAATTTTATAGAATAATGTCGTGTACAGTACGTAATCAAATTTTTACTGTTCCCTTGCGTCTAGCATATTTAGAAATTCTTAAAACACTCGCAAGACGCAATGGATCTCTAAAAACTGTAAAAAAGTTGTCAACAGCATACTTAAGTAGTTTTTTTTCAGACCAGCAACAACTTTTCAAGTATTATTGCCATGGGAGAAAGGTACCTATATTGTTTCCAAGACAATGGGCTCATGAAGTTTATGAAAAAATTCGACTACATGCCGATATGTTTCCATGCCTACCTTATTGGCTGGTTTTATGGTAATTATTTAGATTAATTAAGCATTTATTATTTTTTATGTTAGTTTAATAAAGAACTATGTATTGTTCTGTGTAGCTTGCATTAAATTGTTCTAAGCACTGTTAATGTAGGATTCGCAGCGTGCTTAGAATATATTTATGACGACATAAAACATTAACAAACGTTCACAAGATGCTTTATTTTCGGGGTAGCACACAAACGTCAGTCAGTAAGATAGTATGTCTGTAAATAGCTAACCATAAGTAGGGTGTTTGTTTTAACATTTGAGAATAATAATGGAACAACTATACTACACTGGCTTTTTATATAGCTATTTTAGGCTTAAGAGTCGAATGCTACATTAGCATTTAAAGCATTATGTAGTGAATCACTCGCAATTTCCACTATGTATGGGTACAGTTACTGTTCCTACATAGCTTAAGTTATACGTGTATTTACCTAACCTTCTAGTTTTAGTCATTACAGTTTCTTAGTATACAATGCAAGTGACAATAAACTCACAATTCCGTTGCAATGATTCAATTTCAAAATTCCACAATTTTATACAGTTCGCACCTTTCGCGATATATTGACCAAGTTTGGATGGTTAGACGATAATCCGTCGTTGCATAAACATACATTCCTAATTTGTTACCCCTATACCTTGTCCTATCTCTTTCTCGCCGCTTCCTTTCTATATTACCCATCCCGCTCATGTTACGTGACTCGTACTTATTATATTTATTAATCCATCTATTTTAGAACCTGGAGCACGTCTACTGGTTATGGTAGCATCAGAAGATTCCAACTTATTTATATACGAAGACACAACATTACTTTGGTCTTGTGACTTATTGTGCAAGCCAATCGCTATTTCCCGATGTTTCCTAAAGAGTATTCCCGGAGGTGTGGTCACCCTGTCGAACGATGGTATCGTCAATGTCACTTATTTGGGGACAGACCCAGACTTGAGCTATGGTAAAGGCACTATTAACGAACCTACAAGCCACGAAGCTGTACAAACAGAACTTGAAGAAGTAGAAAAAACTTTACAAAATGTAATCGTAAATAAAGGAGGTAGGTAACACTTAAAATGTGAATTAAGCTGAGTCGACTACTACTAACAATTAATACATAACTCAATTAATTTTAGATCCTAAAGACAATTTAAAAGCAGAAGATTTAGTCAAAATTCATATAGATATTGGAAAACCAGTTCAAGATCTGTTCCATCAACCAGATTATTTTGATGATGCCGCTTTACACTTGTTAATGGCTCCAGTTATACTAAGATTAACTTTTGAGGATCCCAAACTTATTCAAGCTTTACAGATTTCATACATATGTGTTCAACCACTGGCAAGCTCGGAATCAATAATATGCTTTGATTCCGTTAATGGAGTAGAGATTATAGAAACGAATATATTTATATCCTGTGAGCTGGATATTGTAAAATGTGATATGGAGATATTATTTACAATTACGGATGATAACGGAAAGATATTAGTATTGTCAAAAACAGCTGCTGTACCTCTCAGCTTATTTTGCACTCTGAGAAATGAGGTGGACGTAGAATATGGTGCGGAGATTGTGATAAATATTAAAGGAAATTGTATAGATTTATTAGAATTACTTTCTGGTAAGATATATAAAATAAATTCAAAATAAGCTATCCTACTCCATTACATCATAATGCTTTTAAATTACATATTTCTTAATTTTTAGACTTTGACAGAGATGAACTATTCGAGCATGATGGTAAATCAATAATTTCTATATACAATCGAGCATCTAAAAACACAGTTACCATCGCTGCAACTGACAAACAATATGTCATTAAAGGAAAAGATTACACGGATATTGTATTGATATTAGAAAAAATAATTTACAACTTGGATAATTATTATAAAATTAAAGGAGAAACGTTTAAATATAACTTTAAAGTGGATAAAGAACTAAACAATAAATTAATCCATAAGTTTATAAAGTGTATTGAAGGACATGCCAAAGCAAGAATTAAATTAAAAGAATTTGAGGTAAGTTGTTTAACTTAGAACTAGACACTAATAATCAAAAAATATTTTATTTTATTTTCAGAATCAATTAAACATACTTCAACGACAATTTACATTGATTCAGAAGAAATTGCTAGTTCAGTACGGATCCCAGCCGCCTGGAGATTGTGAAGACCTAGATCTTTTGATGAAGGACACATACGATAGATTGCAGAACACAGCGCGACAAATAATAGAAGACAGAGTTTTAGTTAGCAGGTATACTATAATAATTACTATAAAATCTATTTTAATTTATTTATACAAACGTAATGTAGGCATAAATGCCTTATTGACGATTGCCATTATTAGTATTAAAAAGTAGGTTAAAATTTACACACGCCACTTACAGCTAAATCTTGAGTATAGTGCCACCGACTTATCTGTTCTGGCAGACAAATAGAAAACTAACAAAGTTATTTTAAGAATTATTATTCCCTAGTCAACTTTGGCTAGTACAAGTCTTCTTTGTAACTTTGTTTTCATCATCGCAGCCTAGAACACAAAGTCTTGACCTCCACTCTCAGAATTTGGCCTACATTCGCCAGACAGGTTGGCGAGGGTCTGGTGACATTTTTTAATGACAATAAATTAAAGTTTCCACAAGTTGCCGACGGCTTAACGTGCTCTCTGAGGCACGAAAACGGTGGTGTTAGAAATCTACGACAAATGTACGTAAGAAAAGTGTATTTCTCATTGGTTTTTCAGAGCTGGAAATGGCTTGGTAGCGGTGGGAAATTTAATAATTCATATCCTTAAAGTATCTATAAAGGACAACTTCAAGGTAAAACTTATAGAAGAAATGTTAGCTCTGAACACTCTTTATGAAGACTTCCAGGTAAGTTAAATAAGTATTTAACATGATTTTTTATCATACAAGGCCGTAAGACACAAGAGATAATATTATCTGTCATTTTTTTTTATTAAAAATTTTATTGTTAATACAAAAGGCGTATGTAATGCCGCTTGGCATTTTCTTACCATCAACCTTCGGGACAAGAAATTGAAGTTTAGGCATGGCGAAATAAAAAAACACAAAAAAAAAATGTTGGAGATGGGCCTTCCAGACATATAGGAGATCTGGAGAATTTGGCCTACCCTTGCCACGCTGGCCAGACGGGTTGGCGAGGATGTGATGTCAATTTTTGTTATTTTTGTCAGTGGAACCGAGACCGACGTCTTAACGTGCTCTCCGAGGCACAGCAACGGTGGTGTTGTAAATATATGACAAATGTACGTAAAAAAAGTGTATTTCTCATTGGTACATGCCGGGTGGGTTTGAACCGACCTTTGTAGAATTTAAGGAACGCGTTCTTAGAACCACCGCGTCACTTTATTTATACTAATATGTAAACACGCCTAAATTACTAAGCCGATTTTAATAAAGTTTGGCAGGTATGTCGTTTAGACTTGATCTTTATCCGATCACGACATGTAACCCCAGGCTATACTTGTATATCGGACTGTTTGATTAACCGACAGATTTTAATAATATTAGGCAAATTTGTTTCTTGGGTCTAATGATGATCAGCAATTATATTTTTATAATCATGAGATGTCAATTTTACAGGAATGGGAAGAGTCTGTCAATCAAGCAATGCCATACATTGTCAACAATCTATTGACAAAGACTGAGAAAGACAAAGAGAAAATGGCATCGTTGAGCGAACAAGGAATACTCTCACACATAAATCTTAAGAAATTTCTAAAACAAATACGTCTACTTTTGGATCGAATGTTCGCAGAAGCTATTGATACTGAAGGTACTAAAGACATAGATCTATTTATTTTTTATTTTGTTTATAGATACCACTAAATAATCACTAAAGTAGATTCCTTTATTTAGTGTCTATTTTATCGTTAGAAATGCGCCGAGCATAATTAAGCCTATTTATTTATTTAACACTTCAATGTACAAAGACAAAGGTGGGCTTTAATGCCGCGGAACATTCTATTTTAGGACGCTAGATAATGTTTATTAATAAAACGTAACTTGATGAATTGAATAATATTTTTATTCTGACAAAAATCATAACATGTCATTTACGAGAATGACAATCGATCAAAAAAATAAAAAATACAATTATCTTTTTAAAGTTGTGGTACAGTCACCACACTACTCCCCTCCCAGTTAAAACGTAATAAAAATAAAAAAAAATCTACTCATATATTCTTCTAGAGTTTGTTACAGGTTTTATGATATCAATCTTGGTCGAAAAACGAACTTTTTTCCTAAGTTTCGGCTGGAAATCTACATCAGTGTATGTCGGTTTTAATCTGTCCTTTGATACATTTATATTTTGCCCTTTAATTTCGATTGTAAAATATTTTTCTTGTCGTGCTATTACTTTGTGTGGTCCAGTATAAGCTGGTGTTAGTGGAGCTTTAGTTCTGTCTTCACGAAGGAATACGTAGTTACATGAAGTGAGCGCTGGATTGCTATAAATTTTTGGATTAATGTGCCAAATAGGTGCTGTTGGTCGAATATGTTTTAATACATGCTGTAAATTTTCAACAAATGTTGTCGGTGGTATGCTGATATTCTTCGGTGTTTCGAAAAAATCTCCCGGTAGCCTCAAGTGACTACCATATACTAATTGAGCTGGGCTTGTTTGTAAGTCATGTTTAATGACTGTTCTTAGTCCTAATAGGACTGCGGGTAGCTCTCGTGTCCAACAACTGCCAGATTGTGTCATTCTGCATGTGAGTGCTGCTTTTAGGGTTCTGTGCCATCTCTCTATTAGTCCATTGGATTGTGGATGGTATGCCGTTGTATGTTTGACTTCTGCGCCCATGACTTTAGATAGTGAACGAAATAGGTGTGATTCAAAATTTTTTTCTTGGTCTGTTGTAATTTGTAAGGGTGCTCCGAAACGACTGATCCAATTTTCCCAAAATACGCGACTTATAGTTTCTGCTGATTGATCTGCAATAGGATAAGCTTCTGGCCATCGGCTGTATCGGTCGATACAGGTGAGTAAATATCGCTTTCCTTCAGAAATTGGTAAGGGTCCAACGATATCCATATGAACGCATGCAAATCGTTCGTCAGGAGCTGAAAAAAAATTGTAATGGGGATTTTTCGTGTCTGATTATTTTGGATTGTTGGCAAGGGATGCATTGTTGTACAAAATGGTTGATGAATTTGGACATGTGTGGCCATACGTATCGTTGTTTTATTAATTTTACTGTTGACCTCTTCCCAGGATGTGAAAAGCTGTGTATGTGTTTGCAAATTATTTCTCTATATTTCTTTGGTACGAAAGGTCTGATGTTTTCTTCCTCAGCGTTACAATATAATTGTATGCCATCATCCATTTTAAACATTTGTAGTTTGAGTTTATGTCTATTGTTTGATCGCAGTATGTGGTGTAGATCGTTGTCTTCTTTTTGTGCGTCTGCGAGTTCTTTATAAGTTGGGTTTGTTTGTTCTATGGAGCATAGCCGAGATAATGTATCTGCTACAGTATTGTCTACACCAGATATGTGTTGTATATCTGTGGTGTATTCGGATATGAATGATAACTGTCGAGCTTGTCTGGCGCTAGCTTTGTCTGCCTTTTGTTGTAGAGCGTAGGTAAGGGGTCTGTGATCTGTATAGCATATAAATGACCGGCCTTCTAGCATGTGTTTGAAATGTTTGATAGTTGAGTATATTGCCAATAGTTCTCGATCATAAGTGGA
The DNA here is from genome assembly GCA_910589645.1 of Tinea semifulvella. NCBI lineage: Eukaryota > Metazoa > Arthropoda > Insecta > Lepidoptera > Tineidae > Tinea > Tinea semifulvella. The sequence goes on from OU342585.1 coordinate 7,771,605, forward strand.
GTATTTATTTTCTGTTGGGGTGAGTTTTCTTGAGAAAAATCCGAGAGGTTGTGGGTTATTGTTAATAATTTGATGTAAAACGCCACCTATTGCTTTGTCTGAAGCATCAGTGTGCAGAGTGAGAGTGGCGTTTGGACAAGGATGATTAAGTGTAACTGTTTTGCTTAATGCAACTTTTGTTTCCTCGAAAGCTCGTTCTTGTTGTTCTGTCCATTCGATTACAGATTTTTTTGGTCCAGATATGCTATTGAGTGGTGATTGAATGTTCGCGCAATTTGGTACGAATCTTCTGTAAAAATTTACCATTCCAAGAAAGCGCCTCATTTCCTCGATTGTTTTTGGTTTATTAAATTGCGCTATGATTTGAAGTTTATCTTCTAATGGTTTGATACCTTCAGATGAAATAGAATGTCCTAAATATGTAACTTCTGATTGAGCAAAAGAGCATTTGGCTTGGTTTAGAGTGATGCCATATTTTTGTATACGAATCAAAACATCTTCTACGTCTTTAAAATGAGTATCAAAATCTTTAGAGGCAATAAGAATATCATCTACATAAGGAAAACAACATTCCAATCCTTGAAGAACTTCATTTATAAATCGTTGGAATGTTTGTGCTGCATTACGGAGTCCGTATGGCATAAATGGAAATTCAAATAATCCGAAAGGTGTATTAATAGCTGTTTTAGAAATATGTGCTGGTTCTACTGGTATTTGTTGGTAAGCTCTTACTAAGTCTAATTTGGTAAAGACATTTTTTCCATAGAGTAAAGACGTGCAATCTTGTATATTAGGTAGTGGATATCTGTCTGGAATAGTTGCAAAATTGAGTTGTCTGTAGTCGCCACAAGGTCTCCAAGCTCCGTTAGGTTTAGGAACCATGTGCAAGGGGTTAGCCCATGGGCTGCTAGATGGTCTACAAAGTCCTAAGTCTTGCATATTTTCAAATACTTGTCTGGCAATTTTCAATTTTTCGGGTGCAAGTCGTCGTGGTTTGGAATATATTGGAGTACCAACAGTTTCAATTTTGTGTGTTGTAGTATGTTTTATTTGCGAGAGGTCTTGATATTTGTTTGTTTGTAATGTTGCATTGTATTTTTTTAGAAGAGCGGCGAGAGGGTCTTTGGGGTTGATTGTGCTTACTGTTGGGTATTGTTGCTGTTCGTCTTGGTATATTTTTCCTTTTGAAGACAAAAATGTATCCCTGTCTATAAGTTTTCCTGCTCTTAGGTCTACAACTAAATTAAAATGTTTGAGAAAATCCGATCCAATAATAGGTTTTTTAACGTCTGCGATTGTAAATTTATAGATGAACTTCTTTCCAAGGTTGAAATCTAAATGTAAAAAACGATCTCCATAAGTTTTGATTTGAGTATTGTTGGCGGCGTACAATGTTTTGGTTGATATGCCTTTAGTTCTATCGGAGTAAGTCGGGGGTATTATAGATATGTCAGCACCAGTGTCGACTAAAAATGAACATTTGGTAACGATGTCCGTGACGAAAAGACGGCTGTAATAAGGATGACAGGAGCAAGTCGCCACCGCTTGCTCCTTTGTTAGTTTTCCGATTGCTGATATTGGCACGGTTGTGTACATTTACGGGCTCGTGGACCAAAGCTTTGGTGATACCAGCATACGTTAGGTTGACGGCTATGGTACTGACGTGTTGATGATAAGGATCTTGGTTGATACTCGTATTTTGACATCTGAAATCTAAATGGGCTTGGTGAACGTCTTCTTGTGTTATTTTCAAACATGTGTTTCAAATTTGTGATTTCTTTTCGAATTTCAGCAATTTCTGGTTGTATGTTTTGTTCCTGTTTTTCGGTTGATGTGCAAGCCATTATGGTGGTGGCATCTATAATTTTATCGGCGATGTCGCCCATTTTTCGTAGATCATCTGATGTTGCCTCTAGAATAGCTCTGATGTGGTTTGGTAATCTTTGCAGCCAAATTTGTTTTATAATTTCATCGCCAGTTGTTGTTTTCACTAATAGTTTCATCTCGCGTAATAATTTTGATGGTTTTTTATCGCCAAGTTCCATGCCGTCGAGTAATTTCCGAATTTTATGTTCGTCCGTGTGTGAACATCGTTTTATTAACGTACTTTTAAGCTCTTCGTAAGTTGGTGTGGTAGTGGCTTTCAGTAAGTCTGCTACTTCTATCATAGTCTCATTGTCAAGCGACGTAATGAGGTAATTATATTTTGTTTTATCTCTACTAACGTTGGCGAGATCGAATTGTGCTTCGATTTGCAAAAACCATAGTTCTGGGTCAGATTTCCAAAATTGTGGTAAACGTAGTGCTATTTTTGATACAGCGTTAATTTGATTACCTGGTTGCTGTGTTTGTGTGTCCATTTCTTGTTCGGGGTCACCAATTTAGGACGCTAGATAATGTTTATTAATAAAACGTAACTTGATGAATTGAATAATATTTTTATTCTGACAAAAATCATAACATGTCATTTACGAGAATGACAATCGATCAAAAAAATAAAAAATACAATTATCTTTTTAAAGTTGTGGTACAGTCACCACACTATCATAGCCAACCATTGGGACAACTTTAAGCACCTTAAATGAAAAGTAGGTGTACACATATTAAAATATAAATTATGAGTTATATTTTATAACTACATATAAACACATACATAAATAATAATTATATATACATAGATATATATTAATAATATACTTACAACCGTTGAGATAAGAAATAAGAATAAACAATTCTTTCGAATGCTAATGTAGTAGATTCTTGTCTTATTTTGTGGTAGATTATTCCACAGATTTGTGGCAAGAACTACGAATGAATATGAAACAAAAATATTAATTACATTACATATAATGTAATTACGAAGTGTTAAACAAATAGTTTTGATAGTCCGTTCGTTAATAGGGTTATTACTTACTTCCGAGTGACCCCCAGCTCTAACATGTCAGAATGGTGTCTTGAAAAAAAATATTAATAATAATCTGATTTTTGCTTTGGTACTTTTTTTGAGGCCTACACTCGAAAGTTGTCAAGATTATGTTATTATTTAATTTGGGACACTCATCAAATCGACGTGTTACGACGATAAACTATTTTATAGTTTGGCAGAATAATGTTGTATTTAAATGTAATGTAAAAGGAAAATATATATATATATATGTATTTTCACTTTCATATACATACACTAGACAGATAAAAATAGTTAATAAACAGAAACAGAATTTTACTACGGTTTTGTATCTTACTTAAATCTTAATTTTTAATTTATTTTTAGGTGAAAATGATATGGATGCATCGCAGAGTACAAAAGTAGTCAGAATACAAGAACTAGTTGAAGTTATTTAATGTGATATTATAATAAAAGTACCATAATGATATTTAAATATACTCAAGAATTAAGGCAAAACTCTATACACATTATGTTACAATTAAATGAACTTTGTAAGCAATCACAGTGACACAATAAATTTAAAAAACATCAAGCTTTTTTGTTACCCAAAAATTTTAGTATAAGTTATTTTATTGATAAAATATGTATAAAAATGCATGTATTTACGCCACATGTAGTAGTGTGTAAAGTAACAAGTTCATGTACATCAGATGTACCAGTAATAACAACACTTTGTCACGTCATTTCTTCTTCGCATCCTTAAGGCCTGCGCCGGCGTTAAACTTGAAGAAAATTATATCGCCATCTTCCACCGTGTAATTACGACCTGTAACAAAATTAATATTATTTAATAGTAGTACAATGATTGTGCCTTCGTGGTCTAGCGGTTAAGTGCGTGGATTTAGACTAGGAGGTACCGGGTTCGATTCCTGGTCGGGACACAAAAATATTTATTAATGTAATTGTGTGAGTGACTTTGTATGCTCTTTAGGTTAATATGTATAAAATAAAAAATCCTAATAAATATGGGTTCTCCATACAAATGACTATTTAAAAATTAACAGTTTGCATTTTTGCGATTTCAACAAGGATTTTTTTAAATTCACCGGCATCAACCGCTAGACCATTATTAGTTATTTTAATTTTTTTATTTAGAAATATACGTATGTCATTAATAGTAACACAGAAATTTTGCGTAGGGCGTTGTCCAGTTCTGCCTTCAAAAAAGTTCATTTGAACTTCAATTTAACTGGAAAACAATCCACCTGTAGGCAATATCCAAAAGTATATACATACAAGCCTTTCTTAAGACATATCTTTTTTAGCCCAAAAAAATAAATAAAATGAGGTCATTTTATCATTGTACCCTATGTCTTCTGTAGACTTACCCTGTTGCCTGTACTTGCCGGCCGCCTTACAAGCTGCCTCGGTGCCTTCTTCCTTGAAGTCCTTGTAGTGCATCACTTCTGCCATTATGAATCCTTTCTCAAAGTCAGTGTGGATTCTACCGGCAGCCTGCGGGGCCTTGGTTCCTTTCTAAGTAACAAACATAAACAAAATATTATTAAATAATAATAATAATATATTCAATTTAATAGATAATTTTTGTTAGTTATCACTATGTTAGTAACAATGGCTTACATTAAAGTTAGTAAACTAAAATTTTATGTTAGTGCCTCATTAATACTTATTTGTACACGTGTCAATTTGTCGGTTATAGTGAATCTTAATAAAGTGACACGTGTATTGGACAGTCTACTTTATCCGATATGACCTTAAGCATATTGTTGGTGCTGCTATTGACTAGCGTTTATGCACGATAGCAGAAAAACTATCAACACGATTCTCTGCAAACATTCCGGACGCACTGCAATAACGTGGCAGCCCCAACAATACCCTGAAACCATTAAAATTCCCTGAAAAAATTAAAAGAGAAAATTTTAACTAATTTAAGTAGTGTTGCCGTTAAGACTCCACATCACATCATCATCATCACAGCCCCTGTCCTAGACTTCCACTGTTGGAGATGGAAATTTCTGGAGAATTTGGCCTACAGTCACCACGCTGGCCAGACGGGTTTGCAAGGGTCTGATGTAATTTTTTAATGACTATTTATTAACGATTCCACAAGTTAGTACAAATTGACCCACACTGCAAAAAAAAATTGGGCCTGGTTTTGTGGCAATCTCTTTGGTTTGACTGTCAGAGAATGTCTACGGGCATTAAGTCCGCCTTTGTACTTTGTGCAATAAAGTTTTTAAATAAAATAAATGATTAATAAGAAAAAAAAAATTATCTCACTTGGATAGTCCACGCTTTCACTTCGTCAGCTCCGGCCGTGAAGAAATATTCCAGTTGCAACGCCTTGTAACCTTGCACTATGATTTTATCTAATGCACTGAAACAATAAAAAATACAATTTACAATAATAACACAAAGTAATATAATACAAAAAAAAAAGTGTATTGGCTTGTGACTGACATAATAAATAATAATAATAAAATCATTTATTGTCACATAAAGTATACAGATGTAAAATAGGTGAACAATATAGAGTGATGTGTTCGTGATACCTACACGAGGTTGCCCTGTAGTGCGGGATATCGGTGCTCTTCCGTGTTATAATGTTACAACAAGAAATGATGTAGGTATGGCTTGACTTGACATAACTTAGTTGAGGAGCTACATTTATCTAAACACAATGACACACTCCTATTTTACTCCTTTCTCTATGCAACGATACAAAAGCTCCAAAACTGTACTAATGGCAGACCGGCGTACGGCAAATTGTGCAAAGATTTTTACTTTGACTTCCTCCCAATTTTTACTTTAACTTCCTCCCAATTTTTACTTTAACTTCCTGCCAATTTTTACTTTAACTTCCTGCCAATTTTTACTTTAACTTCCTCCCAATTTTTACTTTAACTTCCTGCCAATTTTTACTTTAACTTCCTCCCAATTTTTACTTTAACTTCCTCCCAATTTTTACTTTAACTTCCTGCCAATTTTTACTTTAACTTCCTCCCAATTTTTACTTTAACTTCCTGCCAATTTTTACTTTAACTTCCTGCCAATTTTTACTTTAACTTCCTCCCAATTTTTACTTTAACTTCCTGCCAATTTTTACTTTAACTTCCTGCCAATTTTTACTTTAACTTCCTCCCAATTTTTACTTTAACTTCCTGCCAATTTTTACTTTAACCTGGTCTTTAGTCAGTTCCTGATCATATCTTCTGAAAGGTCGTAAAAATACCCACAGAATAGTAAGTTCATTAGATGACAAATACAGTATCATCACGATTGTATCCCTCACGGGGTGGTCAGAAACCATGTTTACATTAGGAGCGAGTTTACATTTAGCCAACTTTACTACAAGTGCAAGCTTATTTACGTCTCTAGCGTAAATCAAGAAATATCACACATTAAATAAATTATTGTGTCCCGACCAGGAATCGAACCCGGTACCTCCGTGTCTAAATCCACGGAATTAACTACGGAGGCAATTCATTAAGAATAACTTTATTCCGAGAAAACATTGAAATTCTCACTGTTCATATTTATCCATGAGAATTTTGCATTCTGATGCTGCGCCAAAGAGTGCTTGCATTGAGTTTTCGTACTTCAAGATTAAAAATCGGGTCTAAGCATGAGTTTGTGCTTCCAAATGTCAAAGTTACAGTGATTTCTATATTACAACTGTCACTTTTGACATTTGGAAACAGGAGTTTAGATTCAGCTATTAATCCGGCCCTTAAGAGTTACCTGGTGAGTCCGTTTTCCTTCAAGAAGGCCTGTTTCTCTGCAGCGTCCATGTCCATGAGCTTACACTCGAGGACCCCAGAGAAGGGAATAAGAGACGCGCCGGGGTCGTTCTTGTCGATCCATTCCTTCAGTTTTGGCAACCTACAACATCATTTCAATCAATCCATTGATTATTATCACCAGGCTGGCCAGATGCCCTGTATTTTATAGGTTTTCCATTTTTTCAAGCAACAAAATTGTAATTTTAAGTTAACATTTGCTTCACAAAATGAAGATATAATAAAGTGTTTCGTTTAACATCAAACATAAATTTAAAATACGGTATAAACTCTATATAACGACACTGAAGGGACTGCGAATTTTATGGCGATATAGAGAGTTGTCGTTAAATGGAGAGAAGAAAAAATCAGAATTGGAAGACAAGCTAAACCAACCAAAGCCAATTTCAACGTTTTAGGGAGTTTGTCGTTAAATCGAGTCACGATACATGGAGTTTACACTGTATAAGTTGATAAAAAAATTAACCGTTTTAATTGACTCCATTAAAAAAAAACGAAAACCCATATTTTTGATGAGGGTAAATCAAGAGTGCTAGACCTCCACTACTGGAGATTTCCATAACATATTTCTGTAATAAAACTGTCAAACACAAGGTACATCGAGGTGTACCTGAAACCTCTTTAAAGCAAGTTAAGTTATTTTCGGATAATCAACATATTATTTAAACTTGTATTTTTTATTAAATAATAATTATCGTCACACATTAATATTCATAATACGAAAGAGACAGACTTATGGATGTCAAAATGCTAGAGTGTGAAGTAATTCTGACAAAATTAATATTTAAAATAGGGGAAAGTTATCTTACGGGAAATATTTGAGAGTTTCCGCATTGCTATTGGCCTTTCGGTGTGCATTGAGCCGTACTGTAGGGAAGTAGACCGCTTTGGAGTCCACGGGCTTTTGTATAAAAAGCGCTGGCAGATTTTCACGTCATGGCTCGAAACGAAACCATAAAACAGGCTCTTGCCACCATTAAGGTTCCAGCTATTCTGGAATCCACTAGATTAGTCCGCGATAATGGCAAGAGACCTGATGGTATGACGCTGATCCCCTGCGAGCGGGGACGGGCCTTAGTGTGGGATGCCACTTGTGTCGACACTTTGTCTTTGTCACACCTTAGTGGAACAGCGCTAAAAGCGGGAGCCGCAGCCGAAAGCGCAGTCTGACAAGCGGCGCAAATACGTATCTATAATCAAAGACTACGTGTTTGTGCCGTTTGCTGTAGACTTTAGGCCCGTGGGGTCCAAGCGCTAAAACATTTTCAAAAAACATCACCCCTCGTCTAATTGTCAGCTCTGGGGACAAGAGGTGCTGGTTGTTTCCTCGCCCAGAGAATCAGCATACCGATTCAGCGAGGAAATGCGGCCAGCGTTCTTGCCACCATGTCGCGCGGATATGATTTATATTTTAATTAGGTTTTGTTTGTTTTTTCTATTTTTTTTTTTTTTATATTTAATTAATATTTAATATATTCGCGTATTTAATATAATAACATTTATTTATGCCTTTCGAGGTTTGGAGAGTTTACAACTACGAATACCAAATTCGAGGATCACTCGGGGGAACCCGTTTGACAGCTGGAAGGAATGGTTGAGTAAAGTTTTAGAATACGCTAACACTCGTATTCGCCTTCTCTTGCCACACTAACCAGACGAATTGGCATGGCATTGACTATAATTAATACATTTACAATACAACCATTCCAGTACCTTAAAAAGCATGTTAAACTATTGGTCCCGGATCCACGGATCCAATAATACCTACATGTAGAATCGTTAAGTTATTGATAAAAACATTACGTTAGACCCTCGGTAAAGTGTCTGGGCAGCATGGCAGGACGATATTCTTCAGGAAACTGTCATACATAGATCACCTATATTTTGCAAACACAAATATACAAAACGTTTATTTGTTCACAAAAATTGTTTACATAATTCTTTTGAAGTAACTCTGATCCCCAGACTAGAATTCTCTGGGTTAAGCTGAGGATCAGTTTCTTCCTTGGTTACATTTTATTATTTACGAGTTTAAATGTTATGCCTCAATATTAATTTTGTTTTATTATTTATTATATTATATGCACTGAAGGTTTAGTACCCTGTGTTCTAGATACTGATATAATACAAAAACAAACACTTTACAGGATCAGTCTACGAATGCAAGGAGGTGTTAAATGTTGATCTTACCATTTATTCTTTTTCCTGATATAATCTTTCTCAGACAAGTTGACCAGATAAAGAGCCGGTTTCGACGTCAGGAACAAATATTTATTTAAAACTTCAATCTGTAACAAATTCAATTATTTAAAAAAAAAATTTAACCCAACTTATTTAACCTTAATATATCTAGATTGACCTAGTTTTAAAGTATGATTAAGTTATTTTTTTTATTATCTGTTTTTTTTTGTATGTCAGCTCTGATTGGTAATTTAATCAAATATGAGCACTTTTCTTTAGTTAGTTTGCCGTTTGAAGTTACTTTTCACCATTTGATCCTTATAAGCAACACTATCAGCTGGTGCAATACAGGTGAGTTATTTTTTCAAAATCAACAAGTTTAATATCCAGCAATTTTTTTTTCTAAATCTTAATAACAGTTTGAGATTTTATCAAAATCGTCCCCAAGACTATTTTGAGCATTTTTGGCTATTCCTTGTAGTTAAGATTTGGCCTAGTATGCCACTTAAAATTTTCATCCTGTACACTGTAAAAAGATTCAAATGATATTCATGATTTAAGAAACGAGTGGATAATTAAAGTATAATAAATAAACATACTAATATTATATGATAAAAGCTTTGTCTATGTATGTATATTCGTCTTGCCTTTACGTCTTTTATTACTGAACAGATTTTATGAAACAGAATTGTTCCTTGGGACCCTGAGATGGAGATAGGCATATAACCGTCATCATCGGACCACGACATGTGACCTCTTTGTAATTTTTCGGTATGTTTAATTTGACTTTACGCCTTACTAAAGACTGATTTTGATAAATAAACCTAAAGACATATGACGTCATCATGAGTGTCACCCACGGCCACGTGTATTGTGTGCTACCCATTATATTACACGGATCACGGGCAGGATTTAACATCTAGTATTTCGTAAACTATAATTATATTGTATTATTATAGTATACTTACATCAGCTGAGCTCCAATCACCGAAACGAATGTGCTTCTTCTCATCAACTAATACGGTCTTGATCCTATTCAGAGCATCCTGAAAAAGAAAAACGCTTAGTTAAGAAAACACTAACGATCTAAGCCAAATCCTTGCTTTCTAAAGTATTTAGTCATTCTTTCCATACAACTGTAAAATTAGTTTTTTTTTAAACACTTTTGGAACTAGCTTCCATGACGTCATTAGCGGAATCATATAGTATTTGGTTGGGTAGGAGCAAAGCAGAATGGTGGATTGCGCAATAAAAAGAGGCCACCTTTTTAAAACAGTATAAAACAACCGACCGAGACAACCATCTTCTGTTCTCTCTCTCACACACGATAGACCCGGCACTCGCATGGTGAATCCATAGAATGCTAAGATTTATTTAAGACTTCTTTAGTAAATTAAAAAATAATCATTATACATGTTTTTGCTATATCTCTCTGTCAAAAATGACAGCAATTTTATTACCTACTAATAAATAAAACAGGTTTATGAATAAAATAAATAGATACCTATATTTAACAAAATACTTTACAACTTAAATCAAAACGCAAAAACGGGCAAAGTGCCAGCCGTCCTAGTGACGTTCCCAAACCCCAACGAGTAGCGTTGTAGTCTTAAATCAATTGAATGACCATTATCGATGACTTCGCAAATAATATTCTAACACTACAAAGCTAATTGACTACATTTCTCAAAGTACATTCAGGCTTGAAAAATCTTTGAATATGTTGGAGTGTGCGAGCAAGAAGGACGCAATGCATAACAACTATCTTATTTATAGCCTCCCACCTGTTCAATAACTTACGTATTCGGGTTTAAGCTTCTTGTCGGCTCCCCTGTTGGCGACGCGGTCCAGTTTGTCTAAGTTCTGTGTGAGTTGCTCCACGTCCTTGAGCCGGAGCTCCTCGGCGATGGTCTCCAGGTCCCGCACCGGGTTCACTTCCCCGTCCACATGGATAACGTCCTCATCGTCAAATGCTCCTGTCAATTTATATTCGTTTGTAACCCGAAAAGTATTATAATATTTAAAGACAATTATGTCAAATTACTCTTTACTATAGAAAAAATACGTCTTTTTTTAAATTAATTTTATTTTTAAAAACTTAATAAATATAATATAATATTTATTATACATATAACCATATATTATCATATCTTATTATCAGACCATTAACTTTCGACGTATCTTATGAACTTATTATTTATGTTAATAATGTACTTACGACAAAGATTAAAGATGGCGTCACAAGCTTTTATATGGGAAAGAAAAGCATTTCCGAGCCCCTGTCCTTCCGCAGCGCCCTTCACGAGACCAGCAATGTCCACCACATTCAGGAAAGCTGGCACTTTGCTAAAATTAAAATTTAAAGCATTCAAAATTCCAGCATCAACAAAAAAGAAGCCTTGAAGAAGTTTGCTGCTAGACAGATAAATATTGTTTAAATTTATAGTATTTTAAAACTTACCTTGCTGGCTTATGATACTCGCAGAGGTAGTCAAAACGTTCATCAGGCACAGGTACCCTACGTGCTAAAACAAAAATACAGTTAAAATACCAACATAAATATAACATAATGATATTTAAATGACTCTTACCTACTGAAGAAAACAAGATCCAATATTAAAATATTCTTATAAAAAAAAACCATTGATATGCATTAAGAGTACCATAAATCTTTAAATAAAAACATTAAATAGTATTTTTTAAATCTATTTTATTATGAGGTAGTTTAACAATTTATACTGTAGCATCAGTTAAAGTATTTTCAATAGAAATAAAAGAAAAAGTAGCGGAAGCAACACTCGGTGGCTTAATAACTGTATCTGAATTTAAATATGTTTTGGATTGGCAACACATTGGATAATTCGCCAATGGATTATCAACAGATTTTAATTTTGAACTTAAATCGCTGATCAGTTTACATCGACCTTCATAAACTTTACAAGCTTTAACATAGGTTTTAACGACTTGTGCATCTGTAAGTGGGTTATTAATTTTTAAATATAAAAATAAATAAAGAAGACCAGATAATTTACTGTCGAGGCCGGGATATTTAGGTCTCAATAAATTTAGGTAAGAACATGCGTTAGTCAAAATATTAGCCATTGATTGCTCTAAGTATCCTAAGTTTGGTAAACTCTTTAGATACATGTTAGATACTAGATTTGTATCTTTTAATGTCGTTATATTATAGTACAAATGGGGTGTCTCCATGAACTTTCTTAAACACTCAAATTTACAGAATATATACTGTCTTCCTTTATAAGCAGCAGCATAGTCTCTTGACCCATTTTCCAGTTGTTGAGATGGTAAACTTTCTGCATAAGTTACAATACAGATGCCATTTTCATAGATATTATTTATATCAATATTAGAAATTACAGTGGGAATTTCCGGTAGTTTAATTAAGTCCTTCATTAGCAAACAAAAGGGATTATTTATTGCATAGTTGTAGTGTTCATGGCAGACCCAATAAAATATATTTTTATATAAAATTGTACCTTCTCGGTCAGTTGGCCAGTTATTATGTCTAATAATATTTTTTCTGATACAAATTGGACAAAGATTTTTGAATGGTGACATTGCTTGTTGAAACATTTTTTGTGATATACATACAATACCAGCCGGTATAGCTTTGTCTGGGTAACGCAAACCATCAAGATAGCAATGTATTTTATTGGTGAAAAGTTTAATTGCATTTTGTGATTTCTTCCAACATTGCCATTTAGTTTTATTAGCATTAATATAACAAACATTTGTAATATCATCGCTTATACATTTTCTTATTTCTTTTTCTTGCCAATGTGATAATCTATTCTCTATAAAGTTTTTAGAGTAGGTAGGACATCGCTTTAATTTATCGTAATATAACACAGCTTGTGAGTTGTTTAAAATTTTGTTAGTATCACAATTTAGGTGAAATACTATCAATGGGTCCAATCCAATGTCACATAGTTTCTTGTAATCTGCTGGACTTTTAGGAAAACCGTCCAATACAAAACCATATAAATTTGCGGGATAATTCATTGCAACTGCTTGCACAGCCTTGACTATTAGAGATACATCCACAACTTTACCGACGAACAATGTTTCATATATTTTTCTACCTAGTTCTGTCCAATGTAAATATTTCAACACATATCTAATAGCATTGCCTTTGGAAATAGGAATAACGCCAAACTCTTTAACCAATTTATGAACTAAACTACTTTTTCCAGATTTTGGTGGACCAATGACACCAATTTTAAGGGGATATTCCATATAATTGTAAATGTTTTGTTTGGAAACATATTTAATGGGATTGGATCTAAATTTAATCAAATTAGCTTTTCCAAAAACGAAATATATATGACTTCTATATATTACTGGATATATTAAAATGTTTTCAATTTTATATGGATTATGAATAGATAAAGGGTTTTCAAAAATATACACAGGGCACATGTGGTTAAAATGACTCAACATAAACATTCCCTCGTTAAGTAATATTTCAGCAACTTTGTCCTTAATTACAAAGGTCTGCTCAAAAAATGATTCATTTCGATTTCTAAAGGGTTTTAATTCTAAAAGACTATCTATAAAACATCTTTTAATTGATTTAGTGCCATCTAGATTACATATCCTAATTTTTTGTGCTAACAAAATATCTTTTAGTGCCTGTAAATTTTCATTTTCTACCTCATAGATATTTTGTAATCTAACTTCGATTCTTTCAAAAACATCGTCTGGAACTTCCCATTCATTTTCATCAAGTGGTTCTGGAAATATTTCAGTTAATTCTTCATATAGTTTTATTAGATTATTGTATTGAAGAGTACTGTTTGTTAAGGTTTCAGATGGTTGAACAACCATCGTATTACTGGCATTTAATTGGATTTCTATATTTTCATAAAGTATATTATCCAAGATGTCATCAATAGCAAGCAGAACGACAATTTTTTTGGTGATTTTGTTAAGCCATTCATTATGCACCATAGAAAATTTTTTCTCTGCGGTAATTTTTGCCTGTTTTTGTTGAATCTTCCATTTATTAAACATTTTTGGTGCTATTCTGTTAATATTCTGTTCAATACTGGATTTTATATTAATTATGACGTCCGGAATATAAAATGATGCCACCATGCTTTCAACATCACTACTTAATCTAGGAAATCCATCTAAAACAAATCCTGTTACGCAATAGGGTTCTTCAAACCATATGCGTGACAATAAACTATGTAGTAACTCAGTTGGCAAAGATGAGCCTTGCTCGATATAGTTGTAAATAATGTTGCGCGATTTATTTTCGCTAGAAAATACATTAAATTTATCTAGTTCTATATCTTCGTCTATTTCAAACGTAGAAGAAAGTGTTTCATTGTCCAACTGTGTGTCAGTAAAAGGATTTTCATTATCTCGACCAACTTTTTTAAAATGTTTAGGTAATAGCATGTCATTTAGAATCTGCAAAAAATCTATATGCAATAATCCCAATTCAGCAGAAATATTTTGTGAAAGAGTTGTTTTACCACTGCCTATGCAACCTATCACACAAATTCGTAATGGAGGTAATTGTTTGTGTGGTAAGTTATACGATTGAAAATGTACTGGATCTCTTTGATAGAGTGTCATACATTCTTCTTTACAAAACATAACTTTTTTATTGTTAAATTTAATGGATAGTTCAGGCTTTCCTTTCCATAATACATTGTGGTTATAATAAGCAATAGGACAATATACATTGGTTTCACCTAAGAAATGGTGATCATTATTATTTTCGTAGTTTATATTTTCGTTACTATTTTCACCTTGATCCTCAGTTGTTTCAATAGTATCATCTGTGCATATTAAATTATAAGCCTGACGTAATTTATGTAATACTTCTTCCAAAATTACAGTATCATTTTTATCATCCAATTCAATTTCTATTAGAGATTGCGTCGCCTCATTTATTTTCAGGCTAATATCAATAATATTTAAACGGTATTGTTCAATAGAATGGTTTAGGACTGTAACTTGTTCTTCTATGTTTTCAATTTCTTCGTTGCAATAAACATTATTAATTAGTTCAGTTATGATGTCACTAATATTTTTTTGAGGGCTATTTGTCTCAAACTTATCTGTTAGTAGTTTTATGTGGACAAGAGGATCATTAACATATTGAAAATGAGCATAGTCCTTATTTATATTAAATACGAATCCATAATATTTAAGTAAATCTGGCGTCAGTTCTCTATTTTCCAATATTGATATAGTGTAATCAGGAATCATATTTGATTCAAGTAACAATGACCAAACTTCTGGTTTAGTAGTGAATCCATCAACAATCCATTTACCATATTTTTTTTCATTGCTAGAATTACTGGAAGCCTTATTATCTATTGAGTTAATTATCTCTCTCAATTTATTAATAATTACTTCACCAGTTGGTTCTAGTTGTGCTTGTAACTCATTACTTATAATGTATGCTGAAATAGCATCACTGACATCTTTATCACTGATTTGTGGTGAATTAGGTTTTGGGACTGCTGTAGTTAAATTTAAAGGTGCATATTGAAGAATATTTACTTTATCTGCTACGAGAAATATACATTGCTCAATATCATTTAGGACAGGAATACTAATTAGAGTATCCTTTAATTTTAAATATCTTAACGATAGTACTTCAGTCTCTAATGCATCTACATTATTATAAAGCGTTATGTAATCTTTAAGAGCATTAAATATATTGGTCAACCAGTTGTTTAATTGAGCATTTCTTTTAGATTCTAAACTCTGCCATCTATTAAATCTACTTTCTTCAATTGGACCTATAACTTTGGGCAATATTTCATTCGAAAATATGTTTAACTTTATCCTCTTAAGATTGTCTAAGACATCCCTATATGATATAAGTTGAGCGTCAAAGAGCCAAGAAATACATTGACTAACCATTGTCCCTTTAGATGAGTTTGTTCCAATTACAAATACTCTACAAGTTGGTTCCAAATATTTCAATTTCAAAAATGGGCGTGGATTAATACAAAAATCTACCATAGATTTATAAGAATTCAATAAATATATATATTTTAAAAATACCACAGCATATTTGGTTTTTCCTTGAATGCTTCTGCCCCTTTTTAACTCAACCGGACATCGATTTAACCAAGGGGATGGTGATCTATTTATTTTTAACAGATCTGTTGAAACATTGTACTCATCTATGGATTTCCAGAAATCTTGAGTACTTTCTGGTAAAACTAAATCTTTTGCGGTATAAAGGGGTTTAGGAACAATAACAGGTCTTATTAAAATGTGATCTAACCTTTGTTTAACTTGATTAATCAGATAATCCGCAGAAAATCGACCATCCAATTTTATAACAAATTTTGGGTCATATTCTTGAACTTTGTGTTTTATTAATGGGTATGCTGTTAAATAATTACATATTTGTTTATGGGAATATGTTTTAAAATTAAAAGGCTGTAAACAGTCATATTTGAGTGAAAAGTAATAACTATTACTATCAGTACTGCCAATATTAATATTATGAAATATATTGTTGTATATAGAAGGCCACGCAACTTTTAAAACTTCGTTAGCATTAAATAAATACTTATTTGGGTTATTATGTATAGAATCATAAAATTTACGATCTTTCTTTGCGATTGCATCATTATCAGGACATGTTATATAAATTATAATATCAGGTTTTATTGATAGATTAAATAAACTAATTAATTGATCTAAAATACTAGCTTTAACGGTATGCATAAATGATTTGTTCTGCGTAATAACATCGTTTGAGGGTTCAGTTATAAATTTTGGCAAATCAATTGGAAAATCTGCGACTTGCCTTACAGTTGCATCTGTTTCAAGTTCGTCTACTAAAGCAGTGGTTTTCTCATCAATATGTGAGAATATATCATTAATAGTTTCTTTAGCACATTCAACAGATTCTTCAGACTTTAAAGAACTTACATAGTATGTTGATCTGTCACTTGCAGGTACCAATGGAAAACCAGAAATAACATACCCTCGATGTTGAATTACGGGCGAAAATATTTTATTTCGTAAAATATTTATGATGTTATTATTAGATAGTATGTTGTTATGTCGCATGTTATAGTCAATACATTTGCCAGTTTGACTACTTTGTGCAATTTCATCTTCTATTATGTTATATGGACATAAATGTACACACTGAAATTTTTGTGATAGCAGTTCCCCAATAGAAAAACTACCAACTCCAGGTTTACCTATTATTAAGTAATTTGTTGGTTTGGATCTAAGATAATCTTCCTGTATATCAATATCACTCCAATAATTCCTAGGGTCTATTAATGGCTCTGATGCTGCAGTATTGTTTCTACCAATGATAGCTGTTGCCAAAGGAGGAATATGTGAGTCTGTATTTTTTTCTTTATTATCTTCATTGATTATAGACAAAGGAGAATTAATTACTGTAGATTTGTCAACAAGTCTTTTATTAATTGAATCCTCATCTTTAATTTCAATAACACCTTTATATTTACTAATATTTTCCATATTTACTTTTTATAAATATTAATTTTATTAGAATTGTCATATGAGACATATTGTGTTGACATTAATGTTTTAAATTTTAACCAGGATGAGGTCTGTTCAAAAAGTATAGTGAACGTTGTGCGTTTTTAAATAGTACCTATTTATTTATTGTTTAATATCTATTTTGGCCTCTTCAAAGGATATAATGCCAACGTTTTTTCAATATTAGAATCACTTCGGAAAATATTTAATTGTGATATTGTTAAGATCCTTTTTTAGATTTTCACACAAAATTTTATCGATTTTTTGGAACAGGCAATAATTGAAGCCAAGCCACTTTCAACGAAAATAGCTGCCACAAATTAACTAAACACGGGGCCAACCTTGTCATAAGTTTTACCACAAAAAAAACAAATATAATTCGTCCACAATACTTTCTGAACAGACCTTGTATAAGCCAAGAATAAAAGAAAAGCTGCTTTTAAAATATTAATATTTTTATCTGGTATAATAGAAACTCAACAGTCAACCAATTTTAATACAGAACACAACATGTGACACGGCGTCCACCTGATGGTAAGCATCATGCGATAATAGGAACTAACCAATTTTACAGAGATATCAGTCTCTACCAGTATGCCTGCCTAACAAGAAGCTTTTTGACACTTTACTTTGAAGGACTACAGGTTATAAGGGGTAAACACATGTTTAAGATGCAACAGATGTATGCATAGGTATTGTGGTTATGGTATAGTATAACAAGAACACCACTATAAAATAAAAAATATACTTATTTTCATTAGGATCAATTGTGCAGAAAGGGAAGTTCTCCGCCGATGCCTGACTCTTTGTCAAAACATTGAAGAAAGTAGATTTTCCAACATTTGGTACACCAACAATGCCCACTTTAAGATTGGTACCGACTCGACCAATGAGAGGCTTCTTCTCAGGTTCTTCTACCTTTTTAGGAGGCATTCTAAAAAAACAAATATTATCAGTTAAGGTTGTTTTCTGATATTCCAAATTATTGTACCCAATAAATAATTAAATTATTTGCTTAGCCATTGAGCCCGCCTGGACAAGCATTTTAAATAAATAAATTACTGGTTACTTTAGCACTTCTGTTAGCCCCAAATCCTGTCCTTTACTTAGGTTTAAAATAATAAAAATATTGTAATGCAAACTAAATAACCTTCCCACTGGATGTATTTTTTCTTTTCCATATAGCATTAAAATAGGCAAACAAATCTGTATAGACTGAGATATTTATCTCGAAAGGTAAAAATAAATAGCGAACATAACCTATTGATTTATACCGACTGTATTTAAAAATACTACCTGCCTGCTAGTTTTCTTCAATATAATTAACTTTTATTGTATTTTTAATGAACGATTTATTAATTAATTTACTGGAACCGACAATATATAATACAATATACAGAAACAATATGGAAAATAAAATCGTGGAACGCTCACGGAGCCAGCGGCCAGAAAGTTTTGACAGTACTTTTTTTAATATTGTACTAGCCAAGATTTGGTTTATTGACAAAAACTTGCCTTTAGCCTTTTAGTGTATGACAGCATGTAATTTAATAATTTATAAACTTATCTGTGAAAACAGCTTATAAGGGTTTTCATAACGTACTAATAATATCTTCATCAACTAGCTTTAGTCACACACAGCATTGGTATCTT
Organism: Tinea semifulvella; assembly: GCA_910589645.1. Lineage (NCBI taxonomy): Eukaryota > Metazoa > Arthropoda > Insecta > Lepidoptera > Tineidae > Tinea > Tinea semifulvella. Next base: position 7,790,670 of record OU342585.1, read on the forward strand.
ATGGGATGACTTGATATCAATAACTATCAAATTAATAATAATGTAGCAATGAGCTAAATTGAAGTCCAAGAACAGTCAGCAGCCACTATGGAGCACCCAATCTTAGATTGCTGCCAATAAAAGGTAATAAATAAAAAACATGGGCATATTTAAGAACATCATAATTTATTATATATTATTTTAACAATTTATGTTACCAATGCTGCCCAAGGCGGTGACATAGGAGCAGGGTTTTGCAGATAGGACATCACAACAGCTGAAATTGACAGCATGAAAGAGCTGACTATCTGAAATAAGAAACAAATTATATTAGCCTTATAGAAGACAAAATAGCTGGGCACTTTTTGTATGAACTATGGTGTGGGCAACCTCTAACCAATAAAGGTATATCATATAAAAAACAAATCTGTCAATATATTTTTCAAAGTTACTAAGTTTTACTAGAACCCCATTTTAAAGAAATTATATTTTTAACACAAGGCTAACAGCCTTGGGAGATATTTAGTGACTATAAATATTTCAAAAACAAGGCTAGTAATGTCAAAATATCTTTATTCACACAAATCTACTACAAGCATTTGTCACACATCATTGTTTAATAATTTATATAATGTTTAATATTTTGAATAATTCTACTTGTAGTAGTGGAAGACTAACAGTAATGGTAGAATATAATATTATGTAGTTAATCACATTAATTACATCATTGCAGCCTGCCTCCTTGGTCTAGCAGTTAAGTCCGTGGATTTAGATTTCCTGGTTGGTACACAATAATTTATTTGTGATATTTCAGACATCAATGAGTTTGCCACTTGTCATGATGGGCCTATAGTAAAGTTGGCTAAATGTGAATCTGCTTCTGACCACCCTAAAAGGGATAAGGTTTTGATGATACTTTACTATATGATTATGTTAGTGGCAAATGCTTGGGCCCAACAATTACAGGGATTTATTTAGCAATTTATAGAATCACAGTGCGGCCGTTATAAATGTGAATCTTAAATAAGTACCTGTTTAGTGTCATCAGATACTCTGGAGTTAGCAAAGCTTATGCTGGAACAAAAGACAGCAGTCCAGGCACACCATTTTAGTCGCATCATCAGACCACACATAGAAAAGACCATACCTATAAACAAAAGTTACTGATTATGTAGGTGTACTAGTTTATACCCATAAAGCTTGATTTAAAATGGAAAAGTTGTTGAATATATTACCATGTCCACATTCGATCCACAACCATGAAATATATATAGATTTTGTTGGTAAACCTCTAGTATGGATTCATACCTATTTTTAATTCTTTGCCTATTGATGGTTCTTCACAATTTATCAAATTTGGGTTATTAAATAAAGTATTTGGTTTGGTAGTGAGAGAAGCAGAATGGTAGATGGTAAGCGTTGTGTTGAGCCATACAACAATAAATAAAGAGACCTTGTTTGTAAGCCAGCCTATTGTCGTTTGCAATCCTGAAATTTGTCTTGTCTTCTCTCACTATTGAAATACTATACTAAAATAGTGTATCCTTTGCATTTATCAATTCACTATAGATAAGATTTAACCATTAATAATTAAATGACAATTTTTATATTGATGTAATCTGAAGTCACCTCTCCAGTGATGTAATTCTCAGCATAAACAGATACAAACCTCACTGCACTTCAGGTACACCAAAGGTTAAATAGTTATTGGAATTATTCTACTTTCTCTAATACTTTGTAACTATAAGTCTTGTTCTTGGTCTTTCTCATTATCAAGAAGAATAAATTTGATTTTAAAACCAACTTAAGTAGAGGAAGTGCTGAAAGTTTAAGCCAAATGCTTTCTAATTCTAGTTTATAATGCAATTGTTTTTTTATTTACAAATTCCATTGCCAAATACCTAAAATATTCATATAATCAGTAGTCAAGTCCTCATTCGTGACATTAGTAGCTGGGGGTGGTTTGTAGCGACGTTCCCGGTCTGGCCTTCTGGGATCTGAAGTTAACTGCATCTGAAACATACAACAATATTAACCAATTTAAAACCTACTACAGCTAACATGTTATTGTTAAACTAAACACAAGCTTACAGAAGATACAGAACCCTAGTTTAAAACCCCAAGTAAAAATTTTGTGTGGAGGAGAGAGAAGAAGCTGTATTTATAATCATTATTGGAATACGAATACATATCCCACTCTAACATTTTAGAGATTGCAATTTTTCATGATGGGCCCAGTAAGTAGGCTAAACATAAACTGCAATATTTAATCATTCTCAGAGGTTATGGCCGTAACAATCTAATGTTTAAACGTGATACATAAAAGTTTCACCGTGTTTCTATAGAATGTAAATTAAATTAATTAATTAAAATTAATTCAATGCGTACTCATAAAAAAGTTATAAAATAATAATCATATAAATACTTACTTTCTGAGTTTTTAAAACTGGCCCGCAAATCCTTAATGTTTAGGTTCTGTTTAGTGTAATAAATATAATAATGGTGTATAACAGAAAGGTTTAGTATTTAGGGTAGTATTTAAATATTAAAATAGCATAAAAAGTAAAATAGGTCACGTAGTTATCAAGCACCTTGACAAAGTGACTTTAAAAAAATAATATTATGGTAAGGCAAAGAGCTCGTGGCAATAAAGCCATGGCTAAAGCATTATGTATTTTTTTAAAATCAGATCAAAAAAAAGAAGGAGAAGAAAAGAGGAAGAACTGCTTCCCGCGCAAACACGGCATTTTTTTTCGTTTTGTAAATTACTTTACAGTGCATATTGTTAGTCAAAAGTGGTGTTATTTTGTTTAATAATGTGCTACAATGTGAATAATTGTAAAAACAAAAATTGGACTTTAAGTATGGGACACAAGTTGCAGTTTATTTTTTCGGTTTTCCCGCACTGTGAACTCCCATATTTTACCCGTCGTGTTTGGGCTATAATGACGCGAGTGACTCCAAGAAAAGCATCAATTTCTGGAACACCTGGGATTTGATGATGACCTCATTAACTTATAAAAAAGAAAGATATATTACGTCAGACTTGGCTGTATGGGCTAGAGCCTTTGCCTTCCCTATCACCTCATTCATCATCCATCGGGATTTCAACTATAATAAAAAATAAAGAGTTTTCGCTTTGTACCTCAACACGAAATATGAAAATAATAATCTCCACCAAGAATCGACAAGTCTTTGCAATAGAATAAAATAAATAATACGCAATACGTTTTTTTTTTTTTTCGTATAGCGAGTTAAGCGAATGGGATTTTTATTGTGACATACGATGAGAAACACCACGGAGAGTAGCGGAACTAAAAAAGCCATACTAGCAACTTTTAATGCGATGACGAAATAATAAATTTTGCGTAGTTCCCAATTCGGTGTAATTATTTAGGTACATTATTCTGCATTTACACTAGAAAACAAATAAAAGAAGAATCATCCACATCATTTTGGATTTTTTTTTTAAACCACAGACCTAAGATCTAAAGACATAAATTGTGGAACATTCTTTGAGATAGACAAGACAAGTTCTTTTGAGTACCTAAGAGGCCATAGCAGCCCGCGTGATTTTGTACGGATGCGAATTTATTTCCGCATCTTGAAACGAAAAGAGTAAAATGTGTGAATCAAGACATGGCATCTTGTTTTGTAGGTGCACTGTGTCAAAACAAAATAACAGTTACAATTACACATTTTACAGCGAAATATGAATTTATCATTAAAGGATTTAAACCCATATTTTATCTAATTAATAAAGCTTTTATGTAAGAAAAGGTTTATTTTACGAAAGGATATTAGTTTTTTTGAAATAAGTAGTCAGCACACTAAGGTACCTTATTAATTACCTTTTTGGCATATTCTGAGATAGACTTTGTTGATGTTGAAGTACCTTTTTTAATTATTTAGAATAGGTACAACAAATAGTTCCTAATTTCAACAATATACGAAATTAAATAAAAAAGGATGAAAATATTAACTAAAACTAAAGTAAATGTATATAATAATAATAATAACTATTCTGTATCTACATAAGTATGTTTTAAACTGATTCATTAAAGTACATTCAATATCTACGAGTATTCATTTCATAAGTAAGTATGATACTTTCTTATTTTCTATATAATAAGTAATATTAAAATACTCCGGTACTCATACCGTACAAAACTCTTCGTACGAAAACTGAGCAAACTATTAAGTTAGATATTAATTTTATTATATCTTTTCAAAATAGAGTCCGTTCACATCAATATGCTGCATCCGATGAAACCACTGAGAAAAGCACTTTCCCCACTTGTCCTTAGGGGTCTATATATATATATCCTATGTGTGTATATATTATTTATTTATTATATAGTATGTAGTAAGTATAATTATGTGTTATTTATGTATATTTTGGTAGATAGTACCATAGCTTTATTATTTTAATATATATTTTTTCTTTAAGTAGTTTTCTCAATAAAACTCATTGTCAAACATTAGTGGTCATGCATCCACAATCCTTGCTCACTTCTCCTAAAGGTTAGCTGTTAGATAATGTTTTTAGACATTAAGCTCGCCTTTGTACTGTAAAATGTTATATTTTTTGTGCAATAAAGAATTTATCTATCTACTCGTATCTACTTATGTGGCTCAGTAAAAATTGTCTGACTGCATTTCTAGGCGTAATTATACTAAGTACGATTTGCATACACCAGATACCTACCTACTTAACTACGATTTAGCATATACCTTTCCTAATTGTTAGTTACGCAATTAACTTACGGTTTTTAATTAATAATAATGTCCCTCCCGGACCAGAGTAATCTGGTAAGGTGGGGAAAAGCTACGGAAAAGAACTGTACATTGTGTGGTGCTGCCATAGGAACTGCTAGACACACACTTGTAGGGTGCGTTACTCTTCTAGAAAAGGGCTATTACTCACGCTGACATGACAAGTGTTATCCGTGAAGCAGTAAATCTTTCTATTGCAAGAGCCAGAAAGGGACTGACTACAAATAAAACTTTGACCACATTTGTAAAGGAAGGGCAAAGCACAAAAACTAAATGCAAGCCCACCTCGATCCTTGGCGACGCATCAGACTGGAAAATTCTCATGGATACATTTGAACACCATTATAGGATCCCAGATGAACTAGCTGTATCAGCCTATAGGCCAGACAAGCCAGTGTTTTCTCGGAACTTGAAAAAAGTTATCCTTATTGAACTTACCGTTCCGTGGGAATCAAATATTCCAAAAGACCACAACATGAAGTCGAATAAATATTATGATCTCACAGAAGAAATGATCAGGAACGGGTTCAAGACTCAGCTTTACGCAGTGGAAGTTGGTGCAAGAGGAGTTCCAGCAAAATCTTTGCATCACTTACTGAAAGAATTGGGCCTAAGCAGGTCTGCCGTCAATACATTTATGGAACGAGCTTCCAAGACGGCATTAACGGAATCATACAGTATTTGGTAGGGAGAGAAGTAGAATGGTGGATGGTGAGCGTATTATCGCGCAATAGAAAAAAAAAAGGAGGCCTCCTTTTCTTAAACCAGCCTATTGTCGGTCGCAAGCCCGAGACACCATTCTTCTCATCTCTTACCCACATACGATGGACCCGGCACCGGCACGGTGAATCCATGAAATGCTTAGAAATTTATCTCCTCTCTCTTCAAATTTGTCCCTAATGTTTGGCTCTCAGAAAATGTCTACGGGCATTAAGTCCGCCTTTGTACTTCGTGCAATAAAGTTTTAAATAAATAATTATAAATACCTAATAGTGTTCAGGGTTGGAAGGAAAGTAGATTTAGGTGCGCGAGCCATATCGTAATAACTAGTTTGGTAGGTACCTATAGCAAAGCTAAAAGGCAAAACGTTTAAAGGTATTTACAGACACGAAATTTAAAGATAATGTACAAAGTATGCAAATGTAATCGTTTAGTTGTAAAAAAAAGTTAATTCCTGAAGTCTGAGTGGCAACTGGGCAGTTCTGGCTAAAAGTTGGGCCTTTCCATTGGCCGTCCAGGAAAACCCGCCTACCGCCCGCGGCAAAACACGCACCAAGGTATCGCATCACTTTGGTACCTATACAATAAATATTACGAGTGGGTATAGGTAAAAATAATAACATGTAGGTATGTAATGAATATAAGTATTTAATAAAACTATAATTATGTTAACGGTGGTGTTAATGGCTAGAATACCATTTAATCCAAAATAAAAAGGACGTATACCGCCGTCACTGAAGTTTAAATTGATTATTACAAAAACTCAACTGCCTCCGTGGTGTAGGTATGTGCAGTTAGACTCGGAGGTACTTCGATTCCTGGTCGAGACACAATCATATTTGATTTATATTTGATATTTCTCGACATTGCTACGCTAGAGACATCGACGAGCTTGCCATTTGTTATCGCTTATTGTAGTTGTTAAATGTGAATCTGCTTCTTTTTAAAAAAAAAAAAAGAATGGAATATGGTCGTGATGATACTTAACTTATACTTTCAACTTTTCAGGTAAATTTTTACTTAGAGTTCGGCGTTTAATTTTATTTACCAACATTGTAAAACACCGTGCCTCGGAGAACATATTATTTTTCTAAAACTAGCGTTTCAGTCACTAGCCTTTAGTGCAATGGACTAACTCCCGCGCGTTGAGTCTATGGGTTACCTACATGCATTGTATTGTACCAATAGCCCACGTTCAGGAGTGCATGCTTCTGAGTTTGTCCACCTGATTGATTTTATACGTTGTGACTTTGTATGCTCTTACTTTAGAATAATATGTGGTTCTATTGATAGAACCTAAGAGACCATATGTCGGAAGTTACAAACATTTTAGTCTTCTCCATACAAACTGTTAATTTTAACATAGCCAATTTGTTTAAAAAACCTTTTTTTTATCACTGGCAACATATATTTTTTTATGATAAAATTGTTTGTTTCTATCAATAAAATCACATATTAGTGTAAAATACGAGTAAGAGCATACAAAGTCAACCCGTAAATAATAAAAAAAAGTTACTTAAATCAGAAATACATGATTTTAACAAGGCTGTTTGAGACGTTTCTTTAAACTTACTTTGGGCTTACCTAGGTTATGTATCTATAGGTAGGTACGACTTACCTAAATGTTTAGGTAATTCAATTCGTAGTAACTAGGAGAAAATAGATTTAACCGGCCCTGAGTTAACGAACGTTTCTTAATACTAAAGCTAATACGTAAAAGGAAGTTTGTCAAGAGTAAAAAGTATGGTACTGCATCTAAGCATATGGGAGTATTTGTCTGAACAACAAAGCGAAATAGATGCGAAGCGTGCAATTACCTCGGAGTGAGTGGAGCGTAGCGAACTGAGCGGTAAGCGGGGCAAAGGCGGGACCAATTAGTTAATATGGCGCATTAATTAGTGGTTGTTGCGAATGTAGTTGCTTCATTATAGACTACAAAGCCGTACTTTCATTAATATACCAATGCGTTTTGTTTATGACTAACAAAGCTAGTATCTAACAGTTGAGCTTTTCACTCAATATACCTAAATTACCTATTTTTGAGCTTAGAAATGTTTCACTAAACCAGGACTAGTTTTAGTAAATTTGAATTCTGTATCTACATTAATTATTACTTTAATATAAATAAAAAACAATATTTATTTTTGAATAGTTTTTTTTTCTAAATGTCACTTATAATCATTACAATCCTTAGCGTCCTTTTTTTTTTTTTTTTTTTTTTTTTTTTATACTGGACTCGACATGTGACATCGCGCCCACCTGATGGTAAGCAGTACGCGAGGTCCAAGAATGGGAGCAACTGACGCCGGTCACTATGACCGACATCAGTCTCTACCACTATGCCGGCCTAACAAGATGCTTTTTCACACTTCGCTTGAAGGACTCCAGGTTATAAGAGTGGGGAAATACACTGGCTGGGAGAGCATTCCACATCTTCAGCGTGCGACAGATGTAAGAGTCTTCAAATTTATGAGTACGCGTAGGGATAGTGGGTAAGGTATGTGGATGCATATTTTGGCCTGTGCGTGTAGTTCGGTTGCGGAATAGAGAAGAAGGGATAAGGTTATGGAGCTCCTCAGAACACTCGCCGTGGTATAGCTTGTAGAACACGCTCAGAGAGGCAACGTCACGGCGAAGCTGCAGTGATTCGAGAGTTTTAGAGACTGTGGTGTCGTCCACTATCCGAATTGCCCGCCTCTGCAGGACATTGAGAGCATCTGTAAGATACTTAGCGGAGCCATCCCAGAGGTGAGAACAGTATTCCACGCATGACCTTATCTGAGCTTTATACAGCATAAGTCTTAGAGCAGGCGGGAAAAACCGCTTCACCTTGTTCAGTATCCCAAGTTTTTTCGACGCTGTTTTGGTAATGCTCTCAATGTAGTTTCTGTGGTTTAGATCTGAGCGTATTTCGACTCCGAGTATGTTAAAGCTGGGTTGAAGTTCCAGCACGGTGTTCTGAAGAGTAGGAATAGGAGAGTAGGGAGACTTCTTGACCGTCAAGGCGCATGCCTGAGTCTTACTGGCATTAAACTGGACTAGGTTTTGGGCACCCCACGCAGAAATTTTGCGAAGGGTGCCGTCCAGTTCCGTCGTCAGGGAACGGCGCAACTCCTCTACTTTGGCGGCTCCCACAGCTCGTGGACTAAGGTATCGCCCATGAACCGTGCTGTCATCTGCATAGCAATGAATGTTTCCAAGGGTCAACATGTCATTGATATGCAGAAGAAACAGTGTTGGGGACAATACAGAGCCCTGCGGCACACCGGCATTCACTGACATGAGCCCAGACGCATTCCCATCCACAAGGACCCGAATGCTGCGCTCATGTAAGAAGCCGGTTATCCAGCCCACCAGCTGCGGGGGCAGACCATATGCCGGCAACTTGGATAGTAGTGCCTTGTGCCATACCCTATCGAAGGCTTTGGAGATGTCCAGACTGACCGCCAGAGATTCGCCATACTTATCCATTGCCTCACCCCAGACGTGGTAGACGAATGCTAGAAGATCACCCGTTGACCGCTTAGGACGGAAGCCATATTGGCGGTCATGAAGTATGGAGTGATCCTCTAGATATCGAACAAGTTGGACGTTGATAATTCGTTCTAGCACTTTGCACAGAACTGAGGTTACGGCAATAGGGCGGTAGTTAGAAGGGTCCGAACGATCTCCCTTCTTCGGAATGGGCTGGACGTTAGCCACCCTCCAAGTGTCCGGCACAACACCAGAGGAGTACGACAGACGGTATAAGCGCGTGAGGACTGGAGTCAACTCAGGAGCACACCTCTTGAGAACGACAGCTGGGATACCGTCAGGACCATTAGCCTTACGAACATCAAGCGATCGGAGCACTGCCCGCACATCACACTGTCTAATGCGTATTTCGCGCATTGAAGTGCCGCAATTTGGCAGTGTGGGGGGCTGCGCATTCCCGTCGTCGAGTCGAGAGTTGGCCGCAAAGAGTTTGCCCAAGTAGTCGGCTTTCTCTTTAGCGGTATGGGCCAATGATCCATTGGGATATCGTAGAGGTGGCAAAGAAGAGCGACAGAAGTTTGACTCTACAGATTTGGCCAGCTGCCAGAAACTGCGACCTCCAGCAGGTCGCGCGGCTAAGTCGCGGCCAATCTGAGAGATGCGCTGGGACTCTGCCCTGGCAAACACCTTCCTGCAGACCTTGGAAGCCTTGTTATAGGCTGACTTTAAGGAGTTCGTGTTGGGATCGGAACGAGATCGACCCCTTACCCACGCTCGGTAAGCTGCATTTTTTGATGCAACTGCCGAGGCGCAGTAGCTGTTGTACCAGGGTCTGCTTCTGCAGTTACTGATGACCCCAGAGAATGAAATATAATATTCCATCCCCAGTAGTATCTCATCAGCAACTGCAGCTGCAGACCTGGATGGGTCGTGGTCCTTAAAGCAGCGTTGCTTCCATGGGATGGATGCATAGTATTCGCGCAATCCATCCCAATCTGCTGACGAGTAGTGCCACACAATACGCTCGACGGCCTTACGAGGAGGAGGCAGAGCGCGTGGCACTGTCGTAGCCACCAGGCAGTGGTCAGAACCACCAAGCGGTGCTAAAACTGACATCTTATACCCGGTAGCATGGCTCGTCAACAGTAGGTCCAGCAAGGAAGGTGCATGTCCGGCTACATCTGGTACTCTGGTGTTTTGAGTCACCAGTTGAGTCAGACCGTATGTCAGGGCAAAGTCGTGAGCGGTTTTTCCCGCATGGTCAGTTTTGGGAGAGCCCAGCCATTGAGCATGGTGAGCATTAAAGTCTCCCAAAAACACCAATTCCGCGGTCGGGAACCGCTCCTGCGCGTCATCTGTCGCTTGACTCAGATATTCAAAAAGCTGAGTTGTCTCATAGTCTCCCCGGTGGGATCGGTAGAGGCACACATAGATACGAGACTGATGCCCCAGATCCACATGCACCCAAAGGACGGAAAAGGAAGAGTCCTCCATGTGACGAAGGCGGCGACAACAGACATCATCGCGGACATATAAGCAAACCCCAGCTTTCGCGAGGAAGGACTCTTCCAGCGAGTATCCAGGGTAATGCAGGTATGATGTGTCCGCGGGCTTCCGTATCTGTGTCTCCGTCAGAAAAAGCATTGCCGGGTGAGTCGTCTCCAGATGGTGGTGGACGGCGTTGAGGTTGGCGTTTAGGCCTCGAATGTTTGTGAAGTCAACGCCAAACTCAACGGTGGGGGTGTGCACCGCTGCAAAACGTTTACCTTTATTTTTTATCGTCATCATGTGGGTTTGGGATAGAACAAAAATTATGAAGAAAAAGAGGAAGAAAAAGAAGGGAAGTGTGGAGAGGCGGTGTCGACGCAGTAGGCATGAAAGCAAACTGAAGGCCACCTTGCCTTGGGCTGTTTGAAGAGAGACATTGGCTGATCCGTCGCACGGAAGGGCCCCCGAACCCCCCCAGGAACGCTTGCCGGGACCCCACAATCCGGTCACCAACCGGCACGTCAAGCGCACCCGGGATTATGCGCAGCATGATAGGGCAGCCAGCCGATGATGGTTGTCATCGGTGGGCCCCTGTACTATACCGCGGGCGGCCAGCGGGACAACCGTTTCTCCGGGTCTCCCTGACCGACGGGTCACCCCTTCTCTCTCAAACAAAGGCTTAGAAACCGACTGTTCGCCCCAACACCACTACGTCGACACCCCCTGCATGCCGGCAATTCAAGTCTGATCCCGAAAAGTGTAAAAACTGTAAACAGCCACTTGACGACGCTTTTCAACTCGAACGGTGGATACCTCCCCGCTCAACAGACTGGGAAAGTTACCACCATCAGTCTGCCTACCACCTATTTGTTGTGCTCAATGTGAGTAAACTGCCATTTGCAATTAAATACAATGCCAGGGTTTTTTATCACAAGGAGAACTAATATTGTACGTTTGCCATGGTGATATTTATACTTAAAATAACACCGCTTGAAACAAAGCGTACTGAAAAGGCGTTACTGGCGTTACGTCCTAATAGACCTCTACTATTGGAGATGATCTTCCCGAACAGAATATTTGGAGAATTTGGTCTACACTCGCCACGCTGGCCAGTTTGACAGGTTTGTTTGTTTCACAGAAAAATGCGAACATATAAATAATTCGACATCCGCTATGTTTTTTATACCTAAATATCGCACCCGACATCATGAAAGAGTGAAAATCAGAGTCCTGCAGGACTTTCTTGATTTTTTATTTGATTTTCACCTACTTCATAGTTTATTCGAAGTTAATTTAATTAAATTTAAATATAAATTAAAAGCTACCTAAATAATAAAATTAAAAATAAACTAAACTATAAATAAAAATTGTCTTCTAGAGACGTCCCATCCGAGATATATAAATAGTCGCTGACGGTCCCCATGGGCCCATCGTCTCGACTCCAAACGGCGCAAATTCGTAACTTTTTCACCTACTTATATAAAATATATTAAGTATTTGATTCCTCAAGATCACCTAAGTAGGTGCCAATTGAAGAGATTATAATACGAAAATAAAATACGCCTTTATATCTTCTTTTATAGTCGAAGAAAAACGTTGTTTTACTTCCATAGCTTCCATGCTGGTCGGCCTATTGTTAGTGACATAACAAAATCAATTTAAAAGTGCACGTCGAACACAACGATAACCGGCAATGCACTGACATAGACTAAACAATTCTGAGTAGATTGTCCTAGCTTTAATTTTCATCTTCTTACCCCGTCTTTATCTGTCTTTAACATAGATCTTATTATCAAGTAAATCTTAGATTATCAAGTACGCCGTTATTTGTAACATTCGAATTGATTCGAGTGACTAAGAAAAGGTCATATCACTATTATACTATAAAATCAACAAAAGAAAAATACCTACATAATTATATTTGCCCTTCCAAGAGCTAATAACACCATAATAATTTGCCAAATGATCGACATACTTAATTCGCAAATCTGAATCGGGCATGATTACGGTAAAATTAAGTCAAATGATAATGCAGGCCCAAATTTTATTAGCGAAGGCAGCTAATGCGAGTCATTACAAACGTTCGACAGGGTAAAACAATGCGGAGTGTTATTTAGATATGATATTTATTTAAATCGCATCGAGCCGGGTCAGACCGACTACGAGCGTTAAGTATAGGCGTCGGCTCTCGGTAATTCGGTAATGAGGGGCTGCAAGAGCTGGACAAGGTCAGCCTTCAACGTTGAACACATTATGTCTAAACTTTCGACCATCTTCGACTTGGCTTCAAATACTCTAACACATAGTTAAATTACTAAAAAAAGGTACTTAACGTAACATAGAACTTTAACACACTCTACTCCGCACATACTTTCTTATCGAGGTGTCAAATTTTGTTTTCATTGAACTAACAATATTGCCACATTCGTTAAAATTTGGATATCTGGCCAGCGTGGCGAATGTAGGCCAAATTGTCCAGAATTGTTTTAGGGGCTGTGAAGATAATGATGTTGGGGCTGTGAAGAATCTATCCCACTTAATCCCATGCTCCAAAGAATTTACACCCAAATGTAACTTCTCGATAGTCATTTTTGTCGTATCTTTCCTTATCCAAACTCTGTGCTTCGGAAGAGGCTATATTTATATACCTACTTCAATTAACCAAGACTGGCCGCAGAATTACCATCCTTTTTAGACGATAAACGACCAAGCATTCGCGTTACAGGATTTTACAAACGTAAGTGAAAAGTTTTGCATCGACACGACTGTTTTGTGTGATGTCACAGAAATACACAACTTGTTATGACTTTATGCCATAAGAACAAAGTCTTACGTTACAATTAATGTCTGCAGAGTAGATTTCTCAATCCCGCAGAATTTCACCATCATAGTAAAAGAAGATGTGTTTGTTAACAAAAGCAACGTTTATTAGACATGTTATGTATTTAACAATCAACGCACAACAGTGTATGAAGCTAAAAGTTCTACGAGTATAAGGAATAATTCAAGTATTTTTATTGTTACATTTTTAAATATTCTTGCTGACTCTTATACTTACTCAGTCTTACAATTCGCTATGACTATATCTAAATCTATCCGCGTATCGGTGTTTAGAGGTGCGGGATCTCACAGGCCAATAGTTGGAGTAAGATGAAAATCCTTAGCTTATCGATAAAGCTGTAATTTGTTAAGGAAATCTTTGGATACCATAATAATTGTTAACTAAGAAAATCTACTACTTGGGTTATTGTATCTGTACTTAAATATAACCTACATTTTACGTAAATGAGCTGCTATAAGCGACTTCTTAGGGCCCGCATAATCCAGGATTTTATATATTTTCATATTGCTGAAAAGTTTATAAAATATCCAGTGCATTTATTGCCAAATTTTTTGCTTAAAAATACTTTTTTTTTTTAAATTCCCTTCTTTATTAGATATCATATCATATCGAAGCATATTTTTATGGATCTGAGCATTAGACCTTTCGCTGACCTACAGTCTGGTGTAGGTACTTAGCTGAAATCATGGCGTGCTTCGTATAATGGACATTGTAAGCATTTTGTGACGGTTTAGATATGTAACCCCATTCTTCTTAAGACTAACGTAGGTACTTTTCTTACAAAAGCATGCGTTAAAAATAAGTCGTTGACTTTAGAAAATTGGGTCACGTGCTGATATTTGGTGTTCAAATGTCACGTTATGCGGGACATTCAAATAAAACAAAGAAATTTAAGCAAATGAAGTTAATATATTACAAAAAATGAAGTTAACAGAGAGCAATGGGAATCTACAATTATATAAGGGAGGGTCGTAAGCCAAAACTTAGCCCTATCACTCTTTATGCATCCGTTGACCATACGTAGGGGTACCTTCCCTCGGAGAGCCTGAAGATGGGGACCCGGAGAGCGCTGCCGATCCCAAGCGGACAACGAGGCGTCACGGGGATCCTGGGCAGCGGGGTTATCTTCTCAAGCTGGGTCCCAGCTCTAAAGTCCAGACATAGAAAAACCCCAAGCTACGGGGGCGACAATATCCAGTAGGTTTATAAGGGTGTTTAATTATTAAGAAATATTTAATTCTAGTAAGTAAAACTATTATAAATTAAAGAAGCAGCACATTGCTCCAGTTGGTTTTAAAAAAGTCGAGTGTGTCAAAATCTACACTGACAGGAGACGTCTTAAATAAACGCAAGGCAAAGGATGTCGATTGCAGCCAACAATATTTATTCCTTGGCCGCATGTAATACAATCGTTACATTACCCCGCTCGCCACTTGAGGATTTTAACCCTAAGGGTAAAATCCTTAACTATGAAACAAAAAATAATTTAAAAAAAATGACTAAGAAAAGTAAGAGAAAAAATTACTGAGAAAACTAAGAAAAAAAATCTACTCGTACAAAATTAAAATTATTACAAAAAAATATAACTAACATTACCAACAACACACACATTCGTCCATTCATCATATTCATGCTTCAATCTACATAATCATTCATGCTTCAGCATTCAATTTTCGGCTAATAGCGGGATATACCAAGCAAACTATTAGTCGACACATCTTTCATACAATAAGGCACTTGTTATAAATAAACTAGTGTCTTAAAAAGCTGGCAATATTAAGCCATAAGATAGAGGAATAATATTAAGTTGATAATTAAGAAAAAAATTAAAAAGAATTGACTGCAAAGCAGAAATTTTAGAGAATTAAAATAAAAAAATTAAAGTAAAAAAAAATATTAAATGAACAAAAAAAAAAAACAATGACAGTCACTATATGGCTAAAATATCACAGATGTTAAACCGGCATTTATGCCAGATTAATAAAAAAAATAAAGAATTATAACAGTTAATTAAGAAAATATATCTTTTTTTAAATATCACATTTTAATTTAAATCTAACCTAACTATTATTCTATGTGCCTATTGCCTACAAAGTTTAGCCAATCATGACTACAGGGCAAGATTGTTTGGGAGCAATGGTAACGATTGTCATCACACACAAGCAACGGAGAAACATTGTCCGCTGCCTTCGACAAACCTTCCCCAACACCATCTAAGTACCCCACACTGTCACATATATCCATGGATGTCAGTCCATGAATAGCCACTTTACAAATTGATTCAACTTTTAAAATTAAAGAAAACATTATTACAATAAAAAAAAGGGAAAAGAAAATTACTAAATATTGAACAGTTTGGGTAAATATTGAATAAGATGAACAAAAAAACTAAATGAAATTTTATGATAATGACTGATATAAAAAAATAAAAATATTGTGCAATAAAAATATTTATGTTATTATTAAGTAAAACTTTAAATAATATGGCAACCAGAATGCCTAGGAATTGTTTAAATTAAGTAATATGGCAACCAGAATGCCTAGAATGAATTATTAAGTAGATGAAGAAAATATTTTTGTTACACAAGATAAAAAAAAATGCTAAGCACATGCTTCAAAAAGAAAAAAAAAAAACAAGTCATTATTTTTTTTACAAATTTAAGTTATTGATACAAAGAGTAGGCAATTATTAACAATAGGCAATACAATTTATGTAGAAATAACAGTTAAATAGGCTAGAAATAAGAAAGTTAATAAAAATTACAGCGCAGGTACTTTGAAGAAGTTAAAAAAAACTGATTTTACACAAACCTGCAAACACGCATGCAATAATCACACAACTACTAGCTACGCAAGGCCAAAGAATGCAATGAAGTTAAGCGAAGATGACTAAAAAACACTGTTGGGCGCCAGATGTCACGTTAAGCGGGACATTCAAATAAAACAAAGAAATTTAAGCAAATGAAGTTAATATATTACAAAAAATGAAGTTAACAGAGAGCAATGGGAATCTACAATTATATAAGGGAGGGTCGTAAGCCAAAACTTAGCCCTATCACTCTTTATGCATCCGTTGACCATACGTAGGGGTACCTTCCCTCGGAGAGCCTGAAGATGGGGACCCGGAGAGCGCTGCCGATCCCAAGCGGACAACGAGGCGTCACGGGGATCCTGGGCAGCGGGGTTATCTTCTCAAGCTGGGTCCCAGCTCTAAAGTCCAGACATAGAAAAACCCCAAGCTACGGGGGCGACAATATCCAGTAGGTTTATAAGGGTGTTTAATTATTAAGAAATATTTAATTCTAGTAAGTAAAACTATTATAAATTAAAGAAGCAGCACATTGCTCCAGTTGGTTTTAAAAAAGTCGAGTGTGTCAAAATCTACACTGACAGGAGACGTCTTAAATAAACGCAAGGCAAAGGATGTCGATTGCAGCCAACAATATTTATTCCTTGGCCGCATGTAATACAATCGTTACAAGGGCGGAGTTCCTTGGATACAATGGGAGTCCTGGAGTGGTAAGAGATGTAATGCTAGGGTTAGGGTTTGACTTCCGGAGCCACGCTGCTCACTAAATTGCTAAAGAAAGGGCTACATTGTTAACCGATTCCAACGTACAAAACATTGTTGAAAAATGTGTAGCGGATCGGCTCTTTGTCGCATGCGTAAACCTTAATTATATTGGAAGGTTTATATTTTTCTATTAAATCGTATATACAGAGTGATTATTGTTTTTAACATTATGTTATTTATTGCCTATTACTTATATATTATAAAAGCGAATACCTATTGATGACTTTTTGGACTTGCTATCCCAGTTCAAACGACGTCATCACGAATAATATAAAACCTCTAGTTCTAGTACGCACAAAGTACGTTATCGAATCGAGATCAAATTGAGAACATCAAGTATGGAATTTCAGACAGTGGGTACGACGTAATGGAACTACAAATTGACAGCTCGGTAGTCTGACACCGTACAAATGCCGTTATCGAATCGATATTAAATCGAGAATATGGAGTAAGTACCTATGCGATTTTAAACAGCTGCATAAGATGCTACGTGACGTAACTACAAATTGGCTGCTATTTGATAACAGAGTTTGCGTATGTTAGAAATACGAATGTACCTATGTAAAAAAACTTATTTTGATTCTATAACGGAGTTTGTTCGTGCTGGAGCAGTCCTCATAATGTGCTATTTTTTATTAAATAATGGGTACAAGTGAAAATATTTCCAAGAATAAAATAATAATATCCTAAAAAAATATGATAAAAAAGCCTATTATTGATAATTTATAAAAATAGTTCGGTAATTATCCTGTAACATAAATAATATACGAATGTGCCTATATAAAAAACTTATTTCGATTCTATAACGGAGTTTGTGCGTGCTAGAGCAGTTCTCATAATATACCTACTATTTTTTATAAGTCAAAATAAATCCAAGAATAAAATTTTACTTTAAAAAAAAAGATAAGAAAGCCTATTATAGATTTTTTATAAAAATAGTTCGGTAATAATCCTGTAATATACATTACAATAAAAAAAAAATTGGCTAAATATATCTATATTTTTGTGAGCGACAATTTTCGAAGCACCATGTATGAACCGCGAGCACATACGGTGGCCAGGTTACAGTGCGGCTATTGTTCTCTTATAACCAGATTACTATAATCATTGCTCATGTAATGCGGTAAATGATAAGGTGCAAAGCATTCAAAACATATGCCGCTAAGGGCCATTCGTTCCAGCAGCTCTTACAACGCGACCTCTGTCTTGTTTAACTAAAAATTCTTATATTTTTAGTATGGTAATCATTAAAGGGTAGAATTTGTAAGATATAACATAAGTACACTCATTTAACACACATTATCATACAATACCTACATATGTTGTTTTAATTTAAATTATATTTTTGGTAATGAAAATGATTATTTATCACTGCCTCTTGATATCGTGATAGTAATAATCTGCCCCCGTCACTGGGGTGTATCAGGCAAAGCTTTTTGTAGATGTCGCTAGCGGCAATGGTACCCTGTTTACACTTATGACGCATCATTTTTTAAATGTTTTTGTAGTTTTTTTTTATTTCTATAACAGATAAATGTATTTTAATTTAACGTTACCTATCTTAGAAGACGAATTAAGAAAGCGACCGCCTTCTTTTAAAAGATAAAAGGTTGAATTAATAGAACGGAAATTTTGAGATCACCATATTTTTGATTTCGCTTGGAAATCTTGATTTGTACACTTAAAAGCTGCTCACTTAGGCATGATATGCAGAAAATAATAGATTTCGTAATAAAATTACAAGATTTCTATGCAGCTGACAGTTATATAAGGTACCATCTATCATGCGCCATCTATCGTGATAAAAAGTTAGTGATACACCCCCTTGCTAAATGCAGTCACCTATTGATTTAAAAAAAAAACTAAAATTACTTCTCACTGTTTCTCACCGAGCATGCCAGCTGCATGCCTAAATCAATCTTGATTTAAAACCTACATTAGATTAAAATAAGAAATACAGTAAATAAAATATTATACAAGACAAGTATTGGAAATTGCTTTTAAAGATTATGGATTCTTACATTGAAAATGCTTATTATTGAAGTTTTTAATGTGAAATTCTGCAGATTTATTCATTGATAACAATATTATTAATAGCAATTAAAGATTTATAAGATATTTAGGTAGATAATTCCATCTTGTGCCCTTAGCATTTAAAATCACACTACAGAAAAAAAATACTTGAGCCCTTTCATTATTAAGGGTGCGATCTGTATATATGTAAATCTTTTATGTAATACTAGCTGACTCGGCGAACTTCGTACAGCCTGAAAGTCAATGAATGTACCCTCGGTCGGTATGCCCCACAAATCAGCGCTGATGCGCGCCACCTATCGGACAACAGTAGTATTGTGTCAGAAACCTTCGCCGACGTTCACACAACATATTCCCAAAGTTTCATCACGATCAGTCAAGTAGTTTTAAAATGCATAGGGAACATACATACACACAGACATTAATTTTTATGTATATAGATTATTATGTAAGTGTATAATATAAAATATGCACCCATACATAACTTTCCACACTCCCAAAGGTTGGTTGTCAGAAAATGCTCAGTCATTAATTATTTATACTAATTAAATATACTATAAATAATAAATAAATATTTCCAGACAGGTCACACAGCGCCATCTAGTTTCCGTGGTAAGCTACGAGGCTTGTGTTACGGAAACTAGATGGTTGATAAACTACATATTATACTTTTTTTTTGTAAATATATACATATTATACCTACATATAAACACCCAGACCGAGACAAATTATACAATGTACAACTTGTCCCCGGTGGGAATCGAACCCACGACCTCCCGAGTTCACGGCAACGTTTGTTACCACTAAACCACGGAGGCGGTCACTATGTACTCGTATATTTTTAAATTAAAATTTAATATGTATGAATATCTATGTGTGTATGTATATATTATGTAAGTTCTGACGTGACGTGTTTTCATTCGTAAGGCGGCGGCAGACGCCGAGCTGATCTCCTTTTTGTTGCTATCTTACATCTACTGGATGGTGGTAGTATTTTAAGTCATTTTAAAGTTTTAATTTCCTTCTTCATGCTCTTTTCGGCCAGTTGCAGAAAGGCTGATTATATTTTGACATGTTTAAAGTACGTCATTGGCTGAAATAACCAAAGTGACAAGCTAACTACCAATCTCGTGATGTATATCAATATGTTGATAGTAGATAATTTTAATTATCCTTTCTGCAACCGGTCGTCAGTCTCATATTTATATTTAGTATTAGTTTTTAATTTAATTCATATCTATCTTTTTTTTTGATAGGCGACAAATACTTAATGTCTATCTTTTTTGTTTCTTTATTAATGACATGAGTTTTAACAACATCATCCACATCACATCCCCTAAAACGCATCCACTGTTGGAGCTGGGACTTCTACAAATTTCTTTAGTATTTGGCCTACACTCGTCACGCTAGGGCTGGTTGGCGATGATCTGATGTTAATATTTAATGACATTCTATTAACGATTCCACAAGTTGGTTTCCATTAGTGGAAGGAGAATGACGGCTTAACGTGCTCTCCGAGGCACGGGAATGGTGTTGTTGTAAATCTATATAAATATTACGTCAGAAAAGTGTATTTCTCATTGATTTACCAATAATGGGGTTCGAATTGACCTTTTTTGGATTTGAAGCAAAGCTGTTTTACAACTGAGCAACCACCCTCTTAACTTAACAAGACTTGCAAAACACTGTATACTATTTAATTAAACTAAAGTTATCGATTAACTGACGATTTAATTAAAAACAACTGACTTAAAAAGTAAAAATTAAATATGTATAAGCTAAAGCTAATAAAAATAATCTGTAAACAAAAATATCCTTTAGAGACTGGCAACATTTTTCCTCTGTATAGCGAGAATTATACGTTGCAGAAATAAACGCGAGCTTTCCTGTCTCCAGACTTTTCCGTTCGCCGTTTGGACAACACCTTGGCCATCCCATGCGCCCATCGTCTCGAACGGCGCAAATTCGTAACCTGACCCTGATTGGCTTTAGATATTTTCCATTATATCAAATATTCATTTTTCTTAGTAAAGGTATAGGTCCTAGTAGGTTACGCACTGGTTAATTACCCGTGTGTATTATTCATGGTTATGCGGCGGCAGTAGGTTGGTGGCAAAGCTACGTATGTAGATCGATGAAGCACTAACTCATTATGCAGACTCCGTGAAGAGATGCCGCGGTCTGTCATTACGCCAAATGGAGGCAAATTGCGCGCATCTAATACACCATGCCGACTATTGCCGACGTATACCAACGTCACCTCACTTCTCTTGTTCTTCGTCGCTCTACCAATTACCTATATACTGAATTATATGTACAAATAAAATATTATTTACGTGAGATTAATTTGAATTGACTCCGACAAAATCGTAGTCTATTCTCGTAGCAATAAAAAAATATTACTTAAAGAAGGAAAACTAGACGTCAACAGAGTAAATTAGGTGTTTAGAAATTGTTTAAAAATCATATTATAGTACTATTAAAATTTTGGATACTAAGATAATAAAAATACCTATCGCTCGTTTGGTGCAACATAGGCGCGGTAAGACATTTTTTACAGGTGAAGCAATACATTTTTTTTAAAGGCTTCATGGCTTTTAGAATATAATTATTACGATCACCTTGGTTTTAAAAGTAAGTTAGAGAAATTGTATCATTTAATGTTTTTCCAGATGCACAATTTGTTTTTTTAAAGGATTATTACCTACGAGTATTTCATTGTTCAAGTTAGCGATATGCAATACGTTTATATAAACTAAAGCGAACAATAGTGTAACTGTTTATTTTTCAATATATCGTAGGATGTGTAGGATCAGTGCGCATAAGCAACAGGCTCGAGTACGCATAAAATCTGTTACGTAAAGTTTTACTTCGAAGCTGTCAAACTGGAATTGTTCATATATATGTCGATTAGCTTTATAATTTAAGTTAATGTAAGACTATGATTTTGAAGGCCCGAATACCTAGTGCTTTTATATATCGTAGGTATTAGGTTTCAGATACATAGAGAATATAAAATATTCCATGTTTTAACCGATTTACTCGTATTGTAACTTGTGCATACTTATTGCCATTAATATTATTAGTAATGGGCATTGGATCAGTTGGATCTATTAGAAACGTTCGATGGCCGATTGTAGGTGAGATCCACAATAACCCTGCAAATCCGTGTAATGCCGGTTACAGTGCTTCACCGACCGTTGCGTCGGTTTAGCCCTGAGCGTAGTGTTTCCCAAAGACCAAGACTAGCTAAGTCTTGAGCTTGAATCAGAACAACTGGTCTCGGTCCTGCTTTTGCACTTTTAATTTTGGTTTTCTCTGATTAAAAATATATATTTATTTCGAATTGTAGTAAGGAAACCTTGTGAATGTCTAGTCCGTAAACAACTATCCCTGGAACTACTAGTCTCATTTTCCTAAATTTCTAAATGGTTATAGATCTTGTTGACGAATATGTATATACCCAAACATGTATACTTACAGAGGTCGTAACAAAAAAAATATTTAATATTTAAAATATAATATATATGTAATATAAAATAATTTAAATAAGTAGTTGATGTTTCATTTATTAATATAAATACAAACAGAGTGAATACCTACAATCGGAGCAATAAGTAGTTTTAGAGATATTTCATGAGGACAGGCAGATATAAGTCACCTATAAGGTTTTTTTTTTCTAGGAACCCTAAAGCGACAGACAGTTACCTACAATTGAAAAAAAAAAAAAACTTATTTAAAAAATGATGGATACCTATTTTTTTTAGCAAAATTTGCAATTAACTTGGGAGCAAGAGTCTTGCTACTAAGCCATGGTTCTTGCAAAAAAGCTTTATACAAAGTCCAAGACTGCAAGACCAAAACCTATATGGGGACTACACACACCATGTATCTGTAACCATGTGTCTTTTTAGCAAATAAAATATTTCATTTCATTTACAATGGACTATACGCATTGACCGACTGTCGTCGTCGACTCGGTTTGTAGTTCGAGTTCTCTCCTGAAGGGTGGTTATTAGAAAATCCCTGGCCATTAAACCCGCCTATGTACCTACAATTTAAGTGCAATAAAGTATTTAAAATAAAATAAATAGCAACTTTTTTCTTACTTTTATTTTCTGAATATAGATAATATTTTTTGGAGGTACTAAATACTTTTGAACATCATAGAGTAGTTTTTATAAATCAATTATCATTCCTATCGAAGGCAAGTATCATACAGATGCGCAGACGACGAGTCGGTGCAGCACTGATCGAGCTCATATATGTATGTTTATAGCAAAAAGGATGTGCTCGACCGATGGTACTCGTACGCAGTGCGTAACATCTTGCGCATGCGGTTACCATCAGCGTACACACGTCGACGGTCGGTCATGTACTGTAACCGACCAATTACCCGCATCACGGATCTACGTAATAGGTTAGAAATGACATCAAATATGAAAATTATTTTTAATCACATTGAATTGCTGGCCGGCATGACGAGAGTCGGTAACCACTGGGCCAAGTCTATCCGACCGTAAATCTAATTAAACGGTGCTGTCCTCCACACAGCTATTATTAATTTGCATTGCGATATATAAATACCTACTTATACCTATGCACATAATTAAACATCATTTATTTACGAACTCGTAAGTATTCAGTTTGAGCTCTTTCTTTCCATTTTCCAGTTTAGCTTGGAGGTCCGCATTATTGGAAGAAAACGTGCATCAAAAATATAAATTAAACGTACCATATGATGTATTATATATGAAATTGAAGTTTTAATGAAAAAAAAAACGAATATATACATATTAATTCAATCAATATACTTTCACCATTTTGTAGGTCAATCAATTAATCAATGAACTGATTCCATTGGTGAAAAAAATGTGGAAGCGAGAATCAATAAAACCATTGATAGTGGTTTGGACTGCCCCATCGGAATATTTAAGTGAAAACTTTGCTGGATTGTGTAACTTTTAGAATTGTTGTAATTAAGATCTGTATGTTTCCTGAATAAATAAAAATAGAAAAATAAAATAAAATAAATTGATTTTTATTCGTTACCAGAAATTATCAAAATCGCGGAAAAAGTAGTAATCTGTTTGAGCAAGGTATGGGGAGTATGGCGGGTGTCGAAGACATTGCAATCGCAGGTCTTCTAATTTAGCGACCGTCTGTCGTGAAGTGTTGTCCTAAAGCAGCAGTGGGTTAGAGAAATTGACCAGTCTCGGTTATTGAATAGCAAGATTTTCCATTATGGTTTGCAATTGTTGACAATACAGAGCTACCTTAATCGTCTGGGCCGATCTTAAGAAGCTGTAGTATATGACACCAGAACTGGTCTACCAAATACTCACCAGTACCTTTTCCTGATTTAACTGTCGCTTGGGACAGGATTTAGCTGGTTTTCCTGGGGTTAACCTCTGATGAGCGTTTACGATTTTAACGTACAGGATCCATTTTTATCACAAGTAACAATACGATTTAAAATTCCCTCGTTATTGTGAACGTTGAGTAATGTAACGCAGCACTCAATAAGTTTTTGTTGGTGTGCTTCACTCAATTCATGCGGTACCCATTTCTCGAGCTATGTCAATTTTCCAATTTCTTTCAAGTGAATCAAAATTGTTTTGCCACTTATTCTGCCTGCTGCTAATTCTAATGTGGTTTGCAATAGATTCACGATTACCCTAATTCTTCATTTTTAACCAGGACCTCCGGTCATCCATGGGGTTTGTTCTGTAGGTCAAAATTACCAGAACGATAACGGTGGGACGAGTGTTTTCTTTTACAGTAGCTTCCCTATACACATCATTTCACTATCCTCGATCTAATGAGGAAATCTCATTTGTCCCAAAGAAAAATCTAATGGCGTGAAAACAAATGAATCATTAAATTTAAAGCACAAATACAAAAGCCTAAATTTAATATGAATTTGGAATTTCTAGCCAAACGCCAAGATATTAGAGATCAAAGGCCACTTCACTTCATCTCCAATTCACCTTACATATGAAAAAGACAATTTCATATATGGTATAACATTCTCGTAACAGCTAAGATACAAGTAGATTTGTGATAAATTTAGCTACAAGATAGCTAAATAATCGATATTTATCCGTAAAACAATTTTTTTGGCACATTTTAACGTGTGAAGCTTACTAGATAAAACCATCATTAAGTATGATTTAATTTGCTGAAACTAACTATTGTGTACAAAAGTTGGTATACCTACTCACATTACCTACATGATGAATTATCAACATGCAAGTGATGTTTAGGTGCATTGTGTATATTTATTCGAAGCTTTATTATTGTGCCACACATTGCCGCCGCTTTATCTACCTATAATTGCTACTGAATACATCACTCCACTTATAGTAATTTTGCGCATTAAGGCAGTATCGGTTGTGTAATTACAGGGAAAACAATACAAAATAATAAAAACGCATCGGTCGTAAGCCATTTGCATTTCCGATGATGGTGCGCTCTTTCTCTGCCGGCGATCCGTCGCTGGGGGTGCGAAAGGGAGACAGATCGGTTTCCACGTATTCGTCACGCGGTGTTTCCACTCGGCTCATACGAAATGATTATCTTGATTACGTTTAATTTGCATACAGGCAGTGAGGGCTGCGCGCGGGTGGACGCAGTGCCTCAGGGTGCTCGCCGACGTAACGACCCAGGTACTTTTCTGTAATGTTTTCGCCATTTTCAACAAAATTCCACACAAATCGTATAATTTCAGGTTTTATCATGGTTATTACGGAGAAGCGCTCGTTGCCTTCGTACCACCGTAAAAGGTTGGGCGATGTTCCAATTTCGGATAACTATGCGTAATCAACATAGAGTCGTTTCGAAGACCCTAATAACTCCCACATCTTCAATTATTAGTCATATCTGACTTTTAAACGTTCATAGGAAGCTAAATAATAATTCAGTTAGGTATGTTAGCTATTTGTATTTATCTAATAAAGTATCTCGAAAGCTATCGAGAGGACAATGCTATAAAGGGGCAATTTTTATTATGTTTTTATTTACAAATATTGTCACACATATCATAATTGATGAAGAAGGGCCTTCCAAATATATTTAAAAAAAAATAGCACACCTGCTCTTACTACGCTGGTCAGGCGGGTTGCTAAGAAATTATGTTAAAGTCGTGATCTTTCGGGGTGGTCAGATACCACGCTTTTTTAAAAGAAGCGGATTTACATTTAGCAAAGTTTACATTATGACAATTGGCAAACAAAACGAGAAATATCACAAATTAAATAAATTATTTTGCCCGACCAGGAATCGAACCCGGTACCTCCGCGTCTGAATCCACGGACTTAGACTACACCACGGATGCAGTATTAGTAGAAATTAAAATGATCTGATGTACTTATTAAGTAAATCGGCATTTTTAAATAACTTCCACAGACAGGATTTCCTTTTATTTTGTATTTTTTTGTTATTATTCCATCATTATTATTACCTACATGTCTATATTAGGTATACGTTAACGATAACGTTTTTCGCAATAAGAGAAAATCCAACATGCGTGGGCGCATTGCTACTGTATACGTACGCGCATTGGCGCTCAAACCTCCAATCAGAGTCTGCCGGACACGCCCATCCTGACCATAGAACCTTATATGAGTTTCCAAAGAATGTAGTGCATTCATCTTTTAATAATTAATTAAAATCAGTAATATTCAAGTGTTTAATATTAATAATTTTAGGAATTTGTCAATATGTGTTAAAACATTTTATCGTTTCTTTCTATCACGATTTTTTTTTTTTATTCTTTATGTATAACCGTACATTCATTTTATTTAGTCAATATAATATATACACAATATAAAATAAACCTTAAAATATCTGTCTTGCTTGGAGAGTTCAATGTGAAGACAAGGAACAGAACAGACGGGTAGTAGTGTCACGGGAACATTAACACAATAACAAAAAAATAACTCAAAATATAGTAGGTACCTATATTATAAATACATATCGTACCTACCTACCTTAAGTAAACAAATTAAAGTATGTTAGTTGTTGCGGCTGTAACCTAGGTATTAAGTTAATAAATAATTCTGCTAAAAATACTTGCATTTGTATCCTTTTCGGCGTAGTTATCAGGGGAAATTATAATAAGCCCCTGAGCCTATGCCCAATAGGATAGGTACCTAAACATAGTATTTAAATAAATAAAAATGCATCAATACCTACTCGTAGTATGTTAATAATGGAACCTATTGGATCAGAGTTTTGCATAGTTAGTAACTGTATAGTAGAATACTGTGTGTATTTGCCTAATTCCAAAAAAAAAACCATAAAATTTTGACTGCTTAAAGCTTAAATTATGTAACTGGCTCTTAAATTATCAAATATGCGAAGTAAGTAGGTATTTTATTTTATTTATTTATTTAAAAACTTTATTGCACGAAGTACCTACAAAGGACCTAATGCCCGTATAGACATTTTCTGACAGCCGAACCTTGGGGACAAATTAGAACATTTGTAGGTGCAATGAAGAAAATATTAATAGTAGGATAAGTTCTACATTATTATAAATACTTATATAATTTACCTGCGTGCCACGTGCGTCGACACCCTTGCCGCGTCGCATTTAAGGGGGACAGCGCTTAAAGCGGGAGCCGCGGCGGAAAATGCGGAGTCCAGCAAGCGGCGCAAGTATGTAAGTATATTAAAAGATTACATATTTGTGCCGTTTGCTGTAGAAACTCGGGGCCCATGGAGTCCAAACGCAAGTTTTTAAAAGACATAACACCGCGTCTTGTCGTCTTCTCCGGTGACAAGAAAGAATCAGTATTGTAATTCAGCGGGGAAATGCAGCCAGCGGTTTTGCTATCATTCCACGAGACTTATATCCCTATCCTTAGTATTATTATTTTTTCTTCTATATTTTGTAAATATTTTTATCGAATAAATGTATAAAAAATATACCTTTATATATACTGTAATATAAATACACTAAATACGTTACATACACAAAAATATACATAAACATACATACTCGTATATACCTACACTTATTAACATTGTTGGGAGTTATTTAGAAGGTGTAGATAGACGAGTTTTTTGAACGAAGTTAACTCATCTAGTCGATGAAGTGAAGAGAGAGTTAATGTTGGATCTGATCACTCTTAATGATGTATAATTTCGACATTCCAAAGTGCCGTCCTAGTTACCAGTTCAATTTAAAAATACTCGATCAATATAAGCGAGTATTCGATGGCGGCTAAGGGCTATAAAGGACAGTGTTTCTTGATATCCGGGACATCGATAGCGGGCGTGGATAAGAAGTGGACCTAATGACATAATCGCGCCCCGCGGCTGCCGACCTGGCCAGATCACAGTGATCAGGCGACAACCGACGAGCACTGTGGAGCCAGCGAAGAGTATTGCAAATTGATTCGTTGCTAGAGGCTACGTGACGCGGAATGGGCACCTGACCGCTATTTCTAGACTTTAATTTTATTATTATCTGGACATGCCTTTTGTTTTTCTAAATTGTGTTCCACTATTCATAATATTATCCTGACAGAATTACTACTAGCTCTAGCACGTTTGACAGCCACAAGCTTTCAAATCACGCTTTCCGAAAAGATGAATAAAATACTAAATAGGTTAACTCTTTTTTTATAAAGTCACGTGATTGTCAGTTCGCTTATCACTTTAAAATATTAGTTTTTTTTTCGATAATTATAATGTCAACAGGAAAATGCGCCGAGCGTTTTAGGTACTTAGGAGTAAGCCCTTAAGATTATTTTATACACTCATGGACAAATTTAGAGGAACGCAAAAAAGTGTGTAGGAATCAAATAACAAACGATAAAATGGCAATAATTAACAATTTATGAAAAAGAAAGAAAAAAATAGGTAAGACATTTTTTTTCATAATTGCTTAGAAAAGTGTGTAAGGGCTTTGATTACGCATGAGTTGTCGTTTTTCGCAAGACTCAATAAATCGGTTGGAGCTGACAAAAACTAACCGATGCTCTTTTAGTGAATGACAGAGGATTTTATTCATTTATTTATCTTGAAAAACCAACAGTTGACAATATAACAGCAATATTAATTTATTTCAAACAAATCCTTGAATTAAATAAATTATATTACAATAAAAACTAATTTTGACCTAAAAAAAAAATTGGACCAGAGACGTCAATGAGCGTCTGATCGCCACGGGCCCATCGTTTATACAGCAAACGTCGAAAATAAGTAACTATTGCATATCCTTTCATATTTTCGACGCTTGCTGATCTGCGCTTGTTCCGCTGCAGCACTAGCTCTAACAGAAGTGCCTTGAGGATGGAACGGGCTAGGGAATACCAACAGACAACATAATAAATATTATACAGTAAAACTAAGAAATTTTAATGGTTTTCATACATTTAAGAGCAAAATAAGAGCGATTTATAATGACGTTGATTTCTAAATTTATAGTGGACGATAGATATTACAGTGTCTAAAACTCTCGAATTGCTGCAGCTTCGCCGAGATGTGGCCTCCCTGAGCGTCTTCTACAAGCTATCCTACGGTGAATGTTCTGAAGAGCTCTACAACCTTATCCCTTCTTCTCAATTCCGCAACCGAACCACTCGCACAGGCCAAAATATGCATCCACATACTATAGCCACTATCCCTACGCTTACATACAAATTTGGAGACTCTTACATCTATCGCACGCTGAAGATGTGGAATGCTCTGTTTCCAGTGTGTTACCCCATTCCTATAACCTGGAGTCCTTTAAGCGAAGTGTGAAAAAGCATCTTTATAGGCCGGCATAGTGGTAGGGACTGATGTCGGTCGTCTGAGGCTGGCGTCAGTTGCTCCCATTTTTGGACCCCGCGTGCCGCTTACTAACAGGTGAGCGCGGTGTCACATGTCGTGCTCAGTATAAAAAAGAATTAAGCGTTTGCAAGAAATATTTTTCATAAACTCCATTTGCTTGCATGGGAAAGGAAAACATAATTTAATCGATGCGCTTTATATTTTTATTGCGCAGGCTATATAAGTAGGTACCTATCATTAGTTATTATAGAGTTGCATACATGCAGGCTGATATTTAATTCAAACTACGAACTAGTTATTTCCAATGATAAGCGGCTCTAATCACAAGACTGGTAGGTAATTTCACTAAGTAGATAGTCAAGCCAACTGTACGTTTATAAAAGGAAAATCCGCATTTTCTCTGTTAAATATTTGTATTTTTTCTTTGCATGTCAAACGCAGTGTTGCAATTGTAAACTGGCTTCTCGGTAATGCACTGTAATCGCATTTGATTTCCTATGTACCTCGGGTAATGGTAGGATTTTTATTGTGTCCGTGCATAATGGCTACGAAGATTATAGAGGAGCTGGGACATTTACTGTTACTACAATTCACGTGGGAGACAACTACGAGTATGTACCTACCTGTGCTAAGGGCAGGTTCTATGATAGAATTTCTTTCACAATTACTTTCAGGACTAGGTTGCTGTCAGAAAAATATTTTACTGCCATCCTTTCTACTCGTAGCACCTCCGAACTTACATAAGGCTATTTATTTATTTATTAATAAAACATTACATGGCTTAACAGTAAAGCCCAATTTACCATGCAGTCAATCTTATAATTAATACATACATTTTCATTAAAAATGGATTGTCAATATACCTATATATTTTTTTAATTTTCTATACAAATAATAATATTGATAAAGCTTTCAAATTAACAATAGTTATATACAGTATAAAATTTATATAAAAAGAAAGAAAAGACAAAGAAATAATAATAATAAAATAAAAACAAAATTCAACACTATTAAAATCAATGAAATAATATGTATTTATTTAAAACTTTATTGCACATAAATTACAAAGGCGTGACATAATGTCGCTTGACATTCTCTGCCTGTCAGACCTTCGGGACAACGAGAACATTCATGTGAGGTAGGTGCAATATAATATAATAGAGCTATACAAAACAATAAAAATTAGAATAAAAACTGATTAGGTATATAAATAAATAAATCAATTCGACATCATGATGAAATTATTACAAAAAATAACAATAATAATTCAATCCAAATATTTTAACTTATAAATAATTAATCATCTCTCTCTGTTAGCCTAAAAAAAATAGGTAAAAGTATAATAGTTTTGAAGTTGTTTCGAGGAGGAGTTACTTATAAAACAATAACTAGATACATAATAAAATTGAAAGCATCTCAAGATCTTTATAAAAGAATCCTTTATATATGCTTATTTATTTATTTAACGTTAATGTACTTATTGCAATACAACCCGCTTTAAGCCTAACAAAAGAAAATAATTGCCCTAAACTGCACTATTACCTATTACTTATACAGTTGAGGATTGATTATTGTTCTTGAAACGTAAACGTCTATAAATTATTAAATACTAAATAAGCAGGTCACGACAGTAGAAAGTAATCATTTAATTTCTGTTCATAAACAAAGTAATATAATAAGTTTTTATTTTATACTAACTTTGCGGTTCCAAATAATAAGTAATCGCGTTGAAGATTATTAAGCTTAAGGCTTGTAAAAACGAATATAAAAAAACAAATTACGCAATAAAGCATAGTCAATCAACTGTTGTAGCTATATTCTTGAAGTCACTTTCAGTTACCTTCAGATTGAAAGTCATATTTCGATCTCAGTAAATAACTTAAACATTACCAACTACAGATAGATTTATTTAAAAAAGTTTGTTAAACTTATTTTGGTCTTGATTCAACGCTGTTCAATAATACAAAGGTCACGGTATGTACAACAGAGTTTTGTAACCTAGTATCATCACGACCGTTTCCCTTTCGGGGTGGTCAAAAACCACGCTTATAAAGCGGATTCACATTTAGACAAATTTTACTATAGGCCAATCATGACAAGTGGCAAGCTTGTCGATGTCTCCAGCGTACCAAACTCGAGAAACATCACAAATAAATTAAACATTAATTAAATGTATTTATTTACGTTAATAAATATTATTGTGTCCCGAGCAGGAATCAAACCCGGTACCTCCGAGTCTAAATCCACGGACTTAACCGCTAGACCACGGAGGCAGATTATCAGAGACGGAATAAGAATATGACGTTACTATCTAACAATTATTTGATAGAAATGTTCCTTAGATTCCTATGACGGATACAGGCTATAAAATGTCATCATCTGACCACGATATGTGACCACACGGCCACATGTGTGCTTGTCAGAAGCTTTCACCCCTGGACATGTATATTATATATATTATTAATTAAATTTGTTAAACATGTTCCTTGACAGATATAAGCTTTATAACATCTGATCACGAGATGTAACTACACGGCCATATATATCTGTTAGAATAGCGTTTACCCCGTGATATGGGGTAGATATATGACGTTACTATCAAGGGCTATATGAAAGTTTTTTTACGACCACTATACCTACTACCTACACGGGCGTAGCAGGGTCAATCAGGCTAGTGTTGTTATAAATAGGCTAGTAGTCAAGGTCCCCTTTTCTTTGGAAGATAATTATAGGTTATCGAAGACCGCACCAAAGTAAATGCGACATAAAACTGTTTTATTACTCTAAATTGACTCAAAATTGACGACAAAGACTGCATCATTATTTGACCAATGGTTGAAATAAAATATTTATACTAGTTTAATGCACCTGCTTTGTAGAGGTAGACCTATTTTATTTAATGTTAACGTGTCCAATTTTATTAATATTATTTTAGTGTTTTTGTAAATGTCATCATAATTGTTAATGTTAGTTAGCCATACTCGTACTTGGGCTATTAATTAAATTAAATATACAGTAAGAATGTCATTATGGGGTGGTTAGAAACCACGCTTTTTAAAGAAGCGGATTCACATTTAGCCAACTTAACTATAGGCCCTCATGACAAGTGGCAAGCTCGTCGATGCCTCTAGAGTATTAAACTTGAGAAACATCATTTTGATAATTAGGAAATCTATCCGGTACCTGAATCCACTGACTTAACCGGAGGCAGACATATATGTATATATTTTAAAGACAACACTTTTAATCAAAAACCCACGTTACTTAATGCCGTCAACTGAATCCATTCTTAGTGGTATTCGTTCACTTAAATGGCCGCGTTACCATACACATTTATGTATTTAATAAACAAATGCCACTAACCCCGTGTTCGACAAGCTCGAAGCGCACTTTTCTTTTAAAATTTTGCTTTGACAGATTCTAGGTAGCGTTTTCATTCGCTTTAAAGCAAAATTCAGTAAAAAAAAGCGCGCCTTGCTCAGTACCTACCTGAACACGGAGTAAGGAAGAATTCAGTTATCGGCCCTTAATATGTTCTTAAAAAAAATATATTTAATATGTAAGTACCTAAATTGGAACGTAATCTGTGATCTACAAATTATAATGGATTTAGTATTTAATTGATAACAGTATCTACAAGTATTATAAAAATATACACAAAAGAGAGAAGTAATGCGCGTTAAAAGTCCGCTGGGATTACAAATATTCATATAAGTTCGGGCAACGAAAGCTCCGCGATGCCGCTACTCGCTAGTAGATGGCGCGCATCAAAAAGTTTTAAATAATGCACTAGTTTGTCGCGAATGTTGAAGGACCGTTTCGACAAGATGTTTACCCGTTCCCGACTCACCTATACTGCGCCAGCCTAGCACCACCTTCTGGCCAATACCAATTCGGACAAGCCAGGAGAACATATCGCTCAGAGTGGTTTGTGTGAAGTTCCGTCATAGGTCTGGATCTGGAGATGCCTACGATTTTGGAATTTGACTAGACTTATGTCCTATCGGGCCGAAAACGGACACTTCAAGCTTCTTCACCAAATCGCTCCATCTTGCGCTCGGCCGCCCCAACGGGAGACCACTTCCACTTGGAGGAGAGCTGAAGTAGAGAGAGGAGAATATACCAGTAACGGCGCCTATCACCAAAAGTGCATGAATTATCTAGCGGATGGTTACCTGGTGAGATCCTGCCGGGGAAAACGAGAGAATGCCTAACCCAGGCCCATTAGTCATCCGGGACTGCCTGTCTGTTTTCGAACTTAATTTAAATTATTATTTATAGGTTTTATGATAAGTTTTGGTAACTCGTACTTATTAAATATTTTACTTATGAATAGAAGTAGGTAAACTTGGGAATTTAATAAAAGTTTTTCATTATTATTCCTAACAAGGGCACCTTCTTGCAATCAATAAGTCATTATTGAGTAACACTTTCGTCTCTGTGGCATAAACAATAATCATACAATCGATGATTTCTTCAAACTCTGCACATGCATGACGGACTACATTAAAACACTGCAAAACAATATTACTGGATAATTACACGTCGCGTTTTCTATTATTGCACAAAGGCGTTTGTATAAAAATATTACTTCGTTTGTTCGTGTACAAAAGATGAAAAAATAAAACTCCGCCCACAAACCGTTCCCCATTTGTATGCGGTGTCGCTCTTCTTGCGAATTGTATTGGAGTGGAACGTAACTGGGGAATAGCATGCGACCGAGGTCGGGGTAAGTATTAGGATTTGCAACCTTTTGTCACCCTTCAGAACTTTGGTTATTGGAAGTCCGTAACAGAAGAATATCGAAGAAGTGGAGATACATCCATTGAGCGCCTTGTAGTTCAGGGAAAAGTCGATGGCAAGAGAATGTGTGGTAGGTCTCAGATGAGATGGACTCACCAGGTTAAAGCAGCAATGGATCACCCCCTACATGAGTGCTCCAGGAAGGCTGCAGATCGAGACGAGTGGCGCCGGCTTGTTAAGCGTGCCACTGACACTCAAGTGACGACCACGACCACTCTGCCAAGAGTGTAGCGACTAAGAACAAGAAGAACACAAGCTCCGTTATCAAATCGAGACCATGAAGTATGGAATTTGACGTAACGGTACTACAAAAGAATCCCGGGGCCGGTGCGGAGTCAGCAGCGCGTCTTAAACGCAACAAGTACGCGGAGATCATCGTTAATCACCACTTCATCTCATTTGCAGTCGAAACGATGGGTCCGTGGTCCAAGGACGCTCTGGCGTTCTTTCGTGAGCTTGAGGAAAAACTCCGCTTCGCGGCGGGTGACCTTTTAGGAGAATATTTTGCTTAAAGGGTCAGTAGCCTTGATGTTCAACGGGGGAACGCAAACGTGTGTCCTTGGCAGACTACACCCATCGGACGGTTATATTTTTTTTAATTTTTTTTATTTATTTGTAGTGTAGGTAATTATGTGGCGCGGTGGTGGCTCGGTTGTATGAACGCGTTCCTTGAATCCTACAAAGGTCGGTTCAAACCCACCCGGCATGTACCAATGAGAAATGCACTTTTCTTACGTACATTTGTCATAGATTAACAACACCACCGTTCCCGTGCCTCGGAGAGCACGTTAAGCCGTCGGTCCCGTTTCCACTAATACCAACTTGTGGAATCGTTAATAAATTGTCATTAAAAATTTACATCATTTCCTCGCCAAGCCGTCTGGCCAGCGTGGCGAGTGTAGGCCAAATTCTCCAGAGATATGTTCTGGAAGGCCCGTCTCCAGCAGTGGAGGTCTAGGACGCTGTGTTCTAGGGGCTGTAATGATGATAATGATGAATGATAATTATATATAGTGTATAATTTTATATATTATAAATATATATTTTTTTCAAAAAAACTAATAATTGGAAGCTTTGATGTATGAAAATTTTCTGTGTGACAGCTCGAAAGTAAAACTCTCTTAGTAACTGAGTTTTTGCATACTAGAGCTACAGATATCATCTATCATCATCATAGATGATACAGGTATCATAGAAATGTATCATATTTATATATTATACGATTTTATACTATTGTTTATTTATTAAAATAATAATTTAAATCTACCTAAATAAAGGAAATAAAATTAAATACCTATAAACTAAATAACCTTTAACCTATAAACCTAATAGAAATTTGAACTATCTATAAATAAACAATATCCTCTAAAGACGTCCCATCAAAGATAGTCCCAAGGAGACAGGCAATATTTCCCCTCTCTTTCGCGAGGCTAATACGTTGGCAGAAATAATTACCAACTGTCTAGAGATTTCTTCATTAGCCATATTATACAATTTGTATAATATATCTTTAAATTAACAAAGCTATTCAGAGATATTTTACTAAACCTTAATCAGTCTTAAAATGTGTTTAGTATTTTTTTTTCATGTTAATAACGACATAAGAGAGATTTAAATTGCCCTAGTTTATCAAAACGTTACTAATACATTAATCTTTAAAGTATATACCAGGTATATTAATTACTAAAAGATGTACTGCCTCCGTGGTCTACTGGTTAAGTCCGTGGATTAAGACACGTAGGTCCGGGTTCGATTCCTGGTTAGGACACAAAAATATTTATTAATGTACATAAATACATTTAATTATTATTTAATTTATTTGTGATATTTCTCGAGTTTTGTACGCCGGAGATATCGACGAGCTTTCCACTTGTCATGATTGGCCTATAGTAAAGTTGGCTAAATGTGAATCCGCTTATTTATAAGCGTGGTTTCTGACCACCCCGAAAGGGAAACGGTCGTGATGATACTTTTAGAAGATATAATAATATTAATAATAATAAAAAATATTTATTGCACAAAGTTAAATAACTTAAAACTAAGCGCAAAGGCGAGCTTTATGCCTTAAGGCATCTTCTACCAGCTAACCTTTGTGAAATGTAACCAATTACAGGCAGAGTGCCAAAAAATATATAAATGATAGATAATGAGAGATACTATAAAATATTAATTTATACTAATACTTACAAATATTATTATAATACTGGTATAATAAACTACATAAACAACAATACATACTATACATACATAATACACACATACAATACATACACTTAAATGTTTTTTTTTTTTTTTCACAATACGGAATAGGAATGAGGTCAACTACGAATATTTTGTATAGATAAAAAGTGAGAGTATAGATTATTTTTGAAGGAGCCTGCAGTTTGAAGAGTGTGAAGGGAAAGGGGAAGGGAGTTCCAGAGTGATGCTGCAGTAACAGTAAAAGAATTTGAATATCTGGTCGAGGAGTGGATAGGAATAGAGAGGAGGTTGTTCTGCACAGATCGCAATTCGCGATCATGAGTTGAGAAGAGAAACTTAAAGCGTTCTTTTAGGTATGGTGGCGAGAGAGGGTTCTTTAGGATGCCGAAGAAAGTGGTCAGATATGCTGATGTCTGCGAAAACGAATATTAAGCCACTTTAGCTGAATACGAAATTGGGAGACATGATCATACTTACGCAGGCCAAATAAATAGCGTATGCATAAGTTGAGAAGTCGATTTAGTATACATACATGTATACTAAAAGATAGCTTTTTTGCATCTCAATTCTTAGATCTAGTATTTTTTATTTATTTAACACTTTATTACAAAAAGAGTCTTTAATTAATTAATAATTTAAAACACTCTTGAAATGTGCAGAAATTTGAAATATTTACCGTTTGTGTTAGCACGCGTTGAATAAAGCGCAGCAGCTGAGAGGGCGGGCGGGCGGCCCAGAAACGCCTTGTCGATTGTTGATTCGCTTCACCCGGTGAAAATATTTTTCTTTTAATAGTATTGATATTTAACTAGTGTTTTTTTTATATACTGAGCATATGTGACACCGCGCCCATCTGATGGTGAGCGGTACGCCAGGTACAAGAATAGGAGCAACTATGACGCCTGCCACTGACGACCAACGAATTATGCCGCAACATCAATATGCTTTTTAAACTTTTTTTCTGAAGGACCCCAGATTATAACACTACAAACACACTGGCCCTGCATTCCATATCTTCAGCGTGCGACAGATGTAGTTTTTAAATATTTACGAGTATATTTATAGGTATGGATAGTAACTATGGTATTGGGTATATATTTATAGGTATGGATAGTAGCTATGGTATTGGGTATATATTTATAGGTATGGATAGTAGCTATGGTATTGGGTATATATTTATAGGTATGGATAGTAGCTATGGTATTGGGTATATATTTTGGGTACGACGTGCGTATGGTTCGGATTACAGAAGAAGGAATTAGGTTATTGAGCTCTTCAGAACACTCATCGTAGTACTCATTGCTTGTAGGACATGCTCAGGTAAGTGACGTCTCGACGAAGCTGCAGCGATTCGAGAGTGTTAGCTCTGGTTTAGGAAAACTTTAATCTCTCAAAGCTGCTTAAAATATTCGACACCGAATTGACGATAGAGTATAGAGTTTCCTATATAATTACATATATTACTTTAATTAAATTGAAATTTAACTAGCCTTGGTTTAGCAAAATCTGCTACAATGACCTTGACAAGTGACAAAAGACATTTGTTTACTGTTTAAGGTAAACATTTATGGTAGGTAAGCTCTGTAAAAGGGTATCAAAATACTTATATAGATACTAATAAATATATGGTAATAAAAAGCTACTATTGTCATATATTATTATTTATTTATGGGAAATACAGTTTCTGTTAGCACGCGTTGGATAAAGCGCGGCAGCTGAGAGGGCGGGCGGGCTGCCCAGGAACGCCTATATACTCGTAGTCGATTGTTCATCCGCACAATCTTGTAGAAATATTTTTTCTACATTATTCAATATTGTTATTCGCAGTACAGTTAAAACATATTTTATTACAATTAAAATAAAATAAAAATAATAAACAGTTTTTATAAATATATTATGACAAATGGTTTCTGAATTGTCTATTGTTTCTTTTTATCTTTATTATAAATTTGTATTCATATACGTATAGAGGTAGGTACTCACAAACTCAAACTCAGCTTAACGCAGTGGAAGTTGATGCGAGAGTAGTTCCAGCAAAATATTTGCACCACTTACTGAAAGAAGTGGGCATACACAGGTCTGCCGTTAATATATTTATAGAAAGAGCTTCCAAGACGGTATTAACGGAATCATACAGTATTTGGTTGGGTAGGGAGAGAAGTAGAATGGTAGTTGGTGAACGTCTTGTTGCGCAATAAATTAAAAAAGGAGGCCTCCCTTTTTGACCAGCCTATTGTCATTCTTCACACCTCTTACACACACGATGGATCCGGCACCTGCACGGTAAATCCATGGAATGCTTAGAAATTTGTCTTCTTCTCTATCATGCGGATTGTATGAGTAGGTACCTATTCCTATTTTCACAGAAAATATTACGTTTCAATCCAGATCATACAATTTTTGATGTAGGTATTAATTTGTAAGCAATAATATCGGTGTTTAAAATTTCATAAAGTATCATCAGGTAGTCAGAAAACACGCACGGAGCTGGTTTACATTTTTTATGTATTCGATTCGTTGAATATTTAATTGTGTTTTTTTTTTTCTGAAAAGCTTATATAATGTCATTGCGACAATGTAAGGTGACGTCGCAACTGTTTGAAAAGTAACGCAAATAACCTTCCAGTTTTTATTTATTTAAAGATGTGTAAATTAGTCCTAACATTAAGAGTAGTTACATTGATGAGCTGGTGAGCCCGAAAGGCTTTTCAGCTGTAAAGATAGCTTGGTACTTGATCTCATGTCCAGAACTTTGATAGTAATGAGACCACAAACGATATGCATCATGTATTACACGATGTTCCAGCAATAAAACCGTAGATATTTTACAGCTCGCCATAAATAATGGCCAATACGTCGAACGCTATTGTCGAAGCTGACAAATTGCCCCTCTCGGTGGCTGGCTCATTGTGACTGAACGATCATCACGTGACGCCATTGTAGAACACATCGGCACAACACAATGTAAAAGGAATTTTTACTGTTCTCATTGTCATGATCATTTTCACTTTGCCCTTTTTGTGACCGAAATGAAAATAAATTTTATTGTGTCTTGCGGCTCTTGTCAAACTTAGGTGTGATATCGCCGATTTTATTATATGACAAATGACTTGCTTATTGTGCGATAGGATAAAGCATACATAGCGCGATAAATTAAAAATGAAACGTAAGGTTTATTTGTGCTGCCGACGACGAATCTAACCAATATTTTATGTTTAAAAAATATATTATCCTAATCATCTTGTGGGCGATGGTAAGTGGCGCGCAAATAAAAGTTAGCAACTGGAATGACACACTCATGACTGTCCCTAACACTATGCCGGCATGACTGGGCATGACTGCAATTCAAACCTGATCCCAAAACGTGTGCATACACTTTACTGGGTTTATCGGCACGAACGAAGGATACTTCCCCGCCCCGCCCGGCGGACTGGGCAATCTACCACCATCAGTCCGCCTACCTAACCTATTTGTTGTTCTCGTTGAAAGTTTGTGCCATTTGCAATGATGTCAAATGCCAATGTTTACTTTCAAGGAGAACTACCTATATACATACATATTTGTTCTACTATGTATCTATTTGTGTTTTGTTACTAATTTAATTCTTAAAACTATTTTAATCATTAATTTATTTTAGGTACATAGATCTACACGTTTGCAAACCATACGTATTGTAAGCTTACCATGGTGATAAAAGTGGCTTATAAAAATAACACCGCTTGAGTTACCTAAAAGTACTCTATAAGTAACTATAATCTAAAATGGTTTGCAAACGTGTAGACCTATGTACCTAATTTAATTTAAAGAAACACAAAATCACAAATAGATACATAGTAGAACAAATATGTATGTATATAAATCTAAGTAGGTAAAGCAAAGATATTAAAATACACAGCTTATTTTATCAAATTAAACAGGGTGTGAACCATATCCTTGGAACTCCCTATTAACTCAATATTTGCCTTGAACTCGAACAAAGTACCCAACAATATTATTGTGTTCCAGTAAAAGCAAATTACTGTGAAATCGGAATAAAAAGTTGATCGACAACCCCTACCATTAAACTATGATGTAGCGATTCTGCGCCGACGCAACTTTGAAGTATTTCGTGCTTTGATCACAGCTATTGTAGCAGCACCAGATATCACCACACAAAATCTGTCTTTACGTGTCAGGAATTAAAAACTAAATTGCTATAGCGTGGATGTGTATGAAATTCATTTTACAGTTGCCGTGACGGATGAATAGGGAATAAAAAACACATAAATCAAAGTCGAAAAGGCATAGTGAATCGAAAGAGCAGTGGTCGCGGAGTCCTTTGTCACCAGCTGCTCGCTGCATGCGTGTGAGTCTCACAATGGCTTCAATGTTCCCATCAATAATGAGGGTAATTTTCGGCATTTTGTCACATTAGCGAGACACATTCAACTATTGTTGTTTGTTATTTAATAAAATGTAATTGCAGACCTAAAATAGGAATAGGTAGTATTAATAACGGTGGCTTCTGAACAATGCTACCTGCATTTTTTTGTTTAGATTATTAAATAAAACAGATTAGATAAAAATAATAATATACTTCGTGATTTTGTATGGTCTTACGTTAGACTAATATGTTATTCTATTGATAGACACAAACAAGTTTTCCTAAGAAACCATATGTCGGAAGTGACAAAAAATTTGGTTTCTTCATACAAAACTGTTAATTTTAAAATAGCAAATTTGTATAGAGAAGCTAAAAAATGACATTTTTGACATATGTTTTCTTAGGAAAAGTTGTTTGTTTCTATCAATAGAATCACATATTAGTCTAACGTAATTCCATACAAAGTCACCCCGTATATAGATAATAAAAAATAATAAATAAGTAGTCTAGCGGTTAAGTCCGTGGATTTAATCTCAAAGGTACCGATTCCTGGTCGGGACACAATAATTTATTTAATTTATTTGTAATTTTTCTCGAGTTTGGTACGCTAGAGAGATCGACGAGCTTGCCACTTATCATATCTATAGTATAGTTGGCTAAATTTGAATCTCAGCAATACAAATACTTACTCAGTAAAATACCTTTAGATAAGTTAATAGACATAGTTAACGTACTACCGGTAGTTAAGTTCAAAGTCGTTATGAGTTTGATTGTAGGTACTTGAATATACGTTCATCGGGCACTGAGTCATTATGTAAACAAACCACAAAAAGGTATTTTAAACGGTTCAGTTATGGAAATAGAAACAATCGCAAAAAAAGTCGTATTTTCAAACGCAAATTTTGATTTATTTATGTAATACCGTTTTAATTTTATTTATAGTCCTTTTTTTTATTAAATTGACTTTCAATTAATGATTGCAACTAAAAACAGACCCAATATGAAAATAGTTCTAAACTTTTTAATACATTTTAATACTGAGAAATAAAGATGTACTGCTGTGTAACCAATTTACGTAAAAATAGATAAGTGGGTATATTGTTTTGTATTTAGCAGTGCTTTATCCGCTATCTTTACATACTTTAGATCTCGATCTGCAGGGTGAAGCGGACTGCATAATTGTCAGAAAACGTAACGTTAGACTTCGATTACGTCTGTCAAATATGTCAAAAACATGGGTATTCCGCCTAGCTTTTGACATTTCTGACAGACGTAATCGATCAGACAGACAGACAGTGGGGTCGTCCAGGCCCGGACGCCTAATGGGCCTGGGTTGGGGATGGGGATATTCCCCCGTTTTCCCCGGCAGAATCCACCACCCGCCGGTAATTCATGCATTTTTAGTGCTGGGCGCCGTTAGCAGTATAACAGCGCCCGTGTGGCTCACGAACCCAGAGGGCTAGATTCGACTGCTTCAACTCTCCTCCAGGAGTACTTCCCTAGGAAGTGGTCTCCCGTTGGGGGGCCGTGCGCAAGACGGAGCGATATTCTGGAGATGGTTGAAGTGTCCGTTGTCGGCCCGATAGAACATACGTCTAGTCAGGCCAGTGACAAACTCCTCAATAGTAGGCATCTCCAAATCTCGAGCTATGACGGAATTACGCACGAACCACGGCGCAATCGATCTTAGACGATACGTTTTAATACGATATCACCCTACTGTTTGTTGACGTGAGTGCTATTTTTTCCAATCAATTTTGTTAAATTGTTGTCTTGTTGTGTTTCTCTGTGTGTTAAGTTTTACTGTTTGTCTGTTATTTTCTTTTTGTCATCTTTCTCATATCAAAAAATGAGTGCACAAAGCTCAACTAGTGCCTCAACATTTTCTTCGTTTGTTTGTTACCTAATAGCACAGATTTCTTTGTTTACATTTTGTCTCAGGGCCCGGTGAATGCCGTATAGGTCTACTACGATATTTATTTAATCATACGTAGCACAAAGACAGGCAATTGAATAACGAAACAATTTGAAACCATCAAACAAACCGCCTTAGCAAAGAAAGCAAATGTCATGTGTTCACAAACACACGCGGTCGCTCACACCTATCAATTTCACGGCATTTAAAGATAGCAACATTCGATAACTGACAACTTTCTACCCGTTCCGTAGAGTTATGGGACAACGAAAAAGTATCGATTCTTTTTGATATATCAAGTACCTATTTATTTTAATCGATATTACTTGACAGATGTAAATATGTAAAGACAGTGGGTTTATCCAGGCCCGGATGACTAATGGGCCTGGATGGTGAAATTACAGTTTTCCCCGGCAGGATATCAGCTGA
This sequence comes from Tinea semifulvella, assembly GCA_910589645.1. NCBI lineage: Eukaryota > Metazoa > Arthropoda > Insecta > Lepidoptera > Tineidae > Tinea > Tinea semifulvella. The sequence continues at coordinate 7,834,054 of OU342585.1, forward strand.
CAACCACCCGCCTGTAATTCATGCACTGCCAGTATAACAGCGCCCGAGTGGCTCACGATGTCTAGGTTCAATTTCAGCTCTCCTTCAGGTGCGCTCTCTAGGAAGTGATCTTCTGTTGAAACGTCGAGTTAGACCAACGACAAACTTCTTAATTGTAGGCATCTCCAGATCTCGAATTATGTCGGAATTACGTACGAATCACAATAACGGTATGTTTTGTTGGATCTTGTCCCTGTTACTCTCTCCCAGAAGGTGATGCCAGGCTGGGGCAGCGTAGGTAAGACGAACGGATGAACATCTTGTAGATCCGAACCTTCAACTTTAACAGGACATAACATGCCTTGGACCGTCTTCGCCTGATTAACGGCGTTGTAGGCTATTTCACCCATTGTTAACATCCGGTTAATGTTGCAGACATTACTGGATATTACCTACTTATTATTAATCAAATAAATGTACGGTATTGTTACTTTTGATTCAACACCTTGTCTCTAGCTCCAAGTACTCTAAGATAAGTCAAACTCTTCACTGATTAGTTATCCGGATAAAATTATAGCCGATCAGTAAAAGTCGCTACTAGTACACTATACTTAAACCTCACAAGCTTACACTCGTATATCGTCACGAACACACACTTGCAAGTGACGACCAATGCGAGCTCAAGCTTTGCATTTATTATTATTATTATTGATTAATAGGCTCGCAGCGCATTGTTGATATGCCTATATCAAGCACTGGTGTAAAGTTTATTAAATTGTCAGTTATCACCATAGTCTATTTCGATTGTCACTAGCTGTCCAGTTTGTTTTTAAAAGTGTTTACAGTTGAGGATTTTACAATCACTTCTAACTAAGGAACATAATACAAGTAATAATGCTTAATACATAATACAAGTAGTAATAATGCTTCTAACACTAAATAATGATAACTGAATAGAGGTGCTTGCCTACATATATTATAGGGTTAGCCCTTGATATTGTATTGCTATAATATTTCTGGAAACAGCAAGATTAAGACCCAGATTGGGCAACACAAGTTCCGATACCATTTATTTAGTACTCGATATTTTTTATCTGATACTATCTACTTATGTAGTATCACACAGTATCGATACTTTTCATTTGATACCGTGTCCCTACGAGAGTGCTTTGCTGCACTTGTGCTCCTATAATTGCTCTTTAAAAAATTAAACGTATTCATACAACAAAGACTGTTACGGGTATACCGGTTGGATTGAAAAGCGTAGGAAGTAATTAGACTTTTGGAGCAGATGGTGTATAAAGTATGAAAGAGATCCCCAACGTCTGAGGTCTTGGCGACCGCAAGGACGAGCGGCATGAGCACGCCATGTGATAGTGAAAGGGTTTACTTAACATTTTACTTTGTAATGGAGGTAGTACCTATATACGTAAGTATGCTCTATAATTTTCTGCTTCAAAGAATGAGGAATATCTAGACCTAGGTACACTTAATAAAATTGTTCTTGCGTTAACAAGTCCTATTATAAATTGAACATCAAAGCAATCTAAAGTTGTGGCTTTCGTAGATAGGTATTACCTTCATTGCAAACTATTGAATATAGGAAACACTAAGGACAATTTACTACATATAGCAAAGGGGTTAAAACTATCTAAACTAAAAAGTAAAAATCGGTTATTGAAGCAAAAGTAAATGAGTTACAAAATTTAGTACAGTAAAAATCAAAACAAGTAAGCAACCAAGAGATACAGAACTCTGCTCCCCAATCCATTATTGTATCTTGGCGAACAGTCTTCGCTACATTTTAGTTGATAAAAACAATAATTGCTATTAGTAGTATATAATATATCCTACATCACACTCGGTGGAGGAAAAACAACAATTACACCCCCTGCCTACACAGAGTGATCCAATTTAGGCATAGTTCCTGACCTTTTCTACAATACAACCTTACCAAATAACGTAAATACTCACTCGGATTTGCCACAAAATAACACTGTCTGTCAAAAAAAAATCATTTAGTCTATTATATTCCATATGGGAATATAATAGACTCTTTGACGTTTCCTCAAAAACTCTTTTACTCAAATATTTTTTCTTTCAGTCAAACGGAGGAACACTTTGTTACGTCACTACTCGTACCCTTGAGGAATAGAATTGTCAAACTCGCGACTAATCGCGACATACCTTTTTGAAGCTTGTTTATGTTTTTTCGGCTAATAATTACATTATTTAAATTTAAATTTCCTATAAATTGCCAAACTCATGGAATACAGATGTCCTTCTAAAATTATAAATAATTGCATGTGATTATTCATAATAAGATCGATACAGACTTATAGATGTCAAAAGTGCTAAAGCATGTAGTAATTCTGACAAAATGAGTATTTAGAATACGGGGGCACAATCTTCAATGTTGCCAGAAAAAAACTCATCTTACCGGAAATATTTAAAATGGTAACATTTATGCCTTTCGAGCTTTGAAGAGTTTACCGATTTCGAGGAAATCCTATAAAGGATTTTTCATTTGATAGCTGAAAGGAATGGTTAAGTGGAGGAGTGGTTATGGTAACGTTACACCTCTAGTATAACCTTTTAACTACAGTATGGTCGATAATGCCGATTATATTATTTTTGACAGAAATATGATGTACGATTGTACAACGGACATATCCAAAGCTCTTTTTGTAAGTTTGCTTATACAAGAGAGATCAAATATAAGATAGAACGGGCATTGGTTGCCATTTCCATATAATTTTTTTGTTAAATTTATTTTAAGCCAGTGACATCCATCAACAAAACTTATAACTTTTATGGATAACTTTCTCGTATAATTAAATATATAATACTAACATATTGTCCGTGAAACAACAAAATAATCAATTTGAAAGTGCACGTCGAACACGACCATAAGCAGCAATGCATTACAGACTAAATCATTTTGTGACGATTGTCCTAGCTTTAATTCTTATACCATCTGGCTTCCTGCCCCGTCTTCTAATATATTTAATGTCTTTGGCTAATATACGACTGTGTGTATAATAGCTATATCTACTTAAACGAGCAGAAGTAGTTACAATAAAAATACCACAATTTTAAAACATTTGCAAACCAAATAGGTACCAAATGTTAAATTAAGTCATAATAACTATCTATATTACAGCGTATTTTGAATAAAACCACAAATGGTTTGGCAAAAACCACAAACTTGTATAAATTATTTTCCGTTAGGACAATCATCATCGTCAAACCAAAACATTCCACTGCTGAGTGTCTGAAGGATCTCTTTAGAATAACAGAACTTCGACAACGTTGCGTACGGGTTCATGGATAACGCTAATTGGCGTTGAGTTTTCCATAGTCGCCCGACGTTTCCCAGATGTATATAAAGATACGCAGGATTTTTTTTATAATAGTCTGGCCTGCATGACGGTACCTAAGTCAAATAAATACTCCATAAACATATTCTGGAATGCCCATTATTTGCAGTTCCAGGACACAGCTAGAAGCTGTAATAAATAAAAATCAAATATATCTCCTGCCACTATGCTTGCAAAACTGGCACTAGAAACCTAAAAAGTACACAAATTATTCAAAATTACGACGAAAAAAAGAATAAAAGTTCTATGTTAAAAAAAAATACAAAATGAAAAGTGACGTAAGCAGACGTAATCCTCTGTTATCAAATTTGAAGAGCTATTGTTATCATCTCTTTGTACCAGAGGTTTCGATGGCAAACACATAAATATAGCCAATGTTTGTTTAGCAAACAAATACCTACATTTTAATAGCTTTTGCTCGGCTTCATTGAATCATAGCACAACTAAATACGATCGCCAAACTTTGTTGACAAAACATTACTGATTATCTGTTGATATAGGGATGCGAGTATACCTCCTTGTATTTTTATTCTAGGAATATAATTGGGATGAAAATCTGAAATATCAGGGCCTAAAAAAAGAAAATAAAAGGTATTTTAAGCTTCACAAAAATTTGGCTGTATGACATAGTTTTTTTTTCCCATTTAACAATCTTTTTTTGTAAAAAGGTTTTTCCAATACAATAACTTTTTAAATTTTCTTTTAAAGGCAAAGGAACTAAGTTTAGATGGCAGCACAAATGCAAATTAGAAGCCCCATAATTAAAAACAAGTTAAGTAGTCGCTACTCAATAACAGATGGCGCTGCACAACAAATTTATAACAGTTTGTCGCTGGCCTGAGTAGACGTATAATCTATCGTGCAGACAATGGACACTTTAAGCATCTTCAGAATATCGCTTCGTCTTGCGCACGGCCCCCCAACAGGAGATCACTTCCTAGGGAAGTGCTCCTGGAGGAGAGCTGAAGCAGTCGAACCTAGCCCCCTGGGTTCGTGAGCCACACGGGCGCTAATATACTAGTAACGGCGCCTAGCACTAAAGTGCATGAATTACCGGCGGGTGGTTACCCGCTGAGGTCCTGCCGGGGAAAACGGGGGAATGTCCCCATCCCCAACCCAGGCCCATTAGACATCCGGCCCTGGACGACACCATTGTCTGTCTGTCTGTTAAAAAAATATCCCAGCGATTAGTTTATAAAATTGTATTCTTTGTTGAGACCCATTAAAAATATAAAAACTATTATGTGCGCGAAAGTTTAAAAAGTTTAATGTATTTATTTACATTATTAAATATTTTTGTGTCCCGAACAGGAATTGAACCCGGTACCTCCGAGTCTAAATCCACGGACTTAACCGCTAGACCACGGAGACAGTTAAATTAAAAGATATATATGATTTATAATGTTCATATTTCATAATAATATTGCGATAGCGGCTGCACCGGGCGTTATTATTTTATAATCCTTTATGGAATATAAATAAAATAAATTATTGAATGTCTTTTTAATAATGGCTGCTATTGTTTTATCGTTATAATGGTGGCCGGGCATTGTGCGAGTCTCCGCCCTGCTTCGGTTTGTATTCCGGCGACACAAAGAGCCAAAATAATAAATAGTCTTATTTTGTTCTCGTATTCTACGGTCGGTCGCTTCGCAGTTGTTTTCATAATTGGTAGAGAAATAAATTAATTGAATTACGCCGCTTGACGAGATCGAACGCGTCGTTTACTTAAAATGTTTGGACACGCATTAATTAACGACCTTTGAAATGAAATCGGATATTGAAAGGGAATAATTAAATTAGTTTCAAAGGACCTCATTTTTAATTAATTATATTTTAATTATAAGGTAGGTTCGCGAGCGAAGCAGTTTGGAATGAATACTAAAACATTTGCTTTTTTTTTTTTTTTGTATATGGCATTAGTAATAATTTGCCAGTGTCAAAGTTTGGACCGTTGCTTTATTTCATTTCACATGCTCTATGACACCCAAACCCAAAAACTCATTGGGATTCGATCAGATTGATAATGGACTTTCTTCTAATTAAAAAAAAAAACTTTTTTGTTATTTTTTCTTTATATACCTACTATATATTAATAAGTATTTATGTAGTCTATGTATATTCTCTCGCCTATCCGTCGTCGTACAGTTATAAAAATAATCTATTAGTGCGGAGGGCATTGCAATGTTTAATTACATGAGTTAATTTAATGTGTCAATAAAAATATATCTCGTTTCTGTGGTGAGGTCAAAATGTGTTTGCTTACTGTGTATAATGTATTTTAGCTTAAGTATTTTAGACAAATAAACGTTTTTATTATGATTTATATATTATATTATATATATTTATACAATTATATATATCAAATTCAAATTAATTTATTCATCAAAAGGGTTAGTAAGTACAAAGTAAATAAAATAACATAATTAAGGTAAGTAAAAGGTGTTAGTAACATCAATAAATCTCTGGTCTGCACACTAGGATATCCTGTCATGTGAAGACTAGCTTTAGTAGGGGTGATTTTTAGTAAGAATTATTATACAACAGAAACATGTTGGAAGTAAGAATACAAACCTGTTATTAAAAAATAATAATAAATAATATATATAATTGTGTATGTAGTTTATTAAAATTTAAAATATGGTTAAATTGCACAACAGATATTATTATTATTATATATTCTCCCAAAGGTTAGCTGATGGAAAAAGTCGAAATAGCTTTAAGTTCGCCTTTGTGCCTACATACTTTTAAGTAAAGTGCAATAAAGTATTTTAAATAAATAAATAGGCCCATAATGACAAGTGGCAGGCTTGTCGATGTACCTAGCGTACCAAACTAGAGAAATATCACAAATAAATTGTTGTGATTAGGAATCGAACCCGTTACGTTAATTTTGGAACATAAAATTTTACGTATAACAAATTAAGAATGTAAGCTGGCGCTTGACTGATTAAAGTTTCTCACACGGACAGTTAATTTTTGTATCATTTGTTTAAAACTGACGGCCAGTTGCAGAAAGGCTGATAATCTTTCGACATATTTAACGTCATTTGCCAAAATAACCAAAGCAACTACTAATTACATATCCATCGTGATAAATATCTAAAGGCTGGAGAGTGTTATTATTAATAAAATTAATCTCAGTGGTTTGCCTGTACCGGTCAACTAGAAGTCGATAGCGTGTATGGGGACGTTCCGGTGTACCGGAGCGGTCTTTAGTTATTTTTGCGATGGCATCATTTGAGGACGATAACGCACTGGCATGGTTAGGCATTGCTTTAGTTTTCAAGAATAAATATATAAAATCAGTGAATAGAAAACGATTAAAGTGTTGCAAGCATCATTGGTTATTGAAAAGGAAATATAAATAAAATGAATATATTCATAATATTATTGAATTAATTAAAATTCTAACCTGTAGCCCTATTTATTTATTTAAAAATCTTTATTGCACAAAGTACAAAGGTGGACTTAATGCCTGTAGACATTCTCTGACAGCCAAACCTCAGGGACAAAGAACAAATATAGGTACAATGAAAGCAATGGTAAAATATACATTTCGTCATGATCGTAGAACAGTGACGGATCTGCTATATTTAAAATTTTCATGACGGCCATTCAAAGTTAAATAACTGTTTTTTTGTCACTTCTTTTTCAAGTTAATACTAGTCTCATAATAAGTGCAAACCTTCTAGATTTCATTTTGGAGCCCTTTCTAACATTTGCACTATAAATTACAGACCACAAACAATATAAAACTATACTTATATAAAATCAGATTTTTTTAAATCCAACACTGTTCTACGATCATAACGAATTATAGAATTACTTAACATATATTATATATTTTTATATATGTAATATATTATCAATATACTAAATACTAATATATTCACAATATTATACAAATACAACTTACTAACGTGGTTTAGACCTATTTGGTGAATAGACCAATTTCTTAAATGATAATCTATTAGTTACCTGCCTTATGTTCACCGGAAGATCATTTCATAAATTCTATTCTGTTACTTAAGCGCAAACGATGGAATCCGTTAACTATCTAGATATCACGCTATTAAAGTTGATAATTGCACGGCCACTGTTAAGTTCGGGCGCTTATAGAGTTGAGAATTGAATAATATTTTGTAATTATGACGCAATCTCTGACGTAAATAACGAAATCCACTAATAACTTTTGCGACTAAGTAACAGAATAGAGCTGCTGGTGATTTTATAAACTATCCCAGAGTGGACAGACACTAGAAAGAAACTGACGCGACCAATAGGTGACCGGAGTACTTGCACAACACGCACAGGTACATCGTACGATGACACTCGAAATAATTTATTTTAGATCTTGCGTCAGTCGCCTGCGCTGGATCAAAAAGCTGCATAGGTCTATTTCCACACATACTCTGGACTACCTGCGCAGGCATACCTGCACGGGCAGACCTCTCCGGCGGACCGTAGTGTGTATGGCCGCCATAACGAGCAGACACATTTATAACCATGTGGTCACATGTCGTTGTCAGATGATGACGTCATGATTTCATCAAAACATACATACAGACACAGACAAAGCTTGTAACATTATTAAATTTATATGGGTTTCTTAATAAACAGGGTTGAATTAATTGAATATAATGTGGTTTCCAACACATATCGATATAAAAACTAAACAAGCACATGCTGCCTTATAAAGCCATAAATAAAGAATGCGTATAATGCCAGCTATTTAAAGTATGTTTAAATAAGTCGTTGTTCGCGCCATCTGTCGGTGGGCGATTGAGACATTTTTGCGAAATAGTGTCGTAATTACAGACTTCCGTATCCGGCGCGTGCGCATGGACCCGACCACACCCCCTATACATTAGCGACATTTTTGTGTCAATCATTACTTTTCTCCGTCTCACGTTGAATAATAACCTATAGAAATAAACCTACATAACTGTGCAATACAAAAAAGCAGAGGACAGCTGGGTTTAAGAAACTACCTTCATATTACAATTAATCTAATAAAATATTCTGGGTAAATTGTTTACACTATCATATAAATATTCTATCTAGGAATGGACGTCTCTGGAGAACGTTATTTATTTATAGTTTTTTTTTACCAACTTCTTCCTTGCCAACCCGTCTGTAAGCCAGCACCGTGGCCAGAGAAGGCCAAATGAGAAAGAAAAAGATTCGATTTAATTTTTTAACATTCCGTGTTCTACGGGATGAGATATGATGACGATTGAAACTTGAACTTTAACACTAAAATGTAAGAAGTCAATTAACTAACAAATAATTCTAAGTAGAGACACCTATTCCGAAAAAAAATATGTGAGGAATGTTCAAAGGAATGCCTTAAGTGGCAAATTTTGACGACATCGCTGACAAAAATGCTCATTATTAATTAAAAGGACCCGACACCGTGCGAGACATCCACAACTACAAGATTTATTAGTCTTCGGCACTTTACAAAACTGATATTTTTTGTTCCGCCACACGACATTCATTAAGGGACTGATGGAAAAAGTTTTTTTTGTGTCAATTGACACCTAGGTCAAATAAATTTAGTAAATGAGTTATATAAGAGAGAATGATCTATAATTATGTAGAATAAGTTTGTATATATAATGTAAGTATGATCAATAAATTTGCATGCTGTATCCATGGGTAAATGCGTTGAGCCAAATTTTATTGTCACATATATATTGTACCACATTTATTGCAAATAAAGATTTTGATTTGATTTGATTGATTTTATTTGAGCATGCATAAAGTAATGCGATAAATAAGGTTATTTATTTTAAAACTTTATTCTCGTAGATATTATCTAAGGGTTTTATCTGACAGCCAAACTTTGGGGACAAATTCGTACAATATGCAACGAAAGAAATGTTAATAATTGGATAGGAATTAATTTAACAGCATTACCTTTATAGGTATTACTGTTTATTTATACCCATAGTTTTACCAACTTATATTTGAAGCGCAAATGTCATTTTAGTATATAAACACATTATTTTTATAGAGTGGTTACAAAATATATGAAAAGTCGCACCCTTTCTGGAAGAAAACAGAAAACTACCTAGAAGCTAAAAAAGCTAGTTTAATGTGCTGTTTGTAAGGATCAAAAGTATCATCACGACCGTAAATCTATGACGTACGTAACTAAAGTGTGTTTCTCATTAGTACATGCCGGGTGGGTTTGAACCGACCTTTGTAGGATTTAAGGGAAGCGTTCTTACAACCGAGCCACTACCGCGCAAGTCTTTTAAATTATGTTAATTTCATATTATGAGTATGTATTTGAAGAATAATTAAAAACAAAAATAATTGTCAGATTTCCTATCTCCATATTTCTTCATCAGCCGTTTGGACAACTCCGTGACCAGGCACACAATAATTAATTTAATATATTTGTGATATTTCTCGAGTAGGGTGGGCACGCTAGATACATTGACAAGCTTGCCACTTATAGTAAATGAAAATCTACTTCTTCAAAGCGTAGTTTTAGACTAACCCGGAAGAGATGCGGTCGTGATGATACTTTACTTTTTTTTAGAAAGATAATAGGTAGGTGATTTGTACCTATTTTTTATCAGTTAGATGTTTTAAATAGATTATAGATGTTTTTACACAATAAAATAATCGCTATAGGGTATAGGTAGGGAGAGAAGTAGAATGGTGCATGGTGAGCGTATTATCGCCTAAAAGGGCCTCCCTTTTCTTAAACCAGTCTATTGTCGGTCGCAAGCCCGAGACACTATTCTTCTCATCTCTTGCCCATACACGATGGACCCGGCACCCGCACGGTGAATCCATGGAATGCTTAGAAATTTGTCTTCCTCTCTTGTCTTCTTCGAGGCGCAAACACTTGAAGTTGATATATTAACCATCCAATTCATTAGAGGAACATTTCGGAAAATGAGAAATTTGGTTTTTTTATTGTTACTTTATAGTTTGGACAAGTTAAAACACAAAGCAATGAAAAAACAAAATTTTGATGATCATGACAATAAATAAATATTCGCGTTTCTTTTGTTAGTTGCTGAAAATTTGTCAAGAAGGTAAATGTAAATATAGCAGGTTTTTTTTTTCAAGTATTTTTTTGTTATATATTTTATATTAAATTGCAAAATTTCCTCTATATTATTAGTAAACCGTAAAATTCCCTTTCCATATAGGTAAGTACCACGCATGTATACCCGTGGGTACATCTATGATTGAAAATTGTTGGCAAGTTGGTCGTCGCCGACAAAGGCTTCGCATTTGCATCCACTTTGTCATTCATGTCGTATCGACTGGCTCATTCCCCATTCAGAGCCTCACCACCGCCGAATGCTAAAATGATAATGAGCTCCAGAAATTTCCGAGTTTCTTTTGAAAGTTGCTGAAATGTTGTCAAGAAGGTAAATTCTGCAGGTACTTTTTTCAAGTAAGCTGTCTATTGTTTAATCTGTAAAAATATTGATTTACATATTTATAAAATATAATTATAAATGTAAACCAATATTTTTACAGATTAAACAATAAGTTGTATATATATATATATATATATATATATATATATATATATATATATAATTAAATACTAAATGTATATATACTGTTTTCAAAATTATTGTTAATGCATGTTAATGACGAATGCCTTTGTAAGCAAGAGTGGGGCTCCCTGACTGATCACAGACCTTCTGGGACATAGTACAGGGATTCCCGTATTTACTGATTGATGTATATAGGTTTTTAAGTCAATAAAAGTTTTTATTATTATATTATATATAAAAAATAATCTTTATTTCCCTTGGTCATCGCATCACTCGTGAACGGATGGAACAATTTATTTCTTTTGTTTAAGTGGTCCCTACCACATACGATTACCTAAGCCAATTATATTAAGCCATATTATTTTAAAAATCACCAAATGCTCAACAAAACTGGGTAAGTTTTTATTTAGTCTAGTTTGCAGTAAGAGAGAGAGACATCCACAAGCTTTTCCACACTTCAAGATAGGTCTAGAAAAGTTGGCTAAACATGTAATTATTTATCTAAACTCAGGTTTTCTTACTACCCCTTAACGGAGTACAGTAATCGGATTTTTATATTCAAAGTTAATGACAGTGTTGTAGTAAGTAGATTGTCTTTGTTCTATATGTACAATCCATTCTGTAGACTGTTATTACTTGGTTGGGTCAAAATGAAAATGTAATCGTGTATCATCTTCTTTATTTAAAAAATACATTTTGAGTATATGGCTATATAATTTATGCAGCGTTTTTTTGTATGTTTAAATATATTTATTACCTATAAACTTTATTGCACAAAGTACAAAGGCTAGATATTCTATACTGGTCAAACCTTTTGGGACAACTAAAGCAGTTACGACAAGATAAAGTAGGTGCCGATCAAAACTAATAGACAATATTAGACGTCAATATAAACTTATCAATAATTACTTCATACATAAAACTACATAGGGTTCATAAGTTCTATAAATATACATAAATATAACCTTCTTTATGATGATTATAATGAGAGAAAAAAAAACAGCAGAGAGTGTATAAAGTTTGTGGTGAATTTAAATACAGCTCATAGACCAGTTATTAAATAATGTTCTATTTAGAACTGGGCGAATGTTCACCGGTGACTGATGCCAAAGATGTACAGCTACAACTGCAAATGACTTGGAAACGAATGTATGATGTGTGGGGAAAGAGAGCGTGGAGTTGAATGTTCTGTCGTGAGTGACACCAAGTGAATTTCTCTTTTAAATATTCTGGTGTATCAGGCTTATTTAACACTGAGTACAACATGCAGAGAACCCTACAGTTTCTGCGAGGGCGAACAGGCAACTACTTTAGTTTGTCACGGAATAGCGAAAAGTGATCGTACTTACGAAGACCAGATGCATACCTATCTCCTAAGCTTATTCTGCGGTTTGTGAAATAGTAGATAGGCCTCTGAGCAACCCCTCTGGCCAACGTGGCGAGTGTAGGCCAAATTCTCCAGAAATATGTTCCGGAAGCCTCACCTCCAACTGTCTCTAGGACTCAGTGTTCTCGGGGCTCGGATGTTGATAATGACCTGCACGGTGAGTTCATGAATTGCTAAGAAATTATTTTAACTTTAAGCCAAATTAATAAATGACTAACCGACTTCTTTGGGCACGTATAAAGTCTAATTTAAATCGTAACTTCAAAGGAATTAAATAGGTATAAATAACACCGCACAATGTCCCCAAACGAGGGGACAGCTCATTCAAATAAATCCCCTAATCAAACGCCAAATGAGCCATCAGTGAAATTTTCATTTTGATGAATAGCAATGCTAATTTAAATCGTCTTTGAAATGCGCTCATTTTGATGATATTTATTTTGCATTACGTACAGTCATATCAACTTTAACTAACCGCTGTATAAGAGGTGTCTAGCGTTTATATGTTACGTAGGTAATATGTTGATTAGATGGAATATATTAAATACTTTACTTACATATTATATTATATGAATTTAAAAAAATATATTTGACACCGATAGAAGACTAGATCCACTTACGAATAAACCCAATATTCTATACAATAAATATCAAGCTTATTCATATTAATTACCGAAGGGCCCTTGTCACTGCTGGTGTACCTGCAATCTTATAACCCTCTGGGATTGTGCGAAGTGATGGCAAGAGACCCGACGGAATGACTGTTGGGCCGTGGAAACTTGACAAGTCCCTGGTGTGGGTGTGTAGACACATTAGCTCCATCTGACATCCAGACGAAGCTTATTAAATTTCTTTGTTACCATTGCATAACAATTTCGGCTATATTGGATATTTTTATGCGCTGGAATAATTATTTTACTCGTATCACATCATCACAGTTGAGTCCTAAACCTCCACTGTTGGCAAGGGTCAATTGTATTATTTTTTTCTGACAATTTATTAACGATTTCACAAGTTGGTACTAGTTGAATCGGGACCGACGGCTTAACGTGCTCTCCGAAACACGGGAATGGTGGTGTTGTAAATCTATGACAAATGTAGGAGTAAAAGTAAAGTGTGTTTACATGCCGGGGTTCGAACCCACCTCTTTACCGTGTCAAGGAAGGCGTTCTTACAACCGAGCCACTACCGCTCTACTCGGATAACGCGTTTTAAATATGCTGTGAACATAAAGTATAATACGATTTTGAAATAAGTCTATTACAATGCTCGATATGAATACATAATTACAATCTGACTAACGATTAGATATTTAAGTAAAGGATTGATGCCCCCGGTCGGCTAGACCCTCGCGGTAATTTGCTGTCATTATTCTATCACGTCTCAAAAAGACGTGTCGGGTTAACGTCAACTGGCGTCATGTCGCGATTTACAAATTTAAAATCGCACCGTCGCGTCGTCGTCGACGTCGGTGTTGTGCAAACTGAACGCCCCCTCGCCATTATTGGTATATCTTCAAAGAGCCGGGTGACGCGCGCGTGCTCCAGCCCGGCTTTATTAGTGTTTGATGTCCCAAAGAGGAGGAAATAGATAAATTGTTTGTTTCCCTCAATAAAAGAGTCAATGTCGGCGTACTTAGAGGGTGAGCTTTCAAATTAGGCTTTTATGAGACACATCATGATTTGGCAACATTATTCTGTTAGGATTTTCGTTAGGTACCTACTTCAAATACCGACAGTCGTTAAGTACTGAATTTTTGTTTATTCAAAGCACAACACGTGACTCTTGCATGTTGCTAGTCAAATCTTACGACTGGTTGCAGAAAGAATGATTAAAATAATCTGTGATAAATATTTTTATATAAGACACGTGTCACTTTGGTTATTTCGGTCAATGGCCTCATAAGCATACTTAAACGTGTTAAAAGATAATCAGCCTTTCTGTAACTGGCCAATATACCTACTAGTAAAAACAAGGGAATGGTTTTATTTATTTATTTAGATTGATTGATTTAGAAATATTGAGATTTATTTTTTAGATTATCGGTCTATTCATAGATCGGGAAGATCTCCAAATCCTTGTTTCGGATAGCAATAACATTAAAATCGCCATGATAATAGCTGACCTTTTGATATGCCACTTTAAAAAAAAGGATAAATACAACGCATGATCTTTTCGAAGCTCGGCGAGTGTCAAATGGAGCGGTGGATGGCGGATACGTGTCTACATGACAAACGACACACACTAAATTAATATATTTTAACTTGACAGACGGTGTCATGGTTTTACCGTAGGTTTTAATACCGTCACTGCACCCTATAGCGAACATGGCAACGAATAGAATAAACTTTACTTTACTATCAATGTTTTGTTTAATTAAAAGTTGAGATACACCTGTGTATGTGTATGTGATCCTGCCATCATATGAATTTAAATATAAACAAAACCTAGTAAAACAAATATATATAAATAAAAAAAATTAGATAGTCACAAGGAGACTGGCAACATTTTCCCTCTGTTATAGTTATTTAATTTACAACTCTAGCTTGGCCAGACGCTTGGCTGAGGCTGGGCCCACCGATTGTTTAATTAAATTATATTCTAGTCAAAAGGAACGAACGAGAAGCACAAATAGTGTATAGTGGCAAGTATTAACAGTTGTGACAGAAAATGCTATATATCGTGATAATAGATCTGAATAATTATTATTTATACGATACGAATCATTTGGGTTTGGTCCAGGCGAACAGTCCCGGCTCCAGTTATACAAAACTTGTCGAATCGTTAATAAAACAAATCCTCGCCAACGCGTCTGACCAGCGGGTGTTGGCCAAAATTCTCCAGATATATGTATTAAAATGTCCATTTCCAGCACTCTGTATTCTAGGGGCTGTAATGATAAATCTATCGAATCGGCGCAGGATCAAATCCAAAACCATGTTTCGCTCTTAAAGTCAAAATCATTGTAGGGAAATTCCCACGTCAATCCACACGACGACGTCGTCTTTTAAAATTACTATATAATGAATCTCCATGGCTTTCCCTATGCAGTTAAAACGGGTGAGAGTAAGTACATCATGAAAGTATGACAGATCGTAATAAGAGTCAATGTTTTATGATTTTATGAAGCTCGTTGACAGTTTAAATGAACGTGTCGCCTGTTGCTAACAAAACTAAATAGACAGATGACTGCCGGATTTAAGTAATGTTTGTACATTTTTTGTTTTGGATAAGATTTCATTAAGGAGATAGATAAGCTCTTCGAGGTTAGATGTAGGTATTTAAAAGGCAAATAAAAATAAATAAATTAGCAATTTAATATACAGAAAGGTACGAGTACGTTTGACATAAAAAAATATATGATGCTCTCTCAATATATATATTTGCTTCCTATACTCTGTAAAGATAAGCGCTACATTTTCGATTGCTTGTTTTAGAGCGAAGTAAAACTATCTACTGATTATAACACTCTTCTTGAAATAGCTTTGTAGCGATCTCGCGGACAGACTGCGAAGCATTGCGTAGCGTACGGATTAAATTAATAGCTCAAGGCATTGCACATTCGCCCGAGTGCGTGTAAGAAAGTTGCACGGAAGTGACCTTGAAGTTTAGTTTTTTACCATCCTTTTGTGTAGTATTCATAAGTTAGATAATGAAATAAATAAAATAGAATAAAAAAAAATATTTATTGACACCAATTTTTAACATCCTATATACATAAATTACTAACTAGGAAATTATATCATTTATTTATTTATAATACATTGAGCTAGGACAGGCTAACAGAACTGTTAGTAAGTGCACTGGTTTCTGCACTGGATAATTCTGTCAAGGCACAGACACCAGATTGATCAGGGAAGGTGTAGTTTCTTGATCCTAGTTTTGCAACACTCGAATGTGGTTGTTATATCTTATTTGTGTATTTATTTATATTTAGTTACTTATATTTGCTTATTTATTTTGTTTATCCTGTGATTGTGTTGAATCTAATTTTATGTACTTAATCTTGTTTTTACCATTATATTTTGTTTTTCTTTTTGGTGTTCATTTATTATTGATTTATTATTGGAGTTAGGGTTTACTGAGGGAATAGGGATTTCTAAACTATTATATTGTATTTATAGTCTACTATTTGTTTTCAACATGCAACGTACTTGAAGTACTAGTAGATAGGTATTTAAAGTGGATAGTTTTATATTAAATAATCAACAAAACACTTCCGTTTCCCTTCCGGGTGGTCAGAAAATACGCTTATGAATAAGCGGATTCACATTTAGCCAACTTTACTATAGGCCAATCATAACAAATGACAAGCTCTTCGATGTCTTCAGCGTACCAAACTCGAGAAATGTCACAAATATTTTTTTTTTTTTTTTTTAATTTAAATTAATAAATATTATTGTGTCGCGACCAGGAATCGAACCCGGTACCTCCGAGTCTAAATCCACAGACTTAACCGCTAGACCACAGAGGGAGTATTAAACAATTTTGTTTAAAAACGAATAACGGTTACGTTTTGTTATTTCAAAAAGCCATAACGACAGAACTCTCCTGTAGTTTTTTTAGCGACTTATGAAGAGGCTGATGTCATTTTATCTGGTTAGTTGTGTCAGTATTACTGTTTTTGTTATCATTATTTATATCTGTAATACTTACCTGTTTATTGTTACATCTAAAACTTACTTCTTTTTTTCTAGCAGGGTACAAAGTCAAATGTTGTGCTAAGTTATTTTATTTTTATATACTGAGAACGACACATTATGGGCGCGTTCGTGTTATAGCATTTCCAACATTTCATAGCAACTTCATAAACCAGCGCGAAATGTCGTTTTTGTTAAGAAATACCACTTTTTTTAACAATGCTAACATTTCTTAAATAAAACGAGCGGTGATGCTACTTTTTGACAAGTGTTTTCGTTCATGTTTTATCATACCATGGCATCCAATACACGTGATATTATTATGGTCTTTGAATTTATTACATAAAATCGTTTAATATACCTTTTTAACAAATATAATAGAAAACTATAAAGTATATAAAAATGGTAAACGATCAATTTGACATCTGTCAAAAAGTAACATCAATAACCCTCCTTTCAACACGGTACTGACATACGGAAATTAGCATCAAATGTTAGAATTTTCATTAAACGAACGACTTGTGCTAAAAAAAGTGGTATTTTCATGCTAACATTTCTTAAAACGAACGCGGCCTATGTTTCTGTTCCCACCTAATGGCAATTAACATTTGTTCTTACCACTACGTCGCCTTTTCCATACTTCGCTTGAATTCTTCATAAAGCTGCAGTTATATTAATCTCAAGGTCAGCTATAAACTACATTCTCGGACTTGGCCACTAAAATATCATAAGTTATTGCCAATAATACCTATTCTTTGTTTGAAAATGACTAATTTTAAATCTAACATATCCTGCCGTGTTCATCTCAAGTCTCGGAAGTTATGTGTGTTCGAAGAAGTCGCTAGTGCTTTTTAAAAGGGGTCTAAAACATAATGATTTACAGTTCCTTGTGTTTAAAAAGTTCCAAACGATCCTTGTATCCGTCTCGTCAACATTGTTGCAACAAGTTATTTCTGTCGACTTTCGATTCTTAAGTTATTTACCTACCTAAGAATACTATCGAGTAAATAATTCAACATTTTTATTTATCAAAACAGGAACAACTCTATACAGTAGTATAGAATCGATGGTCTATAAAGTACATTAGGTTTTGAAAACTTTTTATTTAATTAAGAATACGCCAGTTTTTTTTATTAAACTTTATTTTAACCAAATTTCTTCCTCTCCATTTCGCAACCGAACCACACGCACAGGTCAGAATATGCACCCACATACTGTAGTCACTATCCCTTCGCGTAACTATAAATTTGGTGACTCATACATCTGTCGCACAATAAAGATGTGGAATGCTCTTCCAGCCTCTGTGTTTCCACTTTCCTATAACCTGGAGTCCTTCAAACGAAGTGTGAAAAGGCATCTAGTCAAGTTGGCATAGTGTTAGGGACTGATGTCGGACATAAGGGTATGATTCCAGTTGCTAACATTTATGGACCCTGCGCGCCACTTACCATCAGGTGGGCACATGTCGTGCTAATATAAAAAAAAAAAAAAATATATGAGGTTTTTTTTTTCTTTAGATATACTTACCTAAATTAAAATAATAATTCCAGAACATATTTCCGGATAATTTGGCCTACATTCGCCAAGATGGCCAGACGGGTTGACGAATATCTCATGATAACTTTAATGACAATTTATTAACGATTCCCTAGTTGATATTAGTGGAACCGGGACCGATGACTGATGTCCTCTCCTAGGCACGGGAACGGCGGTGTTGTAAATCTATGACTACCGCTCGTAGGATGCCGGGACCGCGATTTTTTTATTTTATTTTGTGTAAAGTGTTCTAATACAAAGACTGAACCGTTCATTTACTTAATATTAATGATGCGTTTTTGGTCATTACTATCTTAGTAATCCTTAATTGCAAGAGTGCTAAAGCTTTTAAATATGAAATAAGTATGTTATTGCGAATATCGGCGACTTCTCGGAAGAGATTTGTTTCAATGACCGGCCCCGGTCCGAACACGTGTTCCTCGGCGTCCCTTTGAGCGACATAATGCCGAACCAAATAACTCATAAACCAATCTCAAATAGCGGCTCAATTATTTGACATGTTACAAAGTTTCTTTAATATTAATTATGCATGATTTACTAACATAGCGTCAATAACAATGTTGAGGTTTCCAGGAAAAAGTTTATTAAATTATTAAAATTATAATTTGTTTTTCGTTTGATCTTAAATCTAAGCTTGTTATATACTTAAACAAGCCTATTAAGCTATTTCGTCATAAAGATATCAGTACGAGATATCAGCGCTGACGTTAATTAGACCTAAAAACGTTTATTGGGTATCGTTAAATAATCTTCGATGATTTTGTTTGTTCTGTAAAATATTAATTTATTATAATTATTGAGCTTTCTAAGTAAAGCCCCCAATTTTTAAGGATGTTTTTTGAACTTAGTCTTTTTAAAAAGTAGAACCGGGATTGACGGCTTAACGTGCTTTCCGAGGCACAGGACACAGTGGTGTTGTAAATAAATGACAAATGTACTTAAGAAAAATGTATTTGTCATTTGTACATGCCAGGGCTCGAACCTCGGTCTACCTTTTTTTTTTAAACCTTTTTAGGTTTTTTTTTTTGCATTTTTAAATAAAATGTTCTTACATCTGAGCCTCCACCGGTCTTGAAAAATATAAAATAATAATTACAAACTACTTAAATAAAATTAAATAACTATAAAATAAGTATATTTTTTTATTATTATTTATAATAATAATAAAAAACAAAAAAATGCCCTCAAGAGTTGTCCCATCAGAGATAGACTTAAGAAGACTGGGAACATTTACCCTCTGAATAGCGTGGCTAATACGTTGGCAGAAACAATTGCCAGCCAAAATAGTTACTATATTACTGTTCTTTGCGCATTATAACGAAGTATATTTGTTTTCTCTGGTGTATTACACACACCATTCTCTGTAACCGTCTCTTATTATATTAACGATGTTCCCATAAACCGATTTAACTTGTAATTTGACTGGATTGAGTTTTACGCAAACAATAAATTCTGGCATAATTTAGTTAGGGAGTGATCTCAATAAATCTGTGTTTATGGGGAGCGGGCCTTAACTTGATTATCTTAAGGGTATCATACTATCATAAGGGTCACAGGAATAATTTCATTAATTCTTATTAAACATGCTTAACTTAATTTAACCTTACTATGATTTAGGTCGTGTCAAAATTAGGCCCTATTTCATAAAAGTTTACTTAATAAGTAAAATGTTAAACGGCATTTAAATTGCAATAGAAACTATAGGTACGTTTTAACTATAACATATTTATTTATTTATTTAAAACTATGTACAAAGGCGGACCTAATGCCGCTAGACATTCTTACTCGGTCAACCTTAGGGACATTACGAACGGTAGGTGCAAATATTTAAACAGGAAAATAGATAATTAAAATTCTACTAAATCTAAATCTAATACTAATATAAAACATAAATATATATATAATAATACTAAATTCAAATAAATAATAATACATACATACATATAATATTACTTACAGTTGTTAGGAACTATTCAAGAAAGGTGTGAAGACCATTCTTTTAAACCGCATTCTGTTGGGCGCTTGTCGGATATTTAAGGGCAGGTTGTTCCACAGATTTGCGGCAACAACGGCAAATGAGTCGGACATAAAACTAGAGTGGTGAGATGGTATAGCAAGTACAGCGTTATGCGATGACCGCAACGACCTGTCGTGAAGAGAAGAGAGGAAGGAGAATTTGTTCTAGAGGTATTTCGGTGTCGCAGGTTCATTTACTACAGAAAAAAGCAGACAAAGAATTATTAACATAGGGTGTAAGTACTTAAATACTAGTACTAAATTTAACCTCTGTTAAGCGTAAGATAGGTATGCCAAAGGCGTGGCGAAAGTAGACAAAATTTTCCCATCTTTAGTTCTAGGGGCTGTAAAGATGACGATGAATAAAAAATATGATAGGCACTGACGTCAGATGTACGTGTTTATACTAAAAGGAGATTGATAAAAAGTCTATGGAAGTTAGGCTGAACTTACGTCTGAACCGAATTGTCGATAAAAGAAGGTACAAGGGATATAAAATAAATAGTTAATTTATGCGAATTCGCTATGTATTTGGCCTGCGTAAGTATGATCATGTCTCTCAATTTCGTATTCAATTAAAGTGGCTGAAAATCCGTTTTCGCTGATCTTTGCATATTCTTATTTTCATCTACGGCATACTCAATAACCCTAAAACACCCACTTACCTAAGTATTATATATATTGTATTTAGGTATATAAGTATTTGTGTAGGTCCAATTTATGTAATATGTATTAAATAAAGTATTTATATTTTTATGTACTTAATTATTTAATTCTAATATATTTACATTTACTTAAAAAATCTCATACACCTATCATATAAATCTATCACTCTCCCAAAGGTTAGCTGGTAGAGAATACCTTCGTGGTATTATGCTCGCCTATGTACATATTTTTATTTTGTATATTTTGTGTGCAATAAAGAATTTTATTATTATTATGGGAAATATGAAATATTATCTTTTAAAAGAAGATTAGGTTTAAGGTTAGAACCAACTCCATTGCCTGGCAGGCTGTATAAAGATGACTAAGACTATAACTTAATGCCTATAAACCTATAGCAAGTGTGTAAGCAGTAATAATTTCACTTACACAGTTTTATTTCAAATTATATAATGAGTTTAAATTTTCATTTAAATAAAATATTGGGCATAAACGTTACTACAAATATAAGACTTTAAAATATTCTTTACTATCACCTAATGACTCTGACATATTTAGAAACTGAGAATATATTTGACATCACAAAATAAATCTAATACTTATATAATCTTTCATCAAGTGCATACCTACCGTCTTTCATAATTTACATTCTTGGCATTTAATTTATAGGACTAATTATTTATTTATTTACTATAGTTATTCTTTATATTATATATATATATATAGTGCATATATTAATCTTTGTTTAATTTCTTAAATTTCATCAATATTTTTTATTTTGAATTTATGTAAATTTTAGATTTAGTGTAATTGAGACCCCACAATCTCCGGCCTCCCTAGTGTGGGTCTCCAATAGAAAAACATGAAATAGGATTTTTTTGGAAATAAACGATTATTATTATTATTATAATAGTTTCTAATCAGCGAGTACATAATAGCGTCGCATCATCAAACTACTGAAAATTAGTACTTATATATATTTATTTATGTCAAATATCGATACATCGATTTTCAATCAAACTTCATCACACTATTTGTTGACAACTACTCTTAACTTGAGTGGCGCGGTGGTAGCTCGGTTGAAAGAACGCGTTCCTTAAATCCTACAAAGGTCGGTTCAAACCCCCCCGGCATGTACCAATTAGAAATACACTTTTCTTAAGTACATTTGTCATAGATTTACAACACCACCGTTCCCGTGCCTCGGAGAGCACGTTAAGCCGTCGGTCCCGGTTCCACTAATACCAACTTGTGGAATCGTTAATAAATTGTCATAAAAATTGACATCAAATCCTCGCCAAGCCGTCTGGCCAGCGTGGCGAGTGTAGGCCAAGTTCTCAAGATACATATATGGAAGGCCCATCTCCAGCAGTGGAGATCTAGGACGCTGTGTTCTAGGGGCTGTAATGACTCTTAACTTAATATGGTCGGCTAAATATCCTTGGCTTCGTAACTCAGACTAACATTTTTGGTACATGTATGGTAAAGACGCATCTACAGCCCACTATCTGGCATTATTCCTAACATTATTGTAAACAATGGTTATTATAGTAATCGCTGTGGTGTTTATGGATTGCAAAAACATTTTAATGTCTTATTCCATTTGCATTCGGCAGAAATGAATAAAGTCATCAGGAGACCACCGGTGCTGGCTGTGTGGTTGAAATAACATCATTAATAAAGCAAAGATTAAGCTAGACCTAGCAGTAGTAAGCAGTGATCATAGACATATACCTCGGCCCGTGCTGGCCATTGCCATTGCCAACTATTCTTAATATTATTTGTTATAGGTATAATACCACCGTTCCCGTGCCTCGGAGAGCACGTTAATCTGTCGGTTCCGTCAGTCCCGGTTCCATTAAAACCTTGTGGAATCGTAAATAAATTGTCATTAAAAGGGCGTGGCGAATATAGGATGAATGCTACAAAATTTCTGAAAGACCCATCTCCAACATTAAAGGTCTTAATCTCAATTTATTTTTATAAATATAAATATGTATTTTACCCTCTCTCTCTCTATCTCCTTCAATAACATACAAAGTGGTTACCAGTCCTATTTCATTACTTTTAGCACAAACGCTATTAATGGTTCAGATATTTACAAACTTTGAGACAAAATCACAAAAAAATATGCAATTTTCAAGTCTAAAAGAGCTTTACCCTGACAGATACCATATAGGTATATATCGTTAATGGATTCCATTAAATACCACTATATAACGTTTGCACTTAGTAACAAAATAAATATGTAGGCAATAATCTACCACTGTAGAATTGGGTGGTGATTTCGTTACGATATATTTTATTTCCTTTACCTACTGACTGCCTCCGTGGTCTAACGGTTAAGGCCGGGGATTTAGACTCGGAGGTACCAGGTTCGATTCCTGGTCGGGACAAAATACTATTTAATAATTTAAATAAATAAATTTAATTATTATTGAATTTATTTGTGGGCATTCTCGAGTTTGGTACGCTAGAGACATCGACGAACTTGCCTCTTGTCATGATTGGCCTCTAGTAAAGTTCGCTTAATGTGTTTTTTTTTTAAAGCAGTAATTAATTTTAAAAACTATATTTGAGTTAGCAACAACAACACAATCGGAAGATCCATCCTGCGACCATTGGATTCCGCTTCTCATTTCATTAGCTGTTTTTTGTATGGCCTTACCTAGTATGTATGTCCACGTCTGTAATTGAGTCGGTAGTGGCGGCGGTTTCAGATGAGCTCGGTTTTTACGGCACGAGAGTGTCGCTGGCCACCCGCGGAGTCGACACTTCCTGCGCACGACTCCCTACTGCTCATTATTGTGGTTTCAATTCGCTTTTTACGACAATGTCGCCCTCTCAAAGCACTCCAAACGACGAAAATTGTCGCGCAAATAAATACCGAAACGCACTATTATATTCGACTAAATTGAATTGAAAAGTACAGTGTGTTTAGAACGTTTCTGTTCTGGATACAATCTGCAAAAGTCATTTAGTCGTATGGATAGCAGAAGTTATTTAGTATCTTTAGGGGCAATGATTAAAAGTTGCCGTTTTGCGAATTTAGCTGGGGGAGCAATTGAAGTAACCGTTAACATTTATTTGCTGACTGAAATGAAATTCTGCGATTTACAAACATTAAAGTTAAGAATAAGTAGGTATGATTCTGTTTTAATACAATTATTTTTACAACTGCCTTCGTAGTCTAGCGGTTAAGTCCGTGGATTTAGACTCGGAGGTACCGGGTTCGATTCCTGGTCGGGACACAAAAATATTTATTAATGTAAATACATTTAATTAATATTTAATTTATTTGTAATATTTCTCGAGTTTGGTACGTTGGAGGCATCGACGAGCTTGCCACTTGTCATGATTGGCCTATAGTAAAGTTTCGCTAAATATGAATCCGCTTCTTTATAAGCGTGGTTTCTGACCACCCCTACTTCTATTTTTACTAATATTATTCAGAATGAATTTATAGTCTTATATTTAAAATTTAAAAAGATTAAAAAATACTATAGATATAAGAGACGCCCAAAAATACTCTTAGTGCACTTGTGGTGTTTATAAACATGAAATAATTAAAGTTTTTGAGAAACTACATATAAGTGTCTTAAAAACTTTACTACTCGTGTAAGAAGACACCGTACTTCAGTGATAAATGTAGTCAAAGTGCACTTTAAGGGCCTCCGTAGTCTAGCGGTTAAGTCCGTGGATTTAGACTCGGAGGTACCGGGTTCGATTCCTGGTCGGGACACAAAAATATTTATTAATGTTAATAAATACATGTAATTTTTTATTTTTTATTTGTGATATTTCCCGAGTTTGGTACGCTGCAGGAGACATCGACGAGCTTGCCACTTGTCATGATTGGCCTATATAGTAAAGTTGGCTAAATGTGAATCCGTTATTTATAAGCGTAGTTTCTGACCACCCCGAAAGGGAAACGGTCGTGATAATACTTTACTTTGTGTACATAAAATAAATCGTGTTGTTGGGCATTATATAATATATATTTATATAGATATATATATGTAAGTACCTATTAAGAGATAACTGCCTCCGTGGTCTAGCGGTTAAGTCTGTGGATTTAGACTAGAGGTACCGGGTTCGATTCCTGGACACAATATTAATTAATTAAAATAATTAAAATTAAATTAATATTTAATTTATTAGTGATATTTCTCGAGTTTGGTACGCTAGAAACATCGACGAGCTTGCCGCCACTTGTCATAATTGGCCTGTAGTAAAGTTGGTTAAATGTGAATCCGCTTCTTTATAAGCGTGCTTTCTGACCACCCCGGAAGGGAAATGGTCGTGATGATACTTTTATTAAGAGATACTTTCCAATACCTAGTAAAGCTAATTCGATTTTCAGAAGGGAAAGCACGGTTTACCACGTTAGTGTAACGTCATCGTATCGAGGACATCTTGTACAGGGTGTCTTTTTAAGAGCTTGAGATCTTTAAATAATAATACAATACAGAAATATTGTTGAAACGTTTTCTTTTGTAACCTGGTAGATAATTTCATGGCATTAATCTGCCGCGGCTACAGTTACATAGTCCATTTGATCAGTCCAATTTTTCACTATTTTACGAAGCCTTGTTCTGGCGTTAAACGATTCATGATTAATTACCAAACCTTACTGAATAGAAATGTCAACATAGTTTGACATTCTCAACTGTCAAACCATAGACAATAACCATCGAAACTTCTCATGCAGCTAAAAAAACACCCATTATACTAGTATATTCATCGATAATTAAAATACATTTTTGTTATAATACTAGTTGAGTAAAGCGTGCTTGACCTTTTTTGTGAATCAGGAAATAATAAGCAAAGTCCATTCGGAAAAATATATTTAATTTTATAAAATCACTTTCAGGCATTTCTTCGTTCTTTACGCAAATTCTTTGTACAATATAAAGTTAGATCTTTTTACAATCAATATATATAATAATTACTATAAGCCAAAATAATATTTGGTGTTGGTGAAATTAAAATGACAACGTAAATATAATTTGAAATTTAACAGAAATAATATCATAGAGAAAGTGATGGCTCGGTTGTAAAAATGCTTACCTTAAAATGCAAAAAAGGTCGCGATTGGAACCTCTGTACATGACCAATGAAAGAAATACACTTGTCGATACGTACATTTGTCATACATTTACAAAACCATCGTCTCCGTTTCTTGGAGAGTGGGTTAAGCCGTTCGGTTTGGGTTCAACTAATACCAACTAGAATAAAAATTTAATATCTAACCCGTCTGGCCAGCAGCGAGACAAGTGTAGGATAAATTCTCTGGAAATACTCGTATGTTCTGTAAGTCTTAACTCCAGCAGTGACACTGACACTGACAAACTTTTTGACACACCTGTACAGTCTAGGATCAGTCCACAAACTACTAAGACAAGGCAAAAAGTTATTACCTAACCTTTTTTGGTTCTCTTACGACTAAACCCAATATTCTATAAACCGTGTGACTTTGTATGCTCTAGACTAATATATCTATTGATAGAAACAAACAACTCTTTCTAAGAAACCATATGTCGGAATCGTTTTTTAATTATTTCTCTAACAAAATGTTAATTTTAAAATAGGCAATTTGTATGGATAAGCCAAACAAAATTTTCACTTCCGATATATGGTTTCTTGTGAAAAGTTTACAAATCAAATATTAGTCTAAATTAAGCATACACAGTCACCTCGTATAATCCGCTCACTTTCAGAATGGGTTTAAACCTTGAATAATGAATTGAATTTGAAAAAAATCCATGATCTCAATCCAAAAGATCCCATTCAATTTTGAACAAGCGCTGGTAAACACGGTGCTTCCTGTCAAATAAAATGTAATAAGAGAACAACTTATGAGATTTTTAGGTCAGCCGTCAATACATTTATGGAACGAGCTTTCAAGACGGCTTTAGCGGGGTCATAGAGTATTTAGTTGGGTAGGAAGAGAAGCAGATTGGTAGATGGCGAGCGTCTTCTTGCGCAATAAAATTAGGAGGCCTTATTTGTAAAACAACCTATTGTCGATCGCAACCCCGAGAGACCATTCTTGCCCACTCTCATTGCCATACGCGATTGAACCGGTGCGCCTGCACGGTAAATCCATGGAATGTTACGAAATTTATCTTTTTCTAATTTATTTTTGTTGTCTTAATTTTTTTTCGCCGGGAATTGACATAATATCGAACAACAATTTGGAATTTTGAAAATTAGACAAACAGTTTTAATTCACTGTGACAGGGTTCTTTCCTATTCTGAATGTGCAAGGATTATATTTTTGGTTTTGCCTATGTGGTGTAATTTCGTAACTATTTCTTAATTTAGTCAAAATTCAATAATTCAGTAAGCAAAATCAATGATAGAAAATTTAACAGTCAGGGTAATATTTACAGGTATTTCGATATTATTAAGCATAGTGAGTTTTTTTTTAATTTGACAAAAGCGCAAAAGAGTAATTTAACAAAACTTTTATATGTGATTTTTGAGCATTTACAGTTCGTATACTCGTCCTCCATCCAGGCTTAGCCATGATTGGCCTAGTAAAGTTGGCTTAACGTCTACCCGTTTTCGACCCTGTAAGAGGCTCGATCGTATAAGTGATATAATTGATGATGCTGATAAAAACATCATAGTTACTCAAGATCATTATAAATTCGTGATATTTATTGCTAGCCCTCACATTTAGTTTACACAGTCGCCATCATTAGATACTTTTCATATAATGAAGATAAACATAGATTTGGTCATGTTTAGACGCCTAACGAATTTATTTTTCTTAAATATATATTTAGGTTTATTCTATCCATTGAGCCTCATAATAAAAGGTCATTGCTATTCCTGTAATCATTAATATAGCACATAAAATATAGCTTGAGCTCTTGACAGCCGTTATAAAAAAAACGCATAACAAGTTCCGAATTTCGTAATAGTATAGTATAGTATAGTATAGTATAGTATAGTATAGAATAGTATAGTATAGTATAGTATAGTATAGTATAGTATAGTATAGTATAGTATAGTATAGTATAGTATAGTATAGTATAGTATAGTATAGTATAGTATAGTATAGTATAGTATAGTATAGTATAGTATAGTATAGTATAGTATAGTATAGTATAGTATAGTATAGTATAGTATAGTATAGTATAGTATAGTATAGTATAGTATAGTATAGTATAGTCTAGTTTTTTTTTAAATTGGATGTTGCTTTGACATCTGTCACTGAGCTCAAGCTGTATTTTATGAATTATAAGCCCACGATAATCTGCCTGCTTAGTATGTACCTATTATTTATCTATGATTATCAGAACTACGAATACAACAAATATTAAATGATTTACTAATTTGTCCATTATTATAAGTTATAAATTTACGAAATAAATATAAATTTTTTGAAATTTTGGACTAAATTGTGACTCACTTAAAAACTATACATTACAATACAATTTCTACCTATATTTATATTTACTTTTAATAGTTTCTGTACAACACTTTTTAAGTTTGACATCAACAAATTACTACATACACAACTGTTGCGGATAAAACGCAACTCTCAGTGTCTTTACAACTTTAACGTCCACATGTTATTTACAGGTGATATGTGCTACGAGTATGTACAGGCAGCGCGGTCACGTATCACAGGAGCGGCGAACAGGGTGGCAGCGGCGCGGGGCACTCATCTCAGCGTCGTCAGTGAGAAGGTCGGCAGCATCGCCGCGCTCATCACAGGAGAGGCAAATAGTGCGGCAGCAGCGCCGGCCGCATCACAGGAGCGGCGAGAAGTGCGGCAGCAGCGCCGCGCGCGGCCGTCACACCAGCGTGCCGGGTTTTACGTCCAGCGAGTGCTCCGGCGAGCGTCCGCCCACTCCGGTCTCGCCTTGGCTGTTCTCCTCCGAGTCCGAACAGGATTCTGAACTACCTTTCTTTCCGCCGTTATGAGTTTTTACATGTTTCGCCAGATGATCGGAACGCATAAACCTCTTATTGCACACCGGACAAGCGAACCTCTTTTCTCCGGTGTGAGTGCGTAAATGCCGCTGCAGCTCGTCCGATCTAGTAAACCTTTTACCACAGAACAGCCAATTACATACGAAGGGCCTCTCCCCCGTGTGCCACCTTAAGTGGGCTTTTAAATGTGAAGTCTTTCCGTAAACTTTACCACATCCGGGTATATGACAACTGTGTATGTTCTTCTTTCGTAAATGGGCTCCTGCCGGCCCCAGGCGTTCGGCCTCTTGACAGTTCGGACAGTCGCAAGTCGCTCTGCCTGCGTAGCGACGTTGAGATCTCGGGGAGGGTGCCTGCGCAGGGGGAGCTGGAGACCCGGGGGCGTGCAGCCCAAACGAGCCTTGTGACGGAAGAACAGACTTGTAGGCATCTTGTAAGAGATGAGGCGCCGGAGGTAGTAAATGGGCGCCTCCCGATAATGAATGTGTCAGTTGCGAATAATCTTGACCGGCATAGTTCGCCATTTGGCCGCCGACGTCCAACCATCCCGTATGCACGTCCCACCACGTGCCTCCCACGGCCCCCACGCCACTCATCTCGGCGGCCTTGAGGGCCCCGCTACCTCCGCCACCGCCGACATTGAAAGGCCACGATTCGTAAGGATGTCTCGAATACATCGATCCTAAACTCGCACTTGAATCACTTTTTCCTAATAGTTGGTCGCCAGATGTCGGAAAATAAAGTTCGTTTCCATAGGAGGGTGCCGCTGCGCAGGAGGCCGGGCCCCTTGCGTACGGACCGCAGGCCGAGGACTGCGATCGCGGTACTGACCCGGGCCCGGGCGGCGAGTGCGAGCCTGGACTTTTCTTCCACGGGTGGAAGCCCTTGCCGACCGCAGCGTCAGCCAGCGGCGGCGGGGACTTGCTGGATAGCTTATTGCACTGCGCGGCCAGCATCGCGAGCGGGGTGCCGCGGAGACTCGGGTGTTCCTGAAAAGATGGAAAAGAACATGTTTAATATTTTGAAAAACTTTAATAAATGTTCCTATGAGGGCCATAAAATATATGACTTGTATATTTGCACTTGTCTAGAGTATTACTGTAGATTTTCTATTTAACGGTATTAACTAATTTAAAAACTTAAATATAATTATAACAAATTAGGTAGGTACGTGAAGTCAATCGAATCCGTGGGAAACTCTCGGCAGTGAAGACTTAGATTTATAGTCTAATTTATATGGGAATATCGGGAACTCATTCGTGTTAAAACCGCGCCCGAGGCTCCCAAAATTAATATAAATAAATTACGAACAGTTTCGATTGTATTTACAATTAGTGGTCGAGGACGGCTCCCGGTGGCTACTGCGCGACGTTGCCTCAGGATCTCCTAATTAATAAGCGCTACTTATTTCTTAGTCAGATGAGGAAATGAATCATAAAAACATTTATGATTGTAATTTGAATTATTATTCATACTCTTAAGTTTTCTATTTCGTATTTAAATAGGTGCCTTTAACAGTTGTCGTTACTATTTTATTATAATCATAGCTTTAAAGATTTCCTGTGTCGTGGAATTATTACTACTACTTAAATTACTTTTTAGTTTGTTTCAAGAATTTCTACCACTTTGATATTTATAAAAAATGGTCTACTATAATAAATATTCAAATTACTTTGGTTTAATAAGTTATTCCCTCACACATCAACCGGATACGCTTCCTCTGTTCACATCATTATATTTTGGGATAAAAACTTTATAAAGGGATTGATATCGGGACAGGGGTGCAAAGGTAGGGCGCGGCCACGCCCATTTTATATTGTGATTGGTGCAGCTGTCGCGGGCCTGCGCCGGCGCATATCTGATAACCAAACTGACCCACTGAGAAACATTGGGGATATTACATGTTTTAGTTATTATAATAAAAAGTACGTGGCTACCTCCTACATATGTAGACAAAATGAGCGTAATGAGAGTTATTCGAAATTCAAATAAGTAGCATTTTTTTTTTGTTTAATCGTTTCGCCAACTTATTTAAAGCATTTTATTAATATTAAGAGTAGGTAGAGTATAATTTTATTGTATGTATATTTAGGTTAGGTTTCGATTGGGCTGTCAATATTAATTTATTAAATATATATTGTTTTAAAGTTTATCCATTTCTTATTTTGCAAAATCTATGTTTAATATTTAACTGGAAACTTTGTTGGATTGTGTAACTTTTAGAATTGTTGTAATTACTCGTATGCTTTAAGATCTGAATGTTTCCTTAATAAATAAAAATAAAATAAAATATTTCAGTTTTTTTTAGGTACTTTTTGTATTATTAGTTAGAATAGTAAAACTATAAAATTTAAAAACTAAAGCTGTAGCAAGCATCGTAGTGTTTCTTAGTCACAGTCTTACATCGACGATCTTGCCACTTGTCATGATTGGCCTATAGTAAAGTTGGCTAAATGTGAATCCGCTTATTTATAAGCGTAGTTTCTGACCACCCCGAAAGGGAAACGGTCGTGATGATTCTTTACTTTACTTTTACAGTCTTAGAAGTACTTGGTATGAGTTTAAAAACCGAGGAAAAAAGTGGTGTTACTATAAAAATATTAAGTAATACATAAACCTATGGACACTAATGTATTCAATTGCTGTATATAGGTGGGTAATTACAAAAACTATCAAGCAATAGAGGCAATCTAATAAATAGAATTAATGGGGGCGGCATACTATCTCCGAGCGAGATCTACTGAGGCGAGCTGTAAATATGGCTGCTCTCTCAATTAACCCCACGACAATTACAATTACCATAAAAAATAAATAAAACGCGATCAAAATGCGGCGAGCGGCCATTTAAAGGTTTGTTGTGTGGGCTTCTGTGCTTATTGTGTTTTTATCTATTAGCTCGTATCTTTCTTTATCTGTGGCTGTTATATCTACGTACCTAAACAAGACGGGGTAAGAAGCCAAACTGTATAAGATTGAAGCTATGCTAATCGTCATAAAATGTATTAGTCCATAACAGAGCTCTGCCGGTTATGGTCGAGTTCGACGTGCACTTTCAAACTGATTCAATTATTTTGTTGTCTTACTGAAATATGTCGACGAGCGAGCGTGCTTTGACAGTTTAAAAACATTCTTGTTTGTTAAGGGAACCTCGGAGTTACTTTATTAAAATAATAAAATAACGTAACAAACATTTTGTGTAAAAATGGCAACCAATGCCCGCTATATCGTGTTTGATCTCGTATTACCTACATACAGAATTTTAGAAAGAGGATTTACCCTCGATTTATGCAGTACTATTTTTACATGCACCTACCATACCTACCAATGAGAAATACACTTTTCTTACGTAAATTTGTTATAGATTTACAAGATCAGATTCTAATTATACTAATGTTACATAAAATAAATTGTCATAAAATTTTTATTATTAATTATGTATTATTATTTTTCTGTAAGGTATTATAGTATTATAAATGTATATATTGTATTTATTTAAATATTTTAACTCTGGTTTTTACTATATCATTTCCATTTTCACACTCTGCACCCATAATGTTAATCTCTCACTCTCCCAAAGGTTAGCTGGTAGAGGATATCTTCATGGTATTATGCTCGCCTATGTACAACACTTTATATTGTATATTTTGTGTGCAATAAGGAATTTTATTATTATTATTATTAAAATTTACATCAGACCAAATTCTCCAGAAATATGTTCTGGGGCTTTAGGAAATTGAAACGAAAGAAATAGAGGCAGAGTTAAAGAGAAAATAGTATGATAATATATAACTAGTTGCAATATTGTATAAATATGGCACCAGGTAATATTAACATATGATTGATAAATCCAAACGAAAACTATAAAACATCGTAATAAGTTTAAATATTTAAATGCTCAGAACAAGCGAGAAGAGGTCAGACTGCGGCGACGCGATGAGCTCGCTGAAGTCATAATTACCCTAGGTATTATGCTCCATTTGGGCCGCTGGCCGAAACATAAAGTGATACTCGGTAATTGGCCCTTGGGTGTCTTGAAACAAAGCATAGATGGCGCTTGTGAGTGGCCGACACCGCGGCGCCGACCAAGCGCATTACAATCTTGATGGCTTTTTCCTTGTCAAAATTGACGAAGATCTTTTGTCATAAAAACTGTGAGATGAAATAAAATGAGTTGATTTAAACGCATCCAAGAAATTGTATTAGACAGCCGGCGGAAGGCTGAACTGTTTAATAACAATGAATGACTTTCGTCATGCAATTGTGATGTTAAGATCTTTACTTATTTATTTGTGCCCGCATGATTGATGAAGTTACTTTCAAACTAGGTTGTTTTCTACGTTTTGTATTATATCAGGCCATAGGGGTATGCAAAATTTTCTCATAATTTGTCCTTTTACGTTAGATAGTAACGATTATTCATTTATTCATTACCTATAATATCATACACATTTATACTGTCCGATACTAGAATTCGAATGAGTGAACTTTTGTTTAATGCACATAGTCGCTTCCACTGCTATAGTATATTATAATTTAAGTGGTAACTATTCATAAAAATATCTAAGTACCTAACTACTTTATAAATTATTACGTGTTAACAATAAATTGCATATAATTATGATGTGATTTTAGAATAAGGTGAAAGAAAGCAATAAATCGTTCGAAGATTACTGGCAGATTCCCACAGACCGAGTCACTCGGAGTTAGCGGCTCCAAGCAGATTGGATAATTTTAAATTATCTACCAAAATTATGATGAACCGAAATGAATATTCAAGCGAAACGCTTAGCCGCTGACGTGTTATTAAGATGGTCGTGATGCAGTTACAGAGAAAATTGTATTTCATAAAATTCATAACTATACTTAGAAGCTAATATATTTTCGGCTATATGTTATTGAAAATAATGAGCTGATATCATGTGAATAAATCTCAAGTTTATTTTCTCGAATCGTCATTCTCGGGATTTTTTTATTAAATAAAAATTAGAGCAGTATTTGCTTTACCAACTTAGTATGACTACAATGTGTGCATAGAGGAAATTCTAGTATCTAATTATTAGCTATCTAGAGGCCGTAAATCATGTCGACGCGGACGATGAGCTGGGTACAAATTGCCGATAGTTAATTGTACAATTACGGCATTATCGAGTTAATTCAGGCTGAAACACTAGCGCTACGTTATTACCGTCACCCTCTTTGTCAGCAAACCAGAGACGATAATCCAATATTAATTAACAAACTGTGGAAACTCACTTTTGACATTTTAAAACCTCTTTCGTAGTACACTGGACCAAAAAGTTGAAATACAAAATAAGGTTGATTACCTTTATGGATGACATGCGAATAAATTTCAACCACAAGGTGGTAGACCAATTTTTCGGTCGACTATACAGTGGTTAAAATATTACTGATAACCCTACTATTATCAAGAAAAACATATTATTGTTGGATGATGTGCAAATAAATCTAAACCGCAAGATGGTAGACCACTTTTTTGGTCGACTGTACAGTGGACAAAGTAAGTATGGGTTTAGACAAACCCTTCTTTGTAATATAAATATTGCTAAGATCGAATGTTGGTACTATTTTTAAGGTAAAACCAACCTTGTTGTTAGATGGCGTGCAAATAAATTGCAACCGTAAAGTGGTAAAACATCACTTTTTTGGTCCATTGTATAGAGGAACGAGTAAGTGGTAGGTATATTAGTTTTAACAAACGTTCCTTTGCAATAACAATATTGCTAAGGTCGAATGACTGTTCTATTTTCAAAGGAAAATCAACCTTATTTTTAAATGACGTGCAAATAAATCAACCGCTGCGTAGTAGACCACTTTTTTGTTCGACTGTACATTGATGTCGTAGCCAATTATATAATTAATTACTCTATTTTGTTGTAGTCCACGTTAAATATCGATTGCAAGGAGTAACTCTGAATAATGAATATGTCTTCATTAGTTACCACGGAATTTATAATTAATAATTCGAAAATAAAACTGTCTAGCCGGTCATACAAACGTTATTATTATCGGTAATTAAACAGGTACGTGTGGTTATTTAATTTTACTATCCAATGATGTAATATTTATCCATTGTATGTATGGGACATAAGAAATAACGAACTAACGTCAAATTACAAAATAATTTGCGGTCGCATGTCGCCGAGCACGAGCCGAGTGTAACGTTTCCCTGCTAACATTAGCGGCAGAAGAAGGGTTAACTAGTCCGGACAAATGCCATCTGACACCGACAGCGCGACAACCCGACAAATTATCGATCTGAACAGCTGCCCCACTAACGATATAATTCATAACTAAATTATATTCTTTGATAAAGCCATAACAAAAAGTTATGAAACTAAAGAAAGTCCTGCTAGTAATGGCTAGTTAAGTGAGTATGGATTAAATAAAAGATAATCTCCCCGGGGGCATTATTTCCACATTAAGCGTCATCTACACGCGAATAGTGCCATCCGAGTGTAAAAATCGTCGACCGCGAGCTCTTTTGGTTGTCAATTATTCACCCTGCGCCGGCGACCCGTCCGTCGTCTCATTAGCTAGTTTCCACTTTAACGACATAAAGCTTTCATGTCTAATTCGGGATCGGTAATCATTCATTATTTTCGAATTAATTTTAGTTTCTATTGTGACTCGAATTACTACCTAATTTTCGTCTTTAATGTTCGAAGTAATTGTAGCATTAGTTATTTATATCGATAAGTAAGTAGTTTTACAAGTTTAATAGAACTCCTTGAATTAAATATCAATACTTACTAAATTAAAAAGTAATTAATGTTATACTTGACTTTATTAAGTAAAAAATAATTAGTAGATTATGAAAGTTAAGTAGTTAAAATAATGTCGTCGTTACTTTAAGGTATTATATATTTTCTCTTTGACCCCATTCTTCAGTGATAAATTGTAATAACTAGGGGGGTAATAACTTTTAGGGAATGGTTCCGGTCAGTGGACCGAGTCGACTGCACTAAACTACTGCGGTCTATTATGCTGTTTCACGCCACCACATGGCTCAGTGATCGTCACATAGACCTACGTTTTATATAGACTGGCTCATCATTTTAAATATTCTCGTCAACAACTTGGCCCTAAAGTTTTAAAACCATGCAAAAACTTTGCTATCTAGTTAAGTCGAGTTATATGGTCAGTTATATGCTAAGCGTTATTGGACATCCTTGAACCTTGGAGGTTTATGAAAAAAATGGTTAGAAATGCCAAACTATTAGTAGTAGGTAAAGTATTAACCGACTTTATTAAGTTACTTTACAACGTTTAACCAGTCAATTAATGGATTACCGTGTTTATTTAGAGGGTAGTTAAGCTTTGCATCCCTCTAGCTCACACACGCTTTTCTTTTTTTCTTAATCCAGTCAATCATCTTTGAAATAAAGTGACACTTTCACTTTCATATACAAAATTACAATAATTTTATTTCCTAGAAAGCCGTATGAATTCACTTCTTAAATACTCAGACTTGAAAAATCTTTGAAAATGTTCGATTGTGCAAGCGAGAGAAAAGCAAATATTAACAATCCTTTTAAAAAAATACTAATAAAAGTAGATTATTGTCGTATTACTAAAAGTTTTAAGCTTCAATTACTCAAAACGGTATATTTTTAAATGGTCCAATCAGAGAACTTTTATAAGTTCCCTGGTTCCAATACTGTTTTTGACAGACGATGTGGTCCTAAACGACTGCGTCGAGATTTTTAGTGTTAAAACGGTCCTTGAATATATGTCTGTAAAATAAGTTAAACCGAAACGAATTATTTAAATATAAATTGCTATGACCAAAGCGACTCCAGTCCTCGTCCTCCGTCACCAACTATCGCATGTGTTTGCTTTACAACACATGTTGGTAACTGAGAGTTTTTGTTTTGTGATTACCGTTGTTCTGCTCTATTGGCAATGTTTTTGCTCCCATTGTATGGTTGTTGAGTGCTGAATATTTATCTGAACTACTGAATCTATAAGTTAGAAACGGATGTCGAATGTGAAATATAATAAATATTTCCACACAGAGTACTTAGGTATTTATATCTACAAATTTAAGGTTTAATTTTAACATAATAAATAGACAATGTTTGCCTGAAGCCAGAATCAGGCATGCCAGACTCAAAAATTTAATTGTATGTGCTTATGAATGTCAATTTTAATGACAGTTAATTAGATTTCATAGGTTGGTATTAGTGGCACCGGGATCGACTGCTTAACGTACTTACTCTCCGAGGCACAGGAACGACAGTGTTGTAAATCTATGACAAATGTATCTAAGTAAGTAAAGTGAATGAATAGCTCCACCACATTTGACGGATTTAAGTTTCTCACTTAGGTACAAGTTTATAGCCGACTACACGCAGAAGCAGCAGGTGACGTGTCGCCGCCTTATGTCGCACACCACGTCGTGGCTCCATGTAGATATCAGCAGTTAGATGGCCAGCAGCAGACGGCAGCGCAGTATTCCAATTGGTTATGAGAGTTCCGTGAGACAAAATGACTGACGTGTTTGAGAACAGCGATCGCGATTTACTTTTGTATCTTTTGTTACAAAAGGAATAAGACGATGATGACTCCTATATGAAAGATGTGGTGTGTTAACTGTTAGGCAATTATTTATCCTTAACGTTATTATTAAGCAACATTGTATGCTCATCTTTAGTCCTGAAGTTTTTAGTAAACGAAGGAATGATCTTGTGTGTGGAAGCTCTCAAGCTCTTCGAAAAGTTTTTGCTAGCAGATTTTTCTGTTTTCTGGGTCCATATTTATATAATAAAATTAATAAAGAGGTCACTATATTGGTTGCACTAAAGTGATATGTAGAAAGAATGTCACACAATGGATACAGTCTCTTGACTATAACATAACGGAGGAATTACTGTCAATAGTAAAATAGGAATGCTATAATAACAAAGTATGAAAAGTTTACATACACTCACACACTTACATCATGCACAAAATAGGATCTCAACCACATAATTTTTATTTTATTTTTCTTTTTGTGTACATTATGTTTATTTTATTTTATTTTGTAATGAAAAAATAATAATATATTTAAAGGGGTGTCTGGGTGTTGACTGCCAGCGGACAGACCTATACATATAGGCTTAGTTCGGCTGCAAATGTCTGTTTTCCTGTACCATAATGCATAATGAAATATGTTATTGTTTTCATATCTTGCAACTTTAGTGAATAAAGATATTATTATTATTATTACTTGTTTTTATTAGGTATACAAGTATAGACAGTAAGTAGTATAAGACACGTCCTAATGCAGTAAAAGTGAAGTTATTCAATGCTGATTTATAAGCATTTGCAAAAAGACGAAAAACGTGTCGTCGCTCCTATAGTCGGAAGTCTGACCGAGATGTACTTGTACCTCGAGTACAATACGAGTACATAGAAACCAGTATAGTGCCGCGGCGATACGTCGTCACCCGCCTGCTGATTCTTCATGCATTCGGTTAGTTACGAACTTGTATATAAAATACATCTTTAACAATGTCATTTTTTTATCACAACCTTAATTGATATTACCCACGAAATATATTTTTTCATGAAACATTAACTTCTGCGTGCCGGAATTTGCTTCACGAATTGGAAACATAAATCCGACCTTCAGCATCACGGTCCCGATAATAGGAACACCAATTTAAGAAACCAGTTCCATCTCGTTAAAACATACTGACGGTCACAGACCTATATCATATTATAAGGCCAGGTCAATTGGTACAAAATACAGATACAATGCTTTGCTTTGTTTTTCATTACATTTTTTTTGTACTAAGAACTACATTATACTCGTAAATGGAATTCATAAAATCCAAGACTGATAGCAACTGACATTAATCAATGACTACAGCATCAGTCCCGCTATGTCGCAAGACGCATGAAAAGTCATGAAGAAGAAAAAATACTTTATTGTGCTAAAAATTTACATAGGCTAATGACTAAGATTTATTTTGACAATCACACTTTTAGAGTGTGTAAAGTTATGTTTGGGTGTAATTTTATTTAATATACCTATATATTTTATTTAAAAAATACAAATATAAATGTTACATAAATAAGAAAATATATATTTAGTAATTACTGTTCCAATTAAAGTAAAGTAAATGTTTAAAGATACTCGTATGAACGAAATGAGCCTGTCTCATGGTCAGTACACAAGTATACCTTATAAACTAACTTATAACTTAACTAAATAGTAAAAGTAAATGTTATTAATTATTTAATATTGGCCCCAAAACCACTGCCTGTGTAATTGATTTTATTTTAATTTTGTTTAGTCCTTGAAAATATATATACCAACTATGTCTATGTGACGGCGAATTACAGAGGATATGAGGGACCTTCCTCGAAACCTTTGTAAGGACTTTTTGTTTAGATCATCACCACTTTCTTGGATATTATTAAACTAAAAACCTGTTTCACGAATAAAGCTTACAAAAAACATTTGATCATTCTACGTGGACAATGTTGCTAGTTGCACTGTTGTTTGTACATCAAAAATGCATATTCTGCTGCTTCAATACAAAAGGGACACAAATCAAAATAACACTATTTCATTAGAGCTAATCAATATTTTATTTATTTTTTGTCTATTGCTATCTTAAATGTTAGTATCGTATCTACATCTTAAAATCCGAATTTTATAGTTTTTTTTTTTAAATATATATTATTATTGCTTAACATGGTATATTAAAAAAAACAACTATAAAATTCGGATTTTAAGATGTAGATACGATACTAGCATTTATTTATATATTTATACATGCTATGTTAAGCAAGAATAATATATATATATATAAAAACTATAAAATTCGAATTTTAAAATGTAGATACGATATATATATATTGTTAGATGTTTATATATTATTTATTAAAGCAGCAAAAAAAATATATATATTATGTTTGATATTTGTGAGGGCCTAATGCTAGTTTCTTTCATCATTAGCCTGAGTTGCATCAAAATGAAGTATCTGTAATCGTATCGATTAAAGATAAAAAGAGACTACATTTTGGTGCAACTCAGTCTAAGGCTCGCAGTTTGTTTACCATTAGCTAGTTAAACGAGTATATATAAGTCCCTAAGTATAATGCTTTGCTAATCTGATGTTATAATAATAAAAAAGATGTTATGGAAACTAAGATAATATTATAGTAAGTAAACGAATAATAAATTAACAATCAGCAACAACAAAAATAACATAATAATCATAATTGATTTAACCTACGTCAACTCGGCTCTAATGTCTAAATAACCAAGTGCTGTCAAAATGATAGTGTTTAAATCTCAATCATAGTGATTGTGATTAATTTAACTTACAAATACTAGAAATTGTTATAAAATAGCTATTGTTAAATCTCAAGGCCACGATACGAGGCGTGAAGATTTGCGTGTCTGTCTGACACCGCCACAGGCCAACACAATAGCATCACAGTTCCAGGAACACGTCGTTAAACTCTCGTATTTTTGGTAGCAGCTTAATGCCAGTAATTTCCACAAAAATCATTATAATTAGCCCCATTTATACGATAGTAATAAACAAATAAAATGGTCTGAGTATTCGCTGGAGGGCATCCAATCTGGTCAGTCCGGTTCGCCGAGCTTCATTCTTTACTTCCATACTTGTATTTGCTTCTGTCGATATAATATTGTATTTAAATTAAGCGTAATCCTTAATATTAATTTCACATTACTCGGGTACGTAAGGTGTAGGTAGGTACTGCTTATTTTTTCATACATTATGTCTATTATACCACTTACTACAGTAATTAGAGTTGTTAATACATTAGGTACGTAGCAATAAAAGCATCGATTGACAGGCACACAGACATGGGGACGGGGTAATTATATTTTACTTCTGTTTCATATTTTTTGCATTTAGCTAATTGTTCGACGTTGGATATTAATTGCTGGGAAAATGAGTGCCGCTAAGGCCTCGGGGCCTAAACCACAAACAGACGCGTTCCCTGCGAACTAACGGCCTTGCACGACTTGTAACACAAAAACAATTACCGACATCTCGTTTCTACAATAATTACCGTCCAACAATATCATTGCTCCAACTGAACCCGTTCGACTGTATACGAGTAAATAAGGGTGCATATTTTAATCATTATTGTGTTAGTTGCAACGTTCTTTTCATTGGCAGAGCAACATTCTAACACTCCTACGACGGTAATATAAGACAATGGCAGCAATTACGAAATGTAAATCACTGTAATTTGAAGATATGGATAAGAAATTTGAAGAACAATCGTGGCCGTAGAAGATGGCAAGCGTTCAATCGTCACGTAGTTATAGCGCGTCGGCGAAAGAACAAAGCGTGATCGTATTAAACAATTGAACGGGCACAAAAAGTCCCATAATTCAATTTGCATCCCGCTAGATAGATGTAATCGTCGTCGTCGAGCCGGCAAGAAGTGTGAGTACGGTTACGAGCCGCGGGCGGGCCTGTGCGCCTGAGAACAGCTTTCGCCAGTTTTCAACACTTCTGCGAATCGATTAGATAGATGCCGAGTTTCTTTCCGCGATTGTGCCTACACTCGACGAGAGAAGGATTTCTGTATCCGCACTTGCATGCAATTACATGGTTTTCTTTTTGCAAATTGGCCTCAACGAGATGTTAACACGGACTGGGCTGGAAATTAATGTATACCGAGAGTACAGACTGAACAATGTTTCAAAAATGTTGATTTATTAAAAAAAGAAAAAATAATTAGTTTCTTTTAAAAAGGAATATATCTTTAAAAATAAAGAAAAATTGTGAATATAATATAAAAACTAAGCTTGAATCGTTTGTAAGAACGCTTATCGATCCAAAAAAAAAGATTAGTGGTTCGAATCACTGCATGTACCAATGAGAAATAAATTTCTTATGTACACGTTCTTACAAACAGCAGCGTTACCATCCCTTGTGCATGTTAAGCCGTCGATCCCGGTTCCACTAATGTCAAATTGTGCAACAGTTAATGAATTGACATTAAGAGTTCTTCGCGCCATTTTTCACGGACATGTCAAGTCAAATTTTTTCGTTTTGTAAATTAGTTTACTGTGGATATTGTTAGTCAAAGTGGTGTTATTTTGTTTAATAATATGCTACATTGTGAATAATTATGGAAAACGATAAATTTGACGATTATATGGGGCAGAAGTTACACTTTATTTTTTACGGTTTTCCCGCGCTGTGAACTGCCGTATACCCTTCGTGTTTGGGCGATATTGACGTGAATTACTCTATGAAAAGCATCA
The DNA here is from genome assembly GCA_910589645.1 of Tinea semifulvella. Classification (NCBI taxonomy): domain Eukaryota; kingdom Metazoa; phylum Arthropoda; class Insecta; order Lepidoptera; family Tineidae; genus Tinea; species Tinea semifulvella. Next base: position 7,876,434 of record OU342585.1, read on the forward strand.
AATTCTGCAACACTTGGAATTTGATGATCCCCAACTCGGTTATGAACTCTGTTATGAACATATATTATGTAAATAAATTGCGTGTTTAGGGCTGATGTATTCTGTACAATGTCCTTTAAAGAAACTTGAAAAAAAAAATCTGACATTTAAATTGACATCAGACAGATAACCGTTTAGCGTGGCGAGTGTAAGACAAATTCTGCAGTGGAGGTCTAGGAATGATAAATGAAAATAAAAGCTATGTAGAAAAGCCAAAAGCTAAACAAGCCCAGGACTTTTAAAACTTTATGTGTAGTTTTTTTTTTTAATATATAAAGATGAATTTGTCTACAAAAACATTGGTTCAAAACTCTTGTGCCGTATTCAGTATTATGTAATTCTCAGTTACTATTTATTAGCTTGGTGTCAATATCATTGTGTCACGATGACATTAAACATAGGATTGATATTGATAGGTGATACGAGAACGAGTGTCGATAGAATACATGTAGACATGTCTTGATGGTGACTCGAGTAATATTATGATAATGCAGTGTTGTCTGCGATGGTATCTTGTGGTTCGGTTCAAGTCAGCACAATTGAATTAGCATAGCACAGCGACCGCGGCGGGCGGTCCAGCCACGCGACCACCAATACTAAGTATTATAACATGATTTATTTCAAACATAAGCGTGATGTTTTTAATACAATTTCATGCATAACCAGGTTAAATGGTGTTACGAAACTAAAGATACTTCTCATAATATACAGAATGTAAAATGTGAAAAAGCATCTCGTGAAGCATTAGCAAGAGCGGTGGTAGCTCGGTTGTAAGAACGCTTTTCCTAAAATCCTACAAAGGACGGTTCAAATCCCCCGGCATGTACCAATGAGAAATACACTTTTCTTATGTACATTTGTCATGGATTTACTTTAAGAGCTTCCAAGACGGCATTAACGGAGTCATACAGTATTTGGTTGGGTAGGGAGAGAAGTAGAATGGTGGATGGTGAGCGTCATTTCATTCATTACAGCCCCTAAAACATAGCGTCCTAGACCTCCAATGCTGGAGATGGGCCTTCCAGAACATATATCTGGAGAATTTGGCCTACACGCTGGCCAGACGGCTTGGTGAGGATATGATGTCATTTTTTATGACAATTTATTAACGATTCCACAACTTGGCATTAGTGGAACCGGGACCGATGGCTTAACGTGCTCTCCGAGACACGGGAACGGTGGTGTTGTAAATCTATAACAAATGTACGTAAGAAAAGTGTATTTCTCATTGGTACATGCCGGGTGGGTTTGAACCGACCTTTGTAGGATTTAAGGTACGCGCTCTTACAACCGAGCCACGACCGCGCCTTGAAAATGATGTCTGGCAACGTATGGTGAGCGTGATGGTGAGCGTATTATTATAGCGCAATAAAATAAAAAAGAAGGCCTCCTTTTTAAACCAGCCTATTGTCGGTCGCTAGCCCAAGAACCATTCTTCTCATCTCTTACCCACACATGATGGACCCGGAACCCGCACGATAAATCCATGAAATGACAATGAAAAAAAATGACATAAGACCCTCGCTAACCCGTCTGGCCAGCGTGGCGAGTGTAGGCCAAGTTCTCCAGAAATTCCTGGAAGGCCCATCTCCAACAGTGTAGGCCTAAGACTCCATGTTCTAGGGGGCTGTGATAATGAAGCATTTGCGTGGTAGGTTTTATTTTTAAACTTTTTGCTTTAAGCTAGTTTTTTGTGTTATTACCTAACTTAGCTTAGCTCGCTTTAAGACCTATAGCATAAAATTGCTACTTAAACAAACTGACATCTCACACGTTAGTGTGCTTTTGTTTAGATCATGTTTTGTGCTCTTGAATAATATATTTGTTTCTTTATTTATTCTCAAATGTAATTAAAACAACCTTCTACCTATAATTAGCTATTCACAGACATACCTATTATTTTCAATTTCAAAATATTGCCCGAAAATAAAGCGTTTTGTGAACGATTCTCGAAGTCAGAAATATAATCTAAGTATGCTGCGAATCCTACATTAGCAGCGCTTTGAACACGGCCTTAACCAAAAGTTGTTATTAAGTCTATTATTTATTTTGTTTTAAATAAAAGTATATATTACGTAGGTACTTTTGATGCCACACTGTTAATACCTAAGTTAATCTAAGCGATAAATAAAGTTTAGAAACAGTAGACACTGACGTTAAACTGTAGGTAGTAATGCTTGACATAAAGACGACGAGTATACCCGTTGTTAACTACAATAGTTTACATATGTGCTGAAATTGCTAAAGTGGTTTTGCAGATTTGAGTTGCTTTTACCAAAGGAGGCCACAGGACTGATTGAGCATTGAGGCAGTACAAAGGTCGGGCTCTGTGTGTTCCCGTAGTTGCATGCAAATTTAGCTAAACGTTTCCTGTGCGGGGTTATGAATGAAACACAACAGCACCCCGACTATGTTAGCAAACCGCGCTGACCGCAACAAGGCCGGCTTGCGTTGTACGCGATGCACCTGTCCCCCACATACTGAGCTGTTTCAAATTTAACTTTAAGAACTAAATAAGTAAATTACATTACAAACAAGCTACAAATATTACCTAGCGGTTACCATCGTAGGTAACCTATATTTATAAGTCATTCATTTTAAAATTAAGCTAAATATAAATCAGCCTAACGTAACCCACTCGGCCTTTATTAGTTCGAATACCGGCATGTACCAATGAGAAAAACACCTTTTTTACGTTTATTTATCATAGATATACAACATGGTGAGCGTATTATCGCGCAATAGAAAAAAAAGGAGGCCTCCTTTTCTTAATCCAGCCTATTGTCGGTCGCAAGCCCGAGACACCATCCTTTTCATCTCTTACCCACACACGATGGACCCGGCACCCGCACGGTGAATCCATGGAATGCTTAGAAATTTGTCTTCACCACCGTTTTCGTGCCTTGAAAATCACGTAGAGCTGTCTGTCCCGGTTCGACTAATATTTACTTGTGGTATCGTTAATCATTAAAATTAACATCGGGCCATGGCCAGTGAAGGCCAAATTCTCCATAAATATGCTCTGGAGATGGCCAAGTGGATGCAAGGACTACGTACTGCTACTACGACTACGTGGCTGCGATAATAAATACTTGGAAATAAAATATTATATAAACTATAATGCTTATTCCTTCGTAATTCTTGTACTCTTGTATTCATTCTTATTTTTAAATTCATCTTCATTGTTTTCTTTGCTTACTTCTATTGTATCTGTCAGCGAACTTTTATTATTGGCTTTATCGTATTACTATTTTCTCCTATATATGTATAAATTAGCTATAAGAATTCCTAAACATAAATAAACCTAATTTAAAAAAACTGTCCATTAATAAAAAAAAACCTCTAAAGACGTCCCTCAGAGATACTCGTAGAAGAAAGAAGACTGGCTCTACTCTTAGCAAGGCTAATACGTTGCCAATCATAATTTTCAGATTTTACCGTCTGCCATTTACTGCAGGTGAATTTATTAGATCCATGTAATTAATATTAATTGCGTTTTTAGGAGATTGATAAATAGGTGCCCGTTACGTTAAATATCTAAATAATAAAATAGGTTGGGTTGGTTTCTTCAATTGGCAATAAAAATTGCAAATCGTTTTACAAGTTTACAACTAGATAATTAGAATGATGGGAGATAACAACTTCCTACGAACTCAAAGGCTATTTATTGCGAGGAACATAACTTAATCATTGCTTAGCAAGTTCTTAGTTATAATAAGTACTTTAAAATACAGGAATTTTAGTTTATCAATTATAATTTTTACAGTTCAAAGTTATACTTAAAAAAGGGCTAAAAACACTACATCAATTAAAATTCAGTAAGCTCAGTCGGTAATTTTTATTTATTTAAATTTTAATAATGCATTCTTTAAGATTAAATCTAATTCTAATAAAATATTTTGATAAAGTTTTGTCAATTTAAAGATCACCTTTGGCTTGGATCTTAGCTAAATCTTAAGTTTAATCTTACTGTTTAAGTTAATGCTAACCTCGACCAATAATTGAACTGGGTGCTTTCGCGTTTAGCTCTTTAAACCGGAGTGTATTCATAGAACCATTTATCTTGTGCGTCAATGTTTAGAGAGGAGAGGACATAAAATATAGTCCTCCATCGAAGAGGGGCCTAATGGTGCCACGCGACCCTCACGTTGCACTATAGTACGTGTATGTCGCTCAAAATTACAAAAGCAGATATGTATGAGACTTAAAAAAAATATATAAATAAAGTAGCAAACGTATGTTCCTTTAGACGCAAACGTAAATGTGAAGGAATCCTTTAACGAACTGCAGACAGTGTTAATGCCAACCGTGAACAAAGTTAATATTTATATAATATTATGTTGGTGTAAGCTCGCGCATTTCCAACTATAAAACTGTTAGTAAGTATATGAAGGAATCGACTAATATTAAAATCTAACGGTTGCGCTTAAATACACATACAGGGAAACTGGCAAGTTAGCATCTTCTATTAGCTTACCAACTAAGAGAATAAGATGCGAGCTTAGCTGACTAAAATATGACAGAATAAAAAGATACAAAACAAAAGAGGTAGGTAGGTACCAATATCTTTACAACTACGTTATCATTAATACCAACATGTATTTTGAGAAGCTGTATTACATGTAGCTTCGCCATTATAATAAAAGTCACACAGCAATAAAAATGACATTTCTTAGTCCTATATGAAATAATTATAATTAATAATATTAGTGTTTAGGGTCAGTAATTGAATCCTTCCTTAGTGGCATTTTTTAAAAATTAAATACAGTTTGTATGATAACGCGGCTATTTAAGTAAACGAATGCCACTTGATTTAGTTTTTACCAGCACTTAATAAAGTTACGATTTTGGTATTTAATTGGATATGTCTTTGCCTACCCCGCAAGGGAACTGGAGACTAAAGATTCATTTTATTTATTAAGCTAAACATGAGACAGTAACATACAATTACGCATTCGGATCTCGAATCCGAATTCATGATATGATGGGGCTCGGCGACCGTCCCAAGTGGCAGTGTCAAAGATGAGAGCCAAGAGTTTCTGCGTTTAATAGCCTGTTACTGCCGCCGCGACATAACGTCGTTTAAAAACATACACCCTACTCTAAACGTAAGAAATGTGAAAAATTTGGACGTAGGAATAAAATAAAATGTTATACCTACTTCGGTTATGAAAATAATAATTTGACGTCGTGACGTTTTCAATACCTTACTCTGCCCATACTACCTATTACCTACCTATCTCATAGGCGTATTCTTGAACCTCTCTTACGGCTTGACAATTAATTTTAAAAATGCACTAATTTATTATTTTATTTGTCGCTAAATATGTTACTACTTAAAAAAGAGCGGTGGTGGCTCGTTTTTAAAAACACTTTCCTTAACATCCTAAAAAGGTAGGTTCGAATCCCGACATGTACCAAAGAGAGATACACTTCCCTTCGTACATATATCATAGATTTACAACACCATCATTCCCGTACCTCGGAGTTCCACTACGACCAAATTGTGAAATCGTTAATAGTCATAAAAAATACGTCAAACCTTCGCCCGTCTGGTGTAAGCCAAATTCTCCAGAAAGTTCTGGAAGGCCCATCTCCACCAGTGGAAGTCTAGGACACTGTGTTCTAGGGGCTGTAATGAAGAATGCAAAGATAAATGATACTTTTAACTTTTCTTGATAATTTTATCCACTTTCTACGGCATTATCGATCCAATCGTAGTTCGAACTTTTGAAGTTTCAGAGTAAACGCCCTGCACCCTCCACAATACAAATTGCAAACGGAAAGTTTACAGTTAAAAGCCGGATGCTTTATTTGATTGTTGCCATTTCCTGCAACTGTATGACTTCTGCAATATTGTACCTAATGGATTTTGTAGAATTTATTTGTTTGAATTTCGTTACTCATTTTTAAGCCCCATTACTTACGAAAGTTACTTTACTGGGCCTAGTACGGAGGTAGTACTAAAATTGACAATGCCTTACAGCCATTTTCTCGAACGTATTTTTGATACTTAATTATTACTTAAGTAAAAATAAACCTGTTAATTTAGTACCAAAGTACTAAATAATAAAATACCAAAAATACATTCGAAAAACTGGCTGTAAGACGTATAAACCAGATAGGTAAAATAAATAAACAATACAACGTTCGGTTGGCAAGTAACAATAAAACCAATAGGGCCTACGTACGTATTATGCTTAATTTTGTCATTTTCAGAATCTATTAGTAAGACTCAATGGATTGGTTCGAACTGTCAGGAATTCGGATAGCCGGTAAGATACACTAAATATAGGTATATAAAAAACCCTTAATAAAATCAAATTGCGTAAGATAAAAGTGTTTGTTGCCGGATAAAATGAGTGTCTGCAATAGTATTAAATAGCGATGTGACACGATAAGCGAGACATTGGTAGGTTGTAGGCATGAATGGGACGCTATCGGTGTGGGTATCAATTAGGACACAGCGGGCCCTGGCAGGGGGCACCGCGGGTGATCGGGGCGCCTGGCCGGGCCCTATCTAACTCTTTGTTCCTCTTGTTACGTGTTAAATTAATGAATAACCACAACATTTAAAGCATAGACGAGCTTGATCATGTTTTTTTGTTCGGTCAGTCAACTGTTTATTAGCCACACAAATATATGTACGTTATACCTAGAAGCTTTTTTTTATGAAGTCACGATGTCTTCAAAAGTAAAGTGGCAATTATTCCAGATGCTATAAGAACAAAGGGTTACCGCTTCTGTTCTTTTTTTACAGTAAGTTAAGAATTAATTATCGGTTCTGCAGCTCCAAAAATAACCATCTCCGTTGTCGAGGGATCAAATATTGACAGGGTTTATGACGGGCCACTGACACGCGGCGCGGCGCCGGCACTGGGCGCGCTGACGGACCGCGGCGCCCGGGTCCGCATGACTTGCATACGGCCTTCATTACTCCAACCATCTCGCCGCCAACTAACAAGCCCGCTAGTCCGGTGAGTTGCAAAACTATAATCCCGGCGCGGCTCACCCTTCAACCGATTATGGTCCCTCTTTTTTGATTCATAGAGATCACATTAAACCTACTTTTGTGAAGAACCTTGTCACTTAAATCCATTATGTTATTCCAGGAGCCATCTGAGACACTCTTCACTGACTTCGATGCCATTAATGAGTCTACAAATGGAGAGGTCCTTTAAGAAGATGTGGGCTCTGTATTGATTTCCTGTATGAAGTGTAATATTCACAGTCGTGTGAGCCGAATCTTCTATTATGTGTCGGGCGTCGGCGACTGCTTCCTACACAAAGGCCAAACCTACAAAAGAGTCCTCGATCCAATCATTGACGGTAATAGTGGCGGCTTTTGAGGTTCACCTATAAATAAGTTTGTTTTTTCTAGTAGTTGAGCGGAATGATTGATCTTCTATAGAGTGATCACGCTTGGTATTGAGGAGTATCAATTGATTTATTTTCTTATCGACTAGATTTTTTCAATAAATTACCAAATAGACATGGTAGTTTCTTAAATAAATAATGCTAAATAAATATTACCACGTAATGTACAACATAGAAAAACCAAAATATTAATTTACTTACAGCTTAGATAGAAAAGACTATAATTGAAAATTATTTGGTTAGGTATTTAATGAAAGAAGGCTATAATACGTGCGAAGTCAACTATTGAATGAACACGCCGCGACCGTCAGTCGGGAAACATCTCAGTATCGCATAATATGTCATCTCAGTATGACCAGTGCAGGTCATTGAGCATATAAAAATGAAATAGATTTAAATTAATTGGGTCAATAAACAATTTTTATTATTATTAAGTCTGCGCTGAACTGTCACTTGTAGGCGTCAGAAGTCGTTAAAAATAAAATATGAAATTGAATTGAAAAAGTAATATACGAAATAGGTTAAGTGTTGAGTAAGTGATAGGCAATTTATTGCCACCAAATTACAGTAAATAAAATAGAATAACGTGCTATAAATAGTTGTCAAAGCACCGTAACGTGTTGTACACATTATTTAGTAAATGTTAGTACAGAAAGAGGTGACTATTGTAGTGACAATAAGTACCCACTTAGCTAATTTATGAAAACACAGGCAACTGTTTCCGACAACTATTATTAATATACGAAAAGAAAGAACCTTTTTTCCATCTATTAAGTAGTCAAATTATACCTTAGCGCTTGCTTGTAGCATTGGATCGATCGAGCTTGCGATAGTCAATATTTTGCGGTGGAAGTGTAACTGGTTGAGAGATGTGCTATTTCTAGAAGGCATTGGTTGTCGATGGTATATGAACAGTCAATAATTATCGATAACGGTTCAGAATTAACATAGCTAACGAGTAGTATTAAAAGGTCATTTGCGGTTGTGGCAGGAAACGGCGAACTTACTCTGCGGTAGTGCCGTTTTTATGCCGCGGACCGATGTGTGGCGAATGTTAAGCTACTTTTAATAAACCGCACTCGGGAACATGGACTTAAATAATTATGTGGCCTCCCTAACTGATACGAGCTGCCTACCAGATCGAGAAATGGCCTTTTAAATACATTTACCAGCGATTATGTCCCACCGCACTATTAAGGTAACTGGGTCTTCGACATGTTTCAATTTTAATTTCAATATTCCAATTCAAACGTTAACAGCGATTAATTTATGCAAATGCTTCTAGTTTTTAATGATTACTAAGGCTATATAAAAGTACTTAGAACTGCTAATAGTTAATAAATGATACTTTTTGAAAAAGGAAACACTAATATCTACAAATAATTTACTTATACAGCAGCAAATTTTATTGTTTATTTTTTTAAAACTTTCTTGCACTATGTGCAATAGGCGGCCTAATGCCGCTAGGCATTCTCTAGCAACCAACCTTTGGGACAATGAAACCATTTGTGTTGTGAAGTAGGTGCAAACATTAAATAGATTAGGTAATTCAAATTAAATCTAAATATTGTATCTATATAAACAAATACATACTAATATGTACACATTACTAATAAAATATCATATATACTATATATAATACCTACTTACACTGTCAGGAACTGTTTAAATAATGTGAGTAAGAAAAGTGAACTGTTGGGCACTTGACGAATTTCCACCGGCAATAATGTGACTGATCAAATATTTAAATATGTCACTATAACAGAGATTAGCTAAATTATATTTAATATGTTTAACTTTTTGCTCTTACCGAACCATGTAACGTCAACTCCAAGTTAAATGAAGTTAAAAACAAACGAGAGCCGCCGACACATGACGACAAAGAAGAGAAATTCGCACTTCATTAAATCTCCCAGCCGAGTGGACGAGATGAGACGTTGTTAAATTTGTCTTCCCCGACGCGTCTTGTTGACGGATGTCTGTATAAATAAACAGCGGAGACAGCTAAGAAAACGCCAATTTACAAGCCTCACCTATAGCATGTTACATGAGTCGGTTATTTCAAGTACCTACTTATCTTTTACCCATTTTGGTCTTCCTCTAAACACACTCGTAAATGTGTTTATGACTGTTTGATGTCACATTTAAGGCTTCTCTGACTGATCCTTTATTTTTCCTGGGGTTTGCAATGTGACGTGCCTAACACCTGTATTTTAAGACGTTTCCTCAACGAGTGCAAACCATTCCTTCCAGGTGTCAAACGGGTTCCCTCAGAGGATCCTCGAAATTGGTATTTTTAGTTGTAAACAATCCAAACCTTAAATTAATATTAATACTAAGGATAGGGATATAAGTCCCGTTCGCGTGGAATGGTGGCAAGAACGCTGGCTGCATTTCCCCGCTGAATTGCAATACTGATTCTTTGGGCGAAGAAAGAGCCAGCCCTCTTGTCACCGGAGGAGACGACAAGACGCGGTGTTATGTTACTTACATATTTGCGCCGCTTGCTGGACACCGCATTTAAATTTATTTAAATTAATTAATTTAAAATTAGAAATACAACTGCCTCCGTGGTCTAGCGGTTAAGTCCGTAGGTTTAGACTCGGAGTTACCGGGTTTGATTCCTGGTCGGGACACAAAAACATTTATTAATGTAAATAAATACATTTTAATTAATATTTAATGTATTTGTGATATTTCTCGAGTGACGAGCAGCCACTTGTCATGATTGGCCTATAGTAAAGTTGGCTAAATGTGAATCCGCTTATTTATAAGCGTGGTTTCTGACCACCCCGAAAGGGAAACGGTCGTGATGATACTTTACTTACTTTAAAATAAGAAATACAAATTTTAATAATATAAATATTAGTCTAAAATAACATAAACATACTTCAAGGACGTTTCAAGGTACGCCGTGATGTATCTTAACTTTGACAGTTTTATTCCTCGATCGAGTTTAGTGCCGAGGCGTTCCCTCCGTTTAACAGCTAAAAGGAATAATTGTGTGGAGCAGTGTTAGTGTGGCCAGCACAAAGGGTCCTTTTAGCACTTTTTGACTGATTCCTATTTAAAAAAGTAGCATAGAGATATATGTAAGTATGAATTCACATGTTTGAGAACTTAGAGCAACAGGGTTGCTATAAGTTTGAGAATCAAGTTTTTTATTATTATTTATTACACGTTCAAAAATGTAAGCAGTGACCAATTAGCTCTCAAAATAGAATCCTAAATTTTCTGTCGTCTAAAAATGGATAACGATTCGCGTGAAGAGAGTTTAATGGTTCGTCGGCATGTGCGCTCGCGCAGGCAGTAAATATCATGTACTTGACAGCTTAATTTAAATACCTTTTGTCAATGAACGGGTTAAACACGACGGTAACTCAATAAAAAAGAATTATGGTGTGTGTAGTCGCTCCTGGGTGTTGATTTTCACTTACATTATTAGTTCATGTGACAAATATTTTAATTAGGTAAGATTTAGACTAAGATATGTCATTGTAATGAATTTATAGTTGTCTGCTGGTTCACTATGATATATTACGGAGTTCGTTGATTTATGTACAGATAGATCCTTTTATTTATTTTATTCTACTTCGATTTTGTTTTTATTTTCGTTTTAAAAAATTATCGCAATGACAGATTAGCTCGTAAATATTTTTCCTTTGTTGGACTACCTTCGTGGTCTAGCGGTTAAGTCCGTGGATTTAGACTCGGTGGTACCGGGTTCGATTACTGGTCAGGGCACAAAAATATTTATTAATGTAAATAAATACATTTAATTAATATTAAATTTATTTGTGATATTTCTCGAGTTTGGTACGCTGGAGACATCGACGAGCTTGCCACTTGTCATGATTGGCCTATAGTAAAGTTTGGCTAAATGTCAATCCGCTTTATAAGCGTGGTTTCTGACCACCCACGAAAGGGAAACGGTCGTGATGATACTTTACTTTCTTTACTCTGTTGGATTGCCTTCTTTAATGCTCGCCATAGCACGCGAACGTTTGACACCCTCGTCTGACGCCCACAATAAACATTCTGCAGTTTATATTGTAGTGGATTTGTCTCTTGCCTAAACAAATATTTTTTTGTTTTTTGTAACTTTTTAAATCTATTGGTAGATAGTACGGAGTGGGAAACACTAGAATGCTTCATTAACAACTTACACGGCCACTGACTCTACATATTTTACATTTTCGCTGTGCAACAGAAGTCTTTTTATTGGTAGAGTGGTTATTACAATTTAAAATATAGGTATGATTATCTTATGACATAGTGTGATGCGTATTTGTATAACTGAAAAAGCACAATCTCATAAGTTAAAGTAACCAATAATACTTCAACCGTAAACTGCCGGACAATAGGAATGGATGTGGAGTGACATCTCAAGGGTTCATTGTTGTACTTAACGTCGGCTAATGCTATTTCGCACACTTTAAAGGTGGATTATTCTAAACCCAGTTCCGACAACAAAGCTTTTTGGACCTTAATCCCTACAACAGCCATTTAAGAGCATTACAAATAAAAGTTATCCTAACTCAGCGTGTGTCCAGGGCTCCATTCATACTACAAGCTCACGTTGAACAAACCAAAACGGATTTAGAATGTATGCAGGTTAGGCTAGACACCGCGTGATGATGTACTTTTGTAATGTATGCTTTTTATACGAAGCAAGACAGTGGGTGAAGTATAGACAAATATCGTGCCTAAATATTTTAAAAAAACTATTCATAGTCCAAGTTAGCTTAAATATTAATTATAGATGCATACGGATTCTCGACTATGTACGATAAACCGATATGAAGTGGGAAAAGTAAATGTACTCGACAGGGTATCCCATAAGTCAACGTCAATCCGGGAATGGGTGATAGACCAGGTGACAGTTATCATATAAATTATATTTTTTGAAATCTTAGTCATAGTATCTAGTATTACAAGGTACAGTTAATAGTTAAATATCTATATTCAACAATTTCAATTTGAAATAATTAGAGGTCAAGGATCACTAAGATTTTTTATTTGACCGCCTCCGTGGTCTAGTGGTAACAAACGTTGCCGTGAACTCGGGAGGTCGTGGGTTCGATTCCCACCGGGGGCAAGTTGTACATTGTATAATTTGTCTCGGTCTGGGTGTTTATATGTATAATATGTATATATTTACAGAAAAAAAAGTATAATATGTAGTTTATCAACCATCTAGTTTCCGTAACACAAGCCTTGTAGCTTAGCATGAAAATTAGATGGCGCTGTGTGACTTGTCTGGAAATATTTATTTATTTATTTTTGTTGTGTTCTCTTCTCCCGATGGATGATGACTGAGGTGACACGGCAGTCAAAGGGTCTAGCCCATACAGACAAGTCTGACGTTATAAATCTTTATTTTTATGAGTTAGTGAGGTTATCAACAAATTCCAGCCTGTTGCAGAATTTGATGCTTTACTTGGAGTCACTTTTTTGTCAAATTTCAAATCTAAACTGCAGAATTAGGTTGTTTTGCATTATAAAAAACCGTTTCATTAATCGAGTAACGGAGCCTTAAAGTAACATAGTTTGAATGAACCGATTGGTGGCGCTGGTTTATGATATTAGCATTATGATGTTAAGTATTTACAAAATAAATTTGAAAGATTTTTTAACAATATAGAGTCTACTTCTGTTGCGTATTATAAGTTACCTTATTAAACAATATAATAAATAAAATATACTAATTATAGATAGGTACTCGTACGAGTTTATCCGATGGAGCTACATGACTGTTAATATTATATAGATATTATTAACAATAATAATTTTAGATATCTACCACACAGTTGATGATCCATTAAATATTTTTTGATTCATTATAAGTCTTATTACAATACAATAAGGATCATAATAGCAAAGTGTTTAGTCTATATGGCTGGTAATAAAACACAAACCACACTTGCGATCAATGAGAACGGGTCCCTTATCAAATTCCCAATGTTCCAATTCAAATTCAGTAAGTATTGTTGCAAGCGGTGTTATTTTTATAAAAAAATTGGCATTTGATATCATTGCAAATGGCAAATTCTTTCAACTTAAACAAAAAATAGGTGGTAGGCAGACTGATGGTGGTAATTTGCCCAGTCTGCCGGGGCGGCTAAGTATCCACCGTTCGTGCCAGTCAAGCCTGAATAGTGATAGGGATGTCAGTCATGATTGTCTGATTCCAGTTGCTAACATTCATGGACCTCGCGCGCCACTTACCAACAGATGGGCGCAAGGTTACATGTTCTGATAGTAAATATATAAAAAAAACTTTAATACTAAAATAATTGTTAAATTAAAAAAAAACAGTTAGACAATTTCGGACATTGGTTTAACTTTAAACTGTGCCAGCACAGTTAATTATATTAGACTTTAAAGTCATTTCATTTTAAAATATGTAAGTACATAAATAATTCCATTAACAAAAACATGCTAGTTCTTACTTAGTAGTAGCTACTTACTTTCTGTATTAAATAGCTGTTAACCCAGCTTCGCTCGTACGTAATAGTTGATCAACATGAGAATTGATAGATTAAAAATATGTATATTGGCTTAAATTTGTACGTTCTTTATCTCTATGTACACTGGTCGTTTTATTCAGGTGGTCCTATGGTAAATATAATTTTTGGGCTTACCATTGTTCCTATGTTCTTAAAGCTCTGGTTCTCATGGACTCGATATATATTAGCTAGCAGCTTTTTTTATTTTTTGTCAGCGACCCATTTTTATTGGTCGTGAGTGTAGATTAGCTAAGCTGTTCAAAAGCACATCACAATTGCCATTGAGAACACTTCACGCTGAGATCTGGTCGGTGAATGAAGGAACCAAATAAAAAAATCTATTAGGCGCGCATCACTGAAGTGTGAGGAGAAAAATCGTTTATAGGTACTCGAAATACTTTGCCTTTGAACCTTATTAGTAACAAAAATCGATTTGTGAAATATTTTGTTAAACAAATTTTTTTTAGGTATGATAAAATGAAATTCTTCTATATTTCGAGTTTAAAAGAAGTATAAGTCACGTTCGATTCATAACTATGGTATTTTTTATTTATTTGATCGTGATATGTGAGTCTCGGTCTCCCAGGGCCTCTTTCACCCACACTCGTCGTAGTGGACTATGTCATAACTTACAAAATGTTGCTTTGTATAACTTCGGCATATCATAAAATAATTGAATTTACGAAAATAACGATGACCTATTTTCGAATTTCGAATTAATGCTTTGGATAAAGAAAAATGTCCGTTGGGGTGTCCTGTCCACCCTTTGGTATCACTATTGTTTAGCGATAAAATTCCGAATAGGTTATCGATGACAAATATTTTGTGCACGCGTGATGGATGGCGCCGCGGGTGATCACAATACCGACGTGTTCCGATTGTCGCTTCCTCTATCCGCGAATCGTTTTATTATTCGAAATACAAGCATGAATCGATTAATTCTCTCTGTAGGTACACTGCGGGGTTATTTTGTAACTACCACTATTAAAAATTAAGAACTGTATAGGTATAACATATACGAATTAATAAATGTCTGGAGCTCAAGATACTGTTCATTGTAATACAGACTTGGAAACGCAATCTAAAGTCTTAGGATAATTATTGCAATAAACCGATAGGTACCTACTTATAGTTGATAATTAATTTCTCTACTAAAGTTTATACCTACTTACAATAAAAATATACGTTATTTTTTTTTTTACAATCAGTTCAATAACACTATTAGATATTTTGCTATTGCAAAACTATACCTAAGCATCTGGCTTTAATTAAATATTTATTTATTTAAATTATTTATACACTTAAAAAATTGTACGGAGGCGAGATAAAAAGCCAATAGGCATTCTTTACCAGTTAACCTTGGGGATCGAATAAGGTGATAGGCAGGATGAAAAAACGATAAGAAATTATACTGTTTTATATTAAATTTTATTTCAATATTAGGCCGGCTATACACTAAAAGACAGTACGTAATGTAGGTACGTAATGTATATAAAAATTAACAAAATGTGCAATCAGCAAAAAATTAACCTCCGGTGAGGTTGTTCGTTATTTTAAAAAATATTAACTGCTCATTTATATTAACTAATCGTTCGAACGTAAATAAAACTTCCACGATAATATGTAAATCTATTTATTAAATCCAATTTCAAATGTTTGTACGTTTAGAATAGACCCATTGCTGTCTTGGTTTCGTAAGTCTGCGCGCACGCAATGTCCGCCTGGAGTTGTCAAGCCGCCGGCGACGGAGCCAGCCCGAGACGCGCCTCTGATTGACACGCAAAGCTAAGCTAATGCGACCCACTTACTCATAGCATCAACAAAAACAATTTAATATGCAATAGAACAGATACTGATGTGCGGCACGAGGCGAGGACCGTTCCAAGATAAGTAGGTAGAACAAATTAAAAGCCGTTTGCAAAGCGGTACTACAATGAATTTAGACTAATTACTTAAGAGCCTTTTTTTAGTATTCTTATCCACTAGAGACATACGAGGAAAATGAGCGGTGCGCGAGGGCAATATCCTCCAATAGTATGACTTTATTATCAATTTACGTCATCATTAATTTTCCTAGAACCCTTAGTTACAATGTCCTGAATAGTAGAATGGTTGGTAAAAAGTTGAATGGTTGATAGTTGTAGAATGTCAATCAGAATAACATACCTAAATACGCTTTTTGTTATAAAACAATAATACCTATAAACATATTAATTAGAAATAAATAAGGGCATATTCCATTCTGAATTCTATAGGTATGACATTTTATCAGTTATATAACGTTCTCTGATAATTGGAGATATAATTCGAAATCGTAATATCTGTTAAAGAATACCGGCGCAACGTAGCTTTAAAATATCCAAAATTACATTGACCTGACTTTTCTATCGTAGAAACCTATATATTTCTATCTAAAATAAGAATAGATACCATTCATTAGCTCTTGTTTTTACTCTTAGAATGCGTTACTATTACCTACTAGAAAAAAGTGTTATTTTATCAATTATTATATATCACCTTTAACTAAACCACTCATTATTTGATTCAATAATCCATAGAACCATAATTTATTGCCTACTCAAAAATAGTAATTTTAACGACCTTGGTATATACCCTAATTTATTTATTTATAAATTCTTTATTGCACTTAAAAACTTAACAGTTGAGTACAAGGGCGAACTTAATGCCTCTCGGCATTTTATACTAGCTAACCTTTGGGAGTGTGGTAGACGATTGCGGGTGCATTAGAAATAAAAACAAATACTTAAACATACATAACAATAATTTACATACAAATACACAAATACCTATAAAAAAAAAATATATAATAATAATATACCTACAATAATAATATTATTTAATAGGTAGGTACTCGTTCTATAGGCCGAAATTTTGCCTTGAATTGCAAAAGTCAAAACAGCTGTTTCCAAAATCAAAACAAACAAATAACCTACCACCAACCTACCAAAATTTAATTAGGTATACTTAAATATGTATGTATATTTTACATAATAATAGCAACAGGTTTATTATGTCAATATTATCCACATTTAAATAAAATAATGAATAATAAAATTGTAAGACAATAACGAATAAGAAAATTACGTTACAAAAGTGGTATTAAAGAATTGGAAGCAAATAGTTTTATTATGTGATAAAACTGTCACTATATTATTTAATTATACGATAATAAATATGTAAACAAATCATGCGTTAGATGACATAATAACAATTAAGAAACTGTAACTTACAATATTTTTATTGGGCCCCGACAGAGGCGAGTACATATCAGTGATCATTGTCCAACACACAGCATAAACACGTTTTGTTAAACTTCAAAAAGAGCACGATTTCTATTGTATTATTGAATACACATTGTTTTATTTACATCCGCGGCCAACGTAGGCTCAGCACGCGAGCACGGGCCAAACTCTGGCCGAGCGGAGTGGGCGAGCGCCGAGCCTGTGCCGCGAGGGCGGGCCAGGGCGGGGCGGGCCAATCGCAGCCTCTCATCCAAACCCGCCCACGGCCGACAAGGTCGCGAGGAGGTATTGATCACACGCGCTATATCACCGAGCGCCATCATTTTATTTCGGTTGGTCCGATTTGCATAAACTTTTTTCTTTCCAATTGTTGCTTACAAAGTTTCTTGTTTGTAGCTTTCCGTTATACACTTGGCAAGGCTCTGGAGAAGTTAACATAATCAATTTATGTTGTCTAGCGGATCATAGGAATCTTAAATACTGTTACCGACTTTTATATCAAGTCGAGATTTAGAAAAGAAAAACATTTAATTATTTTAATCTTTTAGGTCTTACGAGTAAGAGGTTGCCACTAGTAATGATGGAACTGGTAAAATATGATAATTTTGGACCATAATTTAATTTTTGCACGTTATAAAAAAAATCTTACAGAAAAAATTTACGCGAGCTGAAAATCACTCTGTTCATACATTTTGTAGGTACTAGCTTCCGCACATTGCGTAGCTTCTGATGTAGGTATGCACAAAGTGTTGACCTATCTAACTACCAGTGCGCGTTAGATATTCGAGCAGTTCATGTCATTTCAGTTCTGAAATTTCGATTGTAGGTATTTAGTAGGTAAATAGGAAGATTGTGATTTGGTTAAACTATGTTTCTTTAGACGCAAACTAAGGAATTCTTTAACGAACAGACAATCATAATGTCAAACGCTATTTTAAAGTAAATATTTATATAGAAATAGGTAAGCTCAGTTGTGCTCGGCTATGAAGCTCACGCGTTTTAAACTGACAGTAAATACCTAACTAAAATAAATAACTATTTTCACAATTTAACGGTTGCGGTTAAAGGAACAGAATAGGGTCAAAGATTGTTATTCTCAGGTAAAACAATTATCCTCACCGCATACGAGACAAGCCTGTTTCCAAGATTTGTTGCATACACACACATACCTACGTATACGCACAGGCACACATCCTAAAGTACGTCCCAGCTGACGATTTATCTTCACGACCGTAATTTATTGCCGTCAGAAACAAAAGTAAAGTAAAGTATCATCACGACCCTAGACCCTTGCGGGGTACGTCAGAAATCACGCTTATTATTTAAAGAACCGGATTATAATTAGCGAACTTTACGTCGATATCTCTAGCGTACAAAACTCGAGGAAATATGACAAATAAATTTAATCAATTGTTGTGTCCCGACACGGAATCGAACTCAGTACCGCATTTAAAATCACGGACCTAATCACTAGACTACGGAGTCGGTCAGAAACAACTCAGGTCAAAAATAAATAAATTATATAACATCAGTTTAACATATAACTAAGAATTGAACCCGTTAGGTATCGTATCACAATCATGATTTAAGCCCTTTAAATTTTATGGATTTAATTATGCTACATTAACTTAAAATAATAAGGCTTAAAATAATAATGAAGGCTCGGTTACTGAACGAATCTACTGTTACTAGTCTCAAGGTTACCTATATCTTCATGCACCTCTCGGAATTATTCTTTGATTTAGGTTTTTAAATTAATTAAAGTGGAAAAAAAAAGTTCTAATGAAAGTAAACAAATATAAGATAGAGAGGTCATTGGTTGTTATCTCTTATTTATTTATTTATTAAAGGATAACTAACGACTAATAACAAATTTAGAAAAAATAAATGGAAACATAAAGAGTCAATTAGAAGTTACCCCAAATGGATCTCTTGTCGCCTTCGACGTGTTTTACACTTCCGTAGCATGCTAATAGGCATAATGTTAGTGAAACAAGAAAATGCACTCGAACACGACCATTAACCATCAATGCACTGTCATAGACTAATTTAGTACTGAAACAATTTTTGGCTTCTTGCCACGTCTTGTTATAGGTACCTAAAAAAATAAATTAATATTGAAGTATTTTATTAATCAAATAAGTATAATAAAAAAAATTACGAAAAAAACAACATTACATTTAAATAAAAATTAAGTAATGTAGGGGGCAGGCTTGTGCTATAACTAATTATGTGCCCTGCAGCCCTATTCTGTTACTTAGTCGCAAACGTTATTAGTGGATTTCGTTATTTACGTCAGAGGTTGCATCATAATTACAAAATGTTATTCAATTCTCAACTCTATAAGCGCTCGACCTTGACAGCGGCCGTGCAAATATCAACTTTAATACCGTGATATATACTTATATATATATATATAGTTAACGGATTGCATTATTTAACGTTTGCGCTTAACTAACAGAATAGGGCTCCTGGACTTCGAAACATAGGATCTGTGCTATGGATACCTACTGCTTTCCCAACTTTAATGGTGTTATCTAATATTTATTTTTTTAATAACCTAAATTTTATATCTCTAATCTAATATAAGATGTAGATACTACGCTCTATGCATTATTATTCTAAGTGGGTACCTACATTAAAATTAAATGGTGGTATTTTTTTAAAATTATTAACACGACTTATTACCTTGCGCCCACCTGATGGTAAGTGTCGCGCAAGGTTCATTAATAGTAGCAACTGGAATTAGACACTCAAGACTGACATCAGTCCCTACCACTATGCCAGCTTGACTGGGAATGACAGGAATTCGATCCTAATCCCGAAACACGTGGATACACTCTACAGGGTTTATCGACACGGACGGTGGATACTTCCCCACCCCAGCAGACTGGGCAAATTACCACCATCAGTCCGCCTATCCAAATTATATAATATTTAATATATTTATCAATTATTTTTAATTCATGACTTCGATTTCACACATTTTGACTACCCCGCAAAGGTTTACGGTCGTGATAGTATTTTAGTTTGTTGTTGTTGTTGGTTACAGTTTAATATTCTCCCACACACGTTGAACCAGGCAAGCGCACGGTAAATCCCAATTGCTAAATTTATATTATGTGACGTGCACCATATTTTTACCTAATTCTAAACAAGGTGTTAAAGATAATGAAATATAATGTGAGACACAAAAAACATTATCAACCCAACCCAAAAAAACATGTAATGGGACGTAAAAACATCATAAAGGTATAAACCCCACGTGAAAAAATATTATAGCTCTCTGCTCCACCCCTTCTGCGTCCATCCAGAAGGTCATATGTAGAAGGTCTAGTGATGTCCCGAAACATCTATTAAAAGTAGGCATAGGTAATTAAAAATATATTTCTAATATTTTTGCTAAACTTAATTAGGATAAGAATCAAATGTGTTCTGTCACTTTTGTTCCATATCAATTTTCATTTTGAATAGAGCATTAAATGACACTTTTATAGAATAAATCATTCAAAGGCCAAGGATGCTACTTTCCATTGCTAGTTTTATTATTTAAAATAATCGATTTTTTGAGATTTTAGTTATTAGGTAGGTAGGTAGATACTTTAAGCTTAGCATCTCCTTTCAAGATTCATTCTCTAATCGCCCATATAACAATGTTTGAAAACGGAGCAGAAAAGTGGATACTGACAGTGGGTCTGGTCCAAAAATTCAAAGTCGCTCAGCGAACTATGGAGAAAGCTATGTTTGGTATTTTACTGATGTACAGAATTCGAAACGTTGATATTCGTCAGAAAACCAAAGTTACTGAAATAGCATTCACAATTAGCAAGCAGAAATGGCAGTGGGATGGAATCATCCGCAGAATCGATGAAGGATGAAGCAATCGGGAGCTAGAGTGGATACCACTTACGGGCAGACTCAGAGTCAGAAAACCAGCCAGATATGACAGATGCGCTAAACAAGGTCGATTGGCATGTAGAGGTTAAATGCGGGTGGCAAAAGAAGTGGCGGGCCTTGGGGAAGGTTCCAGCAGACTGATGAGGATGATGATAAAATATTAATGGAGGTAAGACCATTAAAAAAAAAACGTACCTAGATATAATTAATGATATTTACCAGTATGAAAACTAAACACATAGTTTCACGCTAAATCCCTTGCGGGTTACATCTCGACATACCTCTTTCGCTTCTTCGATACTCATCAACCTCTTCATACATACCCTTTGATTTCGATGGCTGTTGCGGCCTCGCATGGTAGCAGGTTCAATTCCCAGTAAAAATGCATCCAAAACGTTTTGCGACTGACGTCACGCGCTACGGGCCAATGACGATCAAGTTGCCATATCAGTTGCAATTTTTCAACCGCACCGACTCATGCCTCGCGTGTGTTTTTATTAATTTTTGATCATAATTCGAATGCTTTTGGTGAATATTAGTGATCTAAACTATATGTGCGTGTCTAATAAAGCTTGTGGTGCATAGACTATAAAATTGGACAAGAAATCTAGGGTTTAATCGAGGTGGATGGCCATCACACACGTGGATACGAGGATTGCTTTGGGGTGAGTCCTGTTTTCCATATGAGAAGGTCATTAACTCTTAAACCATCTGATTCTGTGTTCTTAATTTATTTCCTAAATTTATTTTATTATTTTTCCTCAATTTTTAGCACAATTATCGATAATATCAGCGTAGGCCCTCGCGCAGGTCTATTCATTAAGTGTTCCAATCGAACCGGAAGTGAATCGAAAGCCGTTGTTTAGGTCTTATTAGGTTCAATTTTAATAAAATACTCTAATAAGTCTCCTACATAACGTGGATATACAGTCTACCTACATCGTAATTCATTTGTTTCGTATTTTATTACGCTTATTCTATCGATAAATTGTGCACTTTAAACTCGGAATATTATTTAAATATTTATTTATCCTTTCCTAAATCCTATTATATCTAAAACAAATAATTAGTAATGAAATGGGAACTAGGTAGGTAGGTACATAATTTCTAGCCGAGTTAAATTGCACATCTATAACTAGTGTCTCATTCGAATACGTCCGAAGTAAACAACCGGTTTTGTCGTCTTATATTTTCAGTTAATTGCATATAGGTACTTAGCTAGGCAGCTATATTCATTTGTTTTTGCGTTAAGGGATAAACGAGGTACCAAGCCGACCTATCGATATTTCTTCTTCGTATCAAGACAACTTGAATATTATATAGGTATACATTATATACTTGTTGCCTACGCCCTACGCCTATATAAATTTATAAATTAGTCGAATACATTTTATTCTAAAAATATAACAACTTTAAATCCCATAATGTCGGATCGGGAATTAAGATATGCAGAATCTCGTCGTTCACATTGTTTTCGTTCATTACAAACATTGTACGATCTCGGTCAGAATTGTTTGTCCGATCCTACAAGAGTTGGTGTATTTCGTGCACGTTTAAATAAGTTAGAGGAAAATAAAAGTGAATTTTATCAATTTCAAAGTCAAATTGATAATATTCGTTTGTCACAGAAACCTGAAGAAGTTTTAGATAATAAACAGTTAGACTGTTTTGATGAATTGTATTATGAAACGTTGAGTATAGCAGAGTCATTAATAGAAAGTGAAACTACTGATTCTGTTTCTAAAAATAATAAAAATAAGGTTCAAATTCGTTTACCAAAGTTAGAAACCCCAAAATTTGATGGCAGAATTGAAAACTGGCAAACTTTCTTCGACAGTTACGTTCCTCTCATACACGAAAACGATACATTATCGCCAATTGAAAAGTTCCACTATTTAATAACTTGTTTATCTGGCCCTGCTTTGAGTATCGCAAAGGGAGTCCCGCTGACTAGCAGTAACTATTCAATTGTTTATGAATCGCTCTTACAGCGTTATGAGAACAAAAGGATTTTGGCTTCAACTTACCTAGATAAAATTGTCAGTATTTCACCTTTAAATACTTCATCTTTTGATAATCTTTCCACTTTAGTCAATACTCTTTACGAAAACTTGAATGCACTAAAAGCCCTAAATATAAAAGGTTTAGGCGAATTTGTATTATTTTATTTAGCCTCACGAGCGTTAGACACCGACACTAAGCAACGATTTGAAGTACAAAATGAAAGTAAATTTCCTTCTTCTGATCAACTTTTAAAGTTTCTTCAAAGTTACATGAGGATTTTGGAAACTTGTAAGCCATGCCCTTTCATGTCTTCCAAACCTTCCACTACGAGTAAATCTAGAACCGTGCCGTCTAGTGCTCGTATCGCTGCCGATCCGGCAGTACCACGGTCCTTCGTAGTAGAAACAAAACCAGCTCAAATCCCCAAAAGTGAAAATTGCCCATGCTGTAATTTTCCACACACTATCTATAAATGTTTTAAATTTCAAAATATGACAATACAGGCAAGACTTCACTTAGTCAATGAATTAAAATTATGTCACAATTGTTTGCGTCCTAATCACGACGCAAGTAATTGCAATTCGAAGACAGGTTGTCTCGTGTGTGGCGCTCGACACAGTACTCAGCTACACACAGATGCGGCACCTAGCACTGCTCAGCCCACACAACCTGAAGTTGTTGATAGCGGTTCCAGCATTTCATGTGTCGCGGTAGCCGACAAGTCTCACACCTTAAAGGGCAAACTATTGGGCTCCGCACTTATTCGTTTGGTAAACTCGCGTGGTTCGTATAAGTCGGTGCGTGGTCTGATCGATAGCTGCTCGCAAGACAGTTTTATGACGGCCGCGTGCGCACGGCGACTCGGACTGACAATACAACCATGCAATAGCACGGTTGCGGGATTAGGCGATAGTCTGATCAACAATGTTAAGGGTGTGACGTCATGCACTGTTATGTCACAGTGTTCAAATTCAACATTATTTAATTTACAATTTGTTGTTTTAGAGCAAATTACAACTAATTTGCCCCCAGTACCTGTGCCTTTTTCTATTTATAAACAATTTATTCATTTGCCACTTGCTGATGGGCAATTTCACGAGCCCAGCAAAATTGATATTTTGCTAGGTGTCGAGGTGTTCGACCAGATTTATGATGGCCGCCGCTATTCGCCAGGCCCAGGCCTGCCTGTCGCGTTACATAGTGTGTTCGGCTGGGTCATATCTGGCCAGTATACTTTCGACACGCCTGTCAATTCTCCAATGTCTTGTACTCTTCTAGCACAGACTAGTGTTAATAAAAATATTGTGGGGAGATCCCGATATACCAAAGAGCCTCATGCCGCTCGTAAGTTGGTTCCAGTCAAACCTTATTAGTCAAAAACCTATTATTATTATTAACATACATATATATTTTTTATATTTATTTTTATTTTTGCTTAATTTCCTACAAAAGTATATTTATTAATTTCCTAGTTTAAATAAATTACAGCGTATCTTGTTATGAGTGGTGCT
Organism: Tinea semifulvella; assembly: GCA_910589645.1. Lineage (NCBI taxonomy): Eukaryota > Metazoa > Arthropoda > Insecta > Lepidoptera > Tineidae > Tinea > Tinea semifulvella. Next base: position 7,901,034 of record OU342585.1, read on the forward strand.
TACGTTATTGTATCAGTTTTGGATAGGTGTGCAAACTAAGTCAAATTATTCTTCCAGTTTGTCACTTCTTCTTTTACTTCTTACAACAAAGGAACTGAACCATGCCTTTAGTCCTTTGATCAAAGCGTTCAAGCATTCGTTATGATGATGTATGTCTGTATTCATATACTTAGATACTTCTATTAATTATGAACATATTCAAATGGGGAAATTGATAAATTTATTCAGACGGATTAAATATCATGTGGGGAGACTCCTACCAGTTGATATTTATAAAATAAATATAAAAGGCTGGGATATATAAAAGTCGTTTTCCATGCCGTGACGGTGTAGTAAATACAGCTAAGGAAACCTCTAAAAGGTGATCAAGTTTACCCGTTTACCTTTTTACTAATCCCATCCTTATTATATATATATATTTTATATATTTATCTATTTATTAATTATCCTTTACTTTACTCACATTCCGAGTTCAAAGTTTACATTCTTTTTAGATATTATGCTATTTTGCTTTGTTGAAATCACAGATTTCAAGTGGGGAGAGATGTTGCGGCCTCGCATGGTAGCAGGTTCAATTCCCAGTAAAAATGCATCCAAAACGTTTTGCGACTGACGTCACGCGCTACGGGCCAATGACGATCAAGTTGCCATATCAGTTGCAATTTTTCAACCGCACCGACTCATGCCTCGCGTGTGTTTTTATTAATTTTTGATCATAATTCGAATGCTTTTGGTGAATATTAGTGATCTAAACTATATGTGCGTGTCTAATAAAGCTTGTGGTGCATAGACTATAAAATTGGACAAGAAATCTAGGGTTTAATCGAGGTGGATGGCCATCACACACGTGGATACGAGGATTGCTTTGGGGTGAGTCCTGTTTTCCATATGAGAAGGTCATTAACTCTTAAACCATCTGATTCTGTATTCTTCATTTATTTCCTAAATTTATTTTATTATTTTTCTACAATTTTTAGCACAATTATCGATAATATCAGCGTGGGCCCTCGCGCAGGTCTGTTCAATGGCTTTTTTATTTATTTGATCGTGGTAGATGAGTTTTGGTCTGCCAGGGCATGTTTTACCCACAACTTTCGCATAATATACTCGTATTTGATTTGTCAATCTCTCTTCACTCATTATTTCGACATAGCCGAACCATCGGAGCATACCTTTACTTATTTTTGTCCCTATGCTTTCTTTCATACCTTTTGTGTATTTCGTTATTACGTATGCGAATCTAAACAAATTAGATTATAATTAAATAGTAATTGCACTATTAATTTAAAGTAGGCGCCTAAGTAAGTTTACAATAAAAACCTGTAAAATTACGATAACATAGCATCCCTAATCGAATCCCAAAAAGCTCGCGTTGTCGCTTTAAAAATAGCTTAAGCGTCTAATAGTTTTATGACACGCATAACAAGAATAAAAAGGTCGTACAGCTTGCCAGTCAAATGTGTATCTTAGGTATGGGGGATGAAGATGATTTTTGTAAGGGGGATGAAAGCGGAAATGACAGTCGCGTAAGGCATTATAGCGACATTAGACTGAGGGTGCCATCGCGTTCATAAAATAGTGTAATTGGGGGTACGGTTAGGGTGCAGTGGGCGTGGTCGGGTAACGAAATAAAAATGCTCGAAGCTTACATTCGGCGCTCGAAGCGAGGCGAGCGTGCGAACTTCTCTTAACGCAATAAACATTTTAATCTGAACACGTAACTCACGCTGCGAGGCCAAATTACAGCACGAGGGGAAAAATTACATTAATAGGATTTTCGTTGACTGAATTCGTATTTTCGTGATGAGATTTTTGCCTATCTACCAAGGGGTCTTCTAATCTACATAGAAAAATCTATTTAGGTAATCAGTTTTATTGCATTCAACAGTCAAAATTTAATGTATTCAATAAATTTTGTAGCAATCAGTGGGGCAATTGGTGGAATGGTCTGAACGTTTACCAAAACTTTGACCGGTCAGGACCATTACAGCATGTCAAATTCAACTGAAAATCAATGGAAGAGACATTTTTTTTTTAAATCTATACATAGGACTGTCATGATAAATATTCCTTTATTTATAAACCTATACCTACTGGCATGGTTAGGTACTCGTTTTCTGAATATATCCCGCGTTCCGTTTATTGAAATTACCTACCATCGGTTTTATAGCAAGAACTAATCCATTATCAAAAAAACATTTGATATAATATAATATCGAATAAGAATATAAAGCGCGTTCCATTATTAAAAAAAAACGGAAAAAATAAAAAAATAACAGTACTACAAGTGTATATTCTTCGACAAGTGAAGAAGAAAAAATTCGATAGAAAAAAAAAACAACCAATGCCCGCTCTATCTTATATTTGATCTCTTTGGCGTGAAGGCAAAACAAACGTACATACAGACAAAGCTCCTTTCGTTTATAATATTAGTATGGATAGCCTGTGGTACCTTTAGGTCTCGCCTGAGTACAACCGTCCCAGTAACCGGAAATAACCGGAAGCTGTCGACGCCGGTGTCGCCGGACCGTCTTCACTTCTGTCCTAACAACATAAACTGTTTGATCCCTTCGCTAATCATTTAAAGCTTAGTTTGATTTCCTTGATTTCTTAGATTATAGTAAGTACCTACTTACTTACGAGTTATAGAAAATCTCAACGGAAATTTGTATGCATTTCATCTTTAACTTTATCTTTAATTATTTATAAACTAGAGAAATTTAATATATAACAAGACGGGGCATAATGCTAGAATTAAAGCTAAGATAATCGTCTCAGATTATATTTTAATATATTTATTTATTTATTATAAACTTTATTGCACAAAGTACAAAGGCGGACCTAATGCCGCTAGACATTCTATACTGGTCAAACCTTTGGGACAACTAAAGCAGTTACGACGAGATAAGGCAGGTGCTATCAAAACTAATAGAAAAATATTAGACTTCAATATATACTAGTGAATAAATACTTATTTACATACTAATACATACACAAATACATACAAATAAAACTACATACATACGTTCTATGAATATACATAAATATAATATACCTACTATATGATGACTATAATGAGAGAAATAAATATAGCAGAGCACTCTTAATTAAGCTTATGGTAAATTTAAATAGTGCGCATAGACCAGTTTCTTAAATAGTGTTCTATTTGGAGCTTGACGGATGTCCACCGGTAACTGGTTCCAAAGATGCACAGCCACCACCGCAAACGACTTGGAAACGAATGCGGTGTGATGTGTGGGGAAGGAGAGCGTGGAGTTAGAAGAAGAACGTAAAGTTCTGTCATGAGTGGCACCAAGGAAATTAAATTTCTCTTTTAAATATTCCGGTGTATTAGGCTCATATAATACTGAGTACAACATGCAGAGAATCCTACGGTTCCTGCGATGGCGTATAGGCAACCACTTTAGTTTGTCACGGAATGGCGAAATGTGATCGTACTTTCTTAGACCGAAGATAAATCCGATGCATGCATTGTGTAGTCGTTCCATTTTATTTAATAATTCCTCAGTGAGATCCACACAACACACGTCACCATAGTCGAGCAACAAGAGTTATTTTAGCTTTCAACGGCAGAAAATTTTTGAGTTTATTAAGAGAGTGCAGTGAGAAAAAAATTTTACGACTGGTGTCGGCGATTTGCGCTCCCCAGCTAAGATGAGAGTCAAGGTGTAATCCAAGACTCTTAACCTCGCTGATATATATGAGATCTGCCTGCTTTAGCTTATCTAGAACTTCTTTAGAAGTGTAAAACAAGTTATTATTTGACAATAGGAAGAACAAAGTAGATGGTGGAAAAAAATCTTTTATATGAAAATTACAACCAATGTCCGTTCCATCTTATTAGATCTCTTAGAAAAAGTACTAAGAAGGACTATGTTGTTTGTTGAGAAAGTACTCGTACAATGATAAATAAGGAGATTTTCACAAAGTGTGAGTGTAGGTATATAAATATCGATGAACCGAGATTTAATTTAGTTTTGTACTTGATGCTGTATCCATGGTTGAAAGATCATTGCTCACATAGCAACTCGCTAGGTTTCTTGGGCGGCGCACGCGCATGCTCACTCCACAATGCACAATGTGCACTAGCCATTACTCTTGCACGGCGCATTCAATTGCACGATCTTAACAATTTCAATACATGCTATAGTAATGAATAACAATTGTTTCGAAAACAAATACATTTTCATGTATTTTATTTTAGTCCATTATACTATTAAAACCACAGTTTAATATAATATCTAGAAATGCTTACGTTCATAAATTTACTTAAAATATAATTCGGAAAAATGTATACAAGTATTTAAATTGAAATTAACTTACTAAATACCTACTATAAAAAATAACTTAAATTATTAATTTAACTCACTAGACAGAGGGGAAATGTTGCCAGTCTCCTTGGGACTATCCATGATGGGTCGTCTCTAGAGGACATTTTTTTTAGGTTTAGTTTGTATTTAAGAAGTTTTTTTTTTATTCAATTTTAGTTGTTAAGAATAATTATAATTTAATATTATTGTAATACCTATAGGTTTAGAAGTTTTTGATTGTATTAGAATTTAATATATCTAGTGAATATATTATAAACCATTTTTTGTTTTTTATTATTTTTTTATTAGATATGTTAAGTTTTATTTGTGATAATTGTTTCAAAAACAAATATTCGTTCGTATAGGTACCACCTGTGATAAAATATATCGGTCAAAAGCCCAAAGAAAGTTAAACAATATTGCAAAGTCACGAGTGGTCTAGCTGGCGCGCGCTCCCAGCCCGTGACAAATTAATTTCTTCGCGTCTCTCCCATTCGCACAATAGCGATTTCACAGTGACCATAATATCGCCGTCGACAAATCAAAATAAATTACCGATTTCGATGGTCATCGATATTCGTTCCGATATAATTTCCTTTATTCGTGATGGCATATTTCCTTTGAGATAATGCACATAATCGGCTCCACCCGTAATTTAATGTTCAATAAACCGTTGTTATACTCGTAGAAACAAAAAGGCGTCGCTATTAGGATAATATAGGTGTAAATAACAATAAAGGCCTGGACACACCGGATGATAGATACCTACATCTACAAAAGACGTGCATGGGTGTGGAGAAATAAAGGCCGAAATAAACACTGAACTGTGGGAAATAAATATAATCTAAATTAACAACATAAATAGGACTTTCTGCCGAAAGCTACATATTGACTCTCTCGTCTCTAAGACAACCTTATGTCATAGAGACTTCAGATTTAAATATAAAATTTATAAATTTATCTACTTGTTCCACAACATTTTCCCCACCTTGCAAATAACGGGTTATAGTATTTGCAACAATTTAAAACTAAAAACAATCATCAGTTGGAACCCGACAGGAAACGGAACAAATTAACAAGTAGATGAATAAAAAATAATAACAAACTCAATTCATTAAAATAAAAATAATTATCTACTAACCAACTCCCCTTTGTGGAGAAATAAAGGCCGAAATAAACACTGAACTGTGGTAAATAAATATAATCAAAATTAACAACATAAATTAGGACATTCTGCCGAAAGCTACATATTGACTCTCTCATCTCTATGACAACCTTATGTCATAGAGACTTTAGATTTAAATATAAAATATATAAATTCATCTACTTGTTCCACAACAACGGGTAATTATATTTATAGCGTCACATAGTAGTACATACTACGTCGGGCTGCAAACCGAAGACACATTTGTGTTACCACAATTGTTGCGTCACATTTGCAACGCGCCACATTATAGCTACCATATCATCGCAGCCCCTAAAACACATAGTACACATATAGTCCTAAAACTCGACTGTTGGAAATAGGCCTTCCAACACAAATTTCTAGAGAATTTGTCCTACACTCGCTACTCTGACCAGACAACCAAGGGTGGTATATAAATAGTAATGAAAAAATATTAACGATTTCACGAGTTGGTATTAGTGGAACAGTGGTGTTGTAAATTTATAATAAATGTATAAGAAAAGTGTATTTCTCATTGGTCATGTGTCAGGGTTTGAACAACGACCTATTTGTATTTTAAGTACGACAACCGAGACCACCGCATATATTCGCATACAAACTGCCCCAAGTACCAAATGCTTCTCATGTGTGAGTACTATACTGCGTGAAATTTGTTAAAGAGCAAATATTTTTATATTATAATCAAGAATAAAAATAAAGAACTACGTATTTTTTATTTAAATTATTCAGACATAAAATTTCAAGTTACGGTGCAGAGAAGTTTTCCTAAAAATATCGTCACTCAGTATAGCCTAATCAAGATCAACAAAACGGTGATCGCGCGAATTTTTACTTACGTAAGTAGGTACGTACGCTTCTCTCACTATTTCGTCTCACAGTTGTGGGAGAGATTAATAATAACACTTCCCAGCCTTTATTTTTTTTTCACGATGGATACGCGGCCTTATTCGCCGTTTTTTTTAAATTCAAATACAGGTTCTACCTACACCTGAAGCCTAAAAAAAATATTTTCTCTTTTGATACATGCGGTATCGCTGATTTTATGCGGCTCATTAATTGTTTCCTAAAGCATTGCTGCTACACTTACTAATTGCTGCCCAGCAGCGATGATCTTCTGTTACTTAAGCACAAATATTATTGTATAATGGAATCCATAGATATTAATGCAATTACAGTTGAGAATTTAATAATATTTTGTAATAAGGATGCAAGATCTGATGTAAATAACGGAATCCTAATAACGTTTTCACTTAAAGTAATGAAATTAGGTTACTATTTAATTGTTCCATGTAAACTGATGACTAATGAAATCCAGAACATTTGATAGCTTCATCTGATCCATTGCGTCTTCATGAATTCTGAGAGTCCTTAACAAGAGCGCATAGGTATGAAATAGATAGTGATACCCAATATTGGTCTCTTTGCAAGACCGATAAGTTAGATTTTGATTTCTTCCTCCGAATTTTATTTTAAATTCTCTAATAATATTTTTTTTTAAATTGATACTGTATCGTGTATGTCTTTAGAAATATCTTCAATACTGTTTTCATGTGGAACAACCGTTATTTTCACTTCGACAGTTGTCCGTATTGATGAATAAAACATTAAGCGTAATATGTAATGCGATATATACTAGTATGTAGGGTTTTTATTACAACCTATCTGTACATTTTTTAAAAGATGTTGGTCAATAAAAATAACAAATTTAAATATTTTTTTAAGTAAATCAGTTTTGAGATAGTAGCGAACTTACACTAAAGTCTCACAAGGTACAATTGGAAACAAATATATTTTTTGAATCAGAGCAATAGTCTTTTTTATATTTTATTTTAAAGGATTACAAACAATTATACAAAGAGAGAATACACAAAAAAATAATTTTACAAACAATATTGATATCTGCACAACCAGCTTCAGTAATCCAAATGTTAAAAGAAGTATTATTATTATTATATAAATATGTATAGTGTGTAGTATATGTATTATTGTGTACATATTTGTATGTATATTAATATGTATTATGATATCATAGAATAAGTTTATTTTATTTTTCCTTTAAATTAAGTTTCATATTGAGCCCTTTGCACCTACCTCTAAATCAAAATTCTCTGTATTGTCCCAAAGGTTGGCTGCTAGAGAATGCCTAGCGGCATTAAGCCCGCCCTTTGTACATAGTGCAATAAAGTTTTTAAATAAATAAATAAATATTATTTATAACTTTATTGCACTATGTACAAGAGGCGGGCTTAATGCCGCTAGGCATTCTCGAGCAGCCAACCTTTGGGACAATACAGAGCATTTAAGTTGAGAGGTAGGTGCAACTGGCTATATGAAACATTTACATAATAAATTAAATAAGTATATGTAACCCATGAGTTGTTTTAAAACAATAATAAAAAAACCCGTTTGGTACAGTAATATCTACCGTTCCAATCCTTTTAGCACAACTACTAGATATATACCATTTTGATTATCTCTTTCTTCTAAGGTTGACATTTGTTGACCTGGTTTCGATACAATGAAAGAGATCGTTATAGGATGGAAAAATTCGCCTTAGTAGCATACGTTTACCTGCGTTAGTTCGGCAATATAAGTCTTGCTAGACTATTGCGCAAGACTAATTTCCAGAACCTATAGATTAAGACTGCAAGAGCAAGACTGGCTAAGTCTTTGGGCAACACTAGCAATGGATCAGTAAAACTCACTTAGCCGATGAAATATACAACTACAATAGTAGTAGAGGCAAATTTTTTGGTGTGTTGTGGAAATGTATTTTGGTTGAAGTTAATTACATACAATTTGGTATGAAGTAGTCCAAAGTTTGAAGTCGGTAAGTGTAAGTCGACAACAACAGAACATAATGTTTACTTACTAATATCTTCATGTCCTTGTGATCGGCGGACACGGGCTCGATACTAACCTGAAAATATAATAATTACAATGTACTCAAAGACAATGTCTACGTCACTAGGGAGTAATAAAAGCAAATTAAGGTATGACCGTATATTATAAGTACATGCATGTACTTTATGGGGTGATCAACAACAAGCTGGCCGATGTCTTCCAACCGTTTTCAATATCCTATATTATCATAGGTTTTGATTAAAAAGTAAAGTAAAGTATCATCCCGATCAATTCCCTTTCACAATGGTCAGAAACCACGCTTATAAATTAGCGGATTCACATTTAACCAACTTTACTATAGGCTAATCATGACAAGTGGCAAGCTCGTCGATGTCTCCAGCGTACCAAACTCGAGAAATATCACAAATAAATTAAATATTAATTAAATGTATTTATTTACATTAATAAATATTTTTGTGTCCCGACCAGAAATCGAACCCGGTACCTCCGAGTCTAAATCCACGGACTTAACCGCTAGACCACGGAGGCAGTTAAGTTTTGATAACTGTAGTCAAATTATGTTTATCTTATCATTATCGTTAGCTATCCTTCTCGCTAACACAATCTAATATGTACATTTAAAGATTTTCCAAGTGTCTACTTTAAATAAATGTCGATATAGACTTTCTAGGAAATAAAAAACGAAAAGACACTACCGTTACAATTTAAACCCTTATTAAACTTGATAGGCTTATAATATATTGTAATTTCAATATATGTATTTGTTGATGTCGCATCGGTGTTGATATGCCTTATCATTTAAGGAAACTGCCAGCTATCGCTTTGGCAACAGTTGACATAACAATACTAAACGCTGGGCTTTGGTTACTGAGAGGATCCCATCGGTTCTGGAAATATCTGGGATATGTCGCATATGTCGATAGTTTAGCCTTGCTGACTTGGACGATGGGTCGAGTCAAGTATGGGACGCTACTTGTGTCGACACCCTGCTCGGTTCCATCTCCAGTGCACATCTGTCAGGGCTGGGACTGCAGCGGACTAGGCTGAAAAGGCCAAACTTGCGACGTTTATACGTTAATACGAGGCTATTAGCAATGACTACGTGTTAGCTACGTGACCAGGTAGGCATGTACGTTTCATGTCTATCTGGTCATCACGGTCCTTATTTCCTCTCCTCCCTTCCCTCATACTAAAACCTACTCCCCCTCCTTCCTATTCCTAGTAATTGATTGATGATGGGCAGCAGCGTGATCAGTCACTAACCCTCCCATACTGCGATCACCAACCCGCCTGCCAAGCGTGGTGATTACGGCAAATTACCCCCCATCACTATTACAATCACAACACGGCCCCCAGTACCCGGCAGCCCTACCGCCCTCGATTACGGTGACGGTCGAGGATTCGGTGGGGAAGGGGGTGCTAAGAATCCCCGGCGAAGATCCGGTCACCATCCCAAACGACTTTACCACGTACGGGACGACGCATAGTGGGACGACCCCCCGCCAGATGGACGGATGACCTAAAGAGGGTCGCTGGTGGGGATTGGATGAGGGTTGCAAAAGACCGCGTGCAGTGGCGAGCCTTGGGGGAGGCCTATATCCAGCAGTGGAGAGACACAGGCTGATGATGACGTGTTATTGCCATTTGGTCTTAAGACATAGGGGCCGTAGGAATTGTTAAGAAGTTCTTTAAAGAACTGTCTAAGCGGCTGGTTGATTCGGCATATGACAAGAGGGCTAACAGTTTTCTCGCACAGCATATCAGTATCGCTGTGCAGCGGGGGGATGCTGCAAGTGTTCTTGGAACTAATATTTGTTTATATTATAAACATAACTAATCATAAGGCACAAACACGTAGTCATTAGCAGCAGACTAAAATTTGCGATAATTGGTCTTTTCAGCCGAGTCCGCAGCCGTCCCAGCCCTGACAGATGTGCCCTGGACATGAGACCGAGCAAGGGTGTCGACACAAGTAGCGTCCCACACGAATGCTCGACCCATGGACCGCGGCACCAAAGTCAACTAATCATTAGCGAATATTTTTATTTATTGTTTAGTTTTCGTTTTTTATCTTCGTACTTACCTTACTTCGAATAAAAATACAGTAGGCTATGCTCGGCTAAACTCGCTCATTTCTAACGATAAACTGTCGACAATTTAACGTTTACGGTTAAAAAAATATTTTCTTAACTATAACTGCAGTGTAAACTAGGACTCTGTGTTCTAGGCGCTGTGTGTGATTATGATGATGCGTATAAGTAAATACAAAAAGTAATTATGTAACAAAATTATTTTAGATGGTCAGTGTAACAAAAAACAACAAAGATCGGCGTGCGGCGCAAACAAAAAGCTAATGTTGGTCATAATGAAATACGAGTATCTAAATGGATTAGGTACCCAGTTAATGAAATAGGAGAAAAATGTGATTAGAAAGCCAGAAAAAACGTTAATGCAATAAGCCGTTTGTGTGGTACACGAGCGAATTTCATTTGGAGCATTTTTAATTATAAAAAGGAGATTTGGGTCGGAGAGCCTGGGCCGGGTTCGGCGGCGCCGCGCGGCTGCCTCGCGCCCTGTAATTATGAGCCCGCTAATTGCGGACCCGCCGAGACCCAACGCAACTCGAAGTCAAGGGACAACTAGAGCAGACACAAGGATCACGTACTGCATGAGCTAATAATGCTTCATAACACGTACCTATACAGACACAATCTTAAAAAGTGAGATGATAATTTTGTGATTATTATTTCCTATAGCTATATTCAAATAAAAATAAAAGTATCATCACGATAGTAACCCTTTCGAGGTGGTCAGAAACCACGCTTTTTAGGGAAGCGGATTCATATATAGCCAACTTTACACAGGCCCATCATGACAAGTCGCAAGCTTGTTGATGTCTCTAGCGTAGCAAACTCGAGAAATATCACGAATAAATTCAATACATTTTTGTGTGCCGATCAGGAATCGAACCCGGGCTGCCCGGCCTCTAAATCTATGGACTTAACCGCTAGACTACGAAGGCAGTTAATTTTATGGAGTTTATACAATATAAACACAAATACTAAATTATAAATAAAATAAACTAAACTAAAACTATATAAGTATAAAAAAATAGGTGGACTGATGGTGGTAATTTGCCCAGTTTGCCGGGGCGAGGAAGTAACCACCGTTTGTGCCGATAAACCCAGTAAAGTGTATCCACACTTTTCGGGATCAGGCTCGAATTGCAGTAATGCCCAGTCAAGCCGGCATAGTGTACTGATGTCAGATATGAGTCTAATTCCAGTTGCTAACATTCATGGACCTTACGCGCCACTTACCATCAGGTGGGCGCAAGGTCACATGTCCTAATATAAAAATTATATTAAAAAGACTCTTTGTGTAGGTAGATTGATTTAATTACTCGTAAAGGTTTTTTTTTCATCGTTTCCTTATTCGTTCGTTTTCTATTTTTTCTTCTTAAATTTTATTTTTCAAATACTCGCGATTTTCGCAAAATATATATTTTTCCTTTACCATAAAAGGTTTGTTTTCTATGAAATAATTATCTACTTTCAAGCCACAAATACCCTTTTGTATAATATTATATATTTGGGTTACTAATCTATATTCAAATGTTATCAAAACTACGCTATTTAAGGGCTTTAACTTAATATTCATTCGGGTAATGTGGAAAAACTATCAATAAAGTTATTTTAATTTACACTTATACATATTAAACTAACGAACGAATAGATTTTTTTTTTAATTAGGTTAAATATAGCTTATTAATGTGGCGCGGTGGTGGCTCATTATAAGAACACTTTCCTAAAATCCTACAAAGGTAGAACACGCTCAGAGAAGCTACATCTTGGCGAAGCTGCAGGAATTCGAGGGTTCCAGATATAGTGGCATCGTCCACAATTCGAATAGCTCGCCTCTGTAGGACATTGAGAGCATCTGTGAGGCACTCTGCGGAACCATCCCAAAGGTAAGAACAGTATTCTACGCATGATCTGATCTGTCAGACAGACAGTGGAGTCGTCCAGGCCCGGATGCCTAATGGGCGTGGGTTGGGGATGGGGACAGTCCCCCGTTTTCCCCGGCAGGATCGTCATCTGTGCTTTGTACAGCAACAAGCTGATTGAAGGCGGGAAAAAATGCTTCACCTTGCTTAGTATTCTGAGCTTTTTTGACGTTGTTTTGATGATACTCTTAATGTAGTTTCGGTGGTTAAGATCGGAGTGTATTTCCACCCCGAGATTGGTGATGCTGGGCTGTAGATCCAGCGTGGTGCCATGAAGAGAGAAGGGGGACTTCTTGGACTTTTGGAAGGTCCATCTCCAACAGTGGAGATCTACGACTAGAGGCAGTAATGATAGCTTATTTTAAAAGTCTCGACTTTAATTCAAATTGCAAAAAACTTTCCGAAATAAAAAAAAAAACGTAAGAATAAACTATAATTTTATGCTAATTTATGATGATATAAATGATTTATATTAAATTTCAATATTTGTTTTTAATTTGTCATATTTAAAAAAATTTTAATATGTATGTTTGATAATAATATTGCTGTCTAGTGCTTTAAATTTAAATAAGAGTTGTGTTATTATATTACATTATAAAACAAATAGACACATAAGGAACATTACAATCTAATTGAAGTCTGGATAGCAACTCTCCTTAGAAACAATATAATAGGTAGTCGAATTATCATAATTTTGTCTAGCGGTTATGGCGCCTCGGTCCATTAACCTGATTGAAGCTTGTCGCTTTTTTATACTTATCGATAGCCATAAAACAGAATTATTGTACATTAAGACATTTAACAACTATAGTTTCTAATATGCATACTAATAGTATGCATAGTGAAAGAAGAAGCTTTGTCTGTCTGTATGGATGTATGTCTATTCGTCTCGCCTTCAAAGGGTTTTACGCTTAAGCATCCCTCTTACTCGCAAAATATTTTCAAAGATTTTTAAGTGTGCTTTTAAGAAATGTATTAACTTACTAGGGAAATAATTATAGAAATTGCGTCTAGTTGCGCAATAAAATAAAAAAGGAGGCTTCGTTTGTAAACCAGCCTATTGTCGGTCCCAAGCCCGAGACAACATTCTTCTCATCTCTAACACTCACATGATGGACCAGGCACCACGGTGAATCCATGGAATGCTAACAAATTTGTCTTTTCAACATATATTTGTTTTAGTGAATCAAAATCGTTATAAATGTTTTTGCTATTTTTCTCTGTCTATAATTAGGTATGTATGTGAAAGTTCAAATATGTCCAAAATATCCGCAATTTTATTTCCTAGAAAGTGATAGACTACATTTCTCAATAAGTTTAAGTGTACTTAGACTTGAAAAATCTTGGAATAAGAGAATATTGGATTGTGAGAGAGAGAGTAATAAATAAGCGTTTACAACTAAACTTCGAATATAAACAGATTAAAAAAAAATATGCAGATATCATTAGAATTGAAACCCAGATACGGTCAAAGAACGTCAATCATCTAAGCCAACAATATAACAATTTGCTTTATTTATATAAAAATGTATCATTTTCGACCACCTATTAGTTACGAGCGAAGCCGGGTTATATTTATAAATTTTATTTCGAATACTTTGGAATAAATTTATTATTTATAAAATAATAAACACAACATTAGTCTAATCGACATAAACTTTGTCAAATGACTTGTTTTTCCCGAACCTAACTTATAATATGGGCCAGTTTTCCCCGTGTTTAAAACAAAAAAAATATATCACAATAATATGGGTGTCATTTAGCAAAATACCTATTCGTATTTTTGTAAGCTGACTTTGTTTGTATTTGGTCAGCCAAAATGACTTATTAATCAAATTATGGCATGCTAACATTTCTAAATCAATCTGAAATTAATGTCATCTCTGGACTACTTTATTTATTCTTGGATAGCCACATAAATATTTTATACAGCAAATAAAAGTCGAGCAAACTAAACTATTATGTTGGCATAGTGGTAGGGACTGATGTCAGTCGTCAGTAGCTGGCGTCATTTGTCTCGAATTGAACTCAAATCGACATCTTATCCACGAACTTAACCGCTAGACTACGGAGGCAGTTAGCCAATTACTTTTGGTCATAACTTCTTCCATAAAATAGGTAATCAGTTTATTATGAATATACTGCGTGGAATTTATTAACCTGCAAATATTTATATATTATAATCTAGAATGAAATTAAAGACTACGTATTTTTTATTTTAATTATTCAGTAATAAAATATTAAGTTACAGTGCAGATAAATTTTCCTAAAAATATCGCAACACATACCGAGCCTAATCAAGTAGGTAGCGAAAGGTCGACGAACGCGCGAACTTTGACTTACGTAATTCTTTCTCTCTCTATTACATCTCTCGGCTGTCAGCGAGAACAATTAATAATAACACTAGCCATTACGTATTTATCACGATAGATATCGCGATTTTCAGACGCGGCCTTATTCACCATGTGTGTAGTGTAGTAGTGTTTTGTTTTTCGAATAATGCTGTTTGTCTTTATTTCGAATAGTGGTTCTACCTGATGCCTAAAATAAATATTTACTCTTTAGACAATTACACGCGCTACCTACATATATTACAAATTAAGCAATCAGTTGATTTAATATTTCATACATAAATCGATAGAAATCATAATCTATATAAAAAATCCATTATTATTTAGTGATAGAACGTGGTTCCTAGAAATCAGGTATATCGCGAGAAGCGTCACAATGTAGCGATGTTTATAAGAGCCAGAGAGCATGTCGTGTGCAGATGGCATTAAAGATACTGTTTACATAAAAAATAACACCTACCAACACAATTTTATTAAAGAAACAACATTAAAATCGTACTCAATTTATTTGAATATCTATTTGAATACATTTTATAATATAATTTTAGTTATTTATTTTAAACTACCTCTTTGACTTCACTGAGAAAAATGTAGAGGTATATTTGATATAATTTTAGTTAAGAAGTCAGTGTTTCAATGAATTTGTAAATTGTACTTTTATGAACAATAACATATTTTAAATTGTACTCGTATAATGTCAAATCGTCAGTTAATTTATTTATTTTTAGTTTAACACCGATTATATGTTATTTTTTTATATTTTTTTTTATAAGAATAATACATATTTTTGTATAGAACATTTTATTAATTTTCTAGTACCAAGTACATTTTTTGACTGACCACGCACTTTCAATATTTACAAGTTACTAAAAACGGCGCAGTGGTGGCTCGGTTGTAAGAACGCGTTTCTTAAATGCAGTAAAGTGCAATAAAGGTTGGTTCGAACCCACCCGGCATGTACCAATGAGAAATACACTTTTCTTACGTACATCTGTCATAGATTTACAACATCACCGTTCCCGTGCCTCGGAGAGCCGGTTCCACTAATACCAACTTGTGGAATCGTTAATAAATTGTCATAAAAAATGACACCATTTCCTCGCCAGAGCATCTGGCCAGCGTTGCGAGTGTAGGCTAAATTCTCCAGATATATGTTCTGGAAGGCCCATCTCTAGCTGTGGAGGTCTATGACGCTCTGATCAAGGGGTTGTAATGAAAAAAAATATAATAAAAACGAAAACGATTTGTAAGCGCGAGTTTTGTTTATGCTGTCTGATGAGAGTAAATAAAATAATGTCCTCTAACTAACTATATCCTATAACAGTCTGGGTGTCTGTAACCACAGGTCAGTACTTAAGGGTTAAAGGTACTTGTTACAGATACGTTCAGGGATTTTTCGCACTGTGTCTCCTTTAATGGAGCCATCATATCTTTTCCAGAAAGGCTAGGAGCCCCGTAACTTAGATAAAATAAGTTAGATCAAATTAGTTCCAGACAATAAGAGAAACGGCCTTCATAATATGAGAAATATAATAATAATTTAAGATAATATACTAACAAAGGTAGAAAGCATGCTTGAAAAGAACTGGAAGTGTGAAGCCAAGAACTCTGGGAGGCGGTGTCATTACAAAGGTCTACATAATCATGCCAATTAAATATTTTTATTTCCATTGTGCGTGAAACTGAGGTGCTACCCGGCCTTTGTTGACTCGTTTTTTAACGTCTTTTGTTAGACTTCGGAGATTTGTATTCGTAAGGGCAATGTTAGTCGTTTTTTGTACTAGTATTTTTCAATTGTAAAATCATTAAGTACAATTAAGTATACTTATTTGATATTTATGTATTTTTATTATAAGGGCTATATGGTGTACAATTGTAAAGAAATTTTCATATTTGCCTGTTCTAATTTTTCCTTGTCATTTAACAATAATTGTGGCCTTGTCTAATTTTAAATCTCTGTTAAAATTACAAAATAAATATATATTTAAATAAATTTAGTTATTATTAAAATTTTAATAATTGAAAAAAATAGTTTATTTTTTAACTAGGATGTTAAAATTACAAATGAATTATTATATAAATTTGAGACAAATGAGATAAAAACGTCCAGACGAAATGACATTAGTTCCTTGGAGATTGGGTCAATCCCTGGTATGGCATTTTACCTGTTGGGATGCCCTAGCCCCTTCCCACTTTCAAGGAACTTCTGTTAGAGCTGGTGTTGCAGCGGAACAAGCGCAGATCAGCAAGCGTCGAAAATATGAAACTATGTGCAATAGTTACTTTTTTTCGACGTTTGCTGTATAAACGATGGGCCCATGGGGATCGGAACTTAAAGCCTTTTATAAAGAAATTGTTCCAAGGCTCATTGACGTCTCTGGTGACAATAGGGCTGGCAGTATTTTCTTCCAAAAATTAAGTATCCTAATTCAAAGGGGAAATGCTGCTAGTATATTGGGCACCATGCCACAAGACAGCGATTTGGAGGAGCTATTTTTTTTTGTAAGTATGTATTTTTATTTTCTATTGTTTTATTATTATTTTTAGGTTAAATTTAGATTTTGTTTTAATATAGTTCATTTAATATTGTAATTCTTTTACATTGTTTGTATATTACTTCGAATAAAAAAATAATAATTTTATATAAATTTAGTGATTTTATTAATTTAAAAAAAATATTTTTTATAAGTAGGATGTTTGCTAAAAAATACAGTTTACCTCGTTATAGTAGCTATTGTTGGCATTGTGTGTGACGGGATGTGGTCCGCCGTGCTGCTGATAGTACGCACAATTCATCTTCCGGCCAGCCTCAGCCCATTAGATTCCAATAAGTCCAAAACCACCACCACTGTTCTACCACAATATCTAAACCACAAAATATTAGTAACCGAAATTTAAACGGATTAAAAATTTTAAGTTTGGAACAATTATCTCGTAACGAATCGATGCGGCGAACGAATCTCGCCTACTAATTGTAGGGTTGGAGGTCTACCGAGGCGCGGGATCGGTCTCCCTCGCACGTCGGTCCTCTCTGTCGCCGCTTGTTTGTTTACGCATAGGGCGGGCGGGAGGGGACCAGGGGCGGTTCTCGCGCATATTCACTATTCCGATACGGTACTTATTGGATTCCCAATATTTATTCAAAACTAGCAAAAGGTCGACGACATATAAATTGTTAATAAATTTGGAAAACTGCTACGAATATCGTAGTACCTACGATCGCTATGGATTCATGCAATAAGAGCAATATGTTTATCTAGGTTCCTTATCCATGTATAAATATGGCCTTAGTCTGATTTTATAGACGTAAAGTAAAGGATTCATTAAACGAATGGACGGACAGTGTTAATATCAACTTATTTTGATTAATTTGCTTAGAATGTAAAACTTAAGGAATATATTGTATAATGTTTACTCAACTGGAACACACTCTGTTTCATCAGACTAGTCCAGGAGACAGAGCACATTTATATATTAGGTAAAAGAAAAAAATGTGTCAATAAATATTTTTTTATTATTATTATTACTTATAGTTTTTGAGGAGATTAATAAAGAGCGTGTTCTGAAGAGCTCCATAACCTTATCTGTTCTTCTCTATTCCGCAACCGAAGCCCACGCACAGACCCAAATATGCACGCCCATACCATAGCCACTATCCCTACGTATAAATTTGGAATTTCTTACACTTTTCGCACACTAAAGATTAAAGAGGCCTACATCCAGCAGTGGAGAGACAAATGATCATGATGAAGTACAACGTACTTTATAGATAAATTCAATTCTCGAGGTAAATCCAGCCTTAAATGCGAAAGGATGTTATATATGGATATATTTTGCAAATCCGATTTTATTTATATATCCGGTGAAAAGGTCGACATGTAATAAAAATGATTTAGAGTTTTTAATTTCATATTGCTATAAACGTTTCCGGTTTCTAATAAAGAGTATTGGAACCCTTACGACTATTACGAAAATTGGATTTTTTAGGTGAAATCTGTGCAGGGGCGGATATGTCTCGGATGACAGGATACGCTCTCATTCAACCGTTCACGCGAAATCGTAGTCACGTGATATCTTACCAGATGTTACACTTGCTATTGTCGACAAATTCAATGTTTTGAAGATTTAATATTTAGATAAATTCATCTTTATAATATACCTACTCGTAAAGATAATAATACCGCAATATATACATTTGCCTCCGTGGTCTAGCGTTTAAGTTCGTGGATTTAGACTCGGAGGTACCGGGTTCGATTCCTGGTCGGGACACATTAATATTTATTAATTTAAATAAACAAATTTAATTATTATTTAATTTAATGTATATAATATATTCATTTTGTATTAGTTATTATATTAGCTGATAATGTTGCTTATACGGTTTAAACGTCA
Source organism: Tinea semifulvella (assembly GCA_910589645.1). Taxonomy (NCBI): domain Eukaryota; kingdom Metazoa; phylum Arthropoda; class Insecta; order Lepidoptera; family Tineidae; genus Tinea; species Tinea semifulvella. Next base: position 7,920,165 of record OU342585.1, read on the forward strand.
AACTTAAGGATTTTTTTTTATTGTGTTTAGTTCTTTCCAAAACCTTTATGAAATGGCATCAAAAAAAATATTTAATAGCACGCATTATTTCTGAAACTAATACACAATATTCATAACCCAGATATTAGCAGACTGTTCCTTGCTAACAACAGCCAGCTATTTCAGCTATTTTTATGTATATTGACTTAATATTAATAGGTATTAAATACGAAAAATTAAAATTTGACGAATCCAAGTGTTCCTATAGGCTCCTGAGGATAATGAATAAACAATATACAATATAGCCAATTTAAATAAAAGTGCCACCAAAAATCCAAGTTATTCCGCTGACAATTCCAAAATTAATATGACAGCTCCGCCCTAATCACTGCAAATGTTGTCCCCCGATCGTATTGTCGATAAATGCAAGTATTGTGTATAGAATATAGAATAACATGTGTAAATCATAGTTATTAGAGTGCAGAGTATTGTGGGAGCGAGTGAGTGCGCGTGCGATCGTAATTATTGTAATCAACGCGAGCAAGCTGCGTCTCGGTGCGGCGCAGGATCTACCGTTCCTTCCAGATATTGTCCTCAAGATTATATTGCTCAAGACAATGTATAAGCTATTTTCTACGCCAGTGGGCTTAACTAGATTTTATAACGTAGAGTTAAGTGGCGAAAGGAGAATTTATTTTTAATTGTTTAATACGCTGCAACCATCAAGTCTTAAGTTAACTTTGCAATAAATCGAAAACTAACAATACCCATTTGTATTAATTTTTTATAAAAAAATTTAGTAGCTTACTACAACAACAGCTTAAATATGAGCATACGGCAAACAATAATTTGAGTTTACCAGCTTAACTTAAAACTATGATTAAAAAATTATAAAGTAAAGCAAGAACATGAAATTATTGCGAATTTAAAATAATAATATACAGTATTTATAAGATACAGTAATAAAACTTAAAACATATCGATTTCATTAAGTAAAAGTCATTTATTTGACTGCCTACTTTTACATACATTTTATTCATCTCAATCTACTTATCCCATTAACAGTAAAGGTAAGACTTTTCACCTCGCTAACACCGAATAATGCCAATTGGTTAAAATTTTCTTTTTACTATTTATCTTTCACCAGCTGGCATTGGAGATTCGTATAATTTATTTGAATATAAAATAATATCTAAAATAAGTACCTATATCACAAAATGTAGGTATAAAAAAAAATGTAGGTATCCAATGACCATGCCGTAATGAAATGGAATAATGCAATGTTAACATTATGCTCCTACTATTTTGAAATCTCATTTGTTTCTTTTGTTGTTTTAACAAACACAATGTAGTTGGGCGCGTGCGCAGCTTGCGTGCTCCCGCCCAAATTGCCGCCCAACGTATTTCAGTATCAAATTGCAGTCTTTAGAAGGAAAAAATCTATTGAAATAATTATAAAGATACAACAAAATAACAGTGTTTTGTAAGTTGACAATGTAGCAACTAGTTATTTTTATTATGCTCATTTTGGTCATTATTTATTTGTTTATTTTTGCTGTCATTAAATAAGTTCAAATATATTTAAGTTAATCTCAAGTAGCGTACAATCAAGTAGAAATAATTCACAGTCGTAGCCCGTAACTTCATTATAATAAAATAATTAAAATTTAACCGTTGTGTTGGCAACAGTGATGAATATTTGCGTAAGGACGTAGGTACGCTTAGCATTTGGTACAAGAAGGCTTAAAACTTAACCTTCACGTTAATTAACTGCCTCCGCGGTCTAGCGGTTAAGTCCGTGGATTTATAATCTAAGGTACCGGGTTCGATTCCTGGTCGGGACACAATAAACTATTTAATTTATTTATGATATTTCTCGAGTTTGGTACTCTAGATACATCGACGAGTATGCAACTTTCCCTGATGGAACAAAAAAAAAAATATTAAAAATAAGAGTGGTTTTTGACAATCTTGGAAGGGATACGGTCGTGAAAATACTTTACTTTATTTTACTCACCTTACTTAACTTTTTGCTGACTGTACGTAATTGTTTATATAAAATACAAGTAATACTTACCTGTTAATTATAAAAATATCTATATGTTGGCGACGCTTACAATAGTTTTTCAAAAAAAAAAAACAACATCAGGAATTATGAATAAAAAAACAGTCTTCGGTAGTTTATCGCCAAGGGCGAGTGTTATGTTTTTGAAATATTAGTTGGTTTTGGACTTATTCGGCTCGCTACTGGCTTCGTCAATTTCATTACAAAACTTAATTCAAATCCTTTTGGATGTGTATTCAATTTTAGCATTTCAAGAATGTAAATTTAACTTGGTACGTACATCTGTTCGATGAATTATAGATGTAAAGGGTGCACGATCCGGTTCCTTGCAACATTATCCCACTTCCGTTACTTCGACTCAACCCGTTTAGCATTTGCGCTATTTTTGTTACCTACTTAAAGTCGTTTAACAAAAAATATAGGTATCAACGCTTCACACTTGATTATCAAAACTTCAGAGTCAAAACCAAAGATATCAAATATAAAATATTGATTGTTATTTTTATCCAAAATGTTTCTCCGATTCTCGAATGAAACTCGAATTGAACCAACACGCAAGTCGAAAGCGCCAGAATTAGGCCCCTGGAACTAAATCTTTGGGTATTTTTATGTATGTTTATTAAAATATATTATTATACAGCAGTGAAGAGACACATGCTGGTGATGATGATTATATATTAAATTTAACTAGTGCGGGGAGTGCGGCGGATTCTGCTGAGAACCTCAAGCTGCGCAAATACGCCAAGCTCGGTACAGGTTACGAGTTTGCGACGTTTGGGGTAGAGACCATGGGGACCCTTAGCCAAGCGTCTGGTCAAGGAGTTGTCGAAGCGTGTGACTGAGAAATCTGGAGACAGCAAGGCTGGCAATTATTTTTGCCAACGTATTAGCCTCGCTGTATAGAGGGGAAATGTTGCCAGTCTTCTTGGGACTATCTCTAATGGGTCGTCTCTTGAGGACATTTTTTATTTATTCATTTTTTTTGCGAAGGTTAATGGTAAGAACATGTCAAGCGGCATTGATTTAAATAAATAATAAATATATGACTGAAGTGGAGACATTAAAGAGACAGAAAAAGCTACATAAAAAAAATGGATATAGCAATAATAAATGAACCCGATACGTTAACATATTTGACAAAATCTACTTAGAAATCATAACACTGACCTAATTTCGGATGTTGATGTCCCTTTAGATACGGAGGTATTGTTGACAAAATATTTTCTACATAAGCCTATTCAGCATTCATGCCGAATATCGCGGTTCATTCAACTAAATCTTATAATGGGCATTTTGACGAGCGTTTCCTATGCCAAATCCCGTGTAATCCCGGAATAAAGACATACGATTGAATGTTAGAAATATTTCCGCTTCGGATCACTTTGTAATGAAATATACCTCTGGTTCTCAAATTGGGATCATGATATTTGCAAAATAAGTTACACAAAAAAAATTTTTTTATTTCTAGACCTATATGCTACTTATAGGAATAACATGAAAACAAGAATCTCTTTTTTTTGTGAGACTAGCAATTGAACCCAATACCTTCTTCCGTGTCTAATTTTCATAACCGCTATACCACACGGAAATCTCGTAGCAACTAATAGGTGCGTAAATAGTATTTGTTAATATGGTCACGGCTATAAGTCGTACTTAAAAACTTTGGGGACCGCTGGAATATACAAGTGTCAATGAAGAATAGTGTCATCGACATGTTTTGTAGAGATGTTCACTTGACAGCATTACAAACGTACGTAAGATTATAATACAATAGATTTATTCAAATGAATAAGAGATTTTTTTAAATTTGAGTACTCATTGATCCCAATACAGCTTCGGTCTATCAGACTTCCCTGCTGTCATAAGAGAACATATCATAAAATAAAATAAAATAAAAGTTTTAAAAACATTATTTTAAATTGGTATGTTTAAGTTACGACTGTTAAAATACGACGTTGCCATAATTTATTCATCATCATCATCACGGCCCCTAGATCAATGACTCCTAGACCTCCACTGTTAGAGATGGACCTTTTTCGATTTTTTTGGAGAATTTGGCATAAACTCGCCAAGCCACTACTCGATTTTGATATCAATTTTAATGACAATTCATTAACGGTTCCACAATTTGGTAATAGTGGAACCGGGACCGACGGCTTGACTGCTCTTCGAGGCATTGAAACGGTGGTGTTGTAAATCTATGATAAATGTACGTAAAATTAGGATTGACTTTTTAAATAATAATTTATATTTTTAATTTAATTATTTTTAATAAATCCAAATTTATATATCCCACTGGATAAAAGAAAAATATTCTTACAAAGTTTCAAAGTAACTGGACCAAAAAGTGTAAAAGTGCATCCATGAGCTGCACATGACAGCGACAGCACTCGCCGCCTCGCGCCACACAACAAAATAAACCAAGTCCGTGTAATAATGGTGTTTCCACCCAGTAACAATAACTACATAATAGTGAAGAGCTTTTACGAGCTTTTGTGAGCTTGTCGAAGCTTCCACTCGAAGCTTTTTGTGATAAATCCTACGCGCAGCAGCGACCAGTGCTTTATGACAGAATATATTATTGAATACTTATTGTGACTTTAACGGTTCGATTTGTAAAGGGCCTTAAAATATTGCATTGTTTGAGCTTTCTTCGCAAAACAAAATCATATCTCTGTACTCATTTATTCAAGTTTATGAGCCGATACATGATTTTAAAAATAGAACTCACGAAACTTCCAAATAGTTTTCCCACATGCATGACGTTATCGACTTGGATTAAAATAAATTTTCGATTAATATTAATTATGATTAGCATGTTGATCGTAGATTTTAATAGTGTATTAAATTAAATTTGTTAGTGTTGAACTTTGACAGCAGGCTCATCGCACCGATTCCAGTTGTTGAGATAAAATTAATAGCAGCTATTAAACCGCGAATCGCTCCGCGGAAGACTTCATTAATTTTACCAAGTGGATAACGCCTCTAGACGCCCAAGATTGTACAACGATAGGATATTAATTAGAAAACATTGAATTTACTATATTTTTCCATATTTAAATGTAACACAAAATGTTTACGACTTTTTTCTAGTCAATTTAAACAAGCTTTTAAATAAAAGTGTTGGACTTGACCACCTTGTTATGATTACAACTATAATAAAGACAATATGTCTAAGTGCAGGTAACTGAATTCTTCCTTAGTTGTCACAATGTCATGATGGGCCTATAGTAAAGTTGGCTAAATATGAACTCGCTCCTTACAAAAGCGAGGTTTTCTCACTTAACCTATCTAACCCGCCATAAATACGCGCGTGATCAAACTTTACTTTTAAAAAATGGTGCTCAGATTCCAACACTTTTAAATAAGCACTATATTTTGACTTGATAACAATTTGTATGACCGCCGTGATACTAAACCTGTTAAGGCCAAACGCTATATTCTAGAACGATTTACTTTTGTTTATATTCGTTTCACACAACAAAATAAAAGTAAAATATCATAACGACCGTTTCCTTTCCGGGGTGGTCAGAAACCAATCTCACAAAGAAACAGATTCACATTTAACCAACTTTACTATAGACCCATCATGACAAGTAACAAGCTCGTCGATGTCTCTAGCGTACCAAACTCGGGAAATATCACAAATAATTTAAATATATCTGTGTCCCGAATCGAACTGTGTGTGAATCGAACCCACCCGAACTCTTCAAGTGTAAATCTATGGACTTGACCGCCGGACCACGGAGTCATACAACAAATTTAATTTTATACTCCAATATGCAAAAGCAGATAGAATATTGGGTGTAGTCCTTAATGAAAATTACCTACGGGTTTCCATCCAAAGGTTTATCAAGAAATTAGGTAAACCATTTGTTCGGTACATAAGGTACGTAGTCTGGGTCGATAACCGCAATAAATCAAGATATTATCTGCGCGCGGGCATTACGGCCACGCCGATACCAAAGGGTAAGTCGCCACGAAGGGCCGCGGCCCACGGCTAATATACGAGAATGTGCACCTCAATGCGCCAAGATGCGACTAGCGACTACAAAATGCATATCCTCACCTGCACAATTCTAATTTAATTTAGGTATTATAAAATAACCTTAGGTTTTTATTTGTTGTAATATTGTGAACTAGAAACCAGAAAAGAAACAGTTTCCGTTGTACACGCGTTTTTATTTTATAACCTGACTAGCGACCTGCCCTGTATACCCAGGAACCAAATATATACGAGAACATGAAACAAAATTGGCAAAAAAAGTTGGACTTATCGCTTCCAAACTGTTCACCTGCTGAACTAATCTGAAGACTGCTGAACTAATCTGAAGACTGCCTGAAAAAATCATTAAAATCAGTTCAGTAATTTCGAAGTTCCACATGAAACACACATACATCAAGTATTAAAAAAAAATAAAAAAAATATCCACATTATAATGGTTGGAAAAGGAAGGGGATATATAGCGCAACCATCCACAAGAAAAATATCATTAAAGTCGATCCGAGTTCGGAAGGTGAAATGGAGTGAATTCTCGTTGGTTGGGTTTTTACTATTTTCAACCTAGGTACTAGACTTAAAACTTAACTCTAAAAGTTGTAGGTAATAAAAGGTCTAAAACTTCTGCATAATATTTTACATATACTTTAATATTCAGAGAAAATTGAAATTAGTAACAGGTTTTTAGTTTTTTTTATACAAATTTATCTCCAATAATATATGTATTTCATTTTTCACAGATTATGATGTATGAGTAACTTGCCATTATGTCCAAAATTTACTTTATTAATTTTTTTTGGCCACTTTAAAGGGTTACACTGAGTTTGTTTTTTTTTTTTTAGCTCGATTTTTTATAAACTTTCAGACACTATGTCCGACATCAGTCCCTTACACTATGCCGGCTTGACTAGATGCCTTTTCACACTTCGCTTGAATGACTCCAGGTTTTAGGAATGGAACAGTTATTATGAAAACTCATACAGAGAAGTGTATAAATCTTCTTTTTTATTTCTTGTTCACACTGAGTTATTGATGAATGTATGATAATTATACCCTTTTTTAATAATACTTTTTAAATATAACAGATTATGAATGATATTCTTAAATCGTTAGACAATGCTGGCTGCACCTACCAAAAAGTAATAAATTTCATCCATCTCTTTTAAAAACTAATAATTAGCAACCAGTTACAACATAATGACATACCAAAACACATAATTTGGTAAACTATTTATTAAAAAGAGAATAAAGAATCTCACAATCCTTTGGAATCACAAATCAAACGCAACTCGGCGATGGGTCTGAAAAGTCCATAAATCACAGACGCGCTTAGGCCTTCTTAGCTTTTCTAGATAAAGATTTATCTCCTAATAACATAGTACTTTTCACTAAATCAACTGCCGAATTATCCGGTAGAGCAGCGATGATTAATCGTCAAAGCTGGCGAAGTAATGGTGGAGTAATGACAGAGTGGCGCGGGCAGGACTCCTCGCGCGCCCATAATGCTCACCTATCTGATGCTTCCGATGCCTCTTCGCTGTTTCTATTTTATTAACTGTTCACGAAATACGTGCAACACAAAAGCTCTGGATTTAGACTTCTGTAGCTATATAGCACGCAAAAACTCTGTCACGTAAAGTTATACTTGCGAGGAAATGTACATACATCCTTATTGACAATTTGTTCTGTTTCTTTATGTTCTCGATTTGATAACGAATTTTGACCGTGCTAGAGCTATTAAAATTTAAAATCGAAACCTATTCGTTCATAGCAGTACTTCCACATGATTTAATGTTTAAGTTTGTTATAAAAGAACTCAGACGAAATACTTCAGAGAAATTATTTTCTTTTTTAGATTGATTTTCTTAAGCTAATTTAAATAAGGCGACCAACGAAGAGGTTTTTAAAATCCAATAGAAACTCTCTTTAACCGAGCAAAGTATAATTATAACATTGCATTAATGTTATAACCACTTATAGACTTTTATTAGCTGCACTTGTCTAGTATAAATGCTTATGTAGTAAATGAGAGTCTGCGGACAAGACGAATATCATCCAAGAACCTAAGGCTGAGTTACATAAATAGGATGTATACATAGACTACTTAAATACTTATTAACATATAGTAGATTTACATGAAGATAATATAATATAAGGAAAAAAAATATTAAAATTTTGAATGTACTGTTCTACTTGTTTAAAAAGAAAGTATTAAGTTGGTTTTTAAAGATGTTAATTAAAAGAGCTTGTCTGATGGTCAGTGGAAGTTTGTTTGCTTGTAAATGAATCTGAATATCTGCTGGAAGTGTGGGATGGGATTTTAAGTTGGTTGTTATGAGAAGAACGAAGAGGGCGGTCATGCGAATCACAAATAAACTCAAAGTGTGTTTTAAGATAAGAAGGAGCTATTAGGTTGTAAATAATATTGTATAGAAAGTGAAGAAGATGAGCTGACCTGCGAAAGCGGATATTAAGCCAATTTAGCTGTGTACGAAAATGGGAGATATGGTCATACTTACGCAAGCCTAAAACAAATCGGATGCATAAGTTTAGAAGGCGATCCAGTTTATTTAGTAGCTCTTCAGTAAGTTCGGGATAGCAGACGTCAGCATAATCTATGTATAATGGGAATCAGCAGAGATCCGACAAACATTAGCTTCGTCTTAATGGAAATAAAAAACTGTATTTTTTTTGTAAAACTTTAATGTATTTTTTTGTGTAAATAAGTTATTTGGATAATAAAATATATTGATTTCGTATTAATCAAGTCCTTTAGTACTAGAGCTGTTATGATGAAAGATTTTGCACACCTAAACTATATAAAATAAAGGGTTTTTTCTACTTAAATTGTAATATTGTTAAAATTATTTATCTAAAAATGCAAATATAACTGCGGCCCTAAAATATTTAGTTTATCGGAAGCAAGGCAAAGTCCCGCATCATAGATCTCAGCCTAACAATTCAACAGTTAAGTTTAATTGAACACTCTCTTTAATTAACGCTGCATGCTAAGAACAATATTTCATACGAACAAATACACAGTGCGCCTAGGAAGTCTTTATTAAGATTGCGACCACAAAAAGGCGGAGTCGAGCACTTGTTTAGGAATTTGAGTAATCGACGTATTACCTATTTAAATACAGCTAATGTTTGGAATTAAACATAACGACGGTTCCCACATTTTTATTAGCCCAAACGAAAAGTGCTGTGTGTGTATAATTGAATATTTGTACCCTTTGTACGTTCGGTTTTAACTAACTTAAGTTAGACGTTTTTTGGGCCGTGGTAGCTCGATCGCTTTCCTTAACATCCTAAAAAGATGGGTTCGAACCCTGGCATTTGACCAAACAAAGAAATGAGAAATAGACTTCGCTTACGTACACCACCGTTTCCGTGCCTCGGAGTGCACGTTGAGCTGTCGATCCCGATTCCGCTAATACCAACTTGTGGAATAGTTAATAAATTATCAGTAAAAATTGACATTACAATTTGACCGGTTGGCGAGGGCCAACCCGTCAAAATCTCCAGAAATTTCTAGAAGGCCCATCTCCACCAGTGAAGGGCTGTGGTGATGATGAATATTTTGATATCAATATTTTTTGTAAGTACATATTTATAAAAGCAACAGTGATTTATATAGAGCGCGAAGTCTGAATCGGAAAATTCCAAAGTTTGCATACGAGATCCTGATCGGCCATATTTCAACAGTAATGATACTGAGCGAGCGTGATAATAATTGTTATTACTATGATAAAGTCGATCCACATCTGCTATTATTTTATAATTGAGGGTTTTTTGGTGAAACCCTACAATTATAAGGAGAGCCTGAGGCGTCTACGAGGAACATGCAACGAGGTGCGGGAGTTTTTGCTGCGCTTCCCAAATGATGATGTATTCACTAAAAACGTTTCCCTCGACTCTCCGCTCGATGGGATAAATCTTCAGCCTTTAGCAAACGCGTAAACATCCCGATAATTTATGTTATTAAATTACGCTCCTTTACAGGCCAACATTGTTAAATCTAAGGTTAACAGATAAATTTATTAAACAATTATGGATAATATATTCATCGCAAATTAGGATACATAAAGGACATTCAATTTGTATGGGGATTTGGGCTAAATTGTATTCACAAATTTTTAGATAAATTATTTAAACAAGATTACAATTTAAGTAGCAAAGAACCTTTATTTTATATAGTTTAGGTGTGCAAAATGTTTTAAATATCATCACGACAGCTCTAGTATTCAAATTAAAATTATTTATTAATCAATAATACTTATTACAAACTTCTTTGTACCTTAAAACTCGTTTCCAGTTCCTTGGAGACAGACAGTCATAATCTTCCTCTTCGCTCTGTTAATAACTATATAATATAATAATCTACTCCTTCCTCTCCTCGACTATGGTGATGTGTGTAGCGTCGATCTCTCAGAGGTGTTGCTGAACAAGATGGAGCGGCTACAAAATACATGTATCCGGTTCATATTTTGTTTAAGAAAATATGATCACATCTCTGAGTATCGTGCTAAGTTAGGGTGGCTACCAATTCGCTGTCGCAGGAATCGTAGAATCCTCTGCCTACTCTATTCTATACTAAATGAGCCTGCCACACCGAAATACCTCAAGGACAAATTTACCTATCTCTCCTCAATTCATGATAGATCTCTTCGTTCGTCACACAATTCTGTTCTATCTATCCCTTCCCATCACTCTAGCTTTCAGTCTAACTCATTCGCAGTAGTGGCCGCAAATCTCTGGAACAGTTTACCTGTTGAAATTCGCCAAGCACCCAGCAAACCGCTGTTTAAAAAGCTGGTTTACTTTCATTACCTAAAGAGCTCCTCACAACGTATATAAGTATGTATTGTATGTAGTATATAGTAGCCAATATAGTGTGTAGTATATGTATTATTGTGTACATATTTGTATGTATGTGTATTTATTTTAATATCTAGTGTATGTAAGATTAAATGAATTTATTTGGCAACGTTTCCTACAATCGTTTGCACCTAGCCTCATGACTGTAATGTTCTGTATTGTCCCAAAGGTTGGCTGCTAGAGAATGCCTAGCGGCATTAAGCCCGCCCTTTGTACATAGTGCAATAAAGTTTTAAATAAATAAATAAATAAATAATAACAATCAGCTCAAAATCCCTACCCACTCTTCCAGCAGATATTTAGATTCTTTCACAGTTTCACGAGTGCTGCTTTTTCTGGTTATCAGACGGCCGCCTTCTATTAATTAAAAATCTCCTTATCGCTCACTTTCTCAACAAACAACATAGCTCTTCTTAGTACCTAAATCTATCATACTATTTTTATTTCGTGTTAACAGTACTATATACTTACCTATTCGTATGTATAGATATAGATATATATTTATTTAAGTTATAGTATGTAACGATTATTATGTATTGTATGTAATTGTAGTAAAGTATCATAACGACCGTTTCCCTTTCGGAGTGGTCAGAAACCACGCTTATAAATAAGCGGATTCACATTTAGCCAACTTTACTATAGGCCAATCATAACAAGTGGCAAGCTCGTCGATGTCTCCAACTTACCAAACTCGAGAAATATCACAAATAAATTAAATATTTTATGTACAATAATTAATATTTTTGTGTCAATGTATGTTATTGTATATGTATAATAATGCACCCCGCAATCCTCTACCACACTCGCAAAGGTTAGCTTTTATATTTTTTTATAAATAAAAATAATAAAAATAATCCTACAAAAGATATTTACATATAATATCAAAACCAGTAATATCAGACAAATATGTCCCTGCTTGCTAAACTAATAGCCTTTCAACTACTTTACTAGCAGGGTACTAAAGGACTTGATTGACACGAAAACTATATATTTTATTTTCCTAATAACTAAATTGTACAGTAATAGTACTATATCGTATATCATAGTAACAATAACATTAGTTTTATCAATAAAAGTACCGAAAGTGCTGTTTACAATTTTGTTATTATTGACACAGAACAAGTATTACAAAAATAACCCAAAATTAATTAAATATTTTATTGAATAGTTATTAATAGTATTCATCGCAAATGAGAATGCCCATTTTTCTTAGATGAATGGGCCCAATAAAATGTTCTCGTGCCATCATGATTTATTTTTTATTTAATAGTTAATTATTGTCTTTTCATAATCTATAATGAATTTTATTTATTTTACCCTAGCATGACGACAATTGACAAAAACTTTTTTTTACGTTAATAATTACATAGTTTCGTTCCCGCGCCGATTTGAAATCATTTACCTTCACCAATTTAAAAAAAAAACACAATTAATTGTTATGATTATTGAATTATATTTAGTTGAGGCACGCTGCAGAAAAGTTGTGGCCTGGTTTTGGGCAATCTATTTTGGAGACATTAATTTAGTGTGTATATAAAGGAAGACTAAAGCAAGGGGGCTTTAACCTCTCGAAAATAACGAAGAATAGCCTCCACTTACTTGATGTAGGTTCTCATATGTAGTTATCGAGCTAAACAAAAAAGCGTCTGGTCGCGATCATTCGATTAAACTTCAAAATATTAATCGAGCTAAAATCTAAACTGTAATCCCTCCGCAGCTCCGAGAACGGAGAGTTCATTATTTATTATGAATATTAGTCAATTTTTATTTAGTCGAAAAAAGCGGCGAACGACTGCGGGACGGACCCGCGCAGCAATTAACTCGCCCAACCCTGTAATTATGGACAGTAAATTTCTGGACGCGTCCTGGCCTCGTCTGCGCGTATATTGTTCTATCTATGGGTTATTAGAGATTAGCTCATCGTGCGCCCGCGCAGCCTTACTCGACGAGTGTGGCTATCATCACCGTTGCTCCTATTATCTAGTTGCAAAGTAAATCAAATTATGTCTACTCAATGTATAGTATACGTAGTTATTTTTAGCTTGAAAATGAATTCTGGTGTAATTTACATTTTCTAAATGAGGATGGTCTCAAACAAGATTAGCGAGTGATTTTGTACGATAAAACATTTCTTTACATGATTTACTTAAATATAAGAATAAAATAATGTTTTTTTATTATAAGTTTCGTGACCTAATTTCAAACATAATATTAAGTAGAATATTATATTATTATTAATAGGGCTGGATGGTTTTTCTCTAAAAAAATAAGTATCTTAATTCAGAGGGGAAACGCTGCTAGTGTATTAGGCAACCATGTCACAGGACAGCGATTTGGAGGAGCTATATTTTTTTTGTATTTATTTACATAATATTTAATTTATTTGTGATATTTCTCGAGTTTGGTACGCTGGAGACATCGACGAGCTTGCCACTTGTCATGATTGGCCTATAGTAAAGTTGGCTAAATGTGAATCCGCTTATTTATAAGCGTGGTTTCTGACCTGACGTGGTCGTGATGATACTTTACTTTATTTTTTTTAAAAGTATGAATTTAAATTTTATTATCTAAGTTTTTTTTAGGATCAAGTTGTTGTTTGTTGTAATATAGTTTATTTAATTTAAGGTTTTGTTTGAAGTAGAATAGTAAAAATGTTACGCAAATTAATTCCGTCAAATATTTAAAAGAGCATAACAAATGTAAAATGTTAAAGGGGCTTCCAGAATGTAATAAATTAAAAGATAATTAGCGTTAATTTTACAGCTATCATTGATGTTAAATAATAAAACCAAAATCCCTATAGCACCCGTCGCCGTTAAAATGATGAAAGCATTGTATAAGGTTCGGGCATTTATGTGGAGAAAAAATTGTCAATTATTATTATTTTTATTTAGTTTTCCACCAGCTTTAAAACTATTTTTTGATAGATTAATTTGATTAGTTTCAATGAAAACCGACTTAATGGTGATTAATGATTTATTTTGCTTTTAAATGGAAATGCCCATTTTTCTTAGAGATATAGGCCCAATCAAAGTTCTCGTGTCATAATGATATCTTTTTTATTTGATAGGTAATATAATGTGTTTTCATAATCTGTAATTAATTTTATTTATTTTACCCTAGCATAACGACAATTGACAAAAACTTACTCACGCTAATAATTCAATAGTTTATACCCCGCGACATAATCAGAGAATTGTTTACACTTTGAAATCATGTGTTTTATCTATAATAAAGAACCCAATCGAAGCGCTCTTATTCAATACATAAATGTTAACCAATTGACTATTTAATTTAATTATATTTTAATTCTGGGGTAAAACAGATGTTGTAATTAAAATTTAAAAAAATAAAAATATATTGAATTATATTTAGTTGAGGCATGAGTCAACACAGCGATGTGCGGTAAAACCGTACAATAGAGTTGATTCGTTTTTTTTAAGTTACATGAAATGTAAGCGCTTTTATTACTACTTTTTCAAGCTTTTAGTTTACAAGCCCCAAGTTATATTGGATGCCTGGTCTTTAAATATAAGTCAATAGACGAAAGCCTTCTGACTTTGAAGACACACATTTTATTTAAAAAGCTCTAAAAGAAAAGTTAATTACATAGACTCTATCTATATAGAGATCGACCGATTGTGGTGACCCATAATTGAGTTTCATATTAATAATTTACTTCAAGAAATGAAGAAACATGGGGCGCCGTGATAGCGCGGTAACGTAGTATGTAAGAATAACGAGAACGGATTTTAAAAGAAGCAAATCTATTATTTATTACATATCTATATATACAAATAAATAAAACAATAACTGAAGGTGAATTAAAAAGCCATCAAAACAAAATAGGTACCTACTTATACCTTATAGAGCTTACTCATAGACAGTAGATATCCCTAATAAAAAAATAATACAAATTTATAATTATAATAAAAAATAAATCAAATAAAATCAAACCTAGTTAGTCATGTAAAGTCATGTGTTTAATAAACACATAAAAAGTGGTCAAGGGTTTTCGTAATCATAAAGCTTGATAATTACCAAGACTATTCAAGTATATCACGATCAAATAAATAAAACAATAGGTGTATTAAAAAGCCATCTAAACAAAAGAGCATGTATGAAGAGATTGATAAATGTCGAAGAAGCGAAAGAGGTATGTCGTGATCGTGACAAATGGCGCTCAATTGTCTCTACCTACCCCGCAAGAATACCCCGCGTGAAGATATGTATGTATGTATGAAATCTATAAAAGCTCATTCTCGTACATTTTACATGGTAACGCACATTATTTAAAACGTCAATGAAATTGGTAATAAAACTTGCGATTGCTGATCATATATTTTCATAGTTGGAAACTTTTATGTTTTAATGATTTATTTAAATAATTATACTGCTGAACAAACTTCTGCGGTATATTAGAAATGGATCATATTAAAGATCGAGCGGGCATTGGTTGTTATTTTTTGTATAAAATGTTTGTTACATATTTTTTACGCCATCTACTTCTCTTGTCTTTACGTGTTTTACTACTATACTACAGAAGTCCGTAGTATGCAGGTTAGCAGATTGCCCTAGCTTTAATTCTTATTCCGTTTGGTTTCTTGGCCCATCTTGTTATATATTAAATGTCTAGATTAGGCTATAATTAAGCAGACTGGATTAGTACTGATTGGTAATATAGGTGGTACTCACCATTTTATTTATTATTAAACCCTAAGAATACTATAGAGTGTCCCAACAAGAGCGCCGGAAAATAATCAACGGCAAATTAAAATCCGGCGCTATCGTTGGGACATCCTTTATATCCTAAACCTCCATATCTGAATAGCCTTTGAGGATGTTTCTGAAGGATTAAGCCTTATTTTGCTTCTTTGGCTAGACGGGTTGGAAAGTATTATACTTAACTAGGAATATTGCCTAATGAGGAAATACATTTCGATATGTAAACGCGTGTCGATCTTTGACCCTTATTCATTGACAATTAGGCTCATGTCGTGAGTCCCGGCTGGTGCTAGTTCGAGACACAATGGCGGTACACAACATGACTTGGCAGAATGTCACTCCATTCATACCAGTTACTAATACCACATGTTACCAATATAACTGGCTTTGTTGTAATCTATGTAAGAAACAACCTTGCGACAAGTGACAAGACACGATCTTTTCGAAAAAAAAATATTTCTCACCGACGTTATTTCAACTGATCCAAATGCAAGACGCAAATGAACGATTCTAGCTAAAGTTGTCGATTTCGGATAGCCGATGAGTTACAAATTTTCTTATTTAACATTCATGCCATTTCATTTGAAATACATTATCAAGCTTTATACATACATATCTTCACGCCAAATCCCTTGCGGGGTAGGCAGAGACTGTTGAGCGCCACTTTCGCTTCTTCGACATTCATCAATCTCTTCATACATGCTCTTTTGTTTCGATGGCTTTTTAATACACCTTTAGCTATTGTTTTATTAATTTGATCGTGATATACTTGAATAGTCTTAATCAAGGTTTATGATTACGAAAACCCTTGACCACTTTTTATGTGTTTATTGAACACATGACTTTACATGACTAACTAGGTTTGATTTTATTTGATTTATTTTTTATTATAATTATAAATTAGTATAATTTTTTTATTAGGGATATCTACTCTCTATGAGTAAGCTCTATAAGGTATAAGTAGGTACCTATCAGGTATTACCGCGACGCGGCAAGTATAGATAGATAAATTCTTTATTACATAAAAAATAAAACATTATTACAATTTATAAAAGATTATCTAACAGCTGCATGTATGACCGATAATGTTCGACAAAGTTTTTTATTGAGAAAACACCTATGAATAAAAATAAAGCTATGGTGCATATCTACCGATATACATTAATAATTATACTAACTACATACTATAAAATAAATAAATAATATATATGTATATGATAGATATAATACAATGAAACTTTATTTAGATATCTTAGAACATTTAGTATCCGAATTTAATGCAACCTACTTACAAATGCATACACAATATCTGTATAATCGACCGTAACATAACCAATAAGCCACAAAATGATCTGAGTGTAGGTATAAATAATTTAGAAATATCGAACACGACAAGGAAAAGCAGACCGCGCCGAATGTCGACCTGCGACCGACATTTGCATACAATGCTCGCGTGCGTGGGCGCTGCGGGCGCATTCCGGAAACGCACCGCCCTTCACCTCTCCTCAAGGCGTATCTTCCACTGCTTTATTTGGTACTATACTTCGTCCAACCGGTAAGAATATGGATTTGAGATAGACTCTCGAATTTTGTTCATGTAACAAAATACAAACAATATGCAGCATCTGATTCGCAATGACACTCATTTAAAAACAATTACCTGTAGATGAAGAGATAGAAGGAAGGAGAGGTTGACGGAGAACAAGACGTAGATCTCAAATATAAAGTATAAACTAGGTGTCATTTTGTACAGAGAGTTCAAGAAGCAAAAAACCGACGGAATCGCGGTTACTCTACCAACAAGAACTTTAAGCTTTGTAAGTCAACAAATAAACAAGAAGAAGCTATTTATCATTACAGCCTTTAGAACACAAAACTCTACTGCTGAAGAAGAACCGCCCAGAATAGTTTTCTGGAGAAATTGGCACACTCCCGTAATGGTGCCAGACTGACTGGTCACGCTCTAAGTCATAATAATGAGAAAAAGTTACAAAAGTAAATTTTAATCGAAAAATAAAGTTATTTTATTGGTTAGCGAAAAATCAGCAAATAAACGTATTAATTATTGTTATTTTTTTTTAACAAATTAGGTTAAAATTAATAGTAGAAATTATTAAAGCATTTGATACTATTTAAAATATTTCTATACTAGATGGTAGATTGTTATGCATACGAGTGATTTTATAAAATGCGCTCTTTTGTAGAAACAAAAAAAATACACAATAAAATATTATGCACTATTAGATGAATAAATTAGGATACAAAAATGAAAAATTAAAGTGTTCATAATAATGGGTTTTATTCCATAAACAGACATTAGTTAATTCTAACGACTATTGATCACGACCTTATTAAAATTCCTGCATTAACTATTATAATCAATTAAGTCATGTAGATATATTTTAGCTAATCTTTTTTTTTTTTTTCTTTTTTATATCAGGAAATCCCTACCGGATACCCCCCCGAGTATATTTTAGCTAATCTCTATCAACTGACTTTATCACCTGCGCTCTAGGAGCTCAAATTTACCAAAAAGCAGAGATTCTACCATCTGTTTTACCAATATATTATAATTATTTATAATAGAAATATATTTTATAATTTAATATAAATATTAAAATAAAATAGAAAACTAATTATTGATAAAACTAAACTAAAAATATCTATGAAATGGTTAGGGTACCTAAAACGCTCGCCGCATTTCCTGTTTAAGGGAAATATTTTGTTTTAGGTAGTTATAGCGTTTGGGGTCGCCACACTCTTGATAAATTCTTTGGCTACATTGCAGATAAGATGTTGACGGTAAAATAACTAGAGGAAAAATTCCGAATGGAAGCATAATGGTCCATTTAGATGACTGATCACCTAAACATCCCTGTCCACCAAACCATCCACTACGCTGAGGGCCGCAACTATTGGAGACGGCTGGTGGAAGAGCTACGATCGCAACGGTGTTAAGATTCTCAATTACTAAGAGGTAATAAGTAAGGTTGTTTTTAGGTAAATAATGATAGACTTTTAATTTCGTTGAATGGATGTCTGAGCAACTTTACTTCATAAGAACGTTTTATCAATCTCAGCCCGATAATTGGACCTTAGGAATACGTACTTTGTACGTAAAAAAACTGCATTGCAACGCTGCAATCAATGGTGCAAGATTTATGTCTCCTTGAATTGTGCGTATAGCCCCCTCCTCGTGTCGGTTCGAATCAAGCACATTGTGATTAATGTTGTCGCCACTGTTTCATCCATTTACTGTCTATACCACACAACAGAACAGCTCTGTCAATTGTTTTTAATGGAAAATGTAAATGGATTATTATCTTTCTCAACACTCTTTTTCTCCATTTTATTTTAGGTACTAAGCTTTGCTTGAGAATTCGAATCAACTTCCTTTTTTTCAACAATGTTGGCAGACTGAGAAACTGGTAAAACAAAACAATTAGTCCTTGTATAGTCTGGTGGACTGGATAGCTGGCTTCCTGGTGGACTGGATAGCTGGCTTCCTACATGAGCGCAGCATTCGTGTCCTTGTAGATGGGAATGCGTCTGAGCTCATGCCAGTGAACGCCGGCGTACCGCAGGGCTCTGTGTTGTCACCAACACTATTCCTTCTGCATATCAATGATATGTTGTCTCTGGGCAACATTCATTGTTATGCAGATGACAGCACGGCTCACGGGCGGTATCTGAGTCCTCGAGCTTTGGTAGGCAACCAACTAGAGGAGTCACGGCGCATCATGAGGGCAGAACTGGACGACACCCTCCACAAAGTCTATTTGTGGGGTGTTCAAAATCTTGTCCAGTTCAATGCCAACAAGACCCAGGCATGCGCGCTGACGGCCAAGAAGTCCCCCTTCTATCCTCCCCCTACTCTTCAGAGCACCACGCTGGACCTACAACCCCAACATTCTCGGGGTGGAAATACGCTCAGACCTTAGCCATCGGAACTACATTGAGAGCATCACCAAAACAG
The DNA here is from genome assembly GCA_910589645.1 of Tinea semifulvella. Classification (NCBI taxonomy): domain Eukaryota; kingdom Metazoa; phylum Arthropoda; class Insecta; order Lepidoptera; family Tineidae; genus Tinea; species Tinea semifulvella. The sequence goes on from OU342585.1 coordinate 7,939,791, forward strand.
CGTCAAGAAAGCTCGGAATACTGAACAAGGTGAAGCGGTTTTTTCCACCTTCAATTAGACTGTTGCTGTACAAAGCACAGATCAGATCATGCGTGGAATACTGTTCACACCTTTGGGATGGTTCTGCCAAGTACCTCACAGATGCTCTCAATGTCCTACAGAGGCGAGCTGTTCGAATTGTGGACGATGCCACTATATCTGGAACTCTCGAATCCCTGCAGCTTCGCCGAGATGTGGCTTCTCTGAGCGTGTTCTACCGGCTATACTATGGTGATTGCTCCGAAGAACTCTATAACCTAATCCCTCCCTCTCCATTCCGCAACCGAACGACACGCACAGGTCAGAATATGCACCCACATACCGTAGTCACCATTCCTTCGCGTACCTATAAATTTGGCGACTCATACATCTGTCGTACGATAAAGATGTGGAATGCTCTTCCAGCCTCTGTGTTTCCACTTTCCTATAACTTGGAGTCCTTCAAGCGAAGTGTGAAAAAGCATCTAGTCAAGCCGGCATAGTGTTAGGGACTGATGGCAGTTATGAGTGGACATCAGTTGTTAATATTCATGGACCTTGCGTGCCACTTACCATCAGGTGGGCCCAAGGTCACATGTCGTGCTAGTATAAAAAAAAAAGTATACCATGTATACTGTAACTATAAGAGTATAAGTAGCACGCAAATTTTAGCTTGGTTTACTTATATAAGCTACACAATAGTACAGCAGATATATCGATTCAAATCGAATGTTAAAAAAAGGTCTCCCAACAAAAATATTTAAAGTTCGTAAAAGTAAATTGTTCCGCTTTATTATGTCAGCAGATACGCTCAACATGTTAGGGTAAGCCAGTTGACCACATTACGAGAGAAGTAGGGAGAGACTCCCCAGGGCCTATTTATCAAATGATCATTTGATTTTCTTGTGTTTGATCACTGAGCACATTAGAATTTGCAACTTTGGCGGCTGTGGAAGTAGCTTCACTTTTTAGTAGGAACATTTCAAGATTATTTTAAGTAGTTTTTATTCTGGCAAATGTTGTACGTCTGTGTAGGTTGTAGTTTAGAGCAAAAAGATTCTACAGACTTAAAATACCTTCTGATCATTTTTTATTTTAAACAAACAACTTATTGTGTTATTGATATAAGAGTAATACAAGTATATCCTGTTTTTTCTTTTTCGTAAAGTTATTATGCCTTATAAAGTACCTGCATCACAAACATATAAACATAATGATTTAATTTTGTACTTTAACTTTTTGTTTAAATGTTTCGTAGGTCGTCCGGAACCGAATGTGGTCCTCCCTGGTTGACAGCAGCGGCGCCCTCGCCCTCTGTGCGCGGGATACATCTTATAAAATACGATCTGTTTTGATTGTGGCCTGGGGCACAAATCAATTAGGCTCGAGCACCCTTCGGCCTCCCGCGGCGCCCCACCGCTCATCCCAAAAACCAGTGGCTCGTTTTATGACACATTTTTCACCCGAGCGAAAATCGTTACTTAACATTCACATCCACTGGAGCAATTGTCAACAATTTAAACGTAATGGCTATGCAAATTGTTAGCATATTTTAACAGAGTTACCCAATTACTTGGCGCATGTACGAGAGACGATGTAATACGACAACCAAGTTTCAGAGCCCCCCGACTCTCTCGAGCTTTGTAAATATTTTTTGAGATTCACTTTATAATGAAACCATTAATCTGTAAACCGATGCTTGTTTCAGAATAACGAGCAGTGATTTTAATTAAATTAGGTCGTTATCTACAATAACGGCGCGGCGCCGGAGATCGATGCTTCATTTAACCGTATCGATTTACTATTAATCTCTCGACTAATACAATATCTAATAAATAAAATAATGATGTAATAGAGGCCGCCGGCGACAGGTTCTGTTCCCACGAACGCGCCGGACAAATTTTATGTTTTTTTTAAGATGAAAATAAATTAAGTTTCGGTAATCAGACGCCGTCCCGTCCCTGACCCGCTCCTTCGCAATATTTCTAAAAGCTATTACAAATACATTTATACCACACAAAAAAACTCTCAACCAATTTTCGCCACATAATAAGGCCATTATGGGGAATTTTGTTTTACCAACATAATAACACCGCCTTTTATTCGGAGCTCTCGTCCTTCCAGTCACTACGAAGCATCGTTTAAAGGACATTCCGTACACAGATTGCCTCTTTATGCCAAATTACTTTAATGAAAAATAATTTGACTCAATTTTGGCACCGGTCCTAAAGTATAAATAGGTCTTAATTAACTTTTTGTTAAGGAATCCTTTTGTATACTTCTATATACTAAAAAAACAGTTTTTTAATCATTTGAGAAAGTAATGAAATCTGATAAAACTGGCCAGTTGAACACCGCTAGACACGAAGCCACCGGAAAAGGCGGCTCATTTAAAAGTTATTTTGTATTAAACTGTTCGTGATTTTACTATAATCTAAAGAGTATGAATGAGTGCCTAGATGCGCAGGCGCAAGCAAAGCAGCTGCTGTAATGGGTCTCTCGTGAACTGTCCATTATGCCGTCAGCGGGCGCACCCGGTCAGCAGCGACCTGCCTCGATCTAAATCTATGCCCACTACCATCTTATAGCTGCCCTCATTTATATACCATCCTCAAGTTAACCTTGCAATGCTGCGATCTAGAGTAGCACAATACTTCAGCTTTCATTTTGGCCTATTTTGATGATACTGTTATATTACAGAGTTTAGAATAAAAAAGTGTATTTTAATCAATACCTAATAATTAAAAAAATAACGTTGGCAAAACGTTGCGGACTCGCGTTTCGACACTGGGTTTTATATTGTCAATATACATTACGTGTTATCGTTAAACTAAACATAATGTTGGTACAAATTAACATGTAATGTACAATTAAAATATTCATCATCATCATCATCATCATCAGCCTGTATCTCTCCACTGCTGGATGTAGGCCTCCCCTAAGGCTCGCCACTTAACGCGATCTTTCGCTACCCTCATCCAACCCCCACCAGCGACCTTCTTTAGGTCATCTGTCCATCTGGCGGGGGGTCGTCCCACTCTGCGTCTTCCCGTACGTGGTCTCCACTCTAGAACCCGTTTGCCCCATCGATCGTCGGTTCTGCGGCAGATGTGTCCGGCCCATTGCCACTTCAGCTTGCTAATTTTAAAAGCTATGTCTGTAACTTTCGTTCTCTGACGAATATCAACGTTTCGAATTCTATCCACCAGAGATACACCAAGCATAGCTCTCTCCATGGCTCCCTGAGCGACCTTGAATTTATGGACCAGACCCACTGTTAGTGTCCACGTCTCTGCTCCGTACGACATTACCGGGAGGACGCACTGGTTAAAGACCTTAGTCTTTAAACATTGTGGTATAGACGATGAGAGGATGTGCCGGAGTTTCCCGAATGCCGCCCATCCTAGCTGAATGCGTCTGTCGGCTTCTTTGCTGAAGTTGGCTGCTCCTAATTGGATAGTCTGCCCGAGGTATACGTAATTTTGCACAACTTCGAGAGTGTCGTTTCCTATGCAGATTGGCCTCGGCTTGACATGATCATTGAACATGACTTTCGTCTTGTCTAAGTTCATTTCGAGACCAACCCGCTGGGATGCTACGTTTAAGCCGTTCAGCATTCCGCTAAGATCCTTGAGTGAACTGGCCATAATGACTATGTCATCCGCAAATCGGAGGTGTGAGATGAATTCTCCATTGATGTTTATGCCGCAGTAATTCCAGTCTAGCATTTTAAAAACATCTTCCAACGCGTTCGTTAACAGTTTCGGGGATATGACATCCCCCTGTCGCACGCCTCTGCGCAGTTGGATAGGCTTTGTATGCTGACCCTGTAACTGGACGGTCATAGTCGCAGAACTGTAAAGACATCTCAGCACCTCAACGTATCGATAGTCTATTAGGCATCGCTGCAAGGATTCCAGAACAGCCCAGGTTTCGATTGAGTCGAAGGCTTTCTCATAGTCCACAAACGCTAGACATAGCGGCAGATTATACTCCTCGGTTTTCTGTATTATCTGTCGCAATGTATGAATGTGATCGACCGTACTAAAGCCTTTTCGAAACCCAGCCTGCTCCGGGGGCTGGAAATCATCCATTCTCTGAGCGAGTCGATTTGTGACCACCCTTGAAAACAACTTATAGACATGGCTCAGGAGTGATATGGGCCTGTAATTCTTTAAAAGGGAGATGTTACCCTTTTTAAAGAACAGGACCACAACACTCCTGGTCCATGCCTCTGGCGTGGTTCCGTGGTGAATGACGTAGTTAAATAGTCTTGCGAGTTCTTTGAGTACTGGTTTCCCGCCTACTCTCAGAAGCTCAGCCGTGACTCCGTCATCACCAGGCGCCTTGTTATTTTTAAGTTGTCCAAGGGCTATATCGATCTCGCCTAGATTGACATCCGGGATATCCTCGGTATAGTGGCGAGTTAAAACAGCTCGTTGGTCGTCGTCCCTGCGGGCTATAGGGCGAGTTGCGTGTGAGGCATATAGGTCTCCATAAAATCTTTCAACTTCGGCAAGGAGCTCTGGTCTCGAGGTAACGGTCCTACCATCTTCGGTTTTAAGCTTCGTCAGGTGGCTACGTCCAAGAGACTGAGAGAATACTTTTGAGCCTCTATTCTTCTCAATGGCCTCTTCAATGAGTTTAGTATTGAAGAGGCGTAGATCCCTTCGTATCAGTCTCTTGACTTGCTTGTTTAGAGCTCTATCTGACGATGCTACCAAAGATAGTTCCCGTCTCCGTTTCATGAGTTCCAGAGTCTCAGTTGAAAGCTTGGATTCCCTGCCAACTCGCTTAGGCTTGAAATATTTAAAGCCCACATCTCGGACGACGCTCACGAAGCTGTCGGCCATCTCGTCAACACTTTCAGTGGTTTCCAATCCGTCGAATCGATTCTGCAGCTCCAATTGGAACTGCTCTGACCCTAACATGGTTTGTGGCAGTGACGGCCTAAGACTGGCCTTCATCATGCGGTACCTCTCAAGCTTGTAGTTTATATTCAGGGAGCCTCTTACAAGGCGGTGATCACTACCGGTATTAAACCTGTGAATCACAGAGACATCCCTGAATATACGCCTTTTGTCCGTCATGATGAAGTCAATCTCATTTTTTATATTATATTAAATTCGGTTTAAAACAGCATGTAAAAAAAAGAATCAGTTTCGTTGTCTACGTCAACGCTGATGTAGTATGAAATATGTCCTAAATTAATTTTGATATTGACGTCAAACCTGTGCCTTTAGCATAGGAAATATGAAACTGTAAAATATATCAAATTAAGTCCACACTAATAAATTTGCACACACATCACGCAGTGTTATTAATTACATAAATTAAGTTTATATTAAACCTACATAAATTTAAGATAATTATTGAGAATGTGGCGAGCGTATTATCATAACTGCAATTACTATTATTATGGCGTCGCTGGTTAGACTCATAACTGGCTAGACTCGATAAAATATTTTACATCACATCAAGAGACTAATATTAAAAAGAACTGGCTCAGGATTTTAAATGTATTCCCTCCAAAACGCCGAGGGGTGGGGCCAATGTTTCGATAAGTAGCAGGTAAAAGGTTTCCTAAATAAATTTTAGAAAATTCGCATTATAAAAGTACCTAGGTTGTAATTCCTTTAATTAGCCGTCAAGTGGGTTTTACCAAAATATATTAGGTAAACACAACATTATTGCTTACAAACCAGCAAAATGGCGAGGCCTGACATATGTATAATCTATGTACATTAAATTATTGGACTTTAAATCCAAAACAGCAGTCATAATTAATTTTTAATTAGTGATTCCGGTCTATTTGACTCTAGTTCGGGCATTGTTCGGGTCTTTTGAATCAAATTGAATACAAGTAGTAAAAAAACATATTAAGTCGCCCCCTCGTCTCCTATAATGCCTACCATACCACTGTAATCGTAACTGCAGGGTAATGTTTACACTTTGTGACTAAAATGTAATTGGGCTTTTAATGAGATGTCAGGCTTTTCGTCAGGACTTTTCAAATTTCTAAATGATACCCTAACCACAATCACTTCTCACTATTCCAAAGGTGCTGTTAAAAAATAAACTAGACATTAAGCTCGCCTTTTATATATTTAGTTAAGAAAAGCTATTGACAATATTCAACAACAAATAGCACTATATTTATATTAAGTTCTCCCAAAAATAAATAAATATCATTATGAAAAAAAAATAACAAAACGTCAGCCTATGCCTCTCATAAAAACACTACATAAATAAACAAATAATTAAATAATAATCGTTAGAATTATTATATCATAATTTAAAAAGAAACATTTGCAAATAAAACCGATTGTTGATGTCGATGTTGGCTTATTTTAATAAATAATTAGGTATAATTAATTTATCTATCTGCAGAGTTTAGTGATATCTAATTTAATGGATTTTTTAAGGCTAGGGTAAAAGTTAAGTGTTCATTAGCAATCTGCTGTCAAACAAACGCTTTGCGAATAAATTCTGTGAAACCCCAAAGTTTAATGTTAGGCAAAATTGTCTTCCAGCTATGGCCCCGTCCCCTGTATCAAAGTCAATGATAAAATTGCATGAAAATGACCACGTTTGCCATAAACTTCTAGAAGTGTAAACAATGTTATCAAAGGATTAAGATCATGCAATAAATGATATCATTACGCCTGCTAATCTGTCTACCATGCCACCTGCCATTTTTAATAACATCAACCTATCTAATTTATAAGGCGCGGGGGTGGCTTGGTTGTAAGAACGCGTACCTTAAATCCTACAAATGTCGGTTCAAACCCACCCGGCATGTAACAATGAGAAATACACTTTTCTTACGTACATTTGTCTTAGATTTACAACACCACCGGTTCCGTGCCTCGAAGAGCACGTTTAGCCGTCGGTCCCGGTTCCACTAATACCAACTTGTGGAATCGTTAATAAATTGTCTTTAACATTAACATAATATCCTCGCCAAGCCGTCTGGCCAGCGTGACGAGTGTAGGTCAAATTCTCTAGATATATGTTCTGGAAGGCCCATCTCCAGCAGTGGAGGTCTAGGACGCTGTGTTCTAGTGGCTGTACTGATACTGATCTAATTTATATTAATTTGGATTTTATTATTTCGCACTTCTATCAAGTTTTCGATATAGATTTTTTTTATGCATGCACCACGGCCACCTGATGATAAGCGGTACACGAGGTCCACGAATGGGAGCAACTGACGCCAGTCATTAACGATCGACATCAGTCCCCACCATTATTCCGGTCTATATGTAAAAAGTATCAGTATAATAATGTAACAGATTAGCAATCCTAATTATTATTAAATAAATATAGGCTAAGGCGAAGAAAAAATATTGACCAATAGTATAATTTCATGATGGCATGATGTGATAATGAATTGATACTGTTAATGAGGTTTTCCTCGCGCACCGCTCGTTTTCCTGACATATCTCTACTCTAGTAAATAAATAACCTAATTCTGGCTAGCGTATTTTTAAAGGAAATTTTCACTCTCAATAAAAGAATATAAGTTCCTACTGATGATCATACATACACCCTCTGTTCATATTTTTAAACGCTTAGATACTACTTTCTTTCTTAACAAGCATAATAGTGTCGTCGTAAGTAATCAAATTTAATATTCTTTAACGTTTTTTATATATACAATTATTATTAATAAATTATTTGTTGTTAATTATTCAAAAAAAAATAAGTACAGTGCATAGGCGAGCTTAATGCCGTAAATACATTTCTAACTAATCTTTTAATTGAGAAATTATTTATACTATGCACATTTAATGCAAAAAAGGAAAAACGGAGAAGACAATTTTCTAAGCTTTCCTAGGATTCACCGTCGGGTGCCGGGTCTATCGCGTGTGGGTAACAAATGAGAAGAATGATGTATTGGGCTTTTGACCGACAGGCTGGGTTCAAAGGCTTCTTTCTTTACTTTATTGCGCAATAAGAAGCTCACCATCCACCACTCTACTCCTCTCACTACCTGACAATTGTAAACAATCAGGTATCCTGGCTTACTATTCCGGGAGACAATCATTAACTACATAAATATTTTCCTGTTGATTCTGGCAGCCATTTTCATTGTTCATCTGTGGGTCATCAATGAAAGCACTAAAAGTTATATATTTATATTCTCTATACTTTTTTCACAATAATGGTAATGCAGTGACGTTTTCTTCTCTTGCTCTTTATTACTTAACTTTAAATTTATATGTGAAAACCTTTAATAGTTCTTAGTGAATTTACTATATAATATTTATTATAATATTGTCAACTGTTGGTTTTCCAAAATGAATAAAAAAAAAATACATTAAGCAGAGTTTCAGAATTTGGCGATAATGCGGAATTAGTCTCATCCGGTATGTAACGCCAGATTTTCGGGGTGGGGTGTGGGGGTAAATCCCAACTATCCCCCCCTCTGAATAAATGCCTGAATATATGTGTTGACACAGATGTGTTAATTTTTAAGTAAAAAATACTTTTATGTATTCATACATATTCTATAGACGGTTGACAAAATAAATAATAATAAAATGTATGATTTATTGTGCTTAATTAAGCAATAATTTAAGTGACGAGCAAAAGCTGCGTGCTTTGTTGTACTTGGGCCGAGGCAGGCCGAGACGACCGCGGCGGACATTATCCTTGTAATTGGCGATTTTGTGCAATTTATAGCGAATCGCGCAATTTACGACCAGCGGACAAGTGGGCGACTCGATGCATTTTTACCTGCGTACGACCAAATTGGCTTAGCTTTTTAATTATTTATTTTTATGGTCGTCAAATTATGTGTCAATTATATATTATTATGCAATATTAAGTAAATTTATAATTATCACGTAGGTCTATGATGGCAGGAACATGCAAGATATATGCTTCATTGAATTACATGTAAGACCATTTTACGCAAAGTCATTTATGAAGAAATATTTTGATTCAACAACTGGGCATTTTTGTAGTATATGTGTAAATGATCTAAAAAGAAAAGTTTCGCTATACCAGGGGAAGTTTGATCTGTATTTTGTTATTGTACTACCTGGTTTAGGCCATCTGAAGTTTATCAAAACTTCTGTAAATGCCACAATTAATGACAGTTTAAATGCCTAAAGAAGATAATAAAGTCGAAAATAAAGGAATAAAATGGTTGTTTTTTTAATGCACTTTCATAACAAGCCCGGTTTTTATATTAAGGCAAAATGCAATATGTTCATAATCGAGCTTGCTCGAGTGTGAAAAAGTCGCTCTCCTCGATCTCTTTGAGTTTAATTGGAAACGGATTATCATATTATCAGAAGTAGGTTAATCGTCGTGCAGGGAAACTTATATATTTTATTATTATTGTTGTCGGTACTTTTCGATAAAGACACTGTCTTTCTTTAATCATACAAAATCAATGTTTATTGGGATAATTATAATAAGTAGATTCTCGTACCTACCTACAATACTTTTTAAGCTTTACCAGCGACAGCCTGTTGTTCTGCAGTTAGGTATTGCAAAATAAAATAATTTTATAAATGCGGCCAACGTTCTTGCCACCATGCCACGCGGATACGATTTATATTTAAATTAGGTTTTGTAAGTAGGTTTTTTTTTTGTTTTTGTTTTTTTTTTAATATCACAATTATTTTTTCTATTAGCTCTTCATTTAAATAAAATTCATTAGATTATTAAATATAAATACTTATTATATATTTAATAAGATTTGATTAAAATAGTTTTAGAGACCGCCTCCGTGGTCTAGTGGTAACAAACGTCGCCGTGAACTCGGGAGGTCGTGGGTTCGATTTCCACCGGGGGCAAGTTGTACATTGTATAATTTGTCTCGGTCTGGGTGTTTATATGTATAATATGTATATACTTATTTACAAAAAAAAAAAAGTATAATATGTAGTTTATCAACCATTTAGTTTCCGTAACACAAGCCTCGTAGCTTACCACGGAAATTAGACGGCGCTGTGTGACCTGTCTGGAAATATAAAAAAAAATAAAAAAAAAATAAGTGAAATCGGGAATTATATTAAGTTAATATTATTAGTAGCCGTAAAGGTTTTTATTTATATTATATATTTTTATTTTCAAAGTTTTTTTATGTTAAATGTAGTTTTAGTTAATATAGTTTATTTAATTTAAGGTTTTGTTTAAAATAAACTAATTTTATATACATAGTGGAAAAGAAAGCCGTGGTTCGATGGAAAGTAGGTACTTACTGAAAATATTGTTAATAGGTTTTTTTATTGAAAGTCAAATTAACTTTATTTAATTTTAAAAAGGTTTTTTTTTAATTCGTCTACTTTGACCGAGAATGACACTCTTTAAATATAAGATACAATGTTTATTAGGGATATTTATTTATTATCATTGCCCCAAACGATTGGTATATAATAATTGTTTTCACATTTTTCAATGACATTTTTTTTGTGAAATCCTTAAAGTTAAAGTGCACTAAATAAATAATGATATCGCTAATAGTTATAATGAAATAATCGTTTGTAAATTATTATTATGTTAATTTAATACGGCCTTCGGGTATACATTACAAGTAATTCAAGACAAGAGTGCGTTTAAAACGAGCGTTCGTTTAAAATTTATTCGTTAAAAAATAATATTGCATACTTAATGGAGCCACGTTAACGGAAAAAAATTGAATGTTTATTTTTCAAATTATTTTGTTTAACTTAATCTAACTGTATTTAATAAATACCTATACCTACTTCGGTATTTATATTATAAAAAATATTTTTTGTGAGCCGGTTTATTTGTAATAATATAAAACTGTCAAAATAAAGCTTACTTGACATGTTAGGTACTAGGTCGAAACCTACAATAAGGCATGTAACTTAAAAAATAAAATTTTTGCATTTATCTACAATGTTGTATTTCCAAAAAATAAATAGAATTTATTTGCAAAAACTAAACGCTGTTCAAAAACTATTTGTTCTTATTGTGACGTCCAGCACACAAAACAAACAAATCTTTCATTTATTTATGTGCCTTTTATTTGTATCTATATTTTAATCAAATAATAATTACACAAGGACTTTAGAAACTTCCCGGTGAGGTGGAAGGTTGGCTTGGTAGTCATAAAGATTATTTTAAAGAATTCACGAACACACCACACTCTTTAATGTGCTGTGATGTCACAGAGTGATGTACCGTTTTTGGATGTAATTATCATTACCAAAATATCAATTAATCTTTTGAGGTCGATATATATTTTAAGGTATACGAGTAAGTGTATCAATTATTTAAAGTAATAAATAAAAACTCGTACATATTCCCTATTCTACAATGTCACCTTGATGATAATTAACTTTATGATAATGGTTTCCACCTCCCCAAAACCACACAAGAAGATTGGTCTGAAGTCCATAAAATAAACGATATGGCCATTTCGAACAACAGCGACAGTCAGCAAATCAGTTATCGACACGACAGAATGCAAGTAACTTCACCGTCCCGAGCAGTACAAATAAAAGGCGCTCGTCCGAAATAGCTTCGGACAGATCCGCTCCGTTCTTATGACAGCGGGGCCGATATTTATGTCGCGCAGCCCCGCCCACCGCCGCGGCTCCATTCAGCCTGTTTGTATTTATTTCGTGGCTATTTATTTGTATTTGCCTACGCTTTTGAATAATGCATGAGGAGAACGTTTCCGTCGTGTGTAGGCAGCGTGACGCCGCTCGACCCTACCCGACGTCTTACACACTTTTTGGCCAAAACTTTGACAGCTTGTTTTACCACTAGGTAATAGATATTCTGTGTAAATTCGTTAAGCGATGGTGGTCGTATTGTCTCCTCTAATCCAGGACTTTCTAAACTATTTCAATTCACGACGCACTCACAGGCTCACTATTTTGTCCAACTCCCCCTTCCTCTTAAGCACTGCCAGATTACCAACCGATAATCGATTTTGACTTTAAATAAATAAACAGTTGAATAAATTAATTTTACATTTTTATTTTTCCTGTTTTAATAAAATAGTCCTTTCGTAGAGTCATTACGCTAATATGTATTCTGTTATTAAACGCAAACGTTATATAATGAATTCCGTTAACTAATATATAGGTACATATGTTTATCACGCTATTAAAGTTGATATTTGCACGGCCGTTGGCAAGGTCGAGCGCTTATAGAGTTGAGTATTGAATTATATTTTGTAATTATGACGCAAGTTCTGACGTAAATAACAATATCCACTAATAAAATTTGCGACTAAATAACTTAATAGGGCTGTAGGGCCTCGAATATGTTAAAGGTCTGAGTCTGGAACGTGAGCTTTGTCATCATCACACATATTTGCTCCCTACGAAGCACTTGGACGTCGCGACACACACTTTGAGAACCTCTGCTCTAATCTAAAAGCCTTAAATTATAGCCGTGACATGATACATACTAATGAGGAATAACCTTTTTAGGTACCCTTGTCCTAGGTTTACAAAGTCGCTATTTCCGTGATTTGGGGTTAACAAGTTCTCAAAATTATTAGGTACAGCAAATCCGAGGATTTGCTCGTCTAGCCAGAGCGTTGCACGAGAAGATCATCTCCGGAAATATGCTCTATCGCCTCTATCTATATATTCAGCAGTAGAAGTCCAGGATCATGTGAATGATTTAACCTAAGAACGACTTTAAATACCAACCAAATTTATGTAGGTAATATTGTTGTTTTTTTTTGTTATAAATTTTGTTTTATTTTATTTTGCTAGTATTATTTTTGTTATATTGTGTAAGTTTAGTTAATTTTACTTTAAAAAGTAATGAGTCTTTAATTTCTTTATCTTTTTTTTATTAGTGAAGGCTGTGGCACCTAATTGGTACATTTATTAGATTAGTTACACTCCTTAATAAGACCTAAAGTAAAGCTCATAATAGGTGGTAGGCGGTTTTGCCCAGTCTGCCGGGGCGGGGAAGTATCCACCGTTCTTGCCGATAAACCCAGTAAAGTTTATCCACACGTTTCGGGATCAGGCTCGAATTGCCGTCATGCTCAGTCAAGCCGGCATAGTGTTAGGGACTGATGTCAGTCATGAGTCTCTAATTCCAGTTACTAACATTCATGGACCTCGCACGCCACTTACCATCAGATGGGCGCAAGGTCATATGTTGTGCTAGTATAAAATATTTTAAAAAATAGCTATGGGTCTGTACTCTACATAAAGACTTGGAACTCGTTTTGCATCTCCTGGTGCATCAACATTAGCTTCGGGGAACTACTGATACTCTGAAAGGTGCAGGGGCATATCATTCTCAACCTGACGACCTACGACTATACTATCTTTTTTAGGTCCCATTATTTGTTAGTACTACAAAATATGCTATGAGTATTGCTAACACCCCCCAACTGTAGTTACCATTCCGCGCGTATCTCTTTTAATTATAAACCTATAAAAAACACAATTCTTGGTTTTATCAGCATTCGCGAAGTCACATGTTGTGCGCAGTTAAGAAACAACAATAAAAATATCACCATAAATCAACCATGTCTATCTGAAAATAAAATTTGGCAAGACATTTATCTGCGCACGTGGTTTCTACGTGCCTATATCGGGTACGCATTGACTTAGGGTTAATTACCGGGCATTCAAAACAATAAAATCTAGCTCATACCTACTTGAATACGAGATTTTTTATGACACTTAGGTCCGGATTAATAGTCGCTTCTAAGACGCGAGCTAAGCCAAAGGCGTGCTTCCGACTGACAAAGTGACAGTGTTTACTATAATAGTCCGTTCTATGGCCGCCGACTTGTGCTTAGCTTAAGCACGAGCTTCGCTTAGAATTAGTCATGAAAATCACTATTAATGTCACATTATAATTAATATTTTGATATGCTTGAAAGTTTAAACGTGTGTATTACATTACAATACTCCTCGCCAACACGTCTAGCCAGCGTGGCGAGTGTAGGCCAAATTCTACAGATATATGTTCTGGAAGGCCCATCTCTAATAGTGGAGGTCTAGGACGCTGTGCTCTAGGGGCTGTAATGTAAGCGTGATTTGATATTTTAGTTATATATTTGACCTATTGCAATAACAATGACAATATTCAAAGTGTCTGTAATTACCTATTTACGTGCAACTGTTTTTCTGGTAATAAAAAAAGGATCATCGTATACCTTGTCAAAAACAACACTTCTTAAGAAAACGCATTTATTTATTTTATATTTCTTTAGTATATACCCATCAAGACAAGTTGCAAGCTTGTCTATGTCTCTAGCGTACCAGTTTCGAAAAATATCATAAATGAATAAATTATTTATTCTCGCCTATCTGTCAGCGTGGCGAGTGTAGGCCGAATTCTCAAGAAATATGTTTTGGAAGGCCCATCTTTAGAGCTCTAGGGGATGTGATGATGACGACCTCTGCGACTAAATCCACGGTCTTAACTGCTAGGACACGAAGGTAGTCAAAAAATAGAAGGAAAAAAGTTAATAAAGTAAAGTAGTATCATCACGACCGTATCCCTTCCGGGGTGGTTAGAAATCACACTTATAAAGAAGCGGATTCACATTTAGTCAACTTTACTATAGGCCAATCATGGCAAGTTCGTCGATGTCTCTAGCCTAACAAATTCAAGAAATATCACAAATAAATTAAATTGATTTATTTAAATTAATGAATATTATTGTGTCCCGATCAGGAATCAAACCCGGTCTAAGTCCTTCGAGTCTAATTCCACGGACTTAACCGCTAGACCACGGAGCTAATAAAGAATGTATTTATTTATTACCTACTAGGTATCTATATTTGTCCAATGCAATAATTTTTTCAAGCTGCTGGCCAAGAGCTATATTTTTTTTTGTATTATGATGTAACCCTTTATTGTATTCTATGCTGGCTTGGATTGCCCGATCTTGTGTCAGTTACTCAAAGTAACCATATCGATTCAGCCCCGCCCCCGTACGATTTACAACGGATTGCGTCAACCCTGCCCGAGGTGATACAACGCCGCCGCTTTGTCTCTACTTATAATTTTATAGAATTCACCATTCAGTTAGCACGACCCCTGAATACATACTTCGAATTACCTTTTACCTTTTTAATATTATCATTTATTAACATTAAAGAACAAGAGGAAACCGACCCGAGTCAGGTGACTCATCCCAGTTAATTATCCAGCCACTACGCCGAAGACCACAACCGCTGGAGACAGCTGGTGGATAAGGTATAACAGCGACTTAGTCACGATCCCCGACAGTACAATGGGGTACTGACTAAAAAGTAGATATAAGAATTATATTGGTCACTCTTATTACTTTACTCATGCCTTGCTACACATGTATTTGGCCAGCTTAGGAGTTGGGCAAATAGATGAAAGTTTATCTGTAGCAGTAGACGTCTAAGAATTAGTCTTAAACTTTGAACTACGAGTATATACTCTCAGCCGTCATAGTAGTAGACAGAATGGCTCCGGCTTATGCTTTATAAAGCGCAAATAAGGTCATGCGTGGAATACTGTTCTCACCTCTGGGATGGATCCGCTAAGTACCTTACAGATGCTCTCAATGTGCTACAGAGGTGGGCTATTCGAATAGTGGACGATACTAGTGTCCAAAACTCTCGAATCGCTGCAGCTTCGCCGAGATGTGGCCTCCCTGAGCGTATTCTACAAGCTATACTACGGTGAATGTTCTGAAGAGCTCCACAACCTTATCCCTTCTTCTCTATTCCGCAACCGAACCACTCGCACAGGCCAAAATATGCATTCACATACCGTAGCCACTATCCCTACGCGTACATACAAATTTGGAGACTCTTACATCTGTCGCACGCTGAAGATGTGGAATGCTCTCCCAGCCAGTGTATTTCCCCACTCCTATAACCTGGAGTCCTTCAAACGAAGTGTGAAAAAGCATCTTTATAGGCCGGCATAGTGGTAGGGACTGATGTCGGTCGTCCGAGGCTGGCGTCAGTTGCTCCCATTCTTGGACCTCGCGTACCGCTTACCACCAGGTGGGCGCGGTGTCACATGTCGTGCTCCGTATAAAAAAAAAAATGGCGCAATCATCCTAGCCTAACATTATTTTTAAATCGGTACTTATCTACATATTTGGGAAAACTTACAGCTAAAATACAAATATAGGAAAAATAATAATACCTACTATAAAGCCGATAACAAGAATTCATAGATAGATAGAATAGAAAGCATGCAAGAAAATCTTTTAAAAACTTCAGTACAAATACTGGAACAACAATGAGATAAAAATAAAGAAAAAGAAACAATAGATAGGATAAAATAATAAAAATACATGATAAAAAGATACAATTGCATAAAAAAGCCGAAAAAACAAATTAAAACAATAGGTCAGTCTACAAACTCGAAGTGCCAATTCGTCATCACTCGTCTAACCATTGCAATGCAATTAAAGAGATCGACATCGACGCTGACCACTCGTTATTTTGCTTAATCATTACAGCCCCTAGAACACAGAGTCCTAGACCTCCACTATTGGAGATGGGCCTTCCAGAATATATATCTGGAGATTTTGGCCTACACTCGCCACGCTGGCCAGACGGCTTGGCGAGGATATGGTGTCATTTTATTATGACAACTTATTAACGATTCTACAGGTTGGCATTAGTGAAAATTTGGCATTTTGCTTAATAGTTTATGGCAATCCACTATCTTACGTGCAACGCCGACTAAATAAGTCTATCTAGTATCTCACCAACTGGCGAAACACCCAGGTTATACCTAATAATTAATTAGAAAATTAAGTTTAACCTGGGGCAACTGGCGATATACTGTTATCAAAACACGTTGGCGCAAGTCACACTTAGCAAATTAATATTTATCTTTTTTTTTTGACTGATAATATACAGTATCTACTCGTAGGTTTTGTTTATCTCTTTTGTTCTCATTAAGTAAACATCATAAAAATAAATAATTTTGCTAGCACCCACATTAATCATGAAAGAAAACGTCTGGAAAATATGAGTTGCTATTAAAATAACGTGTCGATCTCGTATGATGTGGTGGAAGTATTAGATCATCGCGACCACGCTCCGACGCGCGCAGTCTTCATAAATCACATGCGGCCAACTTCACGCGACACTAAACGTCCACTTTATACGCGATTATGCCTATACTAATAGATATCAATATAAACAACGCCCGTCAAGACGTCACATGCTAGCTGGACTTATATCGATTACTTTACAGTGAGATAAATGCATTGACTTAGGTACATGCAACAGGGCAATTCATGCTGTTGCGGTGGTGTATCATCATCATCAACCTATAACATATTACAGCTAATCAAATGGCAAAACATTATCTACCAATATACAAGAATTCCAAGCTTTAACACTCTCAAATTTTAACTTAATTCGCCGGATCCTATGAAGCTCACCATGTCTGGGCGTTACCTAGTTACCATGACAACGCCGGCGATTACCTACCTACCCATAGTTACTTCAGTTTATGTGTTCATTAAGTGCTCCCGGCTTATTTATATCCCCTTCCCGACCATCGAGTTACTGGAAGGGACAAATTACAAAAACCTTTATTGGTATCATGAGTACAGTTTTTATTTCAAGTATGAAGGTAACGCTGATGTAACGCCTAGGAATGCCTTAAGTTAAAACATAGAGGGTGGTTCAAGTCAAATCATGTTTTATTATAATATTATCCTATACCTAAATAAAATAAAATCAAATAAAAAATATTAAAATTAGGTACATATTTTTGTACAGGATATGAATTCTTTAGAATGATCACTCCTGGGTAGCGAACGTCAATACAATATTTGTCGCTAACAATAAGGAAAAAAAGTGCTTCTTAAGTATATCTATCTATGCATTATTATATATAGATATGTATACCTAGTGATATAAAATAAATAAAGACAAAGTTATAATCTACATAATGTATTAGATATAAGTTGTTTATTATATATATAAATGATCGCAGAATATCTGGAGAATTTAGCTTACACTCGCCACGCTGGCCAGATGGGTAGACAAGGTTCTGATGTCAATGTTTATTAACAATTTATTAACGATTCTGACGGGTTAACGTGCTCTCCGAGGCATGGGGCACGGTGCTGTTGTAAAGCTATGACAAAAGTGTACTTCACATTGGCATAAATATTTTATTATTATTATTATAAACTCTTTTTTGCACAAGTGAAGTTATGTACAAGGGGGAACTTAATATTTTTCAGCAGTATTTGTGATCGGTCCATAACCTTAATGTGACCAAAGGAACAGTTGGGGATGTCTCGTCAAGAAAGTCAATGTTCCCGCCGAACCTTTGTTACGGGCGGGGGAATTAGGTAGCTCTTTGTCGAACGCTGACTTTGCACTTTGAGAACCGCTAATAAATCTTACTTTATATTATTACCTTCTAGTCCTGATACAAAATAGTTTTAACATTTAATATACTAAGCTAAAATCAATAAAGATGTGCTTAGCATTACTTAATCTTAGCTAAAACGAAGAACATTGTAATGAAGAAGTTGGAGCATTAAACCTCTGAAAAAGATGCTAAATCGTTTTTTTTTTAGAAAGATAACATAAATAACTAGATGTTAGACCAGGCGTTCCCAGTGTAACATGTAGTGGTCAGTGTAAAAAACATCAGTTGACCTAGGTCACATTTCATCTCTAGACGTTGATGCTGGATTCTAGGCAACATCTCTGCAAAATTTTATTAAAATCGATTAAATATTTTAGGCGTTAAGGCGAATAGGCAGACAGACAGATATATGATCACATGTCGTTGTCGGATGATGACGTCATATACGTCTGGGTTCCAAAGTTGCCAAAATTTATTAAAATCAATTCAGTAATATGGGCGTAGAGGCGTTTAGCTCGCATATATACAGAGACACAGACAAAGCTTCTTTCACATTTATAATATTAGTATGGATAATTTACGATTATACTCAATATATTTGTATCAAAATATTATTCCCGTGCCTCGGAGAGCACGTGAAGCCGTCCGCCTCTGGAGAGCACGTGAAGACGTTCGTCTCCGGAGAGCACGTGAAGCCGTCCGCCTCCGGAGAGCACGTAAGCCATCCGCCTCGGTCCCATTTCAACTAATACCAACTTGTGGAGAGTGTTAATAAATATAAATAAACTGATTTGACTTTAAGATTGAGATTCTTAGAAAAAAATGCAGTTATTTTATGATCTACTTCGCTATTTTTTTTTCCGAATAATGTAAAAGTTTATACTAAACTAATTAAATAAAGCTAAGCAAAATATTAGCAATCGCCATAGACTCGGCCTTAAACATGACTTCTTTGATTGATAGAGATCGGCAAAATTACTAATTTAATAAGTCGAAACAAATAAAATCTAAAAATAAATAAATTATATGTAAAGTTATTTCTTTCTTTCTCGATCTTGTGCGTAAATAAAAATCTTAAAAATGGTGACCCAGTTGTAATGATCGAACATAAAAATACTAGAAATAATGGTACCCCAAAATAATAAATAACTTTTTGTTTTCATCTGAGTAACATTTGTCACATATTCCTACTGAAAATATGTTTATTACCAATAAATAACGCCGACAAGATGTTCCGTTTTTTGTAGTTCATCCATGCTAATTATAAATGCGAAAGTGTGTTTGTCATTTTTTTTTGACAAGGACGTCTAATACTAAGTACTAATCTATCGGATATATTTTTTTATACTGAATTATGTATGTGGAGGAATTATACCTACTCGTACGGTCTGATGATATTGCCAATATATTCTTGACAAAAAACATCTTTAAAAACTACTAGTTTAAATCCTGTACGGTAGCCGGTAAAATAAGTAAGCTATGTACAACATTTTTATTTTCTGAACTTTCTTTGCACATGCAAAGCCGGGTGCTCCAGCTAGTCTGATATTTTCTTCGGTCTAAATGTCACAAATATATGATTAACGTTAGACATCGTTGACATTCTTCGGCTACGGACGCCAGCTACAAGTTTATCCTATTTAAATTTAGCACAGGCGCGTGCCGAGAGCGGGCGCCGGGAGGAGCGGGGCGGTGCGGTGCGGGAAACCGGGCGGGGCCACCTACCATCACTCAAGTGACGAAAATTGACGGAAAATGGGCGGACGCGGTCGGCCGCGACGTCATCAATTACCGTGTCCCCGGTCATCGTCGCAGCCGATGCAATGCGACACTCTTGTCTGCTATACTAATACCGCACCAGTTCTTTTAATTTGAATTTCCTGCCCCACTAAAACTTTTTCTTATAATAAAAACACGACTTTATTCATCTCACGTAGCGGTGGTATCTTATGTTTTATCGGTCCCGGAAAACGCAAGCAGTAGCCGAGTACGGCCTCCTGCAATCTCGAGCGCCATCTACCAAGATACAGATGATTGAGACGCGATCTACAAACTCATCGATCCGTCGATAATGCTCTCTAACTACGTGGCCTATTGCGAGCCAATCATCAGATCCTCTCAGCCCGATATTACGACGATACCTTTATTAAGTGGCATCGACTATAGTTACCTACAACTTCTATATGAAGTTCGCAATCTTGAAATCTTGTGTAATTAAGCGACGACGCACAACCCGCTTACCGGCCGGTAACATGGCTATAAAAGCACCACAATAAACAATTGGTAATTATGCTAAAACTCGTGTTGTATTACCAGTGTCTATAAACGCCGTTTTATTACCTTTTGGTCGTATTTTCTCAAATGCAAACGCATGAAGTCGCAACCAGTGCAAAAGCTCGACGATCGATTTTGAAAATTACCTATAATTAGCATGTATCTTACTCGCACGGACGACTGTACGTTTAAAAAGTGGGAACGCGACCACAGGCTACACGTTTCCAGTAGCATTTACCGAGTAACGGCAGGCGACGGACACAAATTGCCCGAAGGGCTGCCACTGCGCAAATTGTACACTGGTCTGTGCTCGCCGATCGATTGTTTTCTCTGTGCAGCTCCTGACTAGTGCTGTCAAGATAATAGCCCACTACCGGTAAGAATGGGCTCTTCAATGTGCCGTAGTTAGGAGTAAATACGGAATACTCATTGAAACCAGCCCTGCATGTAAACTCAAAGGTTTCTACTTAAACTTTTTTTAAGTATCCGCAATTGCTGTGGCCACAAATGATTGGAGCAATTAGCTCATAACTAACTGTTCGAAGTGGATTAACATGCGAACATTCCTGTGGACCAAGTCGATGCACGCACGCAATCTGTATAATACATGGAACACAGGACGCTGCCTAGAACATGTTTAAAAACAATTACTACAGACAACAATTTATTATTCAAATCATTAAATTTAGGTACCGAATAGCATAAATTATTTTACCAAACTTGTCATTAAATACACAGCGACAAAACGGAGTTAGTTAATAATAAGCATGTAGGTAACTGTGCATCCACATTTATTGTGATACAACATGGTTTAAAATTATTTGTTTTTTTTATAGGGGATTTTAAACTTTATGCTTTTGTTTTAGAATTCAAGGTCGTATTTAGTTGGAAGGTATAAAATGGCACACGAATCTGTGCGGTGGACATCGATAGCTGTCGGTATGCGTGCCAGTTCCCGCCACCGTAAGTGTATGTCCACAGTAAAGGCGAAACCGCGGCGCGTGAAATAAATCTTCAATACGTATGAGCGTGTCCAGAATAGGAGCACTTTTTGTTCCACATTTTCTATCGCTTCCAATTCTCCGCCATTCGCCTTTACTCTGGCCATACACTAACATCTCGACCAATCGGCGATAATGGTCAGAATTCCTAAACGTAGCCCAACAATTTCACTAAAGTATTCGGCATACTTATTGTTTTTCAACACAACCTTAATACCTAGATAAACGTATTTTTGATTACGATAGTTGGTGTTAATGTAGAAGTATCATTACGACTGTAAGTAGTGATATAGTGATAACTTTACTGGTGCTTTGATTGGTGGCACGCTGTGGCCCTCTACTACTGGTTTTTATTTGCGATTTCCCTTAATACAATGAGTAGATAAATTGAAACGGGTAGATAATAATATAAAGATTGCAATAAATGTTTAGTCTGCTACTAAAATTGTAGATTCATTGCACATAATGCCTTTGAGGTAAACAGGCGCCCGCCGGTCGCGGTTGCAGATAATTTATATGGAATCAAGATAATCAGTAATTCCAATAAAGCAGCAGCGGTGGTAGTCACGTCCGAGACATTTGATCGCATAACTAGAGGTGCGGTATTTGTAAGTATGCTCGATAAGCAGGTGGGTAATGGTGGTGTAATTACGCAGAACATTATCAGGTGACCTCATATTGCGGTCGCAGGCTGCCTCCGGGCCGAAACAGTGACGCGACTGGGGGTCGATAATGCGAAACCGATGCTCTTTACCAATTTACTCTTCATTATTTTTTTATCATTCCAGACCGAATTAACAGAGTACTAGATCTTTATTGCTGACATCTTTGCCTTTCAAAACTAATACGAAAAAAAATCTGTCATTAGTGGAACCGGGATCGACTGCTTAATGTACTCTTCAGGGTAACGTGGTTTCTTGTTAATTCTTTGTCAATTATTGTAGTGATACCATCAAATAAAGACATGCATATAATGTTTATATATTCTTTGCAACTCAATAGGAAAAAAACGGGTATAAATGTGCAAAGTAATGCTACTACGGACCTTACCGTGCTTAACTGATATGACTGTCTTGTGAATTTTTTTTTTCGTATTAGTTTTGAACGGCAAAGATGTGATTTAATAATATATTTATGTATTTATGTATGTATTAATACTATTAAGAATATCTTAATTGATGATTGCACCTACCATCTATACTGTCTAAATATCCTCAAGGTTGGGATGTCAGAGAATGCCGTATTAATAATATGCCGGCATTAAGTCCGCCTTTGTACATAGTGCAAATAAGTTTTTAAATAAATAAATAAAATATATTGTGTAAAATCCAAAATTCGCTAGTTGATGTTTATTACCCTGTACTAAATTTAATATAAAACTACGGCGTTTTATAAAACAATATGTAATTGGATAATCTTTCTGGAAACGGCACGCTTTTACTGCACCTCGAAAACCGGTTTTATATTTGCAAAATAATAACATCCTTGCTTATAGCATAACAGCATTAAGTACAAACACTGGGTGGAACTACACGAGCGCCGAGCGGACGGTAAACAACCAACACCCCAACACAGAATAACTTTCTCCGTTTACATTTAGTCGTAGGAAAAAATGTTACAATTTGAAGAGTCCACACGCTTGAACGCTTGAAGTCTAAAATATTGTCGAGCTAATTGACATCATTATCACAGCCCCTACAACATTCGTAGGCATTTACTGATGAAGATACACCTTCCAAAATATTATTGCAGAATTTAGTTGGAACTAGTTGCCGTGATGGCATTTTTTTGTTAGTTTTCTAATGACCCAAATATGCTACTAGAATTGGAGAAAAGTAAGAGGTGGTTGTATATGTGTATAAATAATAACAATAATATTTTTTCAAATAAATGTACCTACATTACAATAAAAACGTTAGGGCATATAATAAATCGTACATAGTAAAATATAGTTTAGCTGTGACTTCTGAAATAATCGGTGAACACTGTTCCAGATATCGTTGTAGGCATATTAGTACTTACTACATTTTATAGTACTAAAGACATTATTTATTTATATTTGCTGAAGGCAAAAATTAAATATTTGTTTTTGTGTACGTATATATGTGTGGATCTTTACAATTATTTAAAAAAATATATTTTTATACAATTAAAGAATAAGCAATAACTAATACTAAAGTGTATATAGTCCGAGCGTAGCTTCAATGTACCTTCTATTTTACACCTTGACTTTTCTCATATTGTAATTGCCCAATATTTGCATACCATTGAGGTGAAACATGTAAAGCGAATTTTCTAGCTATAAGATCTTGCAATGTAACCATGTTTTCTAGCCAATAATTTATTTTAATTTGATTTCATTTCTTTTTTATGCGTGTGTGTTAGTGTATATGGGTCACATAGAAAGTGCCGTCGCCTAGTAGACGGTACTAAATGTCATTCATTCATTAATTCAATCAATTGGTTCAATTTATTCAACATTTCGGTCATTGTTGTCAACTATATAATCTTGGTAAGAAAAATTTAAATTAAAATGTATGGTAAACTAGTAACAAAATACAGAATATCTTTTTAACATTGCTTGCAGTTATTGATTGCGGGCTCAAAATCGAATCTCGGATATAATACTATTATTATAGAAAATAGTATACCTACCTATAATAGGTATGTTTGGCACTTTAAGTATTCTATAATCCACTTGGCTACGCAAGTGTTCGGGTGAACAAGTTTTTGCGTGAGTAGCCACTCTTTTCCCAATTAGTTACTGTATAGTATCTTTGGTTGTAGTCCTCATAGGTTGTAAATCAGAATGCACGATTTCACCCCGTAATGATGCTTATAGATACCATATTTAAAGAGAAGTTATTTAGAAAATGTACCCGTATAATTCGTTTGACGCCCGGCGTAGACAAAGCGAGTTGAACCTTAATAAACCCATTACGCTTCATTACCTAATGCACGCCGGAAGAAAGAAATTACCAGCGCATCATTACGAGAAGGCACACCGCAAACTTCCCTAAATGAAATTTATAAAAACTGTATATGTTTTTAACACATTTCCAGCCCTAAACAGTACGATGTAAGGTGCCATGAAAATGAAACTTAGTAACTTACTAGCTTTCTGGTGCGGCTTCACCTGTCACAGCCACAGAATAAAAATATGAAAAAATTCTACTAATTTTATATACCATTTCAAATACTACCCGGGTTAATGTAATATAAGAAGTCCTGCAATTATATAAATAATATCTTAATATTTTCAATAAAATTAAATTTTATTTTCATGTAGATAATTAATTGAGAAAAACATAATTAATTCCTTGGTTTTTTTTAATAATAAATGAGAATGCCCATTTTCCTTAGAGAAATTTTTACCCTAGCATAACGGCAATTGATAAAAACTTTTTTTTACGTTAATAATGACATATTTTCGGTCCCGCCAATTTGAAATCCAGTGTTTTATCTATAATAAAGTACCTGATCATAATAAAGAACCTAATCGTATAAATAGTGCTTTGTAACTATTTCATACATACATTTTAACGAATTGACTATTTAATTAATAATATTTTAATGCAATAAAAGAGATGTTGTAATCAAATAAAATAAAAACAATATTTTTATGATTATTGAATTGTATTTTGTTGAGGCACGCTGCACTAAAGTTGGGGCCTGATTTTGGGCAATCATCATGCCCAGTCAAGCCGGAATAGTATTAGGGACTGATGTCAGTCATGAGTGTCTGATTCCAGTTACTAACATTCATGGACCTTGCTGTATCGTGCTAGTATATAAAAAAGATAGTTGTTTTTATCTTCTGAACAATTAGGTTACATGGACTTATAGTATTTCTTAATAAACCAATTCATGTATAAAAAACTTTAATAAGTAATGTAAAGTATATTCACGACTGTCAGTCAGAAACCACGTGTTTTTTAATGATGCAGTTTCACATTTAGCCAACTTTACTATGGGCCCATTATGACAAGTGGCAAGCTCGTCGATGTCTCTAGCATACCAAACTTGAGAAGTACATATTACAAATAGATTAAACAATTTATTGTGTCCCGACAGTGAATCGAATCCGGTACCTTCAAGTCTAAAGTCAAAGACTTAACCGCTAGACCACAATGGCAGTTAATATTATAATCACAAATTAGCTTTGCCTCACCTACGCCTCAGTAAAACTAGTAAGTCTTTTTTGGGACTTGGTGTTCGTTTTTATAACACACTCCCAAAGGAACTAACTAGCTTGTGTTTAGATAAACTAAAAATTCATGTCAAACGTCGACTTATAGGCAAGGCCTATTATAAGATAAATGATTTTATTAGTGACAAAAATGCCTGGTAGATGTGCAAATGTATATTATTAATATATTTTGGACACCTGTTACTGTTGGTGTATGTTTATATTTAGGTCAATTCAATTGTATTGTAATAAATTTTATATAATTTATTTAAATAATTATAACAATGTGATGTGACAATACAAAAGAGCCCGAGAAGGCCAAATTGTAATAAATGATTTGACTTTGACTTTATAAAAATAAAGTAAAATTTCATTACGACCCTAATCCATCGCTTTTTTAAAGAAGTATTTCTTTAACTTTACTATAGTTCCATCATGACAATGAGAAAACTCGTCGATCTCTAGCTTACAGTAAAGTTAAGTCATAAAAATGCGCTCAGTAGTTTTTGTGAGAAAAAGCACCAAACATCTATTCATCCATCCTCATAAACTTTCATGTTATAATATTAGTAGATTTTGCGGGCGAGTATGATAAATGAGTTGGGTCATTTCCCGCCCGCTAGCCGCCATTGCGGTTGTCACAGCATATGGTCGATCGAATAGGGGTTGAAAACAGTGTTTGTTTTACAAAAACTTACTAATGACATTGAGGTGAACAACTTTACGGCAATGACATGCTTAACCAAAGTTTAAATTATCGACACGCTACGAAATTGCTACGAAAAATAATTATTTTAAAACATTTTCATAAGAAATGAAGGTAGATATTTAATTCTATGTTTAACTGTGTACTAATGTAAGGTTGCCAAAGTTACCTCTATTTCTTTTTAATATGTATAAACTTGTTGAATTTTGTCACCTCTGGTTTTCTCACCGGTTCCGCTAAGTACCTTACAGATGCTCTCAATATCCTGCAAAGGCTGGCGATTCGGATAGTGGATTCGCTGAGTTATGGGAGGCCATCTGAGTTCTACAAGCTATACTACGGTGAGTGTTCTGAAGAGCTCCACAACCTTATTCATTATTCTTTATTCCGCACAGGCCAAAATATTTACCCCAATACCGGAGCCACTAACACTACGAGTACGTATAAATTTGGAAGAAATGAAATCTGTCGCACGTTAAAGATGTGGAATGCTCTCTCAGCCAGTGGGTTTCCCCATTCCTATAAACTGCATAATGGTAGGAACTGATTTCGGTCGTCAGTGGCTGGCGGCAATTGCTCCCATTCTTGGAGCACTTACCATCAGGTGAGCGCGATGTTAGATGTCGTGCTCAGCATAAAAACAAAATACCAAAAAATTATAGATTTATTTAATTTATTGACAGAAATGTAATCGAAACACGTAGATAATTGTGTATAGGTAACTCCAAACAAAAACAAGTGTGAAGAAAAGCAAACGAGCCGAAACATTTCCTAAGCAATTCATACTGAGAGGAACTGTGTACACAAAGGGAGGAAGAAAGCTGAACGCAATAAAAGTCGCATTAAGTCAAGAGCAAAGGAGTCTGCGGGTGTGGGCACAAGACGAATGGATCCCGAATGAATTTGTCTACGCCGCTTACACAGTTCACAAGAATTGTTAGCTTTGTATGACTTTCTGTACTAACTTTATTTAAGCTGTTTATGTGACAGAGAAAACGAGCCAACTTAAGCTACTTTACCGTTAATATTGTTTCTTAACCAACAAAATTCAATCCTAGGGAAAGTTTTCAATACTGACTGTTCGGAACATTTTTCTGAAAATACATATGGTATTTCTCCGCACGCATTCACGACCATTAAAATGATTTCGTCAAATTTAATTACGAAGCTATTAGACATATCCATAGTTCCTTGTCGAAGCTTATTTCAGGTGTTATTTGATCAAAAATGTATAACATCGTCCTTGTAATTAAACGACAGTGGATAATTTTGTCGTTCACTTATTTGATATTTGAAGACGCAAGATTTAAGGATAGACTGTTAGGCTATAATCAAAAAGATGGAACAAATAGAGCGACATACATAATTACACGAGGGGGAATATAATTAAAACTACTTTATAATAAAGGTGTTCCTTTTCACGCGCCTCGAATACAAGTTGGAAATCTTCGACGATAGCAAATTACGACTCGTCAACCTATACATTAAAGTAGATGAAGAGAACTTTGTAGGCGTCGTTTTCAGTATCTGTAGCAAGTGTTCTAAATTTTTAAGTAGTACGAATTATAATAATAACAGACAGCGCTTTCCTCGGGAAATACGTTTCGAAGAAAGTTGTTTGTATTTATTTGTAACGAAATCTGCTCAATAAATCATAAAAACACACACGTCCACAATAAATCAAAGACTAAGGTATAATTAAAAATACGAATACAGGTAAGACTTGTCTGGAGTCTATAATTAATTTAAGAATTTGGTTAGATGAATCACCAATAATTAGGTGCAGTGGTCCGGCGGGCTACAGTTTCGTGACTGCGCGAGTGGACGCAGATGTTAGTCTAATTGCTCACAAACTTAATTACCTTTTCAGAATATCCAAACCACAATAAGATAATAGTTAACGCTCATACATAACACAGTGTAGTTAAATAATCATTTAACAAATTAACAGCTGAGCCCTCTCAATATAATTGTATGAATGTGAGGTCCATCAAAGAAAATAAACCATTAGGAAGTTATAGCAAATCAATCTTAACTGCGGTCATAAATCAACTAAAACTTTCGGCTCAAGTTTATTCGCACGTCCTTACGCGTTCGATTAATACAAAATTATAATAATTGGCCACAGTATAATTATATTACGTAACGCAAGGCGAGCGATATACGACCAATTTGAATTTCATGTAAAATATCGCGTAATAAATTTACATTTTATAACATTGGATGAGACGTCCTCGTGAGCCGCTATCTCTGCTTAGGATCAGAACCTCGTATCTGCAAATTGCGACGACCAATCGCGGGTGACGAAACGTGCTTCGACGTGCGATAAATCAAACAAGTGCCGATCGCTAACGGTGCATTATCATATTCATCTATGCATTAAATTACAAAAATAATAATATTTTAAATATAATTATGAATAAATAACTTGATAATGCGACCGTAGCTGGACGGCACTTAAGGTGCGGCATATTCAAAACGTAGTGCATGCCAGTACCAATATCTCTTTGACATAACAACTTTAGAACATTTTTCTTATAATCATAACAGATTTGGCACGCTAATTACTTTTGCAGTATAGTGTTCTGTGATTTACTTGTACCAGTATTGTAACTTTTATACAGTACAGATCGTATGAATTATTGCCAATCGGCGTAATTCACAAATCCGTTGTTAGTTTAGAAGTGTAATTGCCGTGGGCTGACGATGATAATTGTTACTTTAAAGGTGTGTAAAATGTGACGTTTAAAGGTGTTATGGGGAATCGTAAAATGTCAGTTACGTGTTTATATCGCAGCGCAATGAATCACGATTTATTCAAATTTGCTCCTCGACATAGTTCACGAGCCGCTATTAAGATAAGATATTTTTATCCGCGTAAAATATTCCCAGTATGATAATGGTTAATTCTTGACATATTTTATATAATGCGAGCCTTGGGCGATCCGGCCGACACTATGTCTAATAAATTTATGGACCTTCATTTTCATGTTGATCGGCGCTCGAAATTATAATCGGCGCGCTCGGGGCGTGCGGCCAGCGAACGGACGATCACTCTATCTATCCCAACCAAAACAATGAGCGATCATTTGGTACAGATTATTACATTGTCCTTTTGTATATCATTCAATTCATAATACCAACCACCAACGAGAGCTTTTGGCCACCTTTATTGGGTGAGTTTATTATTTTTTAGTTCGCTTTTACCTACCTACAGGCTTGTGTGCCTAAACTCATCTCGCCCAAACATATGTATACGGTAAATGTCAGCTCTGTTTTAAAACTATAGTTATCTTTATTTAAATAAAGTAAAATATTATCGCGACTGTTATTCCTTGCAGGATCGCTGTCGTCGAATTAAGTGTTGCCATTGTGACATTTAAGTAGAGCATTTACGCATCACAAATACAATTATTATTACAAAACTAAAGTGAAATTACTCAACTACAAAACTAAAGTGAACACTCAAAGTTGAGAGCGGAATGACTTTGTTAGTTCTCTATTTGTCCGCTTGAATATAAGTCAGTTGTAATAATAATAATAAATATATTTATTGCACACAATATAAAATGATGTACGAGTAGGTACATATGCGAGCATAATATCATGAAGGTATTCTCTTCCAGCTAACCTTTGGTGAGTGATAGATTTATATGATGGGTACAGAGTCTAAATAATCTATAGCTAACTTTACTATAGGCCCTTCATGACAAGTGGCAAGCTTGTCGACGTCTAGCGAAAGAGACTCAAAATGTCACTGATAATTTAAATATGTTTCGTGTTATCAGCCAGAAAGCTAATCCGGCACAGATCAATGAGCTTGGAGACGTTTTTGTGTTTGTAGTAGTGTATCAGACTGTCACTAAATCCGGAATAAATCAGTTTACGCTAGCTACCAATTGCCTCGCACTCCCGCATCAGTGACATAAGTGTCACGTCATTGTGTTTGTTATTTTCTTACTCTGACGACCCTGCAGCAAAAAGGGGCTTTTTACCTACAATTGAACGTTTTAGATGCGTGAACGATGTAAAGATGACGAGAAATAAATTTACTATTAAGTCATTAAAAATGTATTTTCTCAATACCTAACTGTTTTCTTGGATATTCCTCTTTGCTGACTTTATTTATTATTATTGTTTTAATTTTCTATTCGGTGTTATTATCTTTGTAATAAAATAGATATAAATTAATAAAATAAATTATATTTTTAACCTAAATGATTTATAAAATAAAAGCGAGAATGATTACAAAATGTCTAAAGTTGAAGGAATTCAAAATTAAATAATAAGTTTTAATAAATACCTAAAAAAATAATTTAAAACAAAGGATTTGTTTATTTAATCTATCTGCCCTAAATTATAATATAACCGTACCGGTCTTCAAGATGAGATCAAAAATAAGTTCATGAAGCTAATGTCAACCTTATGGCTAAAGTTTTAAGGATTCTAATTGTGTGCAAATATAATAGCGCTATCTATGATCGACTAGAGGAACTTTTTGTGTAATGGTCAATTGAGAAATAATTAGAGCCATAGTCAACTTTATGATAGACTATTCAAGACTATTGTGTGCATCTATATTAGCGCCATCTATAAGCCAGTAGCGAAAACTATTTTCTAATGACAACTTCATTAATGTTCAGTGTGAACATGAACTGATACGAGGTTTTCTTGTCGAATAAGAGCGTGTTTTACACTTCCGTAGCACGCAGGTCGGCATATTGTCCGTGAATCGACAAAATAATCAAATTGAAAGTGCACGTCAAACACTTCTTTAACCGACAATGACTGTCACACACTAATTATTCATTTTGTACCGATTGTTCTAGCTTTGATTCTCATACCGTTTGGTTTCTTGGCCTGCCTTGTATATATTTAAAATATCTGCTTCAAGCTGATTTGTCTGTACCTCCGCATTTATGCTGTTATGTTATGATAATGAGGACATTAGTTGTGTCACTCCCTCGAGTTGTGACCTTCCAGTCCATTGGGCCCCGCTTGCCGGACGTCTCACTGTATGTTAACTTCCTAACACAAAATACATTTCCAACCTGACACTCTATTTCTTTTTATACAGACAACATGTGAATTTCTGTGTAAACTATTGTAACCACTTTTATTTATTAATTTAAAACTTTATTGCAAGTTATACAAGGGAAGGAATTAATGCCGCTAGATATTTGATAGCCAGCCTTAGCGACAATGTAGACCATTTTTAATGTAAGGTAGGTGTAAATTAATTGCCTCTGGCCCAGCGTGTATGCCAAATTCTCCAGATATATGTTCTGATAGGCTCATCTCGCTTTGTTCTATGGGCTGTAATGAATGTATAAAATTATATAAGAGCTAGTTTGGAAATAAGAACACTTTCCTTAAAATTATAAAAACGTCCGTTTGAACCCCGGCATCTACCAATAAGAAATACACTTTTCATAAGTACATTCGTAATGTATACATTATTGGTTGGTTTTTAGTAGTACCGGGACCCACGGCTTAACGTCCTATCCGAGACACGGGAACGATGGGATTGTAAATCTATAACAAATGTACGTAAGAAAAATATTACTCATAATCAATATAATTAACATAAATATTTACAAAACAAATAGAAAATTAATTTAATAATAAATATTTGCATTTTTTTAGGATAATAATTTAATTTAATTTCACAAAAAATATTCTGCAAAAGGCAAAAATTAAATTCAGAATGAAACATTAAAAAATAAAGTAAATTCAGAACATTGTTGCGAAGAGTAGTTAGTGTCAACAGTACACGTGAAGAACATAGATGCTCATCACAAGGTGGGCAAGCGCATCGCAGATCCAAGATAGGGGGCTACATGCACTGGCGAACACAACTCGTCATACAAAGTCTATTACGGCTGTAGCTAAGGTTTTGTATACATCAGAACTATGCTTGTGTTTCTTTCATTCACAGATTAATGCAAGATTGATGACTACAATTCATTTTAAACATGATCAGAAATCGGAAATTTCACATCAAGCCAACTAACTATAAGGCCACTATGGCAAGTAGCAATCTCGTTGATATCCCTAGCCTTAACAAATATCACTAATAAATTACGTTGACCATAAGGTTATATGACGAGAAGTTTCACAGATATAAAACCATACACACAGGTTAAAATATGCACCCACATATCGTCGTCACCATCGACAATCAGTCCTACATTTTGGGCCTCATACAAAACTTAACATCTTAAAGAGGTGGGTTCAAACCCCGGCATGTACCAATGAGATTACACTTTTCTTACGTTCATTTGTTCCGTGTCTCGGAAAGCACTTGAATCTACCGGTCCCGGTTCAACTAATACCAACTTATGTAATCGTTAATAAATTGTCATTATAAAAATTGACATCAGACCCTTGCCAACCCGTCTGACCAAGCGTGGGGAGTGTAGGCCAAATTCTCCAGAAATTTCTCCATCTCCAACAGTGGAGGTCGGACTCTGTGTTCTAGGGGCTGTGATCATGATACATATGTCGCACGATAAAGATGTGGAATGCTCTTCTAGTCCCTGTGTTTTCACTCTCCTATAACCAGCAGTCCTTTAAGAAAACTGTGAAAAATCTAGATAAGCCGGCATAGTTTTAGGGACTGATGTCAGTCATAAGTTTCTGATTCCACTTCCTAACATTCATGGACCTTTCGCTTTGTTGATTGGCCCATAGTAAAGTTGGCTAAATGTGAATACGCTTCTTTATAAGCGTGGTTTCTGATCACCTTACAAGGGATACGGTCGTGATGATACTTTACTTTTTTACTTTACTACTATAGGCCAATCATGACAAGTGACAAGCTCGTCAAAGTCTTCATCGTACCAAAACGAGAATATCACAAATAAACTAAATATTCATTAAATTTATTTATTTAAATCACTAAATTTATTGTGACCCGACCAGGAATCGAAACCAGTACCTCCGAGTCCAAATCCACGGACTTAACCGCTAGAGGCAGCCGCACGGAGACAGTTTCTCAATATTTGATTCTTATAAGCGACCCTATCACCTAGTAATACAGGAACCACCAGGCTGACCTAGTTCCTTACAAAGTTATTATTTATTTTCAATGTAATAAAAGTTCTTATATGACCCAAAGCCACATTGATACTTACTAGCCGACATTGGGGGATCGACTTGGCCGTAACATTCGATTTTACATGTATCTTTCGCGCTCTGTTTTCCCGGGTAAGTAGGTATAATGAACATAACTTTTATGGGTATAGCGTTTTAACAAACTGTATCTACTTTTAACAACATTGATTATAAAATATCGTAAGGGAATTTATACAAATAAGCGATTGTGTAGAAGATCAGCGGGATTATGTTTTAGGTTAGGTTATTACTAAGTAGGCAGCTATAGATGTGGAATAGCGTGGCCCGCGGCACGCGCCGGCTTCATTCAACATTACTTTCTACTGCAAAAAGCAACGCAAACGACCGTTTTATGGAAATAACTCTATTTATCTCAATATGGAAAAATGTCTCAACGACGAAGTAACTTGTCCCGGAAGTGATTCTCCCGAGGGTGTCTCTCCTAGCTTTTTAAGCTTTGGATGTTAAAAACATTAGTTTTGGTCTGTTGATACTGATAAGAACTTTTTTGCCATTAATGTATTTAATTTTGCATAAATCTCACTTGTAATTAGCATAGCTGGTAAAACAGTAAATAAATCAGAAACTACAAGAGTTCACAATTAATTAATCAATCGTCTTCTTTTTAGCTGCAACGAATCCATTGCGTATTGCAAATCTATTTTAATAGGTAGTCTATGTGATGCACAATTTATTACATTTATTACAGCCCCTTGATCAAAGAGTCCTAGACCTCCACTCTTGGAGATGGGCCTTCCGGAACTTATTTCTGGAGAATTTGGCCTACACTCGCCACGCTGGCCAGACGAGTAGCAGAGCCGATGATGCCATTTTTGTTATTGACAATTTATGAACATTTCACAAGTTGATATTAAAACCGGGACCGACGGCTCAACGAGTTCTCCGAGGCACGGGAACGATTGTATTGTAAATCTATGACAAATGTACTTATGAAAAATATGCAATATACTCGTATACTTTCAAATCCAATCTAATGTCTAAATCTAAGGACTTAACCGGTAGACCACTGAGGCAGTATAAAGAAGAGATGAAAAACATATGCCAAAAGAGGTGGTAATGTTTAAATTTTAATTTAACCAACCACTTTGAAACTTGACTACCTAGTTAGTCTGAGTTGTCACGTTTCGTTCAAAGCACCCTGTAATGCTAATCTTTAAATATCTGCATAGGATATACTAATAATACACTAGCCAGACCACTGCTACAACTTAATTTGCGGATGAACTGAAAGCCATTTGTATAAATGGTGTAATTTCTCAACTCGGTCTCTTCACCAGTTAACCTATTCGGCATTCATCGCTTGTGGTATAATGAATGATTTCACATCATCCTTTAAGAAGCTTAGTTATGGGTTTAGCACGACTGTATAAATGTCAGCGACTCGCTTATCTTATGATCTCATGAGTTATTTTACTACAATGCCTGTGAATGTTGGGCGGCAAACATTAACGAGGTCTCACAATGATTTCGAGTTGCTTCGTTGATCTCAGATTCCACTCCGAATTCCTTTCCTGACATTTTCAAAGTTAGAATCCCTAAAGCTGTCCAATGGTAAGGCGCGGTACGGTCGTCGAGGTCCAATTGGTCGAACCGCGATTGAATCTTTCTTTTACGAACTCACCTTCGCTTTATCATTTATTTTGTTTGCGAATGAATATTCATACCTAATGATATAATAAATATAATACTCATACATGATTACAGAGTTTATTTATTCTTGTAACTAATATTTACAAAATATAAAATAATAAATACAAACTACTTAAATAAAAATAATTAAATTAAATAACTAGAAACTAAACCTAATAAAATAAAATTAACTATAAATAAAAAATGACCTCAAAAGACGACCCATCAGAGATAGTCCCATGCAGGATGACTGGCAACGTTTTTCCTCTGTATAGCGAGGCTAATACGTTGGCTAAAGTAATTGCCAGCTTTCCTGTCTGCAGAATTCTCCGTCAGCTGCTTTGACAACTCCTTCGCCAAACGCTTGGCTGAGGTCCCATCGTCTCGACCCCAAACTCGTAACCTGTACCGAGGTTGGCGTATTCGCGCAGCTTGAGGTTCTCAGAAGCTGCACTTCCCGCGCTGGACTAACTAAATTATATGTCTGGTTAAATTCTTTATTTTCTGTAATTGAACACGACATCTATTTAGAAAATCGATTTGTATCTTATGCATTAATAAAGGATATAGATAGACAAATAGTAATAATATCATGGAGACTGCAAGAAACGATTATATCTTAAGGATTTACAGTACCCCATATCATTTTATTTAGACGCGTAAAGATGGGTTGCTATTCTCAAAAATATGATTACATTAAATTCTATCTGGTATTACAATCTCGGCTTTAATGAGGAAATTAATTGGATTGCAAACGGCGGCCATTGGTGCTGTAATTGCTGGAACTGGTTCTGAGGGACGCGGGTTTAGTTCCCAGCACAGATCTCTACCTTAATTACGGTTACGATCTGTGCGTGTCTTACTTTTTGGGAAATATTAAATATTTTTAGATTAACGTAGATTATCCCAGCGTGAAGAAATAGTTTACAAAATAAGTAAAAGACAGCATTAGTTAAGTTGTACCTACTAGTATTTTTTGTTAAAATTTTATAAATATTTTTTGATTAAAGTTTTCATAAAAAGTGGTGATGAAGAGAAGAAGGCAAACATAGGAATTCATAGATTCGCCATGCGGCTGCGAATTTTGTCTTGTAAGAGCAGCGGGGTGAGGCAGAGAGCACAATCGTCCAAAAACGTATCGATTACGTCTGTCAGATATGTCAAAAACTTATACATTCCTCCTAGCTTTTGACATATCTGACAGACGTAATCGATCTTGGACGATACGATTGAGCACTCTTCCTCACCCCGCTGGAGGTCTAATGTTTTGCTTGTAGGGCTTGTGACCAATAGTTGGGTTTAGTTGGGCCTCTCATCTCATGCGGGGTGGTCAGTAAAAAAATAAGCGTGTTCACTTTTATTAAACTTCACTAAAAGCATACAAGTAGCTATATACTATAGGCCCGCAATGGGAAGGATTCAGTTACCAGTCCTTAAAAAGTAATTTCTTTTTTTTATTACCTATTTTGTCATCATAAAGACAGGTATTGGACATTATAAGCTTTGCTATAGTTAGTACAAGTAAATTAAACTCGAATTAAAAAGTAAAGTATCATCACGAATCCCTTCCGGGTGGTCACAAACCTTCTATCGGGCCGACAACGGACACTTCAACCATCTCCAGAATATCGCTCCGTCTTGCGCACGGCCCCCCAACGAGAGACCACTTCCAAGGGAAGTACTACTGGAGGAGATCTGAAGCAGTTGAATCTAGCCCTCTGGGTTCGTGAGCCACACGGGCGCTGTTATACTGCTAACGGCGCCCAGCACTAAAAGTGCATGAATTACCGGCGGGTGGTTACCCGCTGAGATCCTGCCGGGGAAAACGGGGGAATATCCCCATCCCCAACCCAGGCCCATTAGGCGTCCGGGCCTGGACGACCCCATTGTCTGGTCACAAACCACGCTTTAAAGAAGCGGATGGACATTTAGCGAGTGTTGGACATAGTAAGTGGCAAGCTCGTCGATGTCTCTAGTTTACTAGACTCGATAAATGTTACAATATTAGATATATTTTTGTCTTCTCGACCAGGAATCGAATCCTACTACTAATCGAATATTCATTTAAATTATTGGTATCTGTAGGTGGACGGGTGGTGACGAGGGGGGAGAGTGGTTCGCGCCCGCGCTGTTTTTAATGTACCTACTATAAATATTTATTATTTAATATTAAACTTCGAGAGTAATTGTCTCCGCCAGCAAACTGTGGTTACAGTTTGGCGGGCTATTTAATAAGTTATATATATGTATTGGAGAATAAATAAATATATTTTATTTTTATTGTATACGGTATTCATATAAATCCACGGTCAACCACTGAAGTCAACTGTTTGACGGCTATAAATGAAAAAAATTACAGAGAAAGTTATGAAGGCAAATTTAATGTACTTTTAACAAAAAATTGGATTTTGCAATATAAGAAATACCTATTATTATTAACACACTAAATGTATTAGACTACGTATTAGGCTAAGTTGTATCAATATGAAGATGTAACGATTAAAGTTAAAAATGTTTCGACAGTTTTATTCTGAAGTTCGCCTTTAGCTAATCTAAATCAGTTTTAACTTAAATCATTACAATTACATATACCCCGTTTCGGTAGAACCCAGCTTTACATGCACTTAATTACTTCATCGACATATTTTTTTCCGTCTACAATTAATTAATCAGCGGCTAACTATGAAACTTTTAATTACTAACAATACCCCTGTTCTGTAGCAGTGTTGTACATTGCGTGTTATCAATAAACTTAACTCAAGCTTTATACAAAATAACACGCAATGAACATTGAAAATACAGAACAGTTGACTAGGAACGCGGGTCTGCAAAGTAAATTCGCACATAAATTGTATACATCAACAGTGCACTTCTAATTAAATAATACCCATTCATTTATGTTTCTATGAATTAATTAATTGTAGAATAATATGGAATTAAGGCGTCAAGTTTGTTTTAATGATAATCTAATAGAGGCTTATTGTATAAAGGAGAATGAACAAAAATGTATGGGTTACGTCCCACTACTTGTTACATTTTGAGTGGGTCATAACGGCAATCCTCCTTTTAGCTATTTAATTATTTATTTAAAACTTTATTGCACTATGTACAAGGAACGGGTTTAAGGCCGCTAGACATTCTCTGACAGCCAACCTTTGGGACAATAAAAAGTATAACTTAGATCGAGGAGTAGGTGCGAAGACGTATTTAAGACTGATCATTATTAAATAATAACTATATTTATCAATAATATATATATACTACATACTAATAGTACTTACATACATACATATATACATAACTATACTACATACAATATCCACTTATACACGCTGTAAGGAGCTGTTTAAGTATTGTGAGTATACCAATCTTTTGCCGAATATTGACCGGCAAAGATTTACTGCAAAAACTGCGAAAGAGTCAGACATGAAACCAGAATGATGTGAAGGAATGGAGAGGACAGAGTTGACAGTTAAGATGACATACCTATAAGGTAAAAAACTAATACGCGAGTTTTCAATATGTGATCTGGTCACATTGTAAAAGATACGAATTCATAGTCCGGGAATATACTAAAATAAAACAGAGTTTTAGTTATTTACTATCCACGCCTTAAATGCTTAGTAGGTACACTAATATCCTCAATTACACGAAAATGAAAAGCTGTAGACAAGTTGCAGGTGATCTCGCTGTTAGAGTAATATCGTTCTACATCTCTCTAGGAGGTAAACACCTCGTGTCAGATCGTAATCGTTCTGATCACGCTATATCCCTTCGAAATAATCGGTACGCCCTTATTAACATAAATTAAGAAGACCTAAGTAATTCATATGTTTACGGCGCTCCTAGAATGGTAAATGTCAATCCGGCCGCGAGCCACATGCGCACGCACTCGGTCGATGTGTTCGCTATTATTGCGAAGTACCTATAATTTGGCCAAGTCGGAGTTGAGGCTAGGTGTCCGTAGTGAACGCTCGGAAGCCTGTCACAGCCGCAATTACAGTACCAAGAATCGGCATTAGTTCGCAGTCTCAACTATTTATGTAAAATAAGAGCAACTTCTCGTACGGGGAAACGGCCATTGCACGCATCGCTCATTAAGCACTTTAGAGCAATTTGAGGAGAGGAGAAAAAGTTGAGCGGCGGGTGAAGGCAGCGGCTACCATCGCGTGGTCAATTAAAACGTGGCCAAGCGGCCGTCCTCGCGCCGCTGCGGTCGCCGCTCGCACAACTCCAGCAACGGGATTTTTAAATTAGTTTTTTACCGTCCATGACACAAAACGCATTGGCATTTATTTAACCTGTCGTCACCTACTATAATATTATCAGATTTTATGTAGATAGCCGTTAACTAAGGGTGGATCTTGTTAATAAATGGCCAATTTAATGAGGCTTTTAAAATTATTGCATGTTACAAAAAGGTCCACACACCAAAGAGATCAAAAATAAGATAGAGCGGGCTTTGGTTGTTATTTTCATTTAAAAAAATAGTTTCTTATTTTTTATGCCATCTACTTATCTTCTCTTGTCGAATAAGAACGTGTTACACTTCGGTATTTTATTGTATTATATTTATGTAGTATTAGTATGCATGTGTATATTATATATATATTATAGTTGTCTATGTATGTTATTATTATTTTTTAGTTTAATTTTTTTTTTTTTTTTCTCAAATTTAAATGACCCAATGTCCCTTAACGGGAAGAGAATGTCTTGCGGCATTACGTTCGCCTTATAGAACTTTTAAAATAAAAAATAAATAATAAATATTGTCGGTGAAACATCAAAATAAATTTGAAAGTGCCCGTCGAACACTCATGGACTAATTAATTCTGCAACCATTTCACACATTTCGAATAATATCAATAAAACATTAAAAAATTCAAGCTACTCTGTAGCACCTGTTGATTAACGCAGTGAATCCTAAAGAGTCGTTGACTTGTCTTTCATTGAAAAAATCCAGGATGTTACATTATTATTATAAATAATAATTCAAATTTAAACCTTTAATAGTTTGAGTATGCACTCAGACAGGTGGCACGGTGACTTGCAAGTAAGTTTAAGGTACCTGACGAATCATCTCACATTAGAACACTGGCTGGTATATTATTAGGTACGATCGCCACACAACAAATATTGAAAAATAAAAATGAACTTGTTACTTATAGGTACCTACTACTTTTACCGACTTAAGAAAATAATTTAATAATGGATCATTAAAGTGTATGATAAAGTTATTAAAATTTTAATTTGTATGAAAAAATAATTATTACATTTCTTTAATAAGGAACTCCGTGGTCTATGCGGTTAATTCCGTGGATTTCGACGCCGAGGTTCCGTGTCGATTCATGGTCACAATCATTTATTTAATTTATTTGTGATATTTCTCGAGTCTGCGTACGCTGATACATCGACGACCTTGTCACTTATCATGATCGGTCTATAAAATAAAAAGCGTGATTTCAAAGTACTTCGAAAGGGATATTCGGTCGTGATGATACTTTACTTTTTTAATAAGGATTTTTTTTATTAATGACTGTTGAAAAATTAACCTAAGTAGATAATAAAATATTTAAAATAATGCTTAATTAAAAAACAATAAAATATGTTTTTTTACTTACTACTATTGCTTAATACAATTTTTTTATATATAAATGTTTATTGCACAGACAAAGTCAGACTGTCCGTAGATATTTTTTTGTGACAACCAAACATGAGAAAGATTAGACATAGGCAAAGTAAACATCAACTTTATTCAAGTTAATATTATCTAATACTCGTAAGGAAAGCACAAAATAAATACTAAAATATTGTAGAAAGGAAAGACTAATGAATGAGCGCTCGTTTCTGTAGTCTAGGAGCTAATTGAAGCCTCGGTTCTAGCATTAATTACACGCCATGGCCAGCTCAACAAAACACTGTTAGTTTTGCCGCCGAATTATTAATTACATTTCCACAAAAACTCACACACGACGCCGAAACGCATAAATTTGTTCCTTTTTCACCGCACAAAGGAGCCGTTCAAGAATACAATAACCTTAAACTGATTAGCCGTGTCGGATACGGCCGTCGCGGCATAATTTTTGGCGCCACTACTCCTGCCTCTAGATTAAACTAATAGGAATAGGAAATTGAGTAGAAAATGGATGAAGGCTCTATGTGTCATTAAGGATTAGTTCTGCCGCTCCAAAACACGGCCATACCTTTATTTATTTGACTTTGACTTAATTGAATTAACTATTTAGGAGTTTCTATTAACTGTTAGGCAAACTGCCGCACCAAATGTAATGGCCAATTTTAAACATTTACCGCGACATTAAACTGACTGTTATTGCGTAATAATTAAAAAGTTAAGGGTTTTGTTTGGAAGTCTAATAGGATTTTATGGGTGTTTATGTGTGCATCAACTAAATTATATTAAAATTTATAGCTTAATAGAAGTTAGGAGTTCTCCAATCGTCTGACGGAAAAGTCTAGAGACAGGAAGGCTGGGAATTATTTATGTCAACGTATTAGCCTCGCTATACACAGGGGAAATGTTGTCAGACTCCTTGTGACTACTCTTTAGAGGTTATTTTTTATTTATATTCTATTAAAGTTTATATTTGTTTTAATGTTCATTATTAAATTAGATAATTTAATTAATAATATCTAAAAATAAATTTAACAATATTTATAAATTAAACTAATAGCTTAATTATATTTTTTTGTTATGATATATTGTAACATGTGTATGTTATGTATATACCTAATTTATATTTAAACTACTTAATTGAAGAAAAAAAACTATAAATGATATTTATATATAAAAAAAATCTACTTACTTGTAATGTACACATACATACTCGTACATACGTAAGGAAAGTTTTGGTAAGTAGGTATGACCTTTGTTTCCATTCGACAAATCTGTGAGGGTTGTCGCTATGAATAACAATGTGAGGTCGAGAAAGATCCTCCGCCCTCGGGGACCGACCCGGCGCGGGCTTTCATCCGACCTAATAGTCCCCTTATGGAGCGTACTAAATCGACGATACCCACGGGAACAGACACTATTAAATGCTCCAATAGTTTGCTAAATACTACTATTGTTTTGGTTAAAATGCTGAGTAATCGTTAGTATCGGGCGAGTGATGGGAGACTCACATTCATGAGCAGGTCTGGTGAGGAAGGCCCCTTGCCGCTCATGGCGCCGGCGCTGCTGGCTCATGTCACACACTCGCGGTGCTCGGCGGCGCGCGGGCGGTCGGCGAGCTCTCGGCGCTCGACACTGCCGCACGCCAGCCCCCACCGCACGAAGCGAGCCCCCTCCGCTACCGGCTGCCTCATTTCTCACTATAATTTGCGTGTTGCTCGTTTTTTACCATTATTACTCCCTCGTTTTGTTTTACGTATTATCGAGTGCATCCCGCTCGCACCGGCCGCCATGCGCGCCGAGCGCCGCCCAGATAATAGCCATCTGCAATTACGCGGCAGCGGTGCGCAACCACGAGCATTGACACCTAACGCCATCTACTGGTCACTGGCAATCACCAAACGTCAAATACTGCTGAACTAAACCCAAAATAAAACATAACATGTCCAATTCAACTCAATAAAAAATAAACTAACATCCAAAATCTTATAAAAATAGAATATACGAGTATTACTCGTACATAAGGCAGAAACAATAATTCGCTCTAAATCTATCAATATAGCTTAGCGCTTAACCAAAACTAAACCTGGATAACTTTTGGATCTCTTTAGCTTGTATTTATTAATAAACTACAGTATATAAGGCTTAGTTCAGACCAGTTGCGAATTACAAGCTAAGTATTATCATAACGAGCACACGAACTACAAAAAGCTGAATGAAAAGCGACGTAACACGGGGAGTAGCGGAACTAACATACTATAGAAAATGTTGTCACAAGACGTTTAGTTTTCAAATGTATTTTCTAAATAATAAAAATGACCAAGCATTCAAAACTATACTGTTGTAAAATAGAGGAGGAAGTCAAGTAATTAAAAAACGTGAATTATATACTTAAATTGTCCGCCGAGAATGTATATTAATTAAACTAAGATTATATATTTTCATTAAACATAGTTTTATAACACACATTCATATATATAATTTAAAATATGGCAAATACTAAAAGAAATATATAGTAGTTTTTTTTTATGAACGCATCTTAACGTTATTTTGCTGTCATCTGTAGTGGAAACCTGTAGTGGGATGATCGATATTATTAGAATATTTCGATAGGTTTATATGGATATTTCAATAATATCAACAATAAAATATCGATATTTTGTAATATCGATAGTTTATTGAGACTTTGTTATCATATAAAACTATGAACAATGTACCACTAAGAATAATCTAAGACATAATAGACATCTTATCTTATTTATTATCAGAATCTGGTACAAAGTACGTAAAAGGTTTTTTGCTAAAACACAGCGGAGAGATAGGCAGTATGTGTAAGAATACTGAAGAATATAATAATGAATTAATAACTAAAATTTAGGTTTAAGGTTATTGACTTTTAGTTTGACACTGACACACTAGACAATAGTCTTCTAGAGAACCTTAGAATGTCTTGCGGTCGTAACAAAAGGTGCAAAGAAATTTAT
Organism: Tinea semifulvella; assembly: GCA_910589645.1. Taxonomy (NCBI): domain Eukaryota; kingdom Metazoa; phylum Arthropoda; class Insecta; order Lepidoptera; family Tineidae; genus Tinea; species Tinea semifulvella. The sequence continues at coordinate 7,983,673 of OU342585.1, forward strand.
TTATAAAGGAAAAATCATTGGTACGTTAAGTATCGATAAAATAATAGGAGTTGCTGGTACAGGTAGCCTATCAAATAGCCTCTAAGACGATATTGAAAAACAATAATGATATCTTGTTAAAAATATCGATACTTTTTCCTTTAATATCGATATTTCACCAACATCGTAAAATATAGCTCATCTCTAATTCCAATTCAGGCATCTTTTTTTAATTAACAAGGTACAATCAACAAAGTAAGTGGTCTAACAACTCAAAATGTTGTACAAACATAAAACTGTAAGGTATTTTTTTTTCCTAAATAATTCTGCATATACCTATCAGTTGGCCTTATTATTCATTGTATTGACGTCGACCTTAGCAGTATATTTATTTAATTAGATTTATTAACTGCCTCCGTGGTCTAGCGGTTATGTCCGTGGATTTAGACTCGGGGGTACCGGGTTCGATTCCTGGTCGGGACACAAAAATATTAATTAATGTATATAAATACATTTAATTAACATTTAATTTATTTGTGATATTTCTCGAGTTTGGTACGCTGCAGCGCTGGAGACATCGACGAGCTTGCCACTTGTCATGATTGGCCTATAGTAAAGTTGGCTAAATGTGAATCCGCTTATCTATAAGGGTGGTTTCTGACCACCCCGAAAGGGAAACGGTCGTGATGATACTTTACTTTACTTTATTGTCAAAATAGTAGTCTACTTTTTTGACTACTGTACAGTCAGACAAATGGGTGCAAAACTGAGCCGGTATAGTTCGGAAAAAGGTGATCCATCGGACTTTTTGCTGACTGTACATTGTTTCAAAGGTTAGCGGTTATTATTCATAGCATTTTAGTAGGGACTGATGTCAGTTGACAAAAATATACTAACTTTTAGATTACGTTCGAAAATATTTGTCCAAATTTAACCAAACCATTGCATCTTGGATTAAATTCGAAAAATGCCTTACTAATGCAGAATACGCAATGAATAGGTCAATTCTTCAAAATTTACTTTTGTGGTATCTACTACTTAAATATTTTTTTGTTAAATACGAAAATTATGATTGTATTCTTGCCAAGGACAGTGGGTATTAAAAACGTTTCATTTCCTTAAAAAAACATTTATTAATTATAGGCACAGGGGTACACTTATTTCTAATAAAGCTTATTTACAAAATCGTATAATAATAACTGAAATTAGGTACCTATATAATATTTTCAACATAACAAGATCACTGAAGGGTAACACAAACAGTTGCGGCATTTATTGTTTATTCATTCAATAAGTATCACTGGTTATTAATTATCCACTATTGTCCTAAGGCCACAGGATGTGGTAAATTATAATGTCCCTGGAATACTCCATAATTTTCTTTCGTAGCGCACTGGTAGGGGGTGAAAGCCGGGTACTGCTGGTACATGCGGGGGTCACGTGACGGCGCCCGCGCATACATCAGCTCCTGACGAGAGTCCGCGTACCAGCTGGGGTTGGCGGCCATCGGTAAAGAGTTGTACACGTGACCCCCGGCGTAGTGGTTCGTAGTCGTAGTCGCGGTGGGCGCAATAGAGGGATAACTATAGTGCATCTGACGAGAAGCGATGTCATTCGGTATCACGGTTCCGATATTGCTACTGCCCACGGGAGCTGCGGGCAGGAGAGGCTCTGCTACAACTTTAGCCTGGACTTCACTATTTTCACATTCCTGGGGCACTTTATCTTCTTTCTCGTCGTCACTTTTCGATTTTTTACTTTTCTTGGACATGTTAGCGTGCGTCTTCACATGTTTAGCGAGGTGGTCGGACCGCATGAATCGCTTCGTGCATTGTTGACAAGCGAATCTCTTCTCTCCCGTGTGAGTCCTAAGATGGCGCTGAAGTTCATCAGATCGAGTAAAACGCTTTCCACAAAACAACCAGTTGCAAACAAACGGACGTTCACCGGTGTGCCAACGTAGATGAGCTTTTAAGTGCGACGTTTTTCCGTAGACTTTTCCGCAGCCGGGAACGTGACAGACGTGTTCTCTCTTGGTGCCGTCTTTTCCAAAGTTGGGTCCGAATCCTGCGGCTTCTGTGAGGCAGTTCGGGCAGCGACACTTGGCACAACGACGCTGCAGCTCTCTGGCCTCTTCAGCGGCGACGGCGGTCGGTGTAGGCCAGTAGGCCGGCGCGGTATACTGCGGAGGGTAGGGCAGGTCCCGCCAAGCCGGCGCACCACACCACGCGCTGGAGGACGCGCTGCTGCAGGACGACAGGTCGGAGGCCGGAGACACTGTCTCCCCGCGACCGTATGTGCAACCATAGCCGTTCATCATGCTCATCATCTATAAAAGAAAATACAAAATATTGGTAAAACAATGCACATAAACTTACTAAAACAAAGCTTTTATTAAATATCAAACGCAATTAATTTTCTATTCATACTAAACATAATAAAGTATTAGCATCAAACCGAGTATTAAAAATAAAAGATCGAATAAAAGATACGAGTATAAGTTATTAAATTAAATAAATGTCAAACGTAGGGGTAAAACAAATATAAACAAGTAATGTGTGGGCGGGCGGACGTACCTGTTGCGAGGGCGGCTCAACGTACTGCATTTCCGGTGACAACTTTAAAGACAGAACGCGCGACGAAAGCCTTCGACTTGATAATTACAGGGCGGCACTCCGCTCGCGTCGAGACGTTTTTAATAACTGGCTTGGAATAGACGTAACAAGCGGTTGTCACCTCGCCCCGCGCCGCCTCGAGGAGGGGCGCGCTCGAGGGTGCGCAAGCGCAGCCCCCGGCCGCCCCGCGCAGCCTCCAACCCCGACGTAAGAAATATGACTCAGAACCCAAATGAGGATAAGCTCACACGCTCTCTTATACTTAATCAAACATTATGTTTAGATAATCTGTAAGCAAGCAATATATCATTGGTTTTTAAATAGGTATGTGCCCCGGCCACACGTATTGAAATTAATCTAAAAAGAAACCATAAACCTAGATAACTAAGACAGTCGTGAGAGTTATAATATAAAGGTAATAGATATGTAGGTAGTTTGCCTAATAGAAAGGCTTTTACATTAATTTTGGTTTTATTACTAATTAAGAATATCTTAATTAATGATTATGATAACCTACCATCTATACTGTCTAAATGTCCTAAAGGTTTGGCTGTCAGCGGCATTAAGTCCGCCTTTGTACATAGTGCAATAAAGTTTTTAAATAAAATAAACTGTCTCCGTGGTCTAGCGGTTAAGAACGTAGATTTAGACGGGTTAAATTTCCGGTCGGGGCATAGGTATAATAAAGTTAACTGAATGTGAATAGTCTTCTTTAAAAAGCGTAGTTTCTGAACACTGGCAAGGGATCGTGATGCTACTTTACTATTTATCTTTTATAAACATCTATCCTTCGTCTACCCGCGTTGGTAGTGTGGACAAACTTGTGCAGAAATATGTTCTGCTGTAGAGGTCAACTCTGTCCCTATGAGGCTGTAATGATGAAACATCTATTGACAATATATTTTAGTAGATAATCTCTAAAAACTCTTTTGAGATGTAAGGTTAAGGGTAGGTGCACTAAAACTTAAATATAATTAATTAATACTTACCTAAAAATTGCTATCGTAAAGTAAGTTTCTACATACATACTACAATATATGTAGGTATTTATTAAAAAGTACAACATAAGTATATGTTGTTTCTGACCACAATAATATACAACTTAGTAATAATTAAATGTTTTCCGTTTCCAGTCCCAAGCTGCTTAATGTTTTAAATTTTTTCTCTATTTCGGTCGGCAGTTTGCAGCAGACGCATGATTTATGCATATCCAAGCCGAGCCGAACCTTTAATTACACGTTGTTAAAATATGGCAGTTTGTTAAATTGTTCAATATGCTTTTGTTTTACTAAACGCCGCTCTCATGAGATAGTTCCACCTACATTTCTTTTTAACCTACAACCAAAATTAAGATTCCCATACGAGCCAGGCTGTTTCTTTATTCGTATATCATTGTTTATTTCTATAGGTACGTGTGTAGATAAATTGTTCTATCGAGTAGTGTAAGCCAAAGCAAGAACCGAGACTTCAGAACAGCTGGTCTAGGTCTTGGTATTGTACTCTTAACCCTGATGTTTACATTGGTCTTGCGCAAGAGTCTCTTGTGCAGAAAATATATCATCATTATAGCCCCTAGAACACAGCTTTCCAGATCTACACTGTTGGAGATGGGCCTTCCAGAATATATATCTGGAGAATTTAGCCTACACTCGCCTCGCTGGCCAGACGGATTGGCGAGGATCTGATGTAAATTTTTAATGACAATTTATTAACGATTCCATAAGTTGGTATTAGTGGAACCGGGACCGACGGCTTAACGTGCTCTCCGAGGCACGGGAACGGTGATGTTGTAAATCTATGGCAAATGTACGTAAGAAAAGTGTATTCTCATTGGTACATGCTGGGTGGGTTTGAACTGACCTTTGTAGGATGTTAAGGAAAGTGTTCTTACAACCGAGCCACCATCGCGCAAATGTAAATATATGTTTCTAACTGATTCTAGAGATTTTAGTGTCTGTGCGCAAATTACTATCTCGAAATAATTAAAACATCGTTTATGCGAGTATTAGGGTTTTTGTTACTACCTAGATTTTTAGATACCTACATGCTGATCAACAAGATCTATATATAACCATTTCAAATTTCAAGCCGATACCGAGACTTGCTATTCTGATGCAAGACCAGGATCAAATCTGCTCGTGCAGTCTGTCCGGTCTTTGGCTTCGCGTAAACTGGAATAGTAGGGGGATTATTGGTACAGGGCCTGTTGGTGTTGCAGTTGGCCCTTCTGGCCAGTTCATCGGCCACATCATTGCCCAGGGAATCACTATGGCTATATCCACTAAGCGTGATTCTGTTGACTCTGCACAATGCCTTTAGGTGTCAGTCACGAATCAGTGCAGAGTTGAGAGCCAAAAGGACGGCCAGACTGTCAAAAAGAATTCGAATGTTGAAGTTTTACAAAACGGAGATTGGGTTGCGGTTCGCATGCCCGACTCTCCGTGGAGCCTCATAAGGAGACCTCAAGGCGCCTACGGACTAAAACCCTATAAATAGTATATCTTTCACTGTTGGCCCTGTGTGCCTTTACAGCTAAGTCTGAGTCGTGGCTACGGAGTGAAGGCACTCGTTCGCCGCGAGTGTTGTAGTTCCTTAAAACTCCCCCCTGTAGCAAGCTCCCCCAAAGCAAGACCAAACCAAGATTAGTCTTGCATAAAAATAGCTGGTCTCGGTCTTTGTCTTGTTCTTGCACTTTTAATCTTGGTATCAATCATTGCGCAAGAGTCTCGCAGGACTCATGCTCTGACTGAAAATATAAATTTGTATCTAATTGTAAGTAGTAATGGAAACCTTGTTCACGCGCAAACTACTATCTCGAGAACTATTGGTCTGATTTACTTGAAATTTGAAATGGTTATACTGGGTTATAATGGGTTGGTATGAAGGAAAGCATAGGGACAAAAATAAGGAAAGGCATGCTACGATGGTTCGGGCATGTTGAAAGGATGAGCGATGAAAGATTGACGAACCAGATATATAATGCGAAAGTTGTGGGTAAAAGAGGCCCTGGCAGACCGAGACTCACATATCACGATCAAATAAATAAAACACTGACTGAAGGTGCATTAAAAAGTCTTCGTAACCAAAGGGCATGTATGAAGAGGTTAATGAATGTCGACGAAGCGAAAGAAGTATGTCGTGATCGTGTCAAATGGCGCTCAATTGTCTCTGCCTACCCCGCAAGGGATCTGGCGTGAAGATATGTATGTATGTATGTTATACCTACATATGTTATGTAGATCTTGTTGACCAAAATGCATCCAAAAATATATACAAAGATTGTAACCAAAACTCTGTAGGTAGCAAAAAATGACCGTCAGTGCCACAGCGGAACACTATACTCGTATATATAATAAGTAAAAAATATGTATATTTAAAAATCATAAATGGAATGAAATAACTAAGCAAGAGTCTTGCGAGACTATAGGATTAGTCTTGGTATTAGTCTTGCTAACATATCGGTGGTCTTGTTCTTGGTCTTGGTCTTGCAAAAAAGTAAAAACAAGACCAGGACTGCAACTTCAAGACCAAGATTGGACAATACCACCCCCGTGCCATTATCTGTGTTGGAGCCGTCAGTGTATTCTTAGTTTTCCAGTCCCCGAGTAATCATTAGGTTTGTGGAGTTAAATGTTGTATCCCTTGTTAAAGTCGTATCTTTTAGGCATTTTAATACGTAAAGTAAAAAACTATTTATTGCACAATAAATATCTAAAATTAAATATAGTACATAGGCTAGCTTAATACCTTAAAGGTATTCTCTAACAGCTAACCTTTGGGAGAACGATAAAAGATATTGTGGGATGCACAGTTAAAATGTATAATAATTAATAATAGCAATAAATATATACTTAAATATACACATAAATACATACACATAATTCATAAATATGAATATACTCACATGCAATACTTACATAAATAACAATCCATGTTAAGTTTAGAAATTATATCTCATTTTGCTTTTTAAGAAAGTAAGAAGTTAGTAGATGCCTAAATACGTCATAATAGTTATGTTAAAATACCAACCAAAATGTAATAAAAATAAATAAATAAAAATAGTTCGTGAATACATAGACAAGGCTTGTTTAATATTAGTATAGATGTCAGGCATTGTTATCTAATTTACACAATTATTATGTACTACTATTATTAACTTTAGAAGACATTTCTTAACAGTCACAATACTACCTTTGGACTGTCATTCTACGAACGGTGTAGATTACGGCACGCAACTGAAGTAACCTGTCGACATGTTTATGACTTTAAAGAACAATCAGTCAGGAGACAAAACGCAGTAGCTACTGCAACCGGGCCCAACCGTCAAAGACCTCATGTCGGGTACAATGGATGCTACTAATGTACGCTATGATCGCATCACGCCATAAATCTTTCGGGATCCTTGTAGAGTTTTTGTGCACTTTTTCTATTAAACATTCCGACCTATTGATAGTGAAATATTCAACCTATCTGTATCACAAGACAGAGCAAGAAGCCAAACGGTACGAGAATAAAAGCTATGACAATCGTCTCAGAATTTATTAGTCCATGACAGTGCATTATCGGTTATAGTCGTGTTCGACGTGCACTTTCAAATTGATTCTGTTCTACGACGAAAGAAGAAAAAGAAAGTAGATGGCAAAACGTAACAAACATTTTGTATGAAAATAACATGTTACACCGCACCCACCTGTTGGTAAGTGAGATAATGAGAGCAACCGACATCAGTCTACTGCCAAAAAGTTAATACATAGTGCCATTTTGTAATTCATTCATTTATTATTTATAGCCTTCCAGAACATACTCGTACCTATAAGTATCTGGAGAATTTGGCCTACACTCGCTACGCTGGCCAGACGGGTTGGCGATGATCTGATGTCAATTCTTAATGAAACACGTTGTTATTAGTGAAACCGGGACCGACGGCTTACCGTGCTTTCCGAGACACGGTGGTGTTGTAAATCTATGACAAATCTAAGAAAAGTGTATTTCTTATGCCAGGTGTGTTTGAACCGACCTTTGTAGGATATTAAGTAAATCGTTCTTACAATCGAGCTACCACCGCGCCTTTTTGTGATTATAACGTATAATAAATCTGTAAATTAAAGTAATAACCTTGCAATTAGAGATTTTTAATAAACAAATATAAGGAATAACTGTGAATATTGTTGGTCAAAAGTGGTGTTATTTTGTTTAATAATGTTCTGGAATGTGAATAGTTATGGAAAACGATAAATTGGACTTTAAATATGGGGCACAAGTTGCAGTTAATTTTTTGCAGTTTTCCCGCTCTGTCAACTCCCATATTTTACCCGACGTGTTTGAGCTATGGTGCCGCGAGTGACTCCAAGAACAGCATCAAATTCTGCAGCATATGGAATTTGATGATGACCTCATTAACCCATGAAAAAGAAAGATATATTTCGTCAGACTTGGCTGTATGGGCTAGACCCTTTGCCTTCCCTATCACCTCATTCATCATCCATCGGGAGAAAAGAGCAAACAAATATAAATCCAGACCTGCATACTCGTACTAACGAATATAGTGCATCTAATCGACCAGTAAAAGAAAGTACAGCCCGCCTATAAACAACTAAAGAGCTATACAAAGCCTACTGAATAATTCCTAAGGATCCGTTTGTGAAGTTCCGGTGTTGGCGTGTCGTGGGTGCCCGGCTGGCTGCGCGGCTCACAAAAGATGTAATCAGACACCACAGCCCTCGCCGCCTGAACAATTGGTTCAAGAGGCCGCGCCAAAAGACAGGAAGTATAGGACAGCGTGCGAGAACACCAATTACCCGCCCACGTCATTGGAAACCAGTAATTAGTGTAAAATATACCAAACACACACAAAAGATGCACACCTTGTCGGCTACCGCTTACGATTTAACAAATATTTACTCTCATACTTTTGTTTCGTAAACTCTCGCCAACCCGTCTGGCTAAGTACCTATAGGCTAATTTTTTCAATCCAACATTGGAAGTCTAGTACTCTGTGTCATAGAGGTTGTGATGATGATTACGATTAGCTTTCCAGTTGTAACAATGGGGTGTGTCACTAACTTTTTATCACGATAGATGGCGCATGATAGATGGTACCTAATATAACTGTCAGTTGCATAGAAAACTTGTATTTTTATTACGAAATGTATTATTTTCTGGATATTATGCAGAAGTGAGCAACTTTTAAGTGTACAAATCGAGACTTCCAAGCGAAAGCAAAAATATGGTGATCTCAAAATTGCCGTTCTATTAATTCAACCTTTTTTTATTTCAAAGACGGTGTTCGCTTACTTAATTCGTCTTTTAAGGTAGGTAATGTTATAAAAATGTAAAACTACAAATAAATTTAAAAAATAATCAATCATAGGTGGAAACAAGGTATTACCAGTGCCGCTAGCGACATCTACAAAAAGCTTTGCCTGATACACCCCATTGGCCCAGCAATGTAGGTTCCCAATGAATTAGCACAGTTTGAGACTATCCTGTGACGTATGCGTTTATCTCGCTGGTACAAGGTACATTTTCATATTTACACAACCTGTAACTTTAAGAGGTTAAACCCTCCTTTTGCATCCGTCTCGCTCGCACAATCCATTATTTTCAATAATTTTTCAAGTTTCAGTGTAAATGAGAATGCCCATTTTTCGTAGAGAAATGGGCCCAATCAAATGTTCTCGTGCCATAATGATTTCTTTCTTATTTGATAGCAAATTTACCTAATGTGTTTTCATAATCTGTAATTAATTTTATTTATTTTACTCTAGCATAACGACAATTGACAAAATCTTTTTTCACGTTAATAATTCAATAGTTTCGATCCCGCCGATGATTATTTTCACTTTGAAATCCTGTGTTTTGTCTATAATAAAGTATCTGATCATAATAAAGTACCTAATCGTAGCGCTCTTATTCAATACATAAATCTTAACCAATTGACTATTTAATTAAATTATATTTTAATGCTGGGGTAAAACAAATGTTTATATTAAGTTTTAAAAAACACAGAAAATAATTATATTTAGTTGACGCACGCTGCAAAAAAGTTTAGGCCAGGTTTTGGACAATCTCTTTTGAGAAATGTACACCCGTATTCTAAGACGGAATGAATAGTTGAGTGGAGGATCCGTTGACGAAACGTCTTAGAATGCGGGTGTTAGTCTATCAACTTTCTAGGAAATAAAATTACGGACATTTTGGACATATTTTAACTTTAAAATACCTAATTTTAGATAGATAAATATAGCTAATAACGATTAACGATTTTCAAATCAAATACTTATATGATTAATATGTCTCCAAAATGTCTGTAATTTTATTTAATGGAATGTTGAAAGTGTACATTTCTCGAAAGTACCTACACTCGGCCTTGAAAAATCATTGAAAAATTGGAATGTGCGAGCGAGAGAGATGCAAAAGCGTTAAATACTACGTGGTACTTTTTATGGCATCATATGATATCAGAAGATTTTTTCATGTAAAAGGTAATCCGGTAGCGAAGTGTTATCTGATCGGAATTCCACCCAAATATCCGTAAAGGAGTGAAAATCGGCAAATGCTATTGATAACGTGTAACAAGATCACCTAATCTACCTGTTCATCCTTCACACACCGCACTGCACTGTGGATCTATTGTGTCTAAGGAGATGAAAAAAACCCTTGAAACTTGTAACTCGAACAGAAAAAGTTAAAAGCCTTTTGTTGGTTTTGCTCACTGTATTTAAAAATATGTTTTGTCGATGTCATGGGAAATTTAACATTCGTTCACCGATTTGTACAAAACTGTTCAGTTTATTAATTGTTCTTTTTTATTGTCATTTGATATTTTATTGGTGATCGTTTTTTTTATCAAAAAAGGTAGAGCTCATTTTAAAGCAAGAAGTATTTGTATAAGTATTTTAACTAAGCAAGTTTTAGCGTTTCATCATCATCATCAGCCTGTATCTCTCCACTGCTGGATGTAAGCCTCCCCTAAGGCTCGCCACTTAACGCGATCTTTCGCTACCCTCATCCAACCCCCACCAGCGACCTTCTTTAGGTCATCTGTCCATCTGGCGGGGGGTCGTCCCACTCTGCGTCTTCCCGTACGTGGTCTCCACTCTAGAACCCGTTTTCCCCATCGATCATCGGTTCTGCGGCAGATGTGCCCGGCCCATTGCCACTTCAGCTTGCTAATTTTAAAAGCTATGTCAGTAACTTTAGCGTTTAGCTTGATTTAATTCATGCATTTATTACGCTTATTGACGGCGTTATCTTCAGCATTATGGCCAGCCTACCTTATTAAGAACCCTTGCTTTGGCCTACCTATAGGTATTTTGTGTTAAAGCTTATATTTATTACGGCACTAGATAAGCAGTGAAGGTGTAACAAAAGCGGGTGATTCATATATCGATCGTCCAATTCATTAGTAGTTTTTTTTTAATAATTAAATTTAGTTTTTTTGTCCAAAATGTTAAGTTTTGACAAGTTAAAACACAGAGCAATGAAAAAAATATTTTTCTTTTTTTCGAATTGATTGGCTTGGATTATCGATATTTTCAATTTGACCGCTTGCACTTCGCTTAGAGAAAATGATTGTTGAAATTGATGTTGATGAAAATGTTTCAGTAGCATCTCAGAATATACTTATTAGAGAATATTATGTACGTCCACAAGAATAAAAAATATTTTTTTTTAAATGTGACTTGTATTTTCGTAACACACGCAATAAACACAAATTAGCTTTGTATCACCTTTGTCTCGGTAAAACTAGTAAGTCTTTCTTGGGACTTGGTGTTCGTTCTTATAACACACTGCCAAATGAACTAACTAACTTATGTGTAGATAAACTAAAAAAACATATAAAACGTTGACTTATAGTCATTATAGCATAAATAATTAGTGACAAAAATGCTTTGTAGAAGTAGAAGTCCAAATGTATTTTATCATATTTTGGACACCTTTTATTGTTGGTGTATATGTTTACATTTTGATCAATTCATATTGTATTGTAAAAGTAATAAATAATTTAAATAATATAATAATTAAATAATTATTTTATATTTTTTATTATTAAGTAGTTTATATTAATAGTAATTTATATTGTTCCTTCGAATATTTTTTAAAGTATTTTTTACAAGTGTATATATTATTGGTAGATGTGTTTTGCGCCCGTTTGATTCGGGTAGTGGGGATTTTTAATGCGTTGTCAAAACAGTTCATCAACACCTCGAGAGACAAAAGGGCTGGTCAATATTTGGGCCAAAGGATCAGCATTGCCATTCAACGTGGTAATGCTGCCAACATCCTTGGCACTTTGCCCATTGGCAGCGATTTGGAGCATTTTTTTATGTTTTTCCATTATTTTATTTTTGTTTTAGTTGTATTTTCTATTATGAAGTAGTTTTTTAAATTAATGGTATATTATTAAAACTATGTAACAATACTCGTATGTTACAATACAGAAAAGCCCGAGCAGGGCAAATTGTAATAAAAGATTGGACTTTGACTTAGATTCTGAAAAGTTCTGCTAACAAAATCTAATAGACAGCGTAAGGCAAGTAGAGACAACATAAACAAAAACAAACTCGCACATTCTATACTTAAATAGGTTCATCCAAAAAAAGAGCATCAACTCCATCTAGCAAAAACTTTTCTATACACGCAGTTCGGCACGAGGCGCCCCGTCGAGCTGCGGCGGACGGTAAAGGCCGGCACCACGTCTTTGCCTTCTGACAGCCGAAATTGCTCTACATACGTAAAAACACAGCCTATGTCACAGTTTGTTGTAAAAACAAGACTTTTCGACGGATGATGTAGGTTGCCATTTCTTTTTGTAATACAAAAATTTGCCTTTATTTTATTTATTCCACTTGATGCGTATGCCTATTAATACGACCGCTAACGTTGTACTGATGTAGTGCATTAGTTTTCCACCGACTAGCTTATCCTTAAATTTTGAAAAGTACGAGTAATGTTAAACGTCAAATAAGAAAGCTTTAGGAATCGTATTTTCGGCTCAGATTGCCAGTTATCCTATAACCTACCAAATAATTAGTTTCTTCATAATTTTTCGATATTCCTGGATAAATTTCTGGAGAATTTATTGCACTCGCCACGCCTGGGCTTATTACAGATTCTGAAACAGAGTTTTCAGAGAACATGTTTCTGGAGAATTTGGCCTAAACTCGCCACGCTGCTTGGCCAGACTACCTAAGTACTTTATTAAGGTATATTATGTATTAAGGTATTAGGTAAAATGAAGGTTGTTAAAATATAGGTACAAAGAATAGGTAGGTACATAAATTATTAAGTGAGAATTCTAAAAATCAGTTTATATCACAGAACACTGTGTTTTATATAAAAACAACCTTTACTTTCCTATAATTTCGGTTCACATTGGATCAATAAAAGTCAACTTCTTTAAGGCTTTAAATATTTATTAACACGATCACAATATCTAAATTCACTTTGTACAACCATTAAATCTGACTCAAACTTACAGATAAACGAGGAATGTTAATTGACAAAAGCCTCAAAAGAAGATTTTTATACAAATTTTCACCACGATCGCCCTATAATGCCGGTGATACACGAGACTAGTTATAAGAAGCCAGGATAGCAAGTAGTATTACTTTTAAAAGTGATAAGTGGGTAGGTTTACATCTACCGCCCAGTATGTACGAGACTACACCGCATAGCTTCAGTCGACCCGTGACCACGGCCAATGCAACTTGGCTGAAACGTTGGGAGAAATATGTTTCTAAGGTAAATCGCGTAAAGACCCGTTAAAATTATAAAAACTAGTACTAGTAAGTTAGCCAGTTCCTCTGGCTTTGTGTAAATGAAGGCGAGGCGCCATGCAGTTAATATTCTTTATATAGACTTTTATGGATATGCGCTCACTACATCAACTCCGTAGCGTCACCAGATCACCCCACACGCAAAATGTCCACGCGTGGACAAGTGTACCATTCGGTGATAACTTGCTGCTCGCATGATTGATTGCGCATTGCCAACACACGGACAGAGTGGATCACACGCTGCTTACGTGATGACGATGAGTAGGCGATGTGCCGCTCCACGTCCACACCAGTGCCAACCGCTGAGAGACTAATCGGAAATTCGTGAACCACGCGGTATTCACTTATTGACCACGCGAGGTTCACTGGTGGACAACACGGCGTTCACCCATGGACAACCTGTCAACAGCGAGTAGACGCCGATGGTGCTGGTCGTGTGCCGGGTGGCTCTAATGAGCTATGACCTTAAGCCAGAATAGTTTAATAGAATCGGGTTATATTTTTTGAGAATGACAAAGTGAAAATTTGTAGGTTTTACTATCCTTGCCTACTAGTTTCGTGTCGTCGCTAAAGATTACATAGTCGGCTGATGCCGTGTTTTTCACGGACCGAACCAAACATATTGATACGGTTTTATACCAGAAAGACACAGAAATACACTTACCTACAAAGACAGCGACCGGACAACTATTAAGATACGCTTTCGGATAATTTAACTTTAGTTCTCAAAATTCTGCACAAATGACTGAGTCTTTCTAGCGCTAAACTTAGTTCATGTATCTACATCTAGGTCGTTTTCGCTTACTTTCTAGTGGCCATGAGCTCACAGCTTTATAAAACTACTCGTGTATCCCAGGCTTAATGAGGATTTGAAGATTGTCCTACGTAAGCAAATTTTCAGATAAAACTATTAAATATGGTTATCAAAGATTAAATTATTTATAGTACAATGCTTGTACATTACTTTTTTACGACTATGAGTAGGGTGAGCAAAAATTGATAATGTTAGTTATTATATTTATATTTTAAATTTACGTGAAATATTTTTAAATTTAAAATGTCATAGCACATCTTCTAAAGGTACATGTTTATAGCCGACTAATTTCTCTTTTTGACTGACCACCCCGAAAGGGAAACGGTCGTGACGATACTTTACTTTATTTTTAATTTTATTTAAAAAAAAAATTATCTACAGCTTAGAAAGCTTTCTAGTAAAAGTTATGTACATTTAAAATATATATTACAAAAAGGCTGATACAGCTAGTTCATCTGGCATCCTATAATGATGTTCAAATGTATTCATGAGAATTTTTCAGTCTAATGCGGCGCCCAGAATCGAGATGGACATGCATTTTTGTAATATATATTTTAAATAAAGGTACGTAATTTTATTTACTAGAAAGCTTTCTAAGCTGTAGATAATTATTTTTTTAAATAAAATTAAAAATAAAGTAAAGTATAGTCACGGCCGTTTCCCTTTCGGGCTGGTCAGAAACCACGCTTATAAATAAGCGGATTCACATTTAGCCAACGTTACTATAGGCCAATAATGACAAGTGGCAAGCTCGTCAATGTCTCCAGCGTACCAACGAGAGACAGGACGGGGCAGGAGGCAGTTTACTATTTGTTTTAGTAAAATAATTATTGGGTTTGCTATTTTAATTTGTCTAAGACATGAATGTGAAAATATGTCTAAAATGACAGTAATAATATTTTCTAGAAAGCTGATTTGATGGAGTCATTCATCCTTCATTATTACAGCCCCTAGAACACAGCATCCTAGACCTACACTGCTGGAGATTGGCCTTCCAGAACATATATCTGGAGAATTTGGCCTACATTTGCCACGCTAGTCAGACGGCTTGGCGAGGATATGATGTCAATTTTTAACGACAATTTATTAACGATTCCACAAGTTGGTATTAGTGGAACCGGGACCGACGGCTTAACGTGCTCTGCGAGGCACGGGAACGGTGGTGTTGTAAATCTATGACGGATGTACGTAAGAAAAGTGCATTTCTCATTGGTACATGCCGGGGGGGTTTGAACCGACCTTTGTAGGATTTAAGGAACGCGTTCTTACAACCGAGCCACCACCGCAACCTTACTGGAGATTAATTATTCCCATTCGTTCCATAGAACAAACGTCTATACTAAGTAAGCAAATCCAAAGATAAAATATAAAGTTGACTATTTACATTAATGGATTACTATTAAATTTAATTAGATTCAATACATATTGGGTGTTACTCGCACAGTAACATTTTTTTATGTAACTATCTAATGCGACTATTGACCGCCTCTGTGGTCTAGTGGTAACAAACGTTGCCGTGAACTCGGGAGGTCGTGGGTTCGATTCCCACTGGGGGCAAGTTGTACATTGTATAATTTGTCACGGTCTGGGTGTTTATATGTATAATATGTATATATTTACAAAAAAAAAAGTATAATATGTAGTTTATCAACCATCTAGTTTCCGTAACACAAGCCTCGTAGCTTACCACGGAAACTAGATGGCGCTGTGTGACCTGTCTGGAAATTATTATTATTATTACTATTTGCCAAAAACCATAGAAACAACAAATTGATAAACGGCTTCTTATGTAAAGTCGATAAAAAATAATGTAGAAAAATTACATTAACGGCCAGTTCCAGAAAGGATAATAAAATAATCTCCGATCAATATATTTCGGCCAATGACGTGCCTCATAAGCATATGTTAAACATATCAAAAGATAATCAGCGTTTCTGCAACTGGCCGTAAGAATGAATAGCTGACACTGTATATGAAAAAAAAAACCATACCTCTTGTAATTTAGACCCAAAAAGATGGCTGATAAAAAGATAATTGTGTTAATATTTTATTTTAAAATGTATGTTGGCTATACTCTAATTAAATATTTTTTCTACTTACGTGTACTATTAAAACAGTAAAATAGTTTTATTTATGAGTTATTAATTAATATATCTATTAAAAATCAATATTACAAATTTAATTCAAATTATCAATAATGCGACTACTTATTTAATTCAAAATAAAATATATGAGTTTTCTACAGAATTTTTTTAAAAAGAAAAAATAAACGATAATACATTTATGGTTACAAATAATTGTTTTAGACGGGGACAGTTTTTTTTAATAGTAATTTGATTCTAATATCATACATATTTTTTTTTTCTTAGATTACGACCGTGTTTAGAACTACGATTTTTAAAGAAGTGGATTGGCTTTTGGCCAACTATACTATAGACCCATTATGACAAGTGGCCAGCTCGTCGATGTCTCTAGCGTACCAGACTAAAGAAATATCAGAAACAAATAAATTACCGCTAGACCACGGAGGCGTATCATACAAAATATGTGAAAAGTTTTTGGAGATTTGTCACTTCTAGTACCTAACCTAGTCTTAGGCCGGTTGCAGAAAGACCGTAATTTTTTGAAATTTAGAGTAAGCCTATCAGACACATCATTTGCTGAAATAAACAAAAAATATATTTTCAAAATAAAAAAAATATAATTGTTTTTTTTTTTATTTCATTACAGCCCCTAGAACACAGCATCCTAGACCTCAAAATAATTACATTTACTCCTAAAATAAATTTTAAAATACTATTATAACAATAATTATTCACATTATTATTTCAAATCATAAAATATAGATATTCATGTAAGGTCTAATTCTCAAACAAACATTTATCATATTACCTGTCAAAATGCATATAAACAACTAATTTTTACTCGAATCTAAATTTTACGAAGATCTTCGTTTAAAAAACTGGTCTATCTACACTTTCTAAATGGCTCCCAACTATGTTAATAAGTGTTTATATGTATACACTACTACAGTATATATGAAAGTAGATTATGTAAATAATAATAATTAAGTATGTTGTTAAATTTATCCTACTATTAATATTTATTAGGTCCGCCTTTGTACTTTGCGTAAAAAAGTTTTTAAATAAATAAAAAATAATATCTCTATTGCTTGAGAATTAGCGCTAATTCTCGCGCTATCGACATGTATGTCGACTCGATTTGTTCGAATGAAACTTTTCGACATTTTTCTATGGATATCTGTCACTCTTCACTCGATATATCGAACCAACATGTAAGTCGTAAGCGCCAGAATTAGATGTTTTGGTGGATTAAGAGAAACATACTATATTTTTTGGGGAAAGAGAAATATATTGTGTGAAGGTTTCACCTTTTATCTAAAAAACCACATAGGCCGAAAAAAAAAATATCACTGAACGGATTATTGTTTTTGCGTCGAATAATCCTAGTTTCGAAATGATCCGCCGCATTTGAAGCTTTTTTTAACTTTATTTATTTATTTTCACAATGTAAAGTTTATTTTAAATAACGAAATTTGATTTTTTTTAAATTAAGTATGACCATTTAATTTTTTAAAAACTCTTCTGAAGTTGCTATAGTGTCGCTTTAGACTTAAAAAGTTTCCACTGACGATATGTGTCCAATTCTGGCGCCTTCAACTGACGTGTCGTCAGTTCGATAAACTCGAGTGAAGAGTGAGAGATCTCAATAGAAAACTATCTGACAAATTGATTCGACATTTATGTCGAAAACGCAAGAATCGGGGCCCCGTGGTTGTATTACCGCGTTGAAACATGGTAGCGACGTTTACTATGAAAAATTTGGAAACTAATTCACTTTGACACATCTTAGCAGTCTTTTAGCTATGATGATATAGGTTCCTCTTACCCCAATGTTCTTCTTACTCCAACTGACCATAAATTATAAATTTAATACTTAACCAAAAAGTAAAAACAATAATAATTTATTATAGATTTATTTTTAATAATAATTGTAAACTGTTCTTAGTTTTAAAAACCAATAAAATAGATACCAAATAAAAATATTTATTAATATTTAATTATAAGTACAGTTACTTCTATCGAAATACAAGATCATTCAGTAATTACTAGTAAATCATACAATAATCTGTTTACTTTTCTGTAATTTCAATGTGGAAAAGCATAGATTAACAGTAAAGTATCATCACGACCGTTCCCCTTTCGGGGTAGTCAGAAACCACGCTTTTAAAAAAAGCGATTTAGCCAGCTTTACTATAGGCCAATCATGACAGGTGGCAAGCTCGTTAATGTAGCATAGAATAATAAAGCATAGAAGATAGATTTTATACAAAAATCTGTCATTTTATTATTATTATTATTGATTAATAGGCGAGCAGCGCATTGCTGATATGGCTATATCAAGCACTGGTGTAAAGTTTATTGTATTTTGTT
Organism: Tinea semifulvella; assembly: GCA_910589645.1. Classification (NCBI taxonomy): domain Eukaryota; kingdom Metazoa; phylum Arthropoda; class Insecta; order Lepidoptera; family Tineidae; genus Tinea; species Tinea semifulvella. The sequence continues at coordinate 8,002,316 of OU342585.1, forward strand.
CCACATATTTACAACTCTGTTATTCATGAAGTGATATCCTGTATTTGTATTGCTGGATTTTCTCATTAACTTCATTCCGTGGTCACGACGGGGAAATATCATTGTGTTAAACCTAAACATTTTGGCTAGGTGGGGGCAGTTATACCGTCCTGTTAGAATTTTAAATGTCTTAATTATATCTCCCCTCATTCTGCGATCCCTGATACTTGTTAGCTTCAAATATTTAAGCCTCTGTTCATATGACTTCTTCCTCAAGCAGTGTGGGAGTTTAGTTGCCCGCCTCTGTTATTCTGTTCTTTTATATAACATTTCTTCTTCATTTTTTCCGATGGATTGTGACACCCATTAATTGCTCAAAAACAATAAAACTAAAAATCCCGAGAGCTGTTAGCACGATGATTTGATACGGGTTGTTGAGTAATTAAGTAGTTGAGTTTTGGCTTAGTTTTACTGCAGCCTTATTTTGTTACTTAGTCGCAAACGTTATTAGTGGATATCGTTATTGACGTCAGAGCTTGCGTCATAATTACAAAATTTATTCAATTCTCGGTGCGGTGATGGCTCGGTTGTAAGAATGCGTTCATCCTACAAAGGTCGATTCAAACCCCCCCGGCATGTACCAATGAGAAATACACTTTTCTTACGTACATTCGTCATAGATTCACAACACCACCGTTCCAGTGCTCTCCGGCACGTTAAGCCGTCGGTCCCGGTTCCACTAATACCAACTTGTGGGATCGTTAATAAATTGTCATTAAAAATTGACATCATATCCTCGCCAAGCCGTCTGGCCAGCGTGGCGAGTGTAGGCCAAATTCTCTAGATATGTTCTGGAAGGCCCATCTCCAACCGTCGAGGTCTAAGACGGTTCTAGGAGCTGTAATTGTGATAATAAATTCAATTCTTAACTCTATCTTAGCCCATTTACAGAAGTAATTATTTATTCAAATGTGACACATTATAATAATAAATTTTAAATATATTCTTGACAAAGCTCATTTGCAGCTGCTAAATAAATAATAATTTATTATTATTTATTTTTTAACCTTAGTATAGGATATTGACAAGGCCTCTTTACAGCTGCTTTAATTATTTTAGTAATTAGCTTTATATTTATTTATTTTTTGACATACCTATATAATTATATATATATATATTTCTGACAAGGCCATTTTACAGCTGTATAATTTAGTATAATTTAGTTTTATTGCAAATATTAATGTTTTTTTTTTGTTTTTATTTCTCTTTTGTTAATTTCTTTGACACTGCTTTAACCTGCAGTTCTGTTCCATGCCTTATAGCACTCTCCAGGCAGGACAAATGTGTTGAACTTGTGTTTGTAACCTTTGACTTAGCCGAATTCCGGTGGGAATGTATATATGTAAAGAATAAAGAATAAGCGCTCGACCTTGACAGGGTCCGTGCAAATACCAACTTCAATAGTTAACGGATTCCATTAAATAATGTTTGCGCTCAAGTAACAGAATAGTGCGCGCAGTTTGTTTCTATGCGTTATTTTTCTATGTTGAGAAGAATCTAGACTTTACAATACAACGTTATTATAGTATTTGGGAAAAAACACGAGTCACCTTGGATTATAATAATTTTTACTATCCACGTTTCTTTCATTTTTTTCCAAACAATCCCGATTCGCAAATACGTTTTTATGTTGTTTTATGTAACGGGACAAATTTATTCCTTGCTACCAGAGACAAATAAAAAATAGGAAAACAAGAATCACACAAGTTGGTAAGTCTAAAAAACAAAACGCAACATTAAAAAATATCATAACAAAAAGTGCGATTTGGTTTGTGTCCGTTTTGATAAATGTCCAATGATTGACTGTATTTTTCTTTAAAAATAACTGTAATTTTTAAAATAATAAGAATAACACAATATACTGTAAGACATTATTGACACTTATTATAAAAAAAATATATGTTATTGACAGGTCACATTAGATACTAGTAAATGTTACCAGATGACTTGAAACGTCATAAAATAAATTTCAGCTTAATTAAATAATACGCGATTTGTCCAATTATTGACACTACCTACATAAATTACATTGAAAATATTATAAACTCCACTTTATCGTCGATGATATTAAAACATAAAAATTAAAAACTAAACTAATGATATATTTTTGCTCCTAGCAACACTACATTGAGGGTTGTTTTTATTTTTACGAAAAAATAATGTAGTGTCAATAACTGGGTGGGGTGTCAACAATTGGGTGTCTTACCCTAGGTATAATTTTAATATAATTAATGACTTTTAGAAAACAATTATTGTAAAATATTATAGACTTAGGAGAAAGAGATTCCTACTAAAGATAAATATTGTAAGTAAAGAAAGGCTTAAAGGAATGTATAGTATAATATTAATAATCATATGTATAATATTTTATAAAGCAAAGTATCATCACGACCGTATCCCTTTCCAAGTGGTCAGAAACAACGCTTTTAAAGAAGCGGATCAACATTTAGCCAACTTTACTATAGGCCAATCATGACAAGTGGTAACATGTTTCCAGCGTACCAAACTCGAGAATTATCACAAATAATATTATTAACTAAATTTATTTATTTAAATTAATGAATATTATTGTTTACCGACCAGGAGTCAAACCTGGTACCTCCGAGTCTAAGACCGGACTTAACCGCTAGATCCACGGAGGCATATTAATATATATCTTATTTAAATATTGTATATTATCGAAGCGGCTGACGGATAGGCCTGGAGACAGAAAGGATGGTAATTATTTCTGCCAAAGTAACGCCTAGCTATATAGAGGGGAAATGTTACCAGTCTCCTTGGGACTATCTCTGATGGGATGTCTCTAGAGGACATTTTTTATTTAAAGTTTAGTTTATTTTTAATTGTGTTATTTAGGTAGCTTTTAATTTATATTAATTTACATCGAATAAAACATGTTATAATAATATTGTACACATCTGTACCAATGTGCAGATATTGGTGCCCACCATGGTTGTTTAGAGCTAGATTACTTAGTTAAAAGGAAAAAAGTAAAGTATCATCACGACCATTTCCCTTTCGGGGTGGTCAGAAACCACGCTTATAAATAAGCGGATTCACATTTAGCCAACTTTACTATAGGCCAATCATGACAAGTGGCAAGCTCGTCGATGTCTCCAGCGTACCAAACTCGGGAAATATCACAAATAAATTAAATATTAATTAAATGTATTTATTTACATTAATAAATATTTTTGTGTCCCGGCCAGGAATCGAACCCGGTACCTCCGAGTCTAAATCCACTGACTTAACCGCTAGGCCACGGAGGCAGTTATTATTATTACTTAGTTATATAGTTTTTAAGTTTATCCATTACAAATAAACAGTACGAGCACTCGTATAATATTAGTTAAGATTGAAAATTTGACCCTAAATGTCATAATGTGCAATCATTGAACAAATTTTAAATCGGACATACAAGTTTGAAAACAAATGATTTTTCGTGTTTAACTTAAGCCGCGTTCGTTTTAGAAATGTTAGCATGAAAATACCACTTTTATTAGCACAAGTCGTTCGTTTAATGAAAATTCTAACATTTGATGCTAATTTCGTATGTCAGTACCGTGTTGAAAGGAGGGTTATTGATGTCACTTTTTGACAGATGTCATTTAACATAAATGGTTTGTTTACATTGTTGTATACTTTATAGTTTATATTATGTTTGTTTAGAAGACAGAAGTCAAATTTCTAAGCATTCCATGGATTCACCGTGCGGGTGCCGGGTCCATGGTGATGAGATGAGAAGAATGGTGTCTCGGGCTTGCGACCGACAATAGGCTGGTTTAAGAAAAGGAGGCCTCCTTTTTTTTCTATTGCGCTATAATATGTATTTAAAACGATTTTATGTAATAAATTCAAAGACAATAAATACATTGTCAATTGATTTGTTATTATTTGTTACTTGTCATACTTGTCAAAAATTTGCCTCACCGCTGGTTTTTTTTTAAGAAATGTTAGCATTGTTAAAAATAATGGTATTTTTAACAAAAACGGCATTTCGTGCTAGTTTATGAAGTTGCTACGAGATGTTGGAAATGCTATAAAACGAACGCGGTCTTAATAAATTAACTTGCTAATTATAGTCCAGTCATTTGGTTCTTAAGACAATGTGATATATTATAATTTAAAAAAAATCCTATATATAGATTTCAACGAGCTCTTTTTTATAAATCGTTCAAAATTTTCGCGTCCAAATCACGACAGTTCATAACGATCTCTAACTTAGCTATTTAAGGTTGCCATTGACGAGCCTTCCAACAGACCAAATCGTGTCGTCACTTTCCAAAATTTGTTCACGATTGTAAAAACTTTTTTTTTTTTTTAAACGACACGTCACAGCCTTGGATTTCGTCTACGTCTATTTAGTTTGTTTTGCGTTGCGCCCCGCCAATGACGACGACGACATCATAATCTTGTTGAAAATGGCTTTAGTCATAAAAATGTCGGAATCATATCGAATTTATCTGTCAAATTAGCGTATTTCGCAAACTAACCACGAAATTTGACAGCCCGCAAAAAATCGATACAGTTTTACCGTGTGACAGTAGCCAGCTGACATTTTGGCATTTGAGAAACGATAAATTGGACTTAAAAAATATGGGGTGCAAGTTGCAGTTTATTTTTTGCGGTTTTCCCGCGCAAAATTATATTATACCCGACGTGTTTGGGCCATAATGCCGCGAGAATCTCCAAGAAAAGCATTAAATTCTGTAACATCTGGAATTTGATGATAAGTTCTTATAATAAAATATTACCTTCCTTTGTGAAACTGATGATATTGACCAAATCAGGTTTTAGATTTTGTTAGTGGCAACATTTTTTATAACTTACCGACCGAAATCGCTACGATAGCTATCTATCGAGACTGCCGGCCCTGTTGTTTATAATTTTTTTTAGAAATGGTTTAAAAGGAAAATTTGTAAAGAACACATTGATATCTATAAAAATACCTATTTTCAATATAAGGTATATTGATTGCAAAACTAAATAACTGAACTACTATGTGTTGTAAATGTTTAGAGTTCGTCTCGGAGGAGAGTGTATCTGTTTTTGGAAGGAGCCAACTTCTTGAAGGTGGACTCGGGAGGGGTGGTCACCTTTACATCAGAGTTCAGAGCGTTCACCACCACCGCCTCTTCTGGGCCGTAGTGAAACTCTCTGAAAACAATCATTAAAGAATTTATATACTAGCTGGTCAGCGAAATAAACATAATAATAAATAATAAATATTTCCAGACAGGTCACACAGCGCCATCTAGTTTCCGTGGTAAGCTACGAGGCTTGTGTTACGGAAACTAGATGGTTGATAAACTACATATTATACTTTATTTGCAAATTGCCGTCATGCCGAGTCAAGCCGGCATAGCGCCACTTACCATCAGGTGGGCTTAAGGTAACATGTCGTGTTAGTATTAAAAAAAACTCATGACGACCGACATTAGTCCATACCATTATGCTGGCCTATCAGGAAGCATCTTCACACTTCGCTTTAAGGACTCCAGCAGCCCTATACTGTTGCTTAAGCGCAAATGAAATCCGTTAACAATATATATATCTCACGCTATTAAAGTTGATATTTTCACGGCCGCTGTCAAGGTCGAGCACTTATAGAGTTGAGAATTGAATAATATTTGGTAACTATGACGCAAGCTCTGACGCAAATCCACTAATAACGTTTGCGCTTAAGTAACATAATAGGGTTGCAGGTTATAGAAATGGGGTAACACATTGGCTATCTTCAAAGCATTCCACAAAATCAGCGTGCGACAGAAATAAGAGAACAACATTACATGTACATCCATGTGTACACATAATCCTATGATATGGGATAGCTATGCAAAAAGTATCATCAAGACCGTTTCCCTTTCGGGGTGATCAGAAACCACGCTTATAAAGAAGCGGATTCACATTTAGCCTACTTAACTATAGGCAAATCATGACAATTAGCAAGCTCATCAATGTTTCTAGCGTACCAAACTCGAGAAATATCACAATTAATTATTAAATAATAATTAGATTTATTTATTTAAATTAATAAATATTGTTGTGTCCCGACCAGGAATCGAACACGATACCTCCGAGTCTAAACCTACGGACTTAACCGCTAGACTACGAAGGCAGTTTTATAGTTAGTAGCTATATTAATATCATCATAATGGTGTCTCGTCTTAGTGACAATGTCTATTTACAATAGCTATAATCTTAAGCGTTATTTTATTTTTTTATTTATTTCCAAAATTATGGTTACCATGTCCTGCTCCAGATACACCAATATTTACTATAAAATTATATTTTATTATACAAATATTGAAAAAAAATTATGTGTAAAATCGCAAAATACATCTTTTGTTATCCTAAGCCTGCTGCAAAATAAACCAGAAGCTTAACAGTTGGCAAATAGCTTAGTAGTGGTGCAAAGATTACCTGTGTAATTTCCCTGAGTGTAGATCGTGCAGGAATTGCTTAAGTTTCCCGGGGACCTCCATGTCCTCGTACTTGGGAAACAGGTACATGTGTCGAAAGGAGTCGATAGCGATGAGAGGCAGATCGGATAGAGATTTGCCCAGGTGGTGCAGCGGGTGTTCAAACTTCACCCCGTCAGCAGTCAAGAAGTTTACGCTTTCTGAAAGTTTTGTAATCAATGTCAAATTCGTCAGCGACGAATAAACTTCGTAAAGTTGGCATGGTGATAAGGACTGACGTCAGTCATCAGTGACTGGTGTCAGTTGTTCACATTATTGAAACTCGCGTTTCACTTACTATTAGACTACACTTTTTCGACACACAGTTTACCTTTAACTGGTGCACAGAGGTTGTTTTTTTATTATTATTATTTTCAATATTAAAGCATTGCAAATCAAAAATGCAATTAAATTGGTTAATTGAATCTTAAAAATTATTAGAACAATTAAAAATTTCAGGCACTTAAGACATTAAAGTGTTTAATTTAATCTTAAAAAATACTAGAACAATTACAAATTTCAGGCACTAACTGTTTTTAATCCCAAAGTCAGAACTTGATTGAATCGGCCACGTGAGAAGGCCCTTGAGATTTAACCCTAATATAGCCCTTACTCATTACCAATGTAATATCACTTTATAAGTGTTGCCAGTATAAAAATATAAAACACTAGACAACTATCAGTACACATCAATATATTTGACAATATTTATTTTATTTATTTATTTCAAAACTTTAATGCACAAAGTACAAAAGGCGGACTTAATGCCCGTAGACATTCTCTGACAGCCAAACCTTTGGGACTAATTAGAACAACTGTAGGTGCAAGGAAAGTATAAGTGACACATCAATTAGATATAAATACTTAGATAATAAACTTACTTATATATAATCTACTTATAAATATACTAAATACTAATACATACACAATAATAAACATACATATAAAACTTACAAATTTTGTTGGGAGTTATTTAGAAAATGTGAGTAGACCAGCTTTTTAAATGATGATCTGGTAGATGCCTGCCTTATGGTAATAGGTAGATTGTTCCACAGATTTGTAGCAACAACCGCAAAGGAATTCGAAACAAATCCAATCCATCTAATTAATAGATGATATTTAAATATTCTAATACATTTAGATTCTAATACATTCATTTTGCTTACAACTATTGAGCTACTTGTAGAGTATGGATATGAACGTTACAATATAATAAGGGTTTAATTCCTAGTTAGACTAAGAAATATACAGCCAATTGTAGAAAAGGTGATTATCTTGGCATGTTCATTGTATGCTTATGAGGCATTTCATTGGCCAAATAACCAAAGTGACAAGCTAACTACCAATCACGTGGCGTATATGAAAATATCGACCATAGATTTCACAGTGTATTATATTATGTAATAAAAAGTTTATAACACAATAAAGGTATATTTTAATTAACAAAACAATTAACTACAAAAACTAATTGGGCTCAAGATAAAAATAATTAAAACGCTCCTGTTACCTTGTTTGCCATCACATTTTACACAAACTTATTATTATTATTAATTAAATATAATTATATGATGTTTGTACATTTTATAGCCTATATCGTCTGTGAACTGTAAATAGTCCTATCAATATTTTTAAGAAAAATAAAATTGTGTACTCAATAATAAAAAGTAAATAAACATTATTTAAAAGGTGCTATAAGATATCTTTATAAATATTTTTGTTTTACTTGAAATCAGAAATCACTGAAATATTACCATAATCCATATTTTATATTAATTATAATCTATATTTTGGTGGTGATTGAATTGACTGATGTACGTACAACCCAGTACCAGTGAGAAATGCACTCTTACAAATATTTGTCATAGATAACAATACTGCTACAACTCGAATGCGTGCTAAGAAATAAGGTATGAAATTGTTAATCAAAGGAGTCTTTGTCTTCTTCATTACTTTAAAACAGTATTCAGTCCAATTTTTTAAACTTGTTTACATGTGGGTTATTCTATTATTGTTACAACTTTCCCAAAGTGTAATATTTTCACACATATTGCAATCTACATTGTCTAAGAAGTACAATGAATATTGTTTGTTTATCTTTGTTAGAGAAAGCAATCTAATAGACATGCTTTGAAATCGCACATCAAACAAATATTTATTTGTCATATACAAGATTTTCTAGTACAATTATATTATTTTGTCTTAGACTGAGTTTTATTTTATTTATTTTAATTTTTTTATTGCACCAAAACTTAAAATTAGGTACATAGGCAAGTTTAATGCCTGTTAGGCATTCTCTGACAACTAACCTTTGGGATGGTGAGAGATTATGAGTTGTACCAAAACGAACTGCCAGACTTGCTCTTGGTCTCAGTCTTGGTCTTGATCTTGATCTCGCATATAATGCTATACATGATGACTTATTTTTTATAATATATACGCACTTACAATTAAAATATAAAATCCCGATCCTTAAAAAATATATAAACGTTTTTAGCAAAATTTGGAAAAAAAGACTGAGCAAGAGTTACTAGGGCTAGTCTTGGTCTTGCCTACATATCGATGGTTGCTCTTTTTTAGGACCATGATTTGGGCAACATTAGTAGGCACCAAACATATTCAGGCCATTTCTGGTCAAACTGCCGACTGACTAGTGTGTGGACTCGGAACCGGTATTCCATCATTGCCGGCAGGCAATTATTGCTTAAGTGTGTGGGCAGTGTAGACCTAGGACGATATAATATGATTTATCGTGATAGTACGCAATAGTTTCAGAATATACTATAGTACGAAAAAAAATTTCAACTTTTTTAGTTCATAGTAAAATTAAGAGTAGGTATTTTTTATTAAATTTATTATCAATTAAAAAAAAAATTTACATCCATATTAAATCAAGATAATTAAAACTATTTATCAGATCTCTTTAAGAGGGAGACAGAACAGGCTACTGAAAGTGCTACAACCTTTCGTTATTTCAGAAAATAATTATCTAACATTATAAATATGAACGAAGATCAGGAATAACCATTAAAAACAAATTTCTTAGTAATCTATGCATTCGGCAAGTCAGTGTCGGATTTTTGATTACTAAACTAAATACTGCATGATTCTTCTTATGCAGACCTACTTATGCCCAAAACTTTTTAGATTTTGCCGGAATAACTCCTTAAATTACTCTGAATATTTGTTCAACTTAATGTTGTGGTCTTTAGGAAATAAAAAATCCACTTACGTTTCTCAGATTCAAGATCATTTCTGACAATTTCCTTAAATCTCTTAACACTCTTGTTGTCGTCTGGGTTGTGGAAGAGGATGAGGAAGGGCAAACCTTCCTCTGTCAACTCCTCTGCGTTCTCGAAGTTTATCTCCCTCACCAATGGTATACATTTCTCATGTACCCATTCATACAGTTGCTCAAAGTTTGTCAAAGATCCCTTAAAAGTCTCATCGGGCTCGGTTGAACTTTTCTTGTCAGTCCTGAACACAACAATTGGGGTACCTGAAAACATATATTTTATTTTTAATTGTTTCTTAGATCTAGATTTATGTAACAGCTTAATCTACCCAGTATAAATTGTGTATGTCATCATCACAGACTAAAACACCTAGACCACCATTGTGAGAGATGGGCCAGAATTTTTTTTTTTTTCAGAATTTTCTGGAGACATTTGCCATGCTGGTTTGATGTGTTGGCGAGGGCTTGATGTCAATTTATTAACAATTCCACAAGTTAGTATCAATGGTACCGGGGATTATCATGCTCTCCAAGGGACGACAATGGTGTTGTAAATTTGTGACAAATGTATGTAAGAAAATTGTATTTCTCATTGGTACATGCCAGGGTTTTTAGGCATTAAGGAAAGCGTTTTTACAACTAAGCCAGCTCTTCACGAATTGTGTATGTAGTTATGAAGTAATTAGCCCTTATATGCAGTATAAACATTATGTTGTACTTGATATTATAATACAACGGCAAGGTTTGGTACTTTACAATTGTTCACATAAATGAAATCTCCTGATTATCTCATTTGGTTTAAAAAATAATAAAACATGTTCTTCTTTAACAGGAGAAGAAAGTAAAGTAAAAAGTAAAGTACATTACAACCGTTTCCCTTAAGGAAACCACGCTTATAAAGAAGCACTTTCACATTTAGCCAACTTCACTATAGGCCAATCATGACAAGTGGCAAGCTCGTTGATGTCTTCAGCGTACCAGACTCAAGAAATATCACAAACAAATAGAATATTAGAAAGTATCATCACGACCGTTTCCCTTTCGGGGTAGTCAGAAACCACGCTTATAAATAAGCGGATTCACATTTAGCAACTTTACTACAGGCCAATCATGACAAGTGGCAAGCTCGTCGATGTCTCCAGCGTACTAAACTCGAGAAATATCACAAATAAATTGAATATTATTAAAATGTATATATTTACATTAATAAATATTTTTGTGTCCCAACCAGGAATCGAACCCGGTACCTCCGAGTCTAAATCCACGGGCTTAACTGCTAGACCACAGAGGCAGTAGATGGCATTAAAATAATGTAACAAACATTTTAAATGAAAATAACAATCTTATATTCGATCTTTTTGCGTAGGATGGTAAAGCATTTACTTAGGTAGTAGGTAGGCAATTACTTTGTATAATTTAAATTAATATCTGTTTGCAAACTTAACTAAATACATAATATTTACCTGGAGGATGCATTGGAGCCGAAACATCACCAAAAGCTACATGGAAGAGGCATTCGTCTTTTAGAGAACTAGCAACCCTTCTTAAAGTATTATATTCTGGTTGATCTCTGCGGTCCATGTAACCTATTGAAAAATATTATTAATATAAAGGACACACAGTTAAAGAATAATGGATGAGATGGTTCAAGAGCCTCCACTAGACATATTTTAATTCATGATTTTATGCAACAATTCCACAAAAAACTTTAATTAGTATATTTGATATTGCAAGTCACTTTTGATATGAATTATTACATCTATAAAAACGTCACAATTTTCCAATGGTTTTCTATATGAGTATATAGCCTATATATATATAGAATATATAGCCCCAGCTGTGTGATGGTCACCATCAAATCAAATCAAATAATCTTTATTTACAAACAGTTATACAAGGGTCTCTGGGACGCCTGGATCTCTGGACACCCTGCACTTCCGGTTGCAAACAATATTGCAAAACAAGGCACTTGCAGATAGAAATAATTTTAACTAATATTTATTTGAATACCTACTTAATATTACAAATTATATAAAAAGAGAAAGTTTAAATGAGTTAGTGTGGGTGTGTGTATGAGTGTGGTAGTGTTTTGTGTATGTATGCATGAGGGCGTGTTTTGTGTAAGTGTGCATTAAAGGTGTGGTTTTTTTTTTTTTTTTTTTTTTTTATGTCACAATTCTTTGAAATTCTACACCAGTGATGTTCATTTTAAATTAAAGTAGTACTTAGTGCCTTTACACATTTTTTGTGTATTAAACAGTATATTATAATAAATGAAATACCTATGATGTGACGTTTATCCTCCTTGAGTTGATGGAGCTCTTTAATATCACCCAGTGTTGTGATGGAGTCAGTCAACTGCTTCTTGATGAAGTCTGAGAATGCTTCTACAGATCTTTGTCCTGTAATTATTATTGCAATATTGTAATACTGTGCAGTATATCAGTAGTACCATTTGTAAAATATATCAAATATAGATAAACCGATTAACACCCTCTTTACAGTACAAACTTGTGTTTACCTCAATAACTAAACATGGCCCATGGTGGACACAGCCTCCTTACAACCACATTCTAAGTTTATAGATTTAAATTATTTGACATAATGAATATTGCACAGGTCAACAAAAGAGAAAGAAAAAAAAAGGTGCCGAGATATAGTTAGTGGTTGTGCATTGCCATCACTAAAAATATATATTTTATTTCTATTGTGCGATGTGCATGTCCATCTCATGTGGAGTAATCAAACAGTTTGGTGGAGTTATCAAACACTTCCTATCACTATTCCAAACTTATCTCTCTACAAGGGCAAACAAAACTAGTAATGAAATGAATTGTATATGAACAAGACAGAGAATCAATTTAAAAAAAAGCTTGCATGCCTTTTTTAAGACGCAAAACTTGGATTTGGTTTAATTTGAAAAAGCAAGTGTTGAAAAATAGTAAATTATTGTAACTTTCCTACAAAAACTATTTCAATAATTAGCACATCATTTCAACATGTGTAAATAATGTAAAGTGCATTTAATTGCATAGCTTAATTATGTTACGGAAACACAGGATGAATAATACTAGAATCATACAGTATGTGGTTGGGTAGGGAGAGGCATCCCTTTTAACGTAGCTAACCAGTCGGTTGCAAGCCTGAGACCCCATTTTTCTCCTCACTCTCCCATACACAATGGACCTGACCTGGTAATGATTTCTGCATATTAAATTTTTCCCCATAAGGTTTCTAATAGTAAATAATAACATGTAAAGGTTTATATTAGTTTGTTTAGAGATAAAATAAAAATATTATAGCTCACAATATACTATCATTGGCATATCCTTTTTACATAATTGTGTTCAGCCTATTGTCGGTTATTTGTGGTTACCATTCTTCTCATCTTCCCACACATGATGGACCTCTCTTGTCCCTTCTCCCTTGTTTTGACATAATGTGCATAAAAATATTTAAAAGAAATATTATTTATAAAAAAATATTTATAAACTCTTTATTGCACAAAAAACTTAAAAGTAATGTACAAGGACGAACTTAATGCCTTTCGGCATTTTATAACAGCAAGCCTATAGGAGTGTGGAATAATTATTGCATACTATTATATAAATACATATATATATACAAATACGAAATTAGGTAAGTTTATAGTACTGTTTACACACAATAAAAATAGTATCATAGATATAGGTACTAAGAAGAGCTATGTTATTTGTTTAGAAAGTGAGCGATAAGTAGATTTTAAAATATATTCATAGACCATCTGATAACCAGAGGAAGTTTGTTCCACTCTCGAGCAGCGGAAACTGTAAAAGAATCTTATTATCATAGATATAATTGGGATTACCTCTGTACTCCTTTTTAGCAGGCAAACCATTACGGAACAATTTCAGAGTGGGATACTTTGTAATATGGAATCTTGTAGAAATAGCAGCTTCCTTGTCACAGTCCACTTTCCCCATAACCACCTTGCCTGGGTCATACCCACTCTTGGTCACAGCATCAGCTGCATCATCAAATATTGGCATCAACATGTTACTAAATCTACACCAGTCCGCATAGTAGTTAATAAACACCACTTCATTGGAAGCTGAAATAATTTAATCAATTTTAGCAGAACTAATAAACAATGGGACAAATGGGTTCTACAATAAAGACCTAATGTGATGACAGGTTAAATCAGTCAGATGACCCCTGACAGATGGACTGATATCCCTGAAGGTGGGGATTGAATGAGGGACATGTGATGGAGAGACACAAGCTGATGATGATGACGAATGACGCTTAACAGTAAAATATACGGTAAAACCTCAAAAAAACTTACCCAAAATCATGTCAATATTGCTCTGTGTAATCTGGACCGCCCCACTATCCGTAGGATTGTAAAAACTGTGGCAGATCTAAAATAAACATTCACTATAAGTTTATTAAATCAATTAAATTGTAATAAGGCATACTTAATATCAACAAATTATGAACAATTTGAACCGTGTCAAAATATCGTAGCCTTATTAATTAATGTTATACTTACCAAAATAACTAAACATATTATAAATTTGAAATTACGAAAATTAGTCATATTTCTGAGCATACAAATAGCAAGTACTAATATAAATTAAATGATCTCAAGGAAATATTAAAAATTAGTCTTCGCAGCACACAAATTTCCCGACGAACGCTTGCGCGGCGGTGTCAAACACAAACGTCATTTTATTTATTTTATGAGGCACTGGTAATTGCTATGGCCTAAAATATACCGTGAAATTTTTGTTGGTCATTTTCGGCTAAGGGCAAGTTGCCACACAGCAAGTCACCATCAAGGAACGTACATTATAACTAGTCAAAATTACAGTAAAATAAATAAACTTTATTTGTAATATTCCCGCGAACATGCTCGGCAAACGCTACAAACAAGTGTACAAATTGGTGTTAAATTCCCTCTTGACCTCTTGGTCCTAGCAAGTTTTTTTCATACTTTTTAAGCGATGGTTACATTGTCATTAAACTCCTAAAGCCAGTAAAAAAAATATCTATGATCCAAAGGACATAATATATACCTAAGACCAATAATATTGATCTTTGATATATACCTACTACTTTATCTTTGCTACGCCACGTGATTGAGAGTTAACCACTTTAAGTACAAGATACTCAGATGAGCGATTTTCACTGATCCGTTATCCGAATGATATCCACTATTCACTTTTTATACGCTAACAAAAGCAATGGTGATAGGTTACCTAACAAAATACCATTAAGACATAAGAAAATCTCATGAACCCTTTATATTTTAACAAAACTTACTGTAAATTTACCTTTTTATGTCCCAAATACACTGTATTTTTTAACCACTATATTCATAAGGATTTTAATCCAAAAAAGAGACCTCTTTTTCATCTGAACCATGGGTATATTGGAAACAGATCTTTTTATAATTCTATTTTTTTCTAGTCAATATCTTAGTATGTATCTAACTATATAACATTACTGCCTCTTCTTAAATCACTACTCGGTTCTCATTTCAACATAATTTTGTCTATGTACGAGAATATTTTTATACGAAGTTTAAAAAAAACAACACTGATAATATTCAAAATGTTTAATAAAATTTAAACTGGACGGATTGTTTATTGTCTAACTATATGTATATATCGCACCCTCAGAACGACAGAGGCTTAAGTCAAAAAAATAAGTTTGTGGGAAAACGCGAAAGAAGATCGTAAAGTTTAAACTTTTCACTTTGAGAGTAATTATTCCACACTTTTCCTTTTAAATGTGTTTTATTTTTTTATTGGAAAGTCTAGGTTTTAATTTGTTGATGAAAAATGAATGTTGTATGTCTTTTATTTATTTTATAATGTTTTAAAAAAAAAAAATGGAAAATATAAGCCCTTTTCGTTCCGAAATGTTCAATCTAAAAAAACACATATTTTAACTTAGGCCTCTTTATTTCTAAAGAAAGGGACCCAATCTGATTTACTATAACTTGGTTAGAATAGTTTTAGGTATGAAAAAGGCACAATCGTCATTAAGCCCCACCTACATAAACTTAATTTTGTATTGTAAAGAACTATTTCAAAAGACGCTTCTTCTAAATTCAACATACGTATATCAACTTACCGATTTTTTCGGGCTTAAAAAGGCGAAATTGGTTTTACGCCTGTTTAATCCTGTACTTATCGGTTTCAACGTTGGCACTTCACTGATTGCGTCACTTTCGCGCGGACCGGGGGGGTTGGATTTTACAGTGTGATAGGGACGGAAGATTCGCTATCCCCTTTTTTTTACAATAATTGCCTTTGTTTTACTATTCATCGGATAGAGCATACCTTTTTATGTCTCTCTATGATTGTAACTCAATTTCCCATTTTTTTTACTTAAACCTCTTTCATTCTGAGGGTGCGATATGTTGTGTATCTATGCTAAAGTAAATCATTAAAATTAAATTATTTCTTATACCTATATTATTCTATTTTTTTTTTTGTAAATGCCTGAAACCTCTACTTTGTGATGTTTGTTGGTAAAAAAAACATCAACACCACCTACTGATTGTATTGACCCTATTCTATTAATACCATCAATACCATAGCTGGGCATTAACTCGTTAATCCGTTAATCGTTAATTAACGAAGTTAACATTTTGATTAACGGGTTAACTTTTAAGTTAACTTTGAAAAATGTTAACGGACACGTTAACTTCCGTTAATATGCAGAAGTCCGTTAATCGTTAATCCAATGCCACTATTTACCGCCAGGCACCGCGGTGTGGCGCGAAAAACAGGTTCAGACAAGTATGAAACGACAAGTGCCGGGCGCGGCGGCGCGTGAGACAAAAACAAAACTAGATATAATTTGCCGGCGCGTGCGAGTAAGAAAACTGCGAAGTACTAGCGCCAGTGCTTAGAGTGACGAGTGTTGTGTTTGTTGTTATTATAAATTACTGTCAGTGATAATTTGCGTTTTAATAAAGAAGAGTGCAGTGTAATTAGTTAGATAGAAAAGTGTACGCAGTGTAGTAATTAAAACTATATCATGGAAGACATGAAATCAGATTTCAGCGGTCCTGATAAGAATCCTTGGCCACATTTGACTGAGTATGTGGAATTTATATCCAGATCGGGCCAGCAAATACTTTTCGCTTGTAAGCGTTGCTTGCCGAAAGACACCAAAATAAAAGTTCATGTATCAAGCCTGAATAATTTGAAACAACATGTTAGAAGGGTACATGAGTCACAATACGTACAATTTGAAGAGATTGTTAACGCGGGCTCTAACCGAGGCAAGACAAAAAAGATAACTCTTTCTGACAATATTATATATTAACCTGTTAACTTCCAGAACCTAAACCAACAGGTTTTATAAGTTCACTATACAACGATATAAAAATGCAATTTTACACATATTAACGGATTAACGATTAACATTAACTTCCGTTAATTCTTCCGAAATGTAACGCTTTAACGTTTAACGAAGCTAAGTTTTTTTGTAGCGGATTAACGATTAACGAAGTTAACCATTTGATTAACGGTGCCCAGCTATGATCAATACTATGTTGTTCTTAACGAGTTAACAATCAATAATAGTGACACTATCAAAAATTAAGAACTATTGATAGCAAAATGTACAGAGATAGACATGATACTAAAAAAGCATGCCTATAAGCTTGCTTAAAACTAGCTATTAACAGCATTTCGTTTGAAAATCTAACAACTGTTGATTATTATCATGATGAAATAAATAAAACAATAGCTAAAGATGCATTACAGTCTTTGAAAAGAAAAGGACATGTATGAAGAAGTTGATGAATGTCATCGAAACGGAAGAGGAATGTTGTGATCGTGTCAAGTATTCCTGAATTGTCTCTTCCTTTTTTTTTTTAGAAGTATGAGGAAACATGTGAGGAAGTCCTACGCGCCATTTTGCGCGGACATGCCAAGTGCAAGTTTTTGTTTTGTAAATTAATTTTCTATGGATATTGTTAGTCAAAAGTGGTGTTGTTTTGTTTAAAATGTGAATAATTATGGAAAACGATAAATTGGACTTTATATACGGCAATTCGAGCCTGATCGCGAAACGCGTGGATACACTTTACTGAGTTTATCGGCGTTTATATATCCACATACTTCTCCGCCCCTGCAGACTGGGCAATTTACCAGTCCGCCTACCACCTACACCACAATGAAGATCATTATATAAGCATACATGCATCATTACTAGCAACTCTTTGACACACATGCTACTAAGTAGCAATTGCTCAATATCATTGATTGCATGATTTCGTGCCAGGAATGTCTTTCTGTTATTGGTATCAATAGTTAACTCGTCACGAATGACAATAGTATTGATACTTTTAATAGTATAGCATACCAACTACCAAGCTTTAATACTATTGACACCATTGCAAGTCACCAATAGTAGTATACATTTCGTGCATACTACTTATTAATATTTCCACTAGTAATACCTTATTAATAGGCTATTGATAGTGTACTATCAAGCAGCATCACTACTTGTATGTGTAACGTCTGTTTCAGCCTTCAATCTGCATTTAATAACTTTAATTGGATGACATGGTTTTATATAATTAATCCTATTTTTAAATTACATATCATATTGAATAGTTATTTGCCTATGCATATTGTATTCATGTAAGTATTTAAAATTTCCATACTCACTCCAAATACCACTTACTCTAGCACTTAAAACATATAATTAAATATATAAATAAATATATAAAATTGTAGCACTTAAAATATATAAGCCTTGTCAGGATAAATATTGAATATTTATATCATAAAGTATAAATATAATTAAAGAACAGTCCTAAATGTTAACAATAAATACAGCTCAAGATTTAATATCAAGTATCAAGTCAAGTAAGTCTCTTTTTACCAAATGTCAAAATAAAAAATAATGAATGAGGCAGAGTTTTTTTTTTCATATATCCGGTCTGTATTGGATATTGGAAAAAACTGTTGGAAATGGGCCTTCCAGAACATATATCTGGAGAATTTGACCGAAACTCACCACGCTGGCCAAACCGGTTGATGAGGATCTGATGTCAATTTTTAATGACAATTTATTAACGTTTCCACTAGTTGGTATTAGTGGAACTGGTACCGACAGCTTAACATGCTCACCGAGCCACGGGAACGGTGATGTTGTATACCTATGACAAATGTTGTAGAAAAAGGTATTTCTCATTGATACATGCCAACATTTGAACCAACCTTTGTAGGATTTTAAGGAAAGTGTTCTTACAACCATGCCACCACTGCCTACTTAGAGATTAGAGAGAGAGCCCTAGGCAGAGATTACTTGGGGAATATTGGATCTTGAGATTGATTTATTAATACCTAAGTAAGTGTTGGCAATGATTAAAATAGACTATTGTTAATAGACATTTTTTTTTAGAAATCACCAAGTTAGTTCTGTTCTTTTTTGTTGAATTTTGCTCATAACTTTAGGTTTGATGGCCAAACAGCAAAATTTTAATGTTCATTTAATGATTTATATAAACAAAATAAAATAAAACCAGCTAAAGTTGTTTGAGATATTCTGCTAATAGATTCTGCTCCACTCTGAAAACAAAAAATGATTGATTTAATAATATTTTCCACTCACCACTAAGCAGTCATCTTAGTCTTAGTTGCCTAGAAGGTAAAATAAATGTGCTAAAAAACAAGAGAGATTAAATATTTATTGGTTTTGGCTTTTAGTAACCTTGCACACAATAAATATGTTTAATGGTTACCATCTCTGCAAAAAAAAAAAAAAATCATATTTTTTTACATGAAATAATTTTAAGACCCTTTATGTGGACATCCACAATAATGGTTAAATGTGTACATATGCTAAGGTGAAAGTAAGCACTAACAGTAAAGTATTGTAACAACTGTATCCCTTGCAAGACAAGTAGCAAGGTTGTCAATGTATAAGCACTAATGCATATAAAACAGTGTAGATATTACCAAAATGAGAGATATACACATTACACACATTGGAGCAATACAGATTCATAAACAAAGTTAGTAAATTATAGACTACAACAGATGTCATGCCTACATTTTCAGATACTTACAATAACATAATAATTGCATCTATCACCCTGACAACAATCAGAACAGTGCCAGTCTTGATACCAAATATGAGTGCACAGAGGCATGTAGCGCTGCCTAGTTATAGCACATTCAGTTTTATTTGAACACCTTTTTGAAATATAGTACTGTTTCTTAGCTCCTTGGGACCAGTACGGCATGCTACCCCATCTGATTTCTGTGAGACAAACATCTTGACCATAGTCGCAGGTCTTAATAGTCTTCACACACTTCTCTGTGTTATTTTCTTGATTTCGGCAAACGTAACATTCAAGACCAACAACTGTAAAACACATAAGCATTCAAATTAACAATGTCGGTTTCATTCAAGCTATTGCAAATCGTTTTAAATGTAAAATGATAAATAAACATACCACTTTCAAATGATAGAAAAAGGAATATACTCAAATAGAATACGTTGCAATTCATCTTTCTATTCTAAAATTATCAATTTTATGGTAAAGCTTTTGATTTTGCCACACCTATCATCACAAAACAACAAATTTAATATACGTTCGGGGACCAGCAATGGCCTGCTTGCAAAAACAACCTATGTGGGTAAGCCTGTTAACATCATCTGTCAGCATCAAACCATCAATTTTGGCTACCGTTTTACAATTTATATACTAAAAATTTAATGCTAAAGAAATAAAATTCATTTGCCAAATATCAAACGGTTCATATATTAAATAAGTAAATAAAAATAAATACTATTAATGAAGACTGACCCTGTGTTTCACTTGACGCTTTATTCGCTTTGAAAGTCGTTCGACTTGGCGTTGTTCATACAAAATTCGCTATAAAAGCAAGCTTTGTTTTGCTTTGCTTACAAAACGAACACACCTGTAAGTCCTATTTTTAAAGTGAGAACTTTATTTATTTTATTATGCTTGAAAATCGTTCGAGTAGCGTTTTTTTTTCGCATGAGGCAAAATTTAGTAAAAATTAAGCGCGCTTTGCATAGCGTTAAAGTCGAAAATGAATATATAGGACGGTTAGTCCCAAAACGTATCTTTATTTTAATGGTTGAAGCAATGAAAAGTAGTCCTTAAATCTAAATTGACATATCATTTTTTATTTTATATTTAACATCTTTTGGAAATAAATTCTTAAAATCCTAAGCACATAAATTCATAAAATCGCCAGTCAAAGTTAAAATAAATTACGTACGATAAATCGTCAGCTATGGGGCACTTAAGGACTTGAACATATCTTTATTTAATAAAATATGAGATATTGCACCTATTTACTTCAAATTTGCTTTATAACTTTACTAGATAAATTACTGTTTAGTATATCTACCTTTTATAGATATGTTTTTACTATAATTTGTAATAAAGGCCAAGATGGAAGGCCCATCTCCAACTGTGGAGTTCTAGGATTTTGCATTCTAGGGGCTGTGATGATTTATTGGTTTTGCAAATAATAAACACGTTTTGTAAAACACAAATTAGAGTACGATTTAGCCAAGTTTCGTAAATTATTTTATTTGGAAGTAAATTAAAGAAAGGTAAGTACTTTCTTAAATATGGTAATTGATACTCCGGGTAATCTTACGCGGCTCTACGTTACCTACCCGACTACCCCACTTGTGACAGCTTGTGACGTGACATATGTGACGTCCTATATAGTCTGTGAACGTATGGTCTGTGATCTGTGGATTGTACATTTTGCATATTTTTGGGTTTTTTGTGTATATTTTATGTTTTCCAGTAATGGAAGGCATTTTATGGAAGTGGACAAATTATTGGAATGGTAGGCAAAATTTATTTATCTATTATGTTTTAATAGGTCCATATAAATTTAAAAACATTAGTATTTCTAAAATTGTATTTACAGGTTGGCAGACCAGATGGTTTGTATTGGAGAATGGCATATTATCTTATTATAAATCACAGGACGAAGTCAATCAAGGATGCAAAGGATCAATTAAAGTGTCTGTGTGCCAAATAAACGGTAATAACCAATTTTTTAAACATCACCAAAAGTATTAAGTATTGGTATTGAATCCATCATCACAACCCCTTGACCACACGGCCACAGAGTCCTAGACCTTTAGAACATATTTCTGGAGAATTAGACCTTTCCTCGCTATGCTGGTAGTAAATTACTGTCCAATTAATGCTGACATGTACATATGAGAAATAGAATTTTCTTACATACATTTGACAAATATTTGCACACTACTGTTACTGTCACAGAGAGCCATGTGAAGCCATCAGTCCCACCCCTATACAGAATAAGTAAAATAAACATTAGAACTTTGCCAAACTTTTTGGCCAGCTTGTTGAGATAAGGCAGTATTCTTTGGAAATGTGTTCTGGGAGGCCCCTAACTCCAGCAGTGGAGGTCTAGGGCTCTGTTCTAGGGTATGTGATTTGTAATAATGTAATGAGTTGTTTCTTTAAAAATGTGATTTCTGACTACCACTATAATTATGTTTTTTTTTGTTTATTTTCAGTTAATAATGTTGATGCCAGAAGGCTGGATATAGTAATTCCTGGACAGCAGCATATGTATCTCCGAGCATCTTCACCACAGGACAGACAAAAATGGCTTGTAGCTCTTGGCAGTTCTAAAGCATGTGTTGATCCTACTGGTGATTCCAAAGGTATAATACTCACTTATCTCAATATATATAATATACTTTAATAATAAATTTTCTTCTGCAAAATCAAATTCTATTGTATAAAAAAAATGGCCCAAGCAGTTCTGCTGTCAGTACAGTTATACAAGTTTCAAGACAGCAGTTTAATTAGAAAGAAGTCAGGAACAGTTCTATAAGGGTTTTAAAAACTCATCGATCTTTTTAGATCACAAGTTCAACCCTCACAAAATTGACCTGCAGCTGAATTCCATTACTTAAGCGCAAATATTAGTTGTCATAATTGTGGAGTCTGTTATTTGCTGTCGTAGCCCAAGTTTTGTACATCATTGCTGTCAAATTCACAAAAAAAATTAAATATAGTCCACAACAGGTTTTTATTAATTTTAAAATAATTTATATTAATTAAGATATTATTATTCAAAAAACATTAATTAATTAATATGGCAAAATTATATTGATTTAAAAAATATATATAATAGTAAATTTTAAAAATTAAAAATATAAAAAAAGTATTTCCACAACAGTTTCCTTTTGCTCGGGGTGGTCAGAAAATATACTTATAAAGAAGCAGATTCACATTTAGCCAACTTTACTATAGGCCAATCATGTGGCAAGCTTGTTGATATCTCTAGCGTACTAAACTTGGGAAATATCACAAATAAATTCAATATTAATTTTATTTCTTTATAAATATTACTGTGTCCCGACCAGGAATCAAATGCAGTACCTTCGAGTCTAAATCCACAGACTTAATTGCTAGACCAGGAAGAAATTAATGCATGTAAAACATTATTTCCTAGTTGTCTATAGTAGAAACTTTATACAATTCCAGAAGGCCTTCTTTGTAAACTAGCCTATGGTCGGTCGCAAGCCTGATACACCATTCTTCTCATCTCTCTTTCCCACTCGCAATAGACCTGGCACTGGCACCATGAATCCATGAAATGCTTAGAAATTTGTCTTCTAAAGTTTGTGCTTAAGCAAAGGAATAGGTCTGCTGGTATCTCTATGGTGAATCCAAGAAAACTGTCTCCTCTCTATTCTTTAAAAAATGCAATAATATTTATTATCCAAAGCATGGAGACATCCTTATAAAACATTTCTTTACCTATTGTAAATATTAAACAGAATAGCTTGGTTTATTAAAACTTAATTAAATATGGCCTAAATTCAGCATTAAAATATATATGTTTTATTACTATTTCAGTGTTGGATGACCCAAATAGCTTAAATCATAAGAAATCCGAACTTAGATTGTATTGTGATCTTATGATGCAACAAGTCCATGAAGTAAAAGGAGCTGTTAATGGAACAGAAGGACCTGAGATTCAAGTAAGTTATCTTTTGGGTATTGTTTATTTTCACCCTATATCATTATTTAATTAGTTAGCTGCAATAGAATGACTATGGCATTGAGTTTTCACCCTTGTTTACTACTTTTGTAATTTTGTCCAATATTAGAAATTGTCACTAAGCAAACAACACAGCTAAAGACGAAAATTAGCGGCTTTTACGCTACTACTACGGCGATTGGATAAAACGTTTCATGACGCGTCAAACTACATTATACATACCTGTAAACGATGCACACATTTATTTGACATGCGCTGTGTTTGCTAAGAAACAAAATGCCTGGAACATGTTTACAACAATAAAGATATTTCTTACATTTCTTATATAATATTATAATCTCATGGAAATGATCAGAAATATATTCAAGACTCAGCATTAAGCACTGGAAGTTGGTGTAAAAGGAATTCTAGCAAAATTATTGCACCACTTACAGAAACAATTAGGCCTAAGCCAGTGTGCTTTATTGTGATTTGCAAAATCATTAATTATTGGGTAGAATAGTGGTTAGGGGTATGTCATTGTGTAATGAAAAAAAGGTCATCTTGTCACACACACTCCCGGAGACTAGGTGCGGAGAATTCTTGGATTTGTTACACCCTATTGTATATTTGTCAGTCACAAACCCGAGACACTACTTCTCTCTCTCTCCCACACACACACAATGGACACGGCACCTGCACTGTGAATAGATTGCTAAGTGGTTGTCTTTAATTCATTCAAGTTATTGTTTCAGAAAATAGATGATGCTACATGTTTGTTAACTGCCACTTGCGACACATTCATCAGAACACTTGAAGATATCATGAAGCTAACAAGTGCTAATCTAATTAGTGTGGAAAAGCCTATAGGGAATATTATCCTAGCCAAGAATGGGCCAAGTAAAACCCTTAACCCATCAAGTAGCAAATTGTATAGACCTCCACTAAGTAGACACCAATCTCAAGAGAATAGATAAATATAAAACAACCAATTACTTAAAAATATACAGGTGAATGTTAAGTGATCTCAATCGATATTTACTGATATTGAAACTGTATAAATCAGGTTCTTGAGTTGAGAGTGTGTACTGATGAAGATGTAACATAGGAAAATGGTTTAATGCTTTTCATCCCTGTCACTCGATCAATCCAACATTTTTAAATTTTTGAGAAAAAAACTACAGAGATTTTAGAGATATATTCATAAATTTATTTAAAATAGAGGAATATATTTTTTTACTATTGCTGTTTAAAATTAGGTAAGCATATGACAGTGAAAATATGTCGAATGACAGTAATTAATTTTCTAGAAAGTTAATTGACTACATTTCTCAGACTTGAAAAATGTTTAATAATGTTGGATTGTGTGAGTCAGATGGTCTGACACAGATATTTTATCTCTTACGATATCAGTTAATTTTTTTACAATATCTAAATATTGAGTAAAATAACTAACATTTCCACCTTGTATATTTAAAATTATTGAATTACTACTTGTAAAAAAATATATTATTTAAGGAAATGCAGGCTATGTAACAGGTATTATTAATATTTTTTTTAAAATATTAATATGAAAATTGTGTGTTGCCAAATAGAGTTTATTTTTGATTTAATTTATTTTAAACATATGATTATATTAGTGCTGTATTTTATTTAGATCTCAGATATTAGTAACCATGTTTACATGACATTCCATTTATTAAAATAAACTAATTAGGTAATTATGTTGCAATAATGGCATGTTTTTATAAAAAAATATCTATATGCGATAAAATCGTGTAAAAAATAATGTTAGTATCTAAAAGAAAATTATTTAAGTTACCATAAAAGATACAAAATGATATATGTATGAAAATCAAATAAAATGATTTATGCAACTCTCATAGTATTATTGTTGTCAATTATACGACAGCATTTAAAAATTAAAAATGTTGAATATATATAAAGTCATTATTTCATAGAGTTATTATTGTTATAATTTATCACTATAAATAGTACAATATTAAACTCCCATAATAATTCTTATGATTTTATTGTCCTTTAGTTTCAGCATTGTATTATATAATTTGGATGTAGGTATATAGTTGCATTATGTGATGAATATTAGACCGATGAAAGCTTAATGTTTCTAGTTTTATATGATAAAGTATTTAACTGTAATTAAGTTGTTTTATTTAAAGAACTGATTATTAGTAATTCAAATACGGATTGTTTTCAGTTTAGATTGCATTTAATTTTTTTTTATATTATATGTAAAAATGCATGGCACACCTTTATTAAGAATCAAAAGCAAACTGATATTATTCAGTTAAGACTAAGGCTGGGTTGTACCAAAACGAAGTCTGTAATTTTAAAATGACTAATTGTACCAGTTAACAACATAAACTGATACATTTTTTTTTTAACTTTAATAGTTTCAATTATTTTGGTGAAACCCAGGATCATCTATTGGTTAAACTGACATCTATTCAAGAATGAGGTTATCTGAGTTGAAGGAGTTTTGATCTACAGCCAGAGGGGTAAATGGTCAGGTTTGTCCCTTAGGTTTAATATTTATCTGTTGGGAAGTAATGTATTTTTAATATTGAATGTAATTTCAACATTGATTAAGGTAGTAATAATAACAATTTAAATTTCAAAATTTTTATTAAAATAACAGAATTTACCATGTTGGTGCACCAAATCTTAACACACTTTTCTCCTGAGCATCTAATTCCATACCTACCTTCTTTCTCATGTAGAAGATAGTACAATCTCTGTTGGTACAAAGGACTTCTTCATGCAAACTACCCTGACACCTTTGACATTCAGTCCATAGTTTTGAAAAGTTTTCCTGCAACTGCCTGAGTTTAAACATTTCAGTAATATACAGTTGACCTTCCTTATTCATACAATGGTCGCACAGAGCTTTCTTTGAGTCATTCTGCATAACAATTTTGCATCCAATACACTTTTCTTTTTTTTTAGTAAAGGCTGCTAAAGCCCCTACTTTTGAGGTGACCATGAACTTTGTTCTGGTATGTTCACCTTTTAAAAGTAACGACTCTGCTTTATCACCCAATATAGGTTCGAAAATTCTAAGCAGAGGTTTGGATAATTGATTTTCTAAATAATAGTTAAAATCAATCGGTACACTATTTTCCAGGACATATATGGGATCCTCGGCCTTCATATAAGCAGGGGTATTCTTTGCACCACAAGTCAAAACATAAGGGACTCTGTCACCTAATTTAGGAGCTGTTCCAGGATCACGTTTTTTCATTTTATTAGCAAGCTCAACATGTGCTTGTTTAGCAGCATAATCATTTTTTGTTAATTCCTTTGTTATTACCAATTGAGAAATATCAATGCGGTTACACAATAAATCTGAAATAATCTGCTTTGCATAATTAACAGCACCATCTGGATCACGATCTATAAGTAATTTCTGAAGACAGGTGCTCATCATATTTGAAACTAATGGACAGTTATCTCTTCGTACAGTTTCAATCCCTTTACAGTCCATTTTATCATATTTATCTGGTTTAGTGAAATACAATCCTGCATATCTTTTTTTGTTGATGAGCAAATATGGATAATATACTTTCTCAAATTCCAATTTGATTGGCTTTACAAATTGTGTTGTGACAAACTCGGCAGCCTCTCGCCCAAGTTCCATACTTTCCTCCAAAGTTTTGACACCAAACTTAACCATGACTGAATCTGTGTCACCATATATTACCACAGCATCTTCTTTATAACCATTTGCTTTAGTATACTTCTTTTCCACCTCTGTTTTTGTAAATTCAATCATTGTTCTACCATAAGCAGTTACACTACCAGAAATTTCGAGGCATGGTAGCTTTCCAACTTGAGCTCCGGTAAAACCATAAACAGAGTTTGCACTAATCTTTAAAGCTAATTGCCTGCCATCTAACACAGATCTCTTAAAAGGGTCTTTTTCATCTTTTAAATCAGCTTTGGCTTTCTTTCTTGCTGCTAACAATGATTCCAGAATTTCTGGTAACAAACCTTTTCTAATATTTGATTTTACAAAAATATTCTTGGATGGTGTTATAGTTGTATCGTTAGCATTTAAATTTAGCTCCTTCTGCATCTGTGGCGGTACCAGTGTAGTATAACATAAGTTATGGGCCATCATTATGCTTGGATATAGAGATGCAAAATCCAAGGTAGAAATAGGGTCAGCATAATATCCTTTTTTTGGCTCAATTACAGTAGCACCCTCAAATTGTTCATCAGATCCCTGTCCATGATATGCAGGCATTAAATATCCAGCATCTTTAGCCTTCCGTAACAACTGACTAACAACCTTTATTTGTTGTCCCCGAGTCAGCAAGCACATCAAAGGAACCCCTGTAACTCTTGACATTTCCATGTAATTTATAATGCACATTAATTTATTTAATAATTTAAGTGGTAAATAAGCATCTTTTAAACAATACATTGCAAGTCTTCTTCGTGTTTGTTCATTTTCATTCTGCAGATCACTGATAATGCTGTGGTGGACATCTTCTTTCTGTTCTTGTAAGAAATGATAACTCACAGCATTTAAAGTGTATGACCTCAATTTATAATCTCTTACTAAGACAAGTAATAGATCAAATGGAACTCTACCTTCAAAGTTTATTGACTTATTTTCACGTCTACCCATTTGTTTTGACTGCAGCACAGAGTCCTTAATCACTGAGCGTATGTCTGTAATTCTACCCAAAAAATCAAAGTTATTTACTTTTAAATGTTTGGCTCTATTAATAAGGTAGGGCCAATCAAAATTACCAATGTTGTAGCCAGTAATAATGTCAGGATCTAGTTCACGGAAGAAGTCTGACCATTTAGCTAACAAGTCGGACTCCTTTTGGAAACTTAAAACTTGAGAACCAACAATTGGTGCACAAGTATTTAATGTAAATACATTTCTTAGGAATGGTTCCATTTCACCTTGCCTTATAACCATCGATGCAATTTGTATGACAGGATCATGATTAGGCTCAGGGAAGACTCCTTTTCTTCCAGCACATTCAATATCAAAGCTTAGTATTCTGAATGGAGCCACTTTTGACCACTCTCCTTCGGGTTGGTGAGATATGAATGTGTTCCATGCAACATCAATCTCTATTTGACATCTGGAGACTGGCTTGGCTTGAGAAGTCCCAGACCGTCTCGTCCACTTGCCAGCTGGGATTTCTATCCAGCTACAACCAACTACAGATGTGTCAACCATAAAACGAATATCAAAGTCAATATTGCTCTCATAAAAATATGGATCCATTAATCCAAAGGAAGTAGGCTGTCGTTCTGAAATACGCTTAGCTGCAGCTATTAATCTGGGTAATGCAACAGAAACCCTTGCAAATCTAATTTCTTCATCTCCTTTGTAGTACATAATAGATTTTGCTTTCATTAATCGGACTTCTAAAACAGCTTCTTTAATATTATCTTTGTTTGATCTCAAGTCTTCTAGAATTGCTTTATTCAAATTATCTTTTAGATCATGACATGAACTTTCTTTAAAGTTAAGAGGCACAGTAACATAAAAATATGGAGTAAAACCGTGTATATGACAACATACAGAATTACCATCCATTGTTACACCATACATACGCATAATTGGAACTGGAGCCAGTTGGGACCCGGGCATTCCCTTCATTGGTTCCCCGTTATAGTGATCAATATCTATTTGTTGAAATATGAACTTTTCCTGCTGAGGTACGTAGTCCCGTGGCACAGGTCTTGACCAGCGAGCGTTTGTGGACTGAATTACAGGCCCTTGGCCAATGATGACTTGAGACTCTTGGCCATCTGTATCCATGTTAGCCAATTCATCTTCAAAACTGCTGGGCATATCCTCTTCATCAAAATCATCAGATATTTTTAGTTTTTTAGGCGGTGGGCCCTTAAACGGTTTATTATTCATGTTAGCCCTGTAAATAAATATACAATATATGAAGCTATGGACACAGAAAGAGAAACAAATATTCGACATTACTTACCTGTTTATTACTAGTTAATTAAGATAATATATATATAATTAAACAAATACAAGCAAACTATTTTTTATAGCCGAGAAAAATAGCGCGAAGATGTAATTTTTTTTTTTTTTGGTTCTCTTCTCCCGATGGATGATGAATGAGATGATAGGGAAGGCAAAGGGTCTAGCCCATACAGCCAAGTCTGACGTAATATATCTTTCTTTTTTATGAGTTAATGAGGTCATCATCAAATTCCAGATGCTGCAGAATTTGATGCTTTTCTTGGAGTCACTCGCGGCACCATAGCTCAAACACGTCGGGTAAAATATGGGAGTTGACAGCGCGGGAAAACCGCAAAAATAAACTGCAACTTGTGAACCATATTTAAAGTCCAATTTCTCGTTTTTCATAATTATTCACATTGTAGCACATTATTAAACCAAACAACACCACTTTTGACCAATAATATCCACAGTAAATTCATTTACAAAACAAAAACTTGCACTCGACATGTTCACGTAAAATGGCGCGAAGAACCTCTTCCTGTAATTTTTTTAACGTCATTTATACAAATGGTATTAACGTCTCTTGATTCTGTTCTCTTCTCCCGATATGGATGAATGAGATGATATGGAAGGCAAGGGTTTAGCCCATACAGCCAATAGATTTTTATAATTTTAACGGGTCTTTACGCGATTTACCTTAGAGACATATTTCTCCCGACGTTTCAGCCAAGTTGCATTGGCCGTGGGCACGGGTCGACAAAGAGAAAGACAAAGACAAAAAAATTATTGTTCATGTTGTAAAAAAATATAACATTTTCAGCACACGACCCAGTTCGGGCATTACAATAGTGTTTCTTAAAATCTAGGTGTTTTACATAATATGTAAACATATTATGTTTCTTACTAGGAGATCAATTTACTAAAATTAGTTCTTATATTAATAATGAAATTAAAACAATTAGAATCTTACAAACTAAATAAGATAGAAATTCTAAAAAATATATATATATATATTTATTTTTTTTACAATAGAAGTGTTTATACACACAGATACTCCTCTACGGAGTAGAAGCAGCTTTGCACCAGATATTCGACTGAAGCTATGCGGTGTAGTCTCGTACATACTGGGCGGCAGATATAAACCTACCCACTTATCACTTTAAAAGTTTTTAGAAATCACGACACACGACACTTACAATATCCTTGGCGACACCGGGCGATTTTTCCCGGCGTCGAAACTTATTGATTACTGGATTCCACGATGAAGATAGCTTTTACATCAGTTGGCTTTTTTGGATGTAAAAGTGATGGTGAGACCTGATGGCTCGCTGGCCCACACTGTATATCGAAAACCAACGCACACAGACCGATATCTACACGCCACTTCACATCATTATCCATGCCACCTGAGATCTGTTGTGTCTTCATTGATCAACAGGGCTTATGATCTCTGTGACCCAAAACATTTGGAACAGAAACTGTCAAATGTTAAAGCAGTGCTAAAACGCAATGGATATGATGTGGCTCCGAGGTTGCTGCGACAGAAAAACAAGGAGAGACATCCACAGGTCAATCGGCTGCCCGCGTTCTTACCATATGTGAAAGGAGTAACGGATAAAATTGGTACAGCTTTCAAAAAGTTATCCATCAATGCTGTGTACACACCATTCTCCAAAGTAGCAAAACACGTACGCACCCCAAAGGATGTCATTCCTTTTCAAACGCCTGGCGTATATAAAGTGGACTGCAGCTGTGGGAGTTCATATATTGGCCAAACTAAGCGCACAATAGCCGAGAGGGTCAAGGAACATATAGCAGCTGTAAAAAACTGCCAATTAAACAAGTCAGCAATAGCAGAACACCTAATGGATAGTGGCACAAACCATTGGATTGAGCTGCATGACCCAAAGATACTTTCCACCGATCGTCACTATTACCCTAGAATAGTACGTGAAGCGATAGAAATAAAGAAACACAAAAATTTCAATCGAGAGGGGGGTTATAAGCTATCTTCATCGTGGAATCCAGTAATCAATAAGTTTCGACGCCGGGAAAAATCGCCCGGTGTCGCCAAGGATATTGTAAGTGTCGTGTGTCGTGATTTCTAAAAACTTTTAAAGTGATAAGTGGGTAGGTTTACATCTGCCGCCCAGTATGTACGAGACTACACCGCATAGCTTCAGTCGATCCGTGACCACGGCCAATGCAACTTGGCTGAAACGCGGGAGAAATATGTCTCTAAGGTAAATCGCGTAAAGACCCGTTAAAATTATAAAAATCCATACAGCCAAGTCTGACGTAATATTATTATTGAGGTCATTATCAAATTCCAGATGCTGCAGAATTTGATGCTTTTCTTGGAGTCACTCGCAGCATTATAACTCAAACACGTCAAGTAAAATATGGAAGTACACAGCGCGGTTAAACGGCAAAGAATAAACTGCAACTTGTGCCCCATATTCAAAGTCCAATTTATCGTTTTCCATAACTAATCACATTGTAGCACATTATTATACAAAACAATACCACTTTTGACCAACAATAACCACAATAAATTAATTTAGAAAACAAAGACTTGCACTTGACTCTTGAAGTCTCTTGAACAAAGCAACAATCGTCGCATTGTCTGTAGTGAGGCAAGACGTGTCGAACCGCTGCGGACACCCTCTTCTCACGGCCTCGTGTTTACTTTTGGGGGCCTACCCCCAAAATAACTAGTTTGCGGTCACCGGGTACGTGCGCGAGCCCGGTGACAAACTCGAAATTTAAGGGACACACAACCTCGTCCCTCTCTTCGACGGTGGCTCCGTCCCCGTCGGAGGCCGCTATCAACGCGGCACCTGCGGCCCCCCAACATATGACAAACGCCCGGCTACTAGCTGTTAGTAGTCGGCGTTTGACCCCTCGAGCTCGGCCACAAAGCAGGGGGGACCAATACCACCGTGACCACGATGGAGAACGAAGGCTTGGTGCCCGACCCGGGCCCCACGCCGAGCGCCACAAGGGTTCCCTCAACGGCGCCGAACCCACAACCAGCTTTAGGCGCGGAGGCTAAGCCGCGCCGCCCGCGCTCCCACTCGGCTGAGGAAATGTCGCCACGCCGATTACTACAATCGGACCGCGGTGACCATCATGTCCCCAGACAAGTGATAGCGCAGAGACAGGACATCGCCACTGGGGAATGGAGGAACATCGTAGCGGACC
This sequence comes from Tinea semifulvella, assembly GCA_910589645.1. Lineage (NCBI taxonomy): Eukaryota > Metazoa > Arthropoda > Insecta > Lepidoptera > Tineidae > Tinea > Tinea semifulvella. Next base: position 8,035,265 of record OU342585.1, read on the forward strand.
CCTTCGCACCAACAGAGAGAAAAATAAGGAAGGCCAGAAGACCGGTCCTGCAGGACGAGAAGGAATCGGACGACGACACCACCTTCTACCGGGATCCTCCCCCGATTATCAGAACCAACATTGTGGCGGGAGGAAGGACTTCATCGCGCCCAGAGAAACGCAGTAAGGACGTGTCGGCATCTGACGAGGTGCCGCCGTCTCAGAGGAGACACCTTCAGCTGTCTCCGATCAGCCCTGCTGTCGAATCCCCAGCGGAGCTAGGACCGACATCAACATCGTCACCGCTGGAAAAGGGACCACAGGCACTCCAGGTAGCCAGCCAGGCCCACGAGCGCTTGGCACCCGTTACCCTTACCTACACCCATGCCAAGACCGGTGACTTGTCCCAGGCGTCTACCTCCCAGCAGGGGTCCGTCGGACCATCTGCCCTGATCACCGCTCCACTTAGCTACAGCGAGGCCGCACAGCGACCTCCATCGCCGATGCAGGCCGACCCGCCACTTGAGGTAGACCCAGCCCCCGCCGACACGGCCCTCCCCCCGGCCCCCAAGATCCCACCGTAGGCAGTGTTTCCCAACTGGCCAGAGCACTTTCGGGAGCTGAAGGCCCGCCTAGGGACCCTGCCGAGTGCCCGCCCCTTTGGGCAGCGCGTAAAATTTCTACCCAGGTCGTCGGACGAGTACCGGACGGTACAGGCGTACATCGCCGAAGCCCGCGCCCGAGACCCTACCATCGAGGGGCACACATACGCCCTCCCGGAGGAGCGCCCACATAAGGTGGCGATCCACAACCTTCCTCGCAATGCCCCGCTGGAGGAGTTGAAGGAAGACTTCCGACGGACAGTGGGCGTATTGCCCATCCACATCAAGGAGATCCCGCCTCGAAGGAACAGACCGAAAACGACGTACTTCGTAGAGTTCCCCCACCTTTCCCGGGAACAGCTAAAAGTACTCTATGCAGTCGACGAGCTGATGTGCATGCCCGGGATTGAGGTGGCAGATTGGGTGCGCCGGCCACTTTCTCCCCAGTGTCACCGCTGCCAAGCTTTCGGGCACGCCTCGACGGGCTGCTTCCGCGAGGTCCGGTGCTTGAGGTGTGCCGGACCTCACAGCATCAAGGACTGCGTGCGGGACTGCCAACCACACTGCACAAACTGCCGGGGCAACCATCCGGCAAATAGTAAGGCGTGTCCGGCTCTCAGGCGAGAAGCTCGACGCCGCGGCATCCCCATGCAGCCACCCATCCCCAAAAGACGCGCCGAAGTCCCCCCTCCCGTGCCGCCGCCGGTCACTCACTCCGAGCTCACGCAGGCCAACAACCTTATGGCCCCTGCGAACTGCCCGGGTGGCCAGGTCGGCCTAAGGAGGATCTGGAAGACGAAGCGAAAGCCCCGTGACGCGCAAGCGCCACCACCACCAGCCAAGGCGGCCAGAACCCTGCCACCAAAGGCGAGACCACCACCAGGACCCAAAGCGGCCCAGCCACCTAAGGCGGCCCCGCAACCTAAGGCGGCCCCGCCACCTAAGGCGGCATCACTACCCAAGAGGGCCCCACCACCTATGGCGGCTATTCCGACCACCAGGCCGACAGGAGCGGTACCCAAGCCCAGGGCGTCATCGACTCCCAGGCCCACGACCGAAACAGCAGCCCCGCGCAGCGCGAGGGCACAGGAGGCTGCCTCATCCCACACCCTGGCCCCTATAAAGATACCTTCCGAGAATTTGTGCACCAGGACCAATTTTCATTACCCAGCATCACAGATGTGTAGCCTTTCGCGGCAGTTTTCGTTATCAGGCAACGAAGTGTTGGAATAATATTCCTCCACCACTTCATCTTCTAACATCAAAATATGCTTTTAAAAACAAACTCAGGCAATATTTATTAGCGATTCAAAAGTCGTTGCCCTAACGAATAAAGAAACATAGGTGTGTTTGCTTTGATTGTGGTCATATTCAACAAATTGAGTATTTTATTTTATTTATCTATCTTCCTTGTTTTATATAATTTAAATGCATTTTTGGGTGAAATGTACTAATTTTACTGTGTGTATTGTATATTTCAATTTGTATATTTGTATTTATGTTTTATGTAGATAAGTATTCGTATGGTTATATGTAAGTATATATTTGTTATTTATTATTTATTTATTATTTATTTAAAAATATATATTTTATTTTATTGGGTACTAGCGGAAGAACAGCGTCGCGGATACAACTATTGTGACTCGCGACACATGCTGAGCTTAGGGCCCGTTCATCGCTGCAGGAATTACGGTGTGAATTGTAGTGCAGCGCGCCTCGATGGTTGCCTGGTGGTGCTCGGGATGTGGCAGTGGATGTGGGGGCGGCGAATTCCATATTTTAATATTAATTCATGGTCCGTGCCACCCCATATCCTATGCGTGGCTATATCCTGGAGTACTGTTGGGTGCCTGTCGGGGCGCGTTGTGCTGCATATCCTAATCTTAATTGTGTAAATTGTATCTGTATTGCGATGAATAAACGTATTTCTTTCTTTCTTTCTTTCTTCTTTCTTTCTATGGTCATGCACCCGGCCGACCCGAGGAGGAGGGAGCACACCCACCCCTCGGCACGGCGCGGCGAAGACGTCCATATAGTCCCCCTCAGACGCCCCTCCGACCTCCAGGTATCGATCCAGATACTTATGGAGGTCCTTATGGCTCTGATGTCAGGCGCCGACCCCATCTCTACTGTGTCCGGAGCACTGATCCGGATCCAGCAGTACCAGCAGCACGGTGTGTGACCTCAGGGTTCTATACTGGAACTCGGGAGGGGTCCGGTCGAACATTGCGCAGCTACGCCTCCTGGCCCAGGAGCAGCGTCCCCATGTGTTGCTTCTCGGAGAGGCAAAGCTGCTGCCGACGTCCCCACTCCGTGTGCCCGGCTACTCGGTTTACCGCCGCGACGAGGTGTCCCCGAAGGGCGTTGCCTACCGCGGGACAGCAGCCCTTGTCCGTCTCGACGTGGTGCACGAAGAGCTCTTGTTTACCGAGTACATCAGCACGCGCACGGCCGGCGTGAGGGTCAAGACCGCCGACGGGGAGCTGTGCCTGTATGCGGCCTACCGACCGCCGAAAGGCGGGATGCACGTTCAGGACCTAGTACGAGCCTTCGACGCCAAAGCCCCCACGCTTATCATCGGGGACCTCAACGCGAAGCATACCGCCTGGGGTTCCCGTATCACCAACCAGGCTGGGGAGGCCCTATACCGAGCTTCAGATAGGCTAGAGTACGAGGTGCTTGGACCGGAGACACCTACGCACGTCCCCACCTGCACAGACCACTCCGCGGACGTTACCGACATTGTCGTCTCTCGTGGCCTGAGATCGCCAATTCATCTGAAGGTGCTATACGATACCAACTCTGAGCACCTCCCCCTCCTGGTGATTGTTGCGTCGGCTGCGAATACGAGGCTTGCTCGAGGACGAACAAAGACCGAATGGGGTGCTTTCAGAGCCGCACTGGATGCCTATGACCGCCCAGGCCTAATTTCGACGCCGGAAGATGTAGAGGATGCCACAAACCGTCTGATGAAGGCCATCCGAGACGCGCAAACAGCCGCTACTACTTCTCAGCCCGCTGACCACTCCAGACGACGAGCGGCTCTCCCGCAACACATCAGGAAGATGCTACAGAGGAAACGCGCTCTCGTCCGCCGCTGGACGCACTCCCGCTGCCCGACGACCAAACGTGAGCTCAACGCGCTGTCAGCGGAGGTGTCTCTGGAGGTCGCGACCTTCCGCGGTCAGTCCTGGGAGCAACTAATGTCGGACATCACAGAGGAAGAGGGAGGTCATACGTCCCTGTACCGCCTTACGAGGCGGCTCACTAACACCCCGCTGCCCATACACCCCCTCGTCGATGCCGCCGGAGTGCGCCACTACGCCGCCCAGAACCGGGCGGACATCCTGGCGGTTCACCTGGAGGGTCAGTTTCGGCCCTTCCCGTTAGTCGACGAGGCCTTTAACGAGCGCACCGAATGCAGAATCCGGGACCTGTTTCGGGAGGAGATGGATCCGCTGCCGGGTCACTACTTCGTCTCGCCGACAGAAGTTGAGCGCATCGCAAGACGTCTACACCCGAGAAAGGCCCCGGGACCGGACGCTATCTCTAACGTGGCACTTAGCCAGCTGCCCCGCAGAGCCCTTGTAGCCTACACAAAACTCTGCAACGGTATTCTCCGCACCGGCCACTTCCCCAGCGCCTGGAAGCTTGGAAAGGTCATCACCCTGCCCAAGCCTGGAAAGGACCGCCGACTCCCCTCCAGCTATAGACCCATCACCTTACTGCCGCACCCCGCGAAGCTGTTCGAGAGACTGCTTCTCCGCCGGATCCGAGATCCACTGACTCCCAGAAGGGAACAGTTCGGATTCCGTGCGGAGCACAGCACCACACTCCAGCTGACGCGGGTGCTGCACTACCTAGCGTCGGAGCTGAACAAGGACCGGTGCTCCGTCGGCGTCTTTCTTGACATGGAGAAGGCGTTCGACCGAGTGTGGCACGCCGGCCTCCTGTCGAAGCTCCTCGACGCTGGTCTACCACCGATGGCAGTCAGGGTACTTTCATCGTTCCTGGAGGGAAGACGATTCTTCGTGCAGGTGGACGAAGCATCGTCTGCAGAGAAACCCATTTTAGCTGGCGTCCCACAAGAAAGCTGTCTGTCTCCAGCGCTCTACGCCACCTTCACTGACGACATCCCCACCCTCGCCGGACACCTGCGGAGGGGGGAGAAGGATGTCGTCTTAGCGCTATACGCCGATGACAGCGCGTACTTCACCTCGGCAGTAAAGGCCGTAAACGCCGTAAGGAAGATGCAGAAGTTGCTGGACCTATTGCCGCCATGGTTGGACAGATGGCGAATGTCGGCAAATGTCGAAAAGACTGCCGCCATTCTGACGTCCTCCCGCCGACCGCCGGACCCGCTGCTGCTTCGTGGGAAAAGAGTGAGCTGGTCGGACACCGTCACCTACTTGGGGTGCGTGATCGATCGCCGCCTTCGCATGGGCCCCATGGCACGCCACACCATTAACCGCGCGAAAGCCGCTCGGGCCCAGTTGAGGCCACTGCTGCACTCGTCGCTACCACCCCGGGTAAAGGTTAATATATACAAGACCTTCGTCCGATCACGCCTCACCTATGCCGCTCCGGCGTGGCACCACCTGCTGGCTCCAACCATTAAGGCCAGGATACAGGCCCAGCAGAACATCTCCTTACGCGCGACCGTCGGGGCCCCCTGGTTCGTGCGCAACACCGTCCTCCACGACGACCTGAAGATGGAGACCATCGAGCAGTTTGTGGCCAGGCTCTCGAAGTCCATGTTCGATCGAGCCGACCACAGCCGCTTCGATCATCTTCGGGGAATCGCGCCTCTCCACGCACGGCCACCGGAAGGCCGCCGCCTGCCCCGGGAGATCCTGAGGACCGAGGCGTAGCCCGTGCCGTTGTTACCACATAGACACTGCTCACAAGGGGCCACACCTTTCGTAGCCCCTTCCTTGGCCACCCTTAGGCCAGGGTAAAAATAGAAACCGGCGGGTTGTTGCCCGCTGAGACAAACTGCAGCCTAACGGGGCCACCCCATAGGCTTCCGTACGCTGGCGCGTGCGTTGAAAAAAAAAAAAAAAAAAAAAAAAAAACAAAGCAAAGCGTACAACTCTTTTTTTTTTTCCGAATTTTGCTTAAAATTATGAATACCATAGAGTCAAACTAATTTCAATTCGAAATAAAGTGAAAAAAGCGCTTAATGCGACAAGTCAACTCTAAGACCATATTCCCTTTGTTTGACTTGGCGCTTTATGCGCTTTTTATCACTGATTTGCTTTAAAGTGGAACCTAATGGTGGTAATCCATAATTGCCATGTTTGCCATGCCACGCTTTTTTTTTCACCGAATTTTGCTTAAATTGTATTAAAACCAAAAAACAACGCCTAGTCGATCAATTTTCAAAGCGAAAAAACGTGTATGTTTTGTTTTATACCTGCCCTGTGTATCTTGTCCCTATGTTCGACTTGTCGCTTTTAGCGCATTTTTCACTTTATTTCGCTTTGAAAGTCGTTCAACTTGGCGTTTGTCTATGGTTTCATACAAAATTCGGTAAAAAAAGCAAGCATTGCTTTACGAGTGTATGCTTTCAAGTCGAGTATAGCATAAGTCGTACATATTTGGTAATAAGTAGGTACCATTGCAAATTATGCGAATGGACACCGATATTATAATTTTTATGTTTGTGTACTCTTCGCCCGATAGACAGAAAACATCGGTGAGCGAGTTTTTTCCCGACTTTTTAGTACCGGCTCTTAAATCGTAAAATCAAGTAGGCAAAGAGTTATCACTGCGTTTACTAGATACCTAGTTATGGCCGCCTAACTTTATACCAATTACTTAGGTCTTGAAGACAGTTTTTTAAAATTTAAAATACTTTATCACACTAAATAAATAGCATAGGTAATGCTTTTTAGAAGTATGCTTAGATGACTAAGCATTATCTGACAACCAACCTTTGGGGGTGTGGAAGTTATGTATGTTATGTATTTTAATATTATACACTTGGTACATTTTATTATTACATAAATCATTTTCATATTATATTAATATATATAATATATTAGGTATATTTTAAAATAAAACAATAACACACGAGACAAATATAAATGTTATTAAGAAATTAGTAACGTAATAACGTAGTATAGATTTAGTTATAAACTGTTCTCCTTCTGAAGATTAAACTTAAATGTTTGAAGATATGAACGGAAGGAGCCTGTCTGGTAGTCAGTGGTAGTTTGTTCCATTGACCACCGGCGGCGATACCTACGGACGTGAACTGGTAGATGTGTGTGTGTATTGGTGGATTTATGCTTCAGTGCATTCCTTTCTAGGGCCTAGAGTTATAGTCGTGCCCGAAATAGCACGACTATAACTCTACGAGACTGTTACTCTTTAGGATAAAATTCTATATTTAGAACTAAGGTAGGTCAAAGAGATAAAATGTCTTTAAGGTAGGTAGGTACTTTATAGTTTCGTAATATAATAGGTATATTTTTTTATAAGCTGTGTTTTATACACATTATTATTATCTAGATCATCGTTTGAAGGCAGGTAGATATTTATATTTTGCGGTTAATGTGGCGCCTCCGTGAACAACATAGAGCCCTGACGTCTCATCGCCACACATGAGTGTCCCTGACATGAGAACCGGCGCTAGGGGATTAGGTAATGTTTATAGTCCAAGATCTCAGGGCCCAAGGCCTTACTTACATATTTTGCACAACCCAATGTATATAATATTGCCCAAAGCAAGACTGGCCAAGTCTTGGTCTTGTATAAGAACAGCTGGTCTTTAACATTATGAGACTTTAGTGTCTGTCCGCAAACTAGTATCTTAAGGTCAGATTTACTTGAAATTTGTAATGGTTATAGATCTTGTTGACAACATGTATCCAAAAATGTATTCAGATGTAGTTTTGGAAATACCTACATACTTCAATTCATCTAGGTACTATAAGGGTTTGATATTATTAACTCTGAACCCGAAAAAAGATAACAGACACGTAACAGGTACAAAGTGAAAATAAAAATCGTAAGTTGGAAAAAAAAATGAACAGTATTAGCAAAATTAGGAAAACTTGTCTGAGCAAGACAGACTTGGTCTTGCAAAAAAACAAGACCAAGACATAATAATGTAGTCGTATAGTAAACATAATATGTAGTCGGATTTTTTTTCTACATCATTCTTCTATTACTGCCCCCGTGGTCTAGCGGTTAAGACCGTATATATAATTTATTTAATAATTGTGTGTTTTTTTCTCGTGTCTGGTAAGCTATAGAGACATCGACCAACTTGCCACTTGTCATGATGGGTGTGGTTTCTGACCACCCGAAAGGTTACAGTTGTGATAACACTTGACAAATACCTATCCAAAAATTATAAGAACAGATATTTCCTTTCCTTCCCATTATTTTTTTTTTTTTTTTTTTTATTGATTTACTAACTGGGTACATTCTTAAAATTAACAAATAAAATTATACATAAGCATAAAATGAATGCAACCTATTAATAGTAAACCTAACACGGATATTCAATTTAAATTCATAAAGACAAAGACAATTAATGATTAAATTAAACATTAAATAAACTAAAAAAAAATCTAAAAAATAAATAAAAAAAAACCACAAAATGTAGACAATAAATATTAAATTTTATACTATGACTATACTACTAAATTCAGTATATTTGTGTAAGATTACTAGATAGTAAAATGTATGTGTCAAAGAGACTGAAAATGTATGAGTCAACCTGACTGTTATGCTGAATTTAATTACCAATTCGCAGTAAACTATGAATAAGTTGTATCCAGGATTAGAATACACACTCATTTATTAAACCAAAACCAAACAATGACGTGGCAACACGGTACTGTGACGAGATCTTAAATTATTTATTATCCATCCTGTTACCCTCGTAGTACAATATCATGTAGACGGGAATCCACATTTTTATGCTAACAAAAGCGGCGGTGATAGGTTGTCTAACGAAATTATTAATTAATTATTGTCTTCTGTCTAACAATGATGAATATAAAAAAAAACGATTATTCGGACCGATTTTGATAAAGCATAAAACTGACACAATTTTGACAAAAGGGTTTGATTCCTGTAGTTTCCTTAAGTATAACGTTTCACTATTGTCAAATACCTACTTCCCAAAATTTCCTTATCTATTCTTATAATCCTTATAAGCGCACTATCAGCAAGCAATAATACAGTCTGTTTTAGTTGATCAAAATAAATAAAATTAGCCTGAACATATTTTGTTAGGCAACCCATCACCATCAGACGTATCTTAGGCTGGCTGGATTGTACAAAAACTAAGACTGTAAATGTAACGATAAAAGTTAAAGATGTCGTCGATTGTACCAGCGGACAACTGACCTTCAAAATAAAACTGGAACATTCGACACCATTTGAACTTTATTAGTTACGATTACGAGATTTAATTTTGGTGCAACTCGGCTTAAAATATTAAATTGGCAAACAAACAAGTTGTATCCTTTATATATGACAGTTATATCGTTAGCCAAACGTACTAGGGTAGTTCTAATCAAACAGACTAGAGCCATAAAATATTCGTAAACTGCGTACATGCCAATAAGTGACAAAAAACCCGCGCTCCTGCATGATACAAGTTAGATTTTCAAAATAGTGGACCTATTATTTAATTTCGCTCTTAGCCCGAGTTTTGCTGATCATAGCCGAGCTCACGTGAAAATAACTTATTAAGTTACCCATGGGATTGTAAATTGAAAATCATTGGCCGAAGTAAAGTAAATAATGTACGCCGCGCATTACAAAATTTTTAAAACCGTATTTAATTCATCGAAGTCGATTATATATTACCTATATTATTCATAGTTTTATAAAACACATTAAATAATTAATAATTAGGCAAAATTATGATAAAAATTAAATTAAAAAACATTTTTAGGAATGCAAACGTTATTTGGCTTTTTAAAAAATATATTTATTTAATTCGCTATTAACAACATGGTCATAAGTGTTCGCTTTATTTGCTATTGTCTGTAGTACGTAGTAGTACTACCAATCTTTATAGGTTTTTACACTGGCAGTTTCCGTTATTTACGGGATTCTATTACATAACCTTTATACTTTAAGTAACATAATAGGGCTGCTGTATGTACCTAACAACGTAATTGCTATGGATAATCGCTACAATGTTAACAATCTGTGTAATTTCCCGCCAAGCTGCCGCTAATGTGTCCGGGCGCCACCACGCCGCGTTGCGAGGAGCGGTCTCTTATAAAGGACATTTATGCTAAACACATCGCTGATTGATCTCCTTTATAACATCTTATAAATTATTAACTATCTAGCTGTTGGACCCAGTTTCACTCGTGTAATATACTGATAAAAACCTGCAGCTCTATTCTGTTACTTAAGCACAAACTCTAATAATGAAATCCCTTAAATAGCCGGAAACTGTCAGTGCAAAATGCTATTAAGATTGGTAGGTATTCTTGTTTAAAGGTTTCCACTACAGATAACGTTTCGCATGCGTTAATTTAAATAATTGTCTGTTTTTTATATTTCCTATAATTTTGCCTAATTAAATAATTTAGGTATGTTTAAAACTATGTTGAATTTAAATACAAAATCTTATTTTAATGAATATAAATGTTGTTAAATCGATTATAAATGCAACGCAGACAATATTTACTTTACGTTTTCCCAACGATTTTGAAGGTGCAACCCCATTGGTGGCTTTTAAAATTGTGGAAAAAGTTATTTTGACGTGTGTTCGGCTCTGATCGACAAAACTCGGGCTAAACGTGGCAGTAAATAACAGAATCCATTATTTTGTATGGAATACGGCTGCTGGCGGCCGAAGGCTCACCTATTGTCATGTTTAGATGGTATTTTTTAGTTTTTGTCTTCTATCTGCCTGCAGCGAGTCCTTAAGTATTTTGCTATATTGCACGGAAAAGTTCGGCTAATCTGGAAATGCTGGTGATCACAGGCAAGATTGAAGGCAAGTGATCGCGGTCGAAGCCCAATACGTTGGTCTGATTAAATGCGCATTATTAGTTTAATATTGTTGACACTATATATTCCATGTCATATTATATATATTATCCCTGGATATTAATCAAAAATATTGATAAAAATATAGGTGTGAAAGCAAGTCAAACAACAGATGGTCAAATGGTCGCAGGGTCGTGCTTCAATGATCGACGTCATTAGCCTATGTTCATCCATGGGTCCCCAGGAATATCTCTGTAAAATTGTATTGAAATCGGTTCAGAGTTTTAGGCAAAACTAACTGATATATTCAGACAGACAAAGCTTTTTTTAACATTTATAATATTAGTATGGATTTGAAACGATATCAGCTCGATCAATCATTAGTTACGGCTGTCTACAGGTTTCTTGTAAGCATGTTATTAGTAACTTGTCTTTTTAGAATTGAGCCCGATTAGTGTTATTAATTCATGATTTGTAGTAAGAAAATCATGTTGTGCTTGACATTAACGCTGCATTTAATTCTACTAAGAAAATTGTAATTGAGTTGAATTAAAGTTAAGTAGTAATAAACCTTCTATAAAATAAGTACCGCAGCCGTACATTTCACATCCAACCACCGACAGGGGAAAGTCGGTGGCAAGAGGATGCCACTTATGACGTGGAGATGATAATTAAAGCTAGAACAATCCTCTCACAATTAATTAGTCTATAACAGTGCATTGCCGGTTATGGTCGTGGTCCACGTGCACTTTCAAATTGTTTTTTGAAATGCAATACGCATGTCAGTAATTGTCATTTGCTCTGACGTAATACACACATCAAAAAAGTCTAGGGATCAAGCATGTTTATGCGGATTTCTTGTGATTGAGATGTGGCTTTGTAATAAATTTATGATTTTATAAATTTATATGGATCCTTTTTGGTGCATTTCATAATTTAAAACAGGAACTGTCAATCAAATTCGAGTAAAAGATGAAAATCAGCTGTCAATATTTTCCCTATAAAAACATAAGACGCATTGAAGACATTATTAGTGCTACTGTTTCCCTACTACTGATTAAAACCAACGTTATTATGGAGCGGCGACGTCATTTAAGCAGGGAAGAAATGATCAGAGCCGTGGGAATGATAGAAGCTGGTTCCCGGCAACGTACTGTGGCTTTAGCTCTGAATACAAGTCAGAGTGTTATCAGTCGACTTTGGACACGTTACCGAACCACTGGTACCGTGGCTGAGCGCCATGGAGGACGGTATCGCTGCACCACACGGAGACAAGACCGATACATTCAAATCACAGCTCGAAGAACTCCAACAATAACCGCCATGATGTTAGCCGTGAGCCTTCATCGCTCTTCAGGGAACTTAATTAGCGACCAAACAGTCAGAAACCGCTTGCATGAAGTGAACCTTCATTCCCGAAGACCGCTACGGGTACCACCTATAGCAATGCACAATCGTAGGACTCGATATCAATGGGCTCTTGAACACAGAAATTGGACAGAAGAACAATGGCGTTTCGTGTGCTTTTCTGATGAGTCTCGTTTTGGTATGAGGCCGGATACAAGACGTATACGACACTGGAGAACCCCTGGAAGCCAACAGCGATTAAAATCCTGCCAGGAAGTCCATCCTTATAGTGGTGGAACCATCATGGTATGGGCGGGTATTTCGATCGGCGGAAGAACTGAGTTGATTTGGATCAGAGGCAACCTCAACGCTCAAATTTATGCTGAGACGGTTGTATCAGACGTCATCGTTCCTCTACAAGTGCATATCGGTCCCTTATTTCAGTTAATGCATGATAATGCACGACCGCACACCGCAAGAGTTGTAAGACAGACTCTCGCCGCAGCTAACATCAATGTCCTGCCCTGGCCTGCTCAGTCGCCAGACTTGAACCCGATTGAGCATGCATGGGATATTCTTCAGAGAAGAGCTCTGCCGAATATGGAGGGTATCCAGTCGCAAGAAGACCTTTTTTTGTTGTTGCAACGAACATGGGCGGCCATTCCACAGCGTGATTTGGATGAACTCATTTTGAGTATGCCAAACCGATGTTCTTGTGTTGTTAGTGTTCGCGGTAGAAACACGGATTATTAATTGTTTAAGTTACCCAATAAAATTAAAAAAAAAACTGTTATTTCAGTCTTTTTTTCGAACTTTAATGTTAGTGGTTCAAATGTCAAAAATCCCTTTATTAGGAAAATGGCAATTTTTTTTACTAATGCAAAGGTGACTTGGTTTATCGTTACTGTAGACAAACGAAAACATTTTATTTGATCAATCCTTAAAGAAAATTTTAATGAATATCAATCAGGAGAAAAGTTATTGCAAAAATATATGTTGATCCCTAGACACTTTTGATGTGTGTATATACAAGTATATATATTTACAATTGTACTAAGGAAATCTTGTGAGTCTGTCCGCAAACTACTATCTCGCCAACTACTGGTCTGATTTACTTGACATTTGAAATAGACTACCTGTGCCTCCGTGGTCTAGCAGTTAAGTCCGTGGATTTAAACTCTGAGGTAACGGGTTCGGTTCCGGGTCGGGACACAACCCTGTCCGTAGTTACAGAAAAAGCGAACGCAACCTCTGTTAGAAGGCAAATACCTTGACACAGATTCCCCAATCCCCCCTGCGGGGGGTGTGAGAAGACCATTCGATCGAATAATTTATTTGTGATATTTCTCGAGTTTCTATATATATTTATTTCTTCTTATTGGAATGTTACAGATGACGGACACAACATAATTACTGACATGCGCATGCAATACGCATTCAGTTAGGGGTGGCGAAGACTTGTTAATCGTGATAATGACGACCACGACCCCTTTGCCAATAATGTAATTACTAAGAAGAACCTTAAAATTATTCTGGAGATGCTTTCAATCAGGGCATTTGTTGCCGGCCTAAGTAAATGCATGTTTTACCGGGCTGACAATTTTATACAAAAAAAAATAGCAAAACTATTTATAACGATTTTTCTCTATTTCACTAAAACAAATCTAGAGAAGAAGACAAATTTCTAAGCATTCCATGGATTCACCGTGCGGGTGCCGGGTCCATCGTGTGTGGGTAAGAGATGAGAAGAATGGTGTCTCGGGCTTGCGACCGACAATAGGCTGGTTTAAGAAAAGGAGGTTTTCTTTTTTTCTATCTCAATAATGTCCGTAATTTTATTTACTAGAAAGTTAATAGACTTCAATTCTCAAATTGAAATAATCTTTAAAAAAAATGTATTGTCGAGCGAGAGGAATTTAAAAGCGTTAAACCAGAAACCTTAAAAATAAAACGTTATTCATTCAATCATTATAAAGTACATTGCGGATTGTATTCAAATAAATATTAAGATGAATATGTCGGCGAAGTTATCCCAAGCAACATTGTATACGACTCATGAGTGTCGCAAAATTGTTGGTGTAGCAATTTGGTTCGTGACCCGCATTCAGAATGACTAATAAAGAGTACATAACTCCCTGGTACTTACCACAGCTTACATACATACATCATTCTCTACTGTTTATTCTCTCTTATACACTATTCCGCAACCGAATAATTGCGACTGCCGATCTAACTACGTGAAGTCGATGCGATGAAACCTATTTTGACGTTCCTACTAAATCCCAGAGTTGTTCCGGTCCGTAAAAAAATAATGATAGCTGTATTTTTTACTAAGAGAGGAATATTGTTTGTGCTTGATAAAGGGAAGACTATCTACTGCTTGGTATACAGAGGAATGTTTACCTCAAGAATGGGGTGTATCACTAACTTTTTATCACGATAGATGGCGCATGATAGATGGTACCTAATATATCTGTCAGTTGCATAGAAAACTTGTATTTTTATTACGAAATTTCTTATTTTCTGGATATTATGCCGAAGTGAGCAGCTTTTAAGTGTACAAATCGAGATTTCTAAGCGAAATCAAAGGTATGGTGAACTCAAAATTGCCGTTCTATTAATAAAACCTTTTTTCTTTTTAAAGACGGTGTGCGTTAACTTAATTTGCCTTTTAAGGTAGGTAACGTTAATTTAAAATACTTTTTTCTGTTATAAAAAAAAATCTACAAAAACATTTTAAATGATGCGATAAAGGTGTAAAACAATGTACCATTGCCGCTAGCGACATCTACAAAAAGCTTTGCCTGATACACCCCATTAAAAGCCTTAATAAATGAACGGCTAAACTAAATACTTGGCTTTTGCATCAGGATAACGCCCCTGCACATCGAGCCGACGAAACTAAGCTGGGATCAAATTGCTGGAACACCCTAGCACTCATCTTTTAGTCCGGATTTAGCGCCAATTTCGCACTATTCCTGTATGTAAAAAAACAACACCCCCTACATGAGTGCTCCAGGAAGGCTGCAGTTAGAGACGAGTGGCGACGGCTTGTTAAGCGTGCCACTGACACTCAGTAACGACCACGACCTTATATATAGGAGCCATTGAATATGACACGAGTATGCAGTTGTGTTCCAAAGGGATCCTAGAGCAATGTATTCATCACCTGGTTTACGAAAAAATTTTTTTTAAAAATTACGGCAAAACTTATGTAGCGCCCCTAGTACGAGTATGTACATAAAAAAAGTTAGGTAATAAATTTAAATATAAACTATTTATTTATTTATTTAAAACTTTATTGCACTATGTACTAGGGACGGGCTTAATGCCGCTAGACATTCTCTGACAGCCAACCTTTGGGACAATAATAAGTATAACTTAGATCGACGAGTTGGTGCGAAGACGTATTTAAGACTGATCATTATTAAATAATAACTATATTTATTAATAATATATATACTACATACTAATAGTACTTACATATATACATAACTATACTACATACAATATCTACTTATACACGCTGTAGGGACTATATTTTATACTTAAATATTAATAGTTAATTAAAACGGTTTTACAAAAAAATATAACAGTATTTGATATACGAACTTGTAAGTACTTATAATAATAATACTTATAAGTACCGATTTCTTTACCAAAATTATCTACATGTATTTTAGGTAAAAAGAGTCTAACTTCAAAGTTATAAATTTTAAATAATCCAATTTAGCTTTGTAATAATATGTATCTACGAGTATGTATTTCGACTTGAAAGCAAAGCTCTCTTAGATTAAAAAAATAAAATGACTTTCAAAGCGAAATATAGTAAAAAACGGCAAGTCATTCACATTGCTAATATTCATGCTTCTAATGGCGAGGGAGTAAGCGCGGGCGATGCGACGCGGCGACGGGTGCAGTGTACAGACCGTGGCGTGGTCGCGATCTCTCTAATTTATGAACGTAGTAGCAAGGCACGGGCAGGAAGAGGCAGCTGCCCCCCTTCCCCTCTTAGAAAAGCGATTGTAGAAGAAGAGCTTTTTGTGTAGAGCCTCGCAGAGACAAGAGACTGGTTGTGCAAGTTTTGTTTATATTCCACAAATGAATTCTTAAATAAAAACTAAAATGAAATATTGACATTGTATAGCTATTTAGATTTAAGTTTTGACATTACATAAATTCTCTGACATAATGTACTCATATATGGTGCTGACATCAAGTCATACCTACATTGCTGAGGCTCAGTAAGACATCATCACGAAGCCTATAGGTACGAGACTATTATTAGGCCGGTTGTAAGAACGCGTTCCCTAAATCCTACAAAGGTTGGTTCAAACCCACCCGGCATGTACAATGAGAAATACACTTTTTTTACGTACATTTGTCATAGATTTAACACCACCGTTTCCGTGCCTCGGAGAGCACGTTAAGCCGTCGGTCCCGGTTCGACTAATACCAACTTGTGGAATCGTTAATAAATTGACATTAAAAATTGACAACATTTCCTCGCCAAGCCGTCTGGCCAGCGTGGCGAGTGTAGGCCAAATTCTCTATAATATATAAAAATGTTAATATTAATTTATTACTGTTGTAACATATTAGGTTAAGATGTTTTATGCAATAAAGAATTTTGAATTTGAATTTTGAATTTGAAGTAATAAAGCTATTTTAGATTTTATATGTATATATTTTTTAAATTACCACCTCCAATGCTCATGTGAAACTCATATGTTAAAATCAACGATCAAAACATTATAATCTAGGATTATCTTCCACTGCCCTTCCATATACAATAATGGCTACGCCCTTGTATGAACGTATCGCTTGTCGCCTCATTTACTTACCCTTTTCCTCAGCAAGTAGCAGCGCAAGGACAAGATAGTTTCGAATCCATCGAACCGGCAACCATTATCTAAGTAATTGCTACGATTATAGTATATTGCGTCTTCGATGACATTACAACGCACGAGCGTAGAATATTAAACGCGCACAATTTATGAATGAATTCGTAGGCGCATTTCACGTATAATATTTCAGTTTATTAGTACATTCTGTACGATATAATGAGCTATAAAACAATTAAGTATGTACCTAATGCAATTTTTATGCTGCCAAGCATCCGAGTATTAGAACGAATTCACGACACATGGTTGCTAAAATTGACTAGACTTGTCATGGTCTTGTCTGTATGATTTACCAAACAATATGTAATGAAATATACCTTCTCCAAATATACTACACCCAAAGATATCAAATATAAGATAGAGGTGGCATTGGCTGTTATTTTCATACAAAATGTTTGTAACATTTCATTTAACAAAATAACCCTTTAATTCTCATACCGTTTGGCTTATTGCCCCGTCTTGCTATATCTGACTATACCTAAACTCTTCGTGACAAGTGGATATTATGTAAAATAGGGTTGACGTCATAATGCCTTATAGTCATATACGTTTTTGGACTTCTTAGCGAGAAAGCTGGACCTTACCAATTTTATTTAACGTGACTATTTTGAATTTTATTCTAAGTAAATTAATATTGTACATTTAATCTAAATTAAAAGCTACCTAAATAATAAAAATATAATTAAATATGAACTATAAATATTATAAGAAATGTCCTCTATAGACGTCCCTTCCGAGATAGTCCTATGGAGAACATTTCCCCTCTGTTAACGTTGGCAGAAATAATTGCCAGCCTTCCTCTCTCCAGACCATGCAGTCAGCCGCTTTGATAACTCCGTGGCCAGGCGCTTTGCTAAGGGTCTCCATGTGCTCATCGTTCAACCCCAAAATGGCGCATTTTCGTAACCGGTACCAAGGTTGGCGTATTTGCGCAACTTGAGGCTCTGCAGAAAACGCTACACTACCCGCGCCTGACGAGGTCGGCTTTTTATTTTAAAAAAGATAAAACATTACTTTTATCACTATTTAAATTGGCAACCCCATTGAAAGTCGAATTGCTCTAAATAAAACCACGAGCTTCCTCGTTGATCTCAATAAAAATGCATTAATGAAGTGTCTGTGCCACATAAAGTTGGTAACTTTTAAACATTGTGCTCACCGCCTTACAGGCGCCCTTTCATTGTCACATCTCATTCACATGCGCTGTGCACTCTCTCAATGGAAAAGATTGTCCGATCTCCGACAGTTTTTATCTAAATATCTGAGAGGATCCTCCTTGTAAGGCAACGACAACAAATACTAAGCGGACATTACAAGCACTTATGATTCCCTTTTACATCATCCTTTTTATGCCGTCAATCATTTAAAAAGTATTTATCGGTTAATTAAATTCAACATATTTTTACATCATGCATTTGGATGAGTCCGTAATGGAATTAAATTTATCTACTGCGCTGTGCTGTGAATAAGAAAGTATGCGGACGTAAGAAAATGCATGGTTTTTTTGTTTCAAAGCGCACGGAAGCCGCATTTGTGAACAAGTTGTACTAGAATAAAAGGAACTGAAAACTATGATATCAATCCTTAAGGACTCTTTAGTCTTGACACCCTAGAACATAGCGTGGAGGTCTACCACTGTTGGAGATGGGCCTTCCAAAACATATATTTGGAGAATTTGGCCTACACTCGCCACGCTGGCCAGACGGCTTGGCGAGGCAATGTTGTCAATTTTTAATGACAATTTATTCACGATTTCATAAGTTGGTATTAGTCGAACCGGGACCGACGGCTGAACGTGCTCTCCGAGGCACGGGAACGGTGGTGTTAAATCTATGACAAATGTACGTAAGAAAAGTGTATTTCTCATTGTACATGCCGGGTGGGTTTGAACCAACCTTTGTAGGATTTAGGGAACGCGTTCTTACAACCGGCCTAATAATCGTCTAGTACCTATATATGTATAGGTATATAATTATTTATGTATTTATCTTAATTATGTATTATTATTTTTCTGTTAGGTATTATAGTATTATAATTGTATTTATTTACACATTTTAACTCTGGTGTTTACACTATATTATTTCCATTTTCACACTCTAAAAGCAAAGTTGATAACTCGTGTGGGTTTTATTTAATTAACGCGATTGAAACTAGTACCGACTATTAAATTTCCTTCATGAAAAGTCGAGTAGAGACATGTCTGGCGAGATGCCACGAGCGCTGCCTCTACGAGCCTTGTTTTATGAGCCTTGAAATATGTTCCATATATTTCACAATATTTAGGCCGACTGGCACTTCATGTAAAAAGCTACGTACAATATGATTAGTAGAATATTTTTGTTGGAGATTTATTGTTGCGTCTGGGAAAAGTATTTTGGCGTAATGGCAAATATAA
Source organism: Tinea semifulvella (assembly GCA_910589645.1). NCBI lineage: Eukaryota > Metazoa > Arthropoda > Insecta > Lepidoptera > Tineidae > Tinea > Tinea semifulvella. The sequence goes on from OU342585.1 coordinate 8,054,467, forward strand.
GTCAGTAGAATGCCAAAACCGCTAACTACGAGTATATACCAAGCTGCTGAATAGAGCTGAAACTAAAATATTTCAGCTCTTAGTGAATTTAGCCGTAGAACTTTTGTCTCATAAGCAAGTATTCTGTCTTACCAGATAGGATACCCAGTATTCTGTTCTCAAAGTACTCATAGGTACATTATGAGGTGAAGGATATTTATATTTTTATTTATTTAAATCTTTATTGCACAAAGTATTGACAAAGGCGGATTTAATGCCTAGTTAGGTATTCTATATATAATGGCATACATAAATTAATACATACTTAAGTACGTAAATAAATAATATTTACATATCTACACACTAATACTACATACATATAAACAATAATAATATAAGTAAATGCCTCCGTGGTCTAGCGGTTAAGTCCGTGAATTTGGACTCGATTCCTGGTAGGGACACAAAAATATACAATAATGTAAATTTATTTATTTATTTAATTTAAATAATTATTATTTATTTAATAAAAAATATTTAATTTAGGGGCTGTAATAATAATATATATAGGTACTAATAGTATGTCAAGACTAAATGCCTCCGTGGTCTAGCGGTTAAGTCCGTGAATTTGGACTCGGAGGTACCGGGTTCGATTCCTGGTCGGGACACAAAAATATTCAATAGTGTAAATAAATACATTCAATTAATATTTAATTTATTTGTGATATTTCTCGAGTTTGATACGCGCTGGAGACATCGACGAGCTTGCCATGATTGGCCTATAGTAAAGTTGGCTAAATGTGAATCCGCTTATTTGTAAGCGTGGTTTCTCACCACCCCACCCAGATTTTCAATTAAAAAACTTAGGGTTAAAACCGGATTTTTTAAATGGTGGATATTTAAGGCATTTAAAATATTTTGCTAGAATTTTGGAGTCAATTCGACCAGTTTTTCGAATTCGTTGAGTTGAGCCCCTATGCACAAACTCTGCTTATCTACTCAAAAAACATGAAGTAGGTATAGGATTTTTTCAGGCGCCATGAGGTACGAGAAAACAGACAAACCTACAAATTGGCAGCTTGGAAGTAAAACTTATTTGTATGTAATCGAGCCACATTTCCTTTCGATAGATATAAAAAGAATTAGTACTCGCCTACGCGAAGTTCTTCGTTAGTCAAGCGCAAACGTTCTAAAAAGTTTGATGAAGAGGGAAAAGCTAAGAAATAAAGTAAGACGTGGGCGTGGAGTCAAACCCCCCATTCAACATATTATTTTCCCGCGTGGGCAGAGCTTGATTTATACTGCGGGTAACGTGGGTAGACGACCCTAGCATCTCTGCACGATTCCCCATTTCTCTTTGGCTCAAATCTATAAAACATTCTTATTCTTTACTTATGCTTAGTTTAAACTTTCCTATTTATTAATTTAACTTATTTAATGCACAGCAAAATATAATTCTGATATTTTTTGTAGATTTCAGATTCAGAACATGCCAAGTTTACCGTCAAGTTTGTAGCGAACTTAAAACGGGGGTCCAGTAAAGTGTAAGTGTTTTTGGCTAACAAAAACAAGGTAAATATCGTACGTCACGAAAATCGATATAGGCATATATCTGAATATATTGGCAAATACTTAGGTACAACATTATTCGGACAAAAATAATTATTGTATTCTAGGCATCTAGACAAAGTCCAAGAACGCTTCAATATCTTAGCCTATCAGGCCAGTAAATAAATAAATAAAATAAAATAGATGTTGTCAAAGCGGCTGACGGAAAGGTCTGGAGAATTATTTCTGCATTAGCCTCGCTGAGGGGATATGTTGCCAGTCTCTTTAGGACTATCTCGGATGGGACGTCTTTAGAGGACATTTTCAATTTTTTTTTAGTTTATTTTTAATTTTATTATTTAGGTAGTTTTTAATTTATATTTAATATTATATTAATTTACATCAAATAAAACATGTTATTTATAAACTACACATATAATATACTCTTTTAAATAAGTTACATCAAAAACTTACTATTATCTATCTAAACTTCCCTTGACAAAAAAATTACATATTTATTAAATTATATTTAAATATAAAAAAATTGTCACTTTTGAACTAGGTTAGCAGATTTAACTAGGCATGGTTTAGCGAAGTGTTTTTTAAACTGACAACAAACTGGAGCTGAATTATTTTTAGCAATAGCAACATGAATTGAGAAACAAAAATGAGGCAAAAGTTATGAACTCCAAAAACTTCTTGTAAAAGCTTTTATTCTACAAATACTTCGATATACTATACAATGAAATATAACCGCATAAGTCTTGCCTGGCAGACGCTATTGACCAAGTATTTAATGAATAAAACTTAGAATAATAACGCTTAGAAACGAAATACGCGCACGATAAGTGAGGCCAGTAAAACTTAGCCAAAATGGCTAACTTACTAAACAACCCTTGTGAGTTTCAAGGTCATGCTAACATTTCTAAGGATTTTAATTATATTATGATGGTTTATTGTGCAATTACTATGTAGGAAAAACAAAATGTTCTAATATAACATCGTATATTATGCACGCACACATAATATTTTATTTTGCCTCAATTTTGACTCATTTTAGGTATATAAAACTATCTTTCTATGCTTTAATAATCTATTCGTGTAAGTTATAGTACAGTATTCCCAAATTAATAATGCACATACAGATCTTCGCTAATTGTCGTATTCCCGGAAACACCCGAATCATTGAATCGTAAGAGCCCTAAACAATGCACTTGCATTTTGCACCTTGTTCCAAAGAAATAGAAGTCAATATCATGAGTACACAATCGAAAACAATTCAGGCAGTCGTTTTTTTGTTTTTGTTTTTTTGGCGGTGACTGCACGTGTTCTCTCTGTGTGGAATTATATAGAGCTGCTATTACACCACACCCTTCTTGGTTTTGTTTTCAAAGGTGAATTTAATTTCAACTTTAATTATCTTATTTAAATAGTTTATTTGACAATTGCTTGTCTGTCTGACACAGGCAGAGATTTTATATTTAAAGGAGGTCACTACAGTACTATAAAATTTTCGAAGTAAATCAATCCAACAAAGATTGTAGCATATTCTCAATCGTGTGGTTTTCCTCGCTATTTACTTACATGGAATTATCGAATCAAATTTTGTTACTGATAAATCAATATTTATCTCTTTTAGCACAAAACACATAATTCTGCTAAATTATGCATGAAGAAAATGCACTTAACCACTCTATATACATATCGTCTTCCAACGCTCGGGGAATACGACCGTTGCCGAACAGTGACGAAGATTTCTATGCGCATTATCACTTTGGGAGAACTGTACCTCTATATCTATTTTATTATTATTAAATATTTTACGATTGATGTCGAAGTAAAGATTAAGTTTAATAAAAGCGAATGTCTAAAATAAAATTGTTATGTAGTTTTTTATTATTATAAAGTAAAAGTATCATGACGACCGGACTCCTTTTAGGACGCCGTGACCACGTTTTTCTAAATAAGTAATTTCACGTTTAACTAACATTACCAACGCCTATCATGACAACTGGCAAGTACGTCTCTTATGACCGATATATCTTTCTGCAGCTTCACCAAGATGTGGCTTTTCAGAGTCAGAATATGCACCCACATACCGTAGTCACCATCCCTTCGCGAACGTATGAATTTAGGGACTCATACATCTGTCGCACAATAATAATGATAATAATAAACTTTATTGTTTTAAAAAAACTATACAATAATACAATATACATTTGGAACAGTTAAATTGATCAATGCTTTGTATACAATTTTAGCAGCCTCTGACTCCCGAACTATTTCTGTGGAATGCTCTTCCAGCCTCTGTGTTTCCACTTTCCTGTGCCAGTCAGGCCGGCATAGTGTTAGGGACTTTTCATTAATTCTGCTATAGGCGTAAAATGTATAACTCGGTAGGTGCTTATTAATTTTATTTGAACTACGGGAAAAGTTTTTTTGCGATTTCTGACATTTCTGGTACTTAATCGTAATACACTTTTAATCCTCATAAGGAACAGGATCGATTGGCATCAAAAAAAGTTTTTGTGTAAAATATTTTTTTAAATAAATATTTTTTCTTGCTGTCTGTATATTTTTTCAAAAATCTGTGAAAGCAGTTCAGAATAACTCAAAAAGTTATGATTGGTCTCCTAGGAACGTTTTACTTTTCCTGTAACTATAACTGTTAAGGTACCTGCCCTTACTGACCCGTCTCTTAAAATCCACTATACTACATAAAAATAAATTTACCACGGTGTGACTTTTGACACAATACCAATGAGATTTTAAAAAAATGTATTTAACATTTGTTTTTTATCCTATCACTACATGTGATCTTGCGCCCACCTGATGGTAAATGTTAGCGACTGGAATCAGATACTCATGACTGACATCAGTCGCTAATACTATGCTAGCTTGACTGGGCATTCAGAGGGGAAATACTGCCAGTGTATTTGGCACCATGCCATTTGGTGGAACTGTTTTTTGTAAGTATTTTTTTTATTTTATTAATTTAAATAAAAAGAATTATTTTTGGATTAATGTAGTTTTTATTGTAGTATAAATAATACAATTTTATTTTTTCTATTTCTAATTTAATTTCTGTATTTTTAAATAAATTAGAAATAATAGTAACAATAAAAAGTCAAAAATTAGAGGAAAAAAAATGGTTTACGATTTATTAGCCTCAATTTTGGATACCTATAACTAACTTAAGTTGGACTCAAGTACAAGCAAAGCATAAGAACGCTGTATAGATGTCAGTTTTACTGTTCTTTCCAGCCTTAATTCGATATAGGTACTTACGTTACTTGGCAAGTGTTTAACAAACACTGTAAACTAACATTTATATAGCGCATACGTAGTAAATCGAAAAGCTTTGTGACGCATGAGGGGACAAAACCTTTGTACTCATCTACTGACGACACTTCATGTACTTATCAAGGCAACATTACTTTGACGTTCCTACGAATGACATAAAACAGTGCGCCGGACACTCCCACGCAAGATCGTTTAAGGTGCGCTCAAACCTTCGCGTGGCGATTTACTTATGTGCATATTTTGATACCGATTGCGTTGGCGGTGGCGTCTGATTTTATCTTCATTACCATTACTGCCCTAGAACATAGAATCCTAAACCTTTACTGCTGGAAATGGATTTGGCCTATATTCGTCACGTGCCGGCCAGACGGGTTAGCAAGGGGCTTGTGTCAATTTTAATGAATAATAATAATAATATATTAACGATTTCACAATTTAATAATTATAACAATATTTATTGAAACCTGGACCGACGTACTGTCCGAGCCATGGGTGCGTATGTAAGAGAAGTTATTTCCAATTGGTACATGCCGGGATTCGAACAACCACATTTTTTGGTTTTTAAGTAAAGAATTCGTACAACCGGGCCATAGTAGCACCTATTTTTTCCCAATTTCATTATACGATATTTTTATAATATGGTTGTGATGTACGAGTTGCTACTGTAAAATATTTTTCCACTATTTTTAAGCAATCTTTTTCAGTTCTGACATTGTCTCGCTTAAATAGATTTTATCATGTTGTCGTCTAAACACTCGGTTGCTACAAAATAGCACGCAATGTACAATAAAAATACTGATCCAGAGTTAAAAAAAAAACACCTGAACGCTACCGTGCACGCCACCGTGGACGCAAGATAAATGCGTTTGTTTGAGTTTCGCTTTAGAGTTGCAGGTACACACTCCGACACTATCTCTGATTATAGACTTTGACGTCAGTCGTGGTATCTTCTGAGTAAATTCTAGATAACGTAATGTTTATAGTTGCAATAATGATACTACTCGTAGATATCTGGGCTTATGACTGCTACAAGTCATATACGATTTTCATTTGTCACATTATGTGCGAATTAAAATTAGTGCGACAGGAAAGATACATTATATTGCAAAACGGGAATCATTTTTACTACCTCTTAGGTTAATTTACCCAAAATATATCCTGTTAATTAAAAAAAAAATGGTCCTGCATATTTTGAATTACATGATTTAAATATTTTTTTCAGTTTATTTTTAAAAATATATGATAGCCAAACGATGCATAGGCAAAAGATATGAACATAAATAATAAGCTAGATACGAATCACACAAATACGTCCGTATCGTGCCTGTGCGCAATATTTAGGGCACACATAACATACATTTGCAAGGGACTATAGATCCATCAGAACTCACAGAAATGTTCAATAACGAATAGCCAAGGAGATATTATACTTCATACGTTTATCTATAATATTTAAAACCGTTCATCATCAGCCTGTGTCCCTTCATCAGGCGGGGGGTCGTTCCATTCTGCGTCGTCCCTTCTAGAACCCGTTCATGCCCCATCGGTAGGCTGCGGCAGATGTGTCCGACCCATTGCCACTTCAGCTTGCCAATTTTGAATGCAATGTCAGTATCTTTGACTTCCATTTTAATATATATATATATATTTATATTAGCGCAACATGTGACCTTGCGCCCACCTAATGGTAAGTGACGCGCAAGGTCTATGAATGTTCACTGACATTAGTCCTTAACACTATGCCAGCTTGACTGGGCATGACGGCAAATCGAGCGTGATCCCGAAACATGTGGCTACACGCCCTTATTGGCACGAACGGTGGATCCATCCCTGCCCCGGCAGACTGGACAATACGTATACCACCATCAGTTCGCCTATCACCTATTTGTTGTTCTCATTGAAAGTATCTGCCATTTGCAATGATGTCAACCAATTTTTACTTTCAAGAAGAACTAATCAACGTTTTGAATTCTATCCATCAAGATGTTCAGGAAACTCTATTATAGAATAATATAGCATAATTATTCCTGCTCTTTTTAAATAGCAATAGAATAATTAATGTAAAATGGTTTTTACACCTAGATTCATACTTTTTTTTGCACACCTGCAAGGTTGGATAAAATTCATAAATCTATACCACATCAAACATTTTGTACTTATTTTTATGTACTCGTATTCTGACAAATAATCATTTTTTGATTTGATAACACCGGGGTCCCAACTCTGACAGAATTACTATAAAAATAATAAAATCAATGATTTTACCGTCTTATTTTTGATTTACACAATACTTGTACAAGTTATCTAAATTAGCAACTGTTGTTATATTTACTCGTACATCCGGTAAATTACCAAAGAACTGATTCTGACACCGTCTTATCGTGACCTTTGACACGATAACATTCTACTCAAAACAAGCACACGAAAATAGGTCTGACATTAATTTATTAGGTCTGCTGCATGAATATTTATATAAGTTATAACATTTATTATGTTATCCCATAGCCTAGGCTTACATAAATATGACATTACTTCAACTTAGCCTGCGTTGAAGTCTCGATTGTAACGATTTAGGTTAAAAATGGCGTCGATTATTGAACTTTAATCGTTATATTTACAGAGACTTACGAGTATGTCTATTGGCATCACGGCCGTATCCTATTCAGGGTGGTCAGATATCACGTTTTTTTTAAAGAGAGGACATTTAGCCAACTTTACTATAGGCCCAGCATGACAAGTGGCAAGCTCCTCGATGTCTTTAGCATATTAAACTCGAGAAATATCACAAATAAATTATTGTGCAATCGAACCCGGCACCTCCGCGTCAAAATCCACGGACTTCACTTGAAGGCAGTTTTATTTCAGAACTTTATTGCACTAAGTATAAAAGGCGGACTTAATGCCTGTAGACATTTACTGACAGCCAAACCATTGGGACTAATTTGAACAACTGTAGGTGCTATAAAGGTATAAGTAAAACAACAATTAGATAGATAGAATAATAATGTTTCACCTAAATATTAATATTCATTAATATAAATACTTACTAATAAAAAATATATATAATAAAATAATACTAATATATGTCATATTGTATACTTAGAGTTTAATCATTCTCTTTATATATATTTTATTTATAAACTTTATTGCACAAAGTAAATAGGCGGACTTAATGCCCGAAGACATTCTCTGACAGTCAAATCTTGGGGACAAATTTGATCAAATATAGGTACAATCATAAAGATAATAAAAATACGAAAAATAAATAACTATTTAAATTAACAGCTTATTAATATATACTTACTTACTTTAAACCAAGGTACTAGTGTTTGAAAGAAGAAGGATGACAACCGTGACGATAAAGATTGATGATGAAACTCTAGAACAAGTAAATGAAATTATATATCTGGGCAGTGTTTTCACTGCGGATGGGAAGTACGATAGGGACGTTGAAAGAAGAGTGAACGCGGGAAATAGTGTTAACGGTGCCCTGGGGTCACTGATCGGCAGTCGAAATGTCAGTGACAAAGCTCGGCTCGCCATACACAATGCCATGTTGGTACCAACACTGATGTATGGAAGCGAAACGTGGATATGTCAGAATACGCATGAGAGTAGGGTTAATGCAGTAGAAATGCGGTCGTTGCGGCGGATATGTGGCGTCACTTTGGCGGACCGCATACGTAACGTCGAAATACGGAAAAGGGTTGGTATGAAGGAAAGCATAGGGACAAAAATAAGGAAAAGCATGCTACGATGGTTCGGGCATGTTGAAAGGATGAGCGATGAAAGATTGACGAACCAGATATATAATGCGAAAGTTGTGGGTAAAAGAGGCCCTGGCAGACCGAGACTCACATATCACGATCAAATAAATAAAACACTGACTGAAGGTGCATTAAAAAGTCTTCGTAACCAAAGGGCATGTATGAAGAGGTTAATGAATGTCGACGAAGCGAAAGAGGTATGTCGTGATCGTGTCAAATGGCGCTCAATTGTCTCTGCCTACCCCGCAAGGGATCTGGCGTGAAGATATGTATGTGTGTGTGTGTATGTACTTACTTACTTTAATTGTAAGTAACCAAATTAAAAATTATATACACTTTTTATTAAACTAGCCTGTATAGCACCCCTCTGGCTTCATGCACGATTCTTTTGCTGTTGTTGCCGCAAACATGTGGAACAAGCTGCCGGTAAATATACGACAAGCATCCCACTGAAGCATTTAAAAAAAAAGGTATATTCATATTATTTAAATAGCTCATATCAACTCATTTAGTTTATTCAGTATATTAATATATGTATTAATGTTATGTAATATATGTACCTAATGTATTAATAAAGCGTTATGTGTATGTATTTATGTGTATATTTATTACATAATCATATTTCTCTAATTAATAATAATATATAATAATATCTTTATTCAGTAAAAAGGTACAATATGAAAACAATAACATATTTCATTATGCATGCACAGAAAAACAGACATTTGCAGCCGAACTAAGCCTATATGTATAGGTCTGTCCGTCGGCAGTCAACGCCCAGACACCCTTTTAAATATATTATTACTTTTAATTACAACATATTAAAAGAAAGAAAATGTACACAAAAGAAAAACAAATTAAAAATTAAAAATTGTGTGGTTGAGATCCTCTTTTTGTTTATAATGTAAGTGTGTGAGTGTGTGTAAGAGGGTGTGTAAACTTTACATAATTGCACCTACCTTACGTCTTTAATGTTCTACAGTGTCCCTAATGTTGGCTGTCAGAGAATGTCTAGCGATTAGGTCCGCCCCTTGTATATATTGTGCTATAAAGTTTTAATAAATAAATATAGCGATGTTTGATAGTAATATGTGCTTTATTTTACTCATTAACATAAACTTTATAGTCAATTTCGTACGTAGATATATCATCCCTTGTAGACTTACTATTAATATCTGGCTATTATACGGTTATACGGAAACTGCCTTCTGGAACCCAGATTTATTTTCAGAAGGCAGTGTTCACTAACTGAAATAATTTGTTCATGATCCAATAGACGTTTTTTATTATTTTTTATTAATTGACTGGCTCTATGCAGCGATTTTAATTGCTTGGCGGTTTTTTCAACTATAAACGGTGTTTAGTTCCTCGAGGCAGCTTTCAGCCTCCACCTAAATGATTTCTTTTCTAAATTGAGCTTAAGGTTAAAGACCGCTTAGTAAATTATTGTTCAATTAATTGTTTTATGAATAAAACATAGCAGTGTAATTAATTAGAGGTGACACGATAAGATGTCAAACACCCTAGAGATATAAATTCATAAATTGAATGAAAATAAATACCACTATTATTTAAGTAATTCTTAAACGCATCAAAGATTAATTCACAATTATTCCAGTGCATTGACCCGTACGCACATCCAACAAGATAAGTTTATTGTCCACGATGTCAACATAATATTGAATTTTATTATGACAGGACTCTTACGGTCAATAAATTTGTCAAGCGATACCTAAACTGGCAATATCTTCTAACTTACATTTTATCGAAATTGAATTCTGGTGGTGAGTCGTTTGTAAAAACGCTGTCCTTAACATCCTACAAAGGGCGGTTCAAAACCATCCGGCATGGACCAATAGGACATACACTTTACTTTCGTACATTTGTCATTGATTTACAACACCACAGTTCACATGCCTTGTTAGAACGTTAAATTGTGGAATCGTTAATAAATTGTCATTAATAATTGACATCAGATCCTCGCCAAACCGTCTGGCTAGCGTGGCGAGTGAAACAATAATAATAAAAAAAAAAATATTGCACATAATTTACAAATGTAGTGTACATGGGCGAACTTAATGCCGAAGGCATTCTCTACCAGTTAACCTTTGTGATGGTAAAAAGTGAGGTAATAGGGTGATTGAGATTGGAAATAATAATAGTATAGATACAACATGAATAAAGATATAAATTTAAGAGAATAATTATTAAATTATATGTGATATTTATTTATAATAACGACTGTAAACCAAGTTTTTAAAGATGGAGATAGAAGGAGCTTGTCTGATTACCAGCGGAAATTTTAAAGATATTCTGAAAGGCCCATCTCCAACAGTGAAGGTCTAGTACGCTGTGTTCTAGGGGCTGTAATGAAAATATAATGTTAATATAAGAGTAGGTTTCTTGTACTATCTACTAGAAGAACCTGAAAGTAGCTTTTATACAGTTACCAATACAAACAATCTTAATTGCAATAAAACTCATTTTCATTTTTATCTATCCTGTTAAAGTCAAAGTCAATGTCTAAATATCTTTATTTATGTAAATACGAGTATATTACACCAAATCTATTTTTTTCGTTGCATGCACATTATTACCTATACAAATATTGATATAAGTAATTAAGTATTTTTTTATATCTTGGCTTAGTACTATTTGTTAGAAGTAGCTGTTGGTTTTTTTAACTATGCTTTTATAATTTTATTTAAGAATATTATTGTTTTATTCACAGGTAGGTCTGACATGTCTTTAATGTATAGAGAGGTGACTAAGTTTATTTAAATAGACAATGCAGATAGGGATGTGAGAAATGCCATTTTTGTCTTAATGTTTGCCGCCTGTCCTTTAAGTAGAGATAACATTGGGCAGTTTCTAAGGAGATGGACCACAGTGAGTGGCACATTCCTTAGATAAGGCGGATCCTTTCTTCAAACAAACTAAGATATCACATACAATTGTTATTGTGACTAATTTTTACCTCTTAAGAGATAAACAATGGTAAATGTTGAGAGAATGGAAGTTTTCGGTAATAAAATACCGTTGAAACTAGTCTTGTTTTTCATTTCTAATATATTACTGAAATAAAGTATTATTACAGAACGGTTAGTCAACCAGTTTTTTTATGAAACAAAATTAGGGTACAATACAATAGAGTAAAAGATTGAGCTATCTGCCGACAAACTTGAGAGAATAATGTGTCTGTACCCAAAGTATCATCACGACCGTATCCCTTTCGATTTTAATAAAGAAACGCATTCCCATTTAGATAACTTTACTATAGGCCCACCATGACAAGTGGCAAGCTCGTCAAAATCTCTCAACTTACTAAACTCAAAAAATATCACAAATCGACCAGGAATTGAATGATAACGACCAGTACCTCAGAACTTAACCGCTAAAACACAGAGGGAGTTGTAGTTGTACAAACTGATAGATAAAATGTAAGTATTTATTAAATTAATATAAACATAAAGTACACTGAGGTAAATAGATATTTGCTGTAATAAAAAATCGTTAGTAATTGTTAGTATTTAAGCCGATCAGTCCTTACGTGCTGGCAGTGTAGCGGGATGGGTAATGTTTATTACCAAGAAAGAAATACGTATGGATTAATTATTAGTAATTAGGAATTGTAATATTTTTTCACTGCCATTACCTCGTATGATTCTCATGATATATGTTAAGTTTCGTTCACCTATATATATTATTATATTATGTTCCTGTTAAGTGTGTGAAAATATATGTTCTGCTGCGTTTACTATATTAATAAATAAGTTAGTTTAAGGGCATTGTATATTACCTAAAAAACTGATCTAAAATTTATCACTTGGTTCTCCTTTTTGATATTTTATTCTAAATTCATCCATGTCTTTTGTTATTCTTATTTTAAAATCAGACATTTTATTAGATATTTCACATTTATTTTTATTATGATATATTGTTTTGGAATGTAATTTTTAGTATATAAATGATGTCATCCATTTATTCATTACATCTACATTGCCGAACTCAACTGAGAAACAGTCTATTATTTAAGCAATCCTCTACAGGCCTTGCTCCTCATGCGGGGCGCTAAAAGTGCCATCCCCTGTCGGAGGTCGGCTATCGTGATAGCGATTTTGTTAATAAAGTTAGCTTTTGTAACGACACTAGTTTTGTAATTCTGTACAATAAAATATTTTATTGTTATTATTAATTCGGGTGCTCGTTCCGAATCACTCACTAAAGTTCTTGATGTTTCCCAGTCTTCTGGAGCCTTGAATCTTTGCGCAAGGAATATATAAAGATAAACCAGTGATGAAGTTTTTTAAAATACTCGTACAATAGTAGGTAGGAATATTTGTTTAAGATTACATGGAACACAGATCGTCGGGTGGTTGACAATAAAGATAGCAAGGAAAGGCATCTGTTGGTGCCATTGAAGTAGGTTGGTGATCGTAAAACAGCATAATCAGCCACTTGTACGGGGACTTTTTATGACTAGGGACACGAAAAATATATACTTACTTTACTTGTACTCTTTACGAGTACTTTTCCTCATGATATCGATACTTTTGTACTCGATGATTTATATTCGATACTATTCAAGAAAAAATAAATAAAGTACACTATCGATATTTTTTATTTGATACTGTGTTATTAGAGATATATTGAACTTTACAACCAAACCGCTTACAACTGGCAGCGTTTAAAAGGAAAAGTATCGATACTTATGAATGGATACGAGTAGGTATTTTACCTTCCGATATTGATACTTTTTTCCCGGTACTAGGTACATATGAGTACAACGCTACTTTTGATTTGATACCGTGCCCCTATTTATGACTCTCATAATGAATGAGTTTATTCAATTATCGATACCACGAACGTCTACAGATGTGACCAAGTGATTTACGGATGACGTGGAGACAAAGGACATGATCTTACCACCCAACGTTAACTGCCAGTTAATAAATAACCAATAATTTCCTTCACGTATCAAGAACAAAACTTGTTGTTTCCTGAGGTTAATTGGCGTTATTTCCAATAGGAGCCAAAAAGCTCGGCATGTTTCACAATTTGCATGAAATATTATATTATTTATATATTACGAATTTATTGTTTTAATTAATGAATTAAATTGGCTCGTGAGTTCATGTTGTAATTTTATAAGCGTTTTGTCCTTGCCATGGCAAATCGTGAGCTGTTCCTGTATCGCGCTTTTTAGCAATTTATTGGTGTCAGCATGAAATATACATCTACTATCGATGCATAACTCTCAATTTTATTATTTAGAAGGATTTAAGATATCACATTAACCATCGCTTAAGATACTACGATGCTGTCTTTAAGGTTATATCTCTATAAAATCTGTTGGGGGCCCTCTTACTTAAGCGCGAACGTTATATAATGAAATCCGTTAACTATCTATATATCACGCTATTAAAGTTGATATTTGCACGGCCGCTGTTAAGGTTTGAGAATTGAATAATATTTTGTAATTATGACGTAATAACGAAATCCACTAATAACGTTTTGACTAAGTAACGCTACTGGGCACTTTAGAATAATAGGCTCTGACGACTTTTTTATCATAGAAAAAGTATTATCACGACCGTATTCTACCGGGGTAGTCTGAAAATTCGCTTTTTTTAAAGAATTAAATTAAAATTCTTTACCCATCACGAAAAGTGGCAAGCTCGTCGATGAATAATAATAATAATAAATTCTTTATTGTACAGAACCAAAAATAGTGTGGGTACAAAGGCGAGCTTAATGCTATAAATGCATTTTCTACCAACTTACCTTTGTGAATGGGGAGCCATTATAAGTGGGTGCAGAAATAATATTGTGATCAACAATTATGAAATATAAATACATACTAATTAAATATACATATCCTACATATTAAATAAATATATACATAAATAATAAATACATATCTAAGTACATTGTAGAAATGAATATCACAAAATCTAAAAAAATATTCTGTGTTCCTACCAGTTGGTTGTTAGAAAATGCCTCGCCATTAAGCCCGCCTAAATCCACGGACTTAACCGCTAGACTACGGAGGCATTACATAGGAGGCGAGCTTAATGCCCTAAATACATTTTCTACCTAGTTGGTAAAATAACCTTCATAAAATTAAACACTAAATTATAAATAAACTATACTTATAGGTGGTAGGCGGAATGATGGTGGTAATTTGCCCAGTCTGCTGGGGCGGGGAAGTATCTACAGTTCGTGCCGATAAACTCAGTAAAGTATACACACGTTTTGGGATGCTCGAATTGCCGTCATGCCCAGTCAAGCCGGCATAGTGTTAGGGACTGATGCCAGTCATGAGTGACGGATTCCAGTTGCTAACATTCATGGACCTCGCCGCCACTTACCAAAAAAAAACTGGTTGTCAAAAAAAAACACTCCAAATAAAATTTAAAACTAAAATTATAAGTGTTCGATGGGCGTAGTGTGCATTCCCTCGATGACCGGCGAAGCTTAATTTTACTTTATTTTTTTAAAATCAAAATTGTTATTGGTCAGTGATCTGGTAGGAATTAGGGGTACCCCATTGATCGTGGGGCCCTGGGCACTTGTCCAGTTGTACAGAGTGCCCAATAGGAAAGAGGGACATGCTAATAAACCTTCTGAAATATACGATTTTATAGTAGGCGTAGTCCAGTCACTTTAGCGGTAAAAAATCACTATCCTCGGATTTCAGTTATACCTAGTTAAACAAATTATGTTTTTTTTCTAAAAAAAATACACGTAAATATGAAGTTGTGCATATTGTTATAAAATAACATATAAAAAAAAAATATATATTTAATGTCGCTATTAACAATATGGATACTAACGTGGGATTAAATCTTCTTAAACATATAAACCGCAATTAAGAATTTGAACATTACTTCTTTATAACGTTCATCATTTTTAGTGTTGGGGGTTAATTAAAGCGACATATCATTTTCATAGGCGTTGCAATCTATTAGTAGGTTTTTTTTGGTTTTTATTTTTGTTATAAGGTGTAGGTATGTGTGTTAGATTAGTATGCCCGATTCGCAGACTATATCCACATTTTGTCTACAATATTAAAAACTTCAGAACAATTCCTAAGTAAAAAGCCCCAGTAACTATATTAATGTTTCTATCATAAAAGCAATGTATGAATTGATTGCCAGAGTCTATAGTAACGTACTCGTAGTAACAAAGTCTTTCTCAGAATTGAATTAACTAATTGTCCAAGTTTCGTCGCCAGTCAATTGTCACTGTCTGGTTAATTTGTATTTATGTTGTTCTAATAGGGGTGTCACAAAACTGTCAGTAACTTTAGGTATTTAATGTAACATAATATATTTTTTAGCAACCTTTTTTTTTCTTGTTCTAGAGTTTATTCGAAGTAATATACAACCAGTATAAAAGAATTACAATATAAAAGCTACCTAAATAATAAAATTAAAAATAAACTAAACTATAAATAAAAAATGTCCTCTAGAGATGTCCCATCCGAGATAGTCCCAAGGAGACTGGCAAAATTTCCCCTCTGTATATATATAGCCTCGCCTAATAATTGACAGAAATAATTGCCAGCCTTCCTGTCTCCAGACCTTTCTGTCAGCCGCTTCGACAACTGCTTGGCCAAGCGCCTCGTTGACGGTCCCCATGGGCCCATCGTCTCGACCCCAAACGGCGCAAACTCGTAACCGAACCAAGGTTGGCATATTTGCGCAATTTGAGGTTCTCCGCAGAAAAAGCCGCTCTTCCCGCACCTGACGAGGTCGCCTGGATGTGAGATGGAGCTAATGTGTCTACACGTCGCATCCCACACCAGAGATCTGCTAAGTTTCCACGGCCCAACAGTCATTCCGTCGGGTCTGTTGCCATCGCTCCGCACAATCCCAGATGATTCTAAGATTGCGGGTACACCAGCAGTGACAAGCGCGCTTCGGATGATGTCGTTGAGAGCCGCGTGACGAGGAATGCGGCCAGCACTTCTAGCACAACAAAGCCCGTGGTGTCCAACCTTAAATTGTTTCACCAACCTTGCCAGTGTGGTGGACCTTTTGTTGTTCACGACCCGCGCTCTGCAGTTCATATATAATAATTATTCGTGCATTTTTTTATAAGATAAGAGAAGGATTTAATTTTGTGAGATGAGACTTCTGCGCTGCTAGAATTGGACAAACATACAGTATCCGCCTCTAACATTTTATTAACAGAAATAAAACATATATCAATATATACATTACATATATATATTTGTTCAAATATTCAAGAGTCCCAAATAACAGGTTTACCACTTTTATTAATATTTGCCCCAATTAGGTAATTATAAGTTAGATGAGTTATTGATGCATATAAATAAAATAAAAAAATATGGTGGTGAAAATATAGAAAAAAATGTTTCATGACTTCATTTTTTTCCTTCAATAATAATCACTAACTTGGCCCGCGTTGTATGGACAAAAAATGGGTCCTTTCTACCCACGGTTTGGTTATCGAAAAATATCGACGGGCATTGTGTCGGCCTTTTGCACTTATTCCAATAAAAAAAAAACTTTTTATATTTTTTTTTTTTTTATCAAAATCATTGAGAATTACAGTCGTTTTAACCGTAATTTAATGCGTGGTGACAATTTACACATTTTTAATATTTTTTAGCCAGCTGGTCCATGACTCATGCTTACAAATACCGAAAGGACTGTATCATGGTGACATGCGAGCATAGCACGAAAGTCAGTATGGGGTTTTAACAAACCATAGCAAATGAAAGCTACAAAAGAAATATAAATAAAATTATCACATCAAGCTTTATTCTTTTCCATAAGACATTACCTAATAAACGTGAAAAAATATTATAAAAAGGAAAAAAACTTTATTTATCGCAACAATTACAAGGGTTACAAAAAATATGAGAAATAAAATTTAAGAATAGTATATACCGAAACATTACGCATAGGTGAGGCGATAAATAGGTGGTGCTCAGCAGCTGCAGCACTGATTTTTAGATTCACATGTTCGGTGACTTACGGGTCGCAGAGACAGTACCATTTACTAAATTGGAAGAAACACAAAATGTACATAATATACTCGTATATGCACAAATAAAAATAATATAATAAATGTAACACATATTGTATATTTATTATATTAGTCAAGGAAAACAATAAGAAGTACATTATTAATCGGTCACCATGGGTTTTTTTTGTGTAAAATAAACTTAAATTGTAGTAGGAAAAGGAATAGATCCAAAGTGTTTTTTCCTATCAGATATGCTGTAACAAAATACCTAAAATCTAGTCCAATTGTCGTTATGCTAGGGTAAAATAAATAAATTTAATTACAGATTATGAAAACACAATATTAACTATCAAATAAAAAAGAAGTCATTATGGCACGAGAACATTTTATTGGGCCCATTCCTCTAAGAAAAATGGGCATTCTCAATTTGATTATTAATTTATATTTTGTAATGATAATAATAAATAAATAGTTATATTACTAAATAGAATAAAATTAGATAAGTTGTTGTAAATACTTTGTGATATTAACATATTATATTTTGGGTGCCGACCAAAATTTTAGAACTTTCAACATCAAATTGCATTAAAAGTAAATATCACACAAAAACCATACCGTACGCGGTCTGGACCTAATTTTGTGTTGCTCAGAATACACGTAAATACTAGTTAATACACACTACACTCGTCTCGCGCTCGTCTCGTTTTATTTGGGTCAAGGAAATACAATAATTCAAACATGTGAACAAAATTTGGCAATTTCGGTAATCGTCAACCCTGTATTGGTAACAGTTGTAAGCCTAGACGAATAGGCGTGCGAAACAATAAACTTACTAGAATGACTAGACAACTGGACCGCCCTGAAGTCTGTGAGGCTTGCGAATCCATCAGCGATAGGCCATGCAAAGGCATTTTAAGAATACATCCGCAACTCGCAATGGATCTGTTAGAGCTGTCAAAAGTTGTTGATTTCAGACAATATATTACAAAATTACCCCGCAGAAGGCGAGAGAAAGGATTAGTATAACCACGGACATACATTAAAAAGACATGCACATTTCAGAATTCAGCATGACTCTAAATACTCGTTTATAACAAGATGGGGTGAGAAGGGTAAAAGATTTAAAGGTAGAACAATCATCTCATAATTAAGTAGTCTATGACAGTGCATAGCTGCTTATAATCGTGTTCGACGTGCACTTTCAAATTGATTTTGTTGTTTCACTGACAATATGTTGATCTTTACGAAGCGTAAAGAAAAGAAAAACACACACAAAAGATGGCGTAAAAAAATGTAACTTATATTTTGTATCAAATCACAACCAATCTCTCTCTATCTTATATTTGCTCTCTTTGAATAACTGTTAAACGTAATGGGGTGTATCAGGCAAAGCTTTTTGTAGATATCGCTAGCGGCAATGATACCTTGTTTACACCTATATCGCATCGTTTTTTAAATGTTTTTGTAGTTTTTTATTATTTTTATAACAGAAAAATGTATTTTAAGTTAACGTTACCTATCTTAAAAGACGAATTAAGAAAGCGAACACCGTCTTTAAAAAGAAAAAAAAGGTTAAATTAATAGAACGACAATTTTGAGGTCACCATATATTCGATTTTGATCGGAAATCTTGATTTGTATACTTAAAAGCTGCTTACTTCAGCATAATATTCAGAAAATAATAAATTTAGTAATACAAAAAACAAGTTTTCTATACAACTGACAGTTCTATTAGGTACTATCTATCATGCGATATCTACCGTGATAAAAAGTTAGTGATACACCCCATTGTATTAAATGTTATTACTATTTTAATAAACACTTAAGAGTACCTAATAAGTAATAACCATTTAGTAGGACCGATGTTAAGATCAAGTATATGAAATGATGTTACCTACTTTTTAAAAAAACTGTAGGTACATATACATTATTATTATTAAAGCAATATTAGGCGTCTAAAGATAAGAGGTAAATGGAAAAACGAAGGGCCGTCCCTTATAAACTATATACGTCTGTGTAGTTTTCTTTATTGTTTACTTCGTAAGTATTGAGTGTGTGCCAATTACTTAACTTTATATGTTTATTCGTAACCCAGCCCAGTAACAGTTCTTACATAGAAAATATTAGCTTTTTCGGCATATAAAAGCGTGTGGGAAAATCTCATTTTAGCAAACTGAGCCTACATAATGTGTCTGCAATTCACAACTTGTGATAATCGGGCAAAAATGCAGGTTACTGGTTGATAATCTTAGAATAATCTCTTAGTTATATATGTATGTTTAAGTATTCGTACATAATCGGTAAACTATGTACATATAAAGTATGTATTAGGTATTTAAATGTATACTTAATAGTATGAAATTTATTTATATATAATATTATTTTTATTTTAATGCACCCCGCAATCCTCTACCCCACTTCCAAAGGTTAGCTGTAATAAAATGCCTTATATTTGCCATATATTTCGCCTCGTACATTACTTTTAAGTATTTTGTTCAATTAATAAATGTGTAATTAACGATTGTTTCATACAAAAACCTCAACATACGAGTATGAACGAAAAATATGACACAAGGTCTACTTAATGAAACTTCAACTCTAATGACTTGTAGATGTTTCACAAGGGTGGTAGGTAAATACATTAATCTGATAAAAGCCTAGGTACAAACATAAAACAAAGATGTTTACGACATCCAATAAAAGTTGTGGATAATGTTGCATTTTGTGAGAAATCTCTAAATAGTTGATATGTAAAGTCATAAATTCTTATAACCTTTTCATTAGTTTGTATTACCAATAATCGTGGGAACATTTATAGGAGAACATATAAAATTATGAGCCATAAATACATGATAGGTATTCAAATTCAACTTAAGTACATGTGCCGGCACGAGTTATGATAAATGACATTGACATGTTTCTCTAAATAAAATTGTATATACTATTTTTTTAAGAAACGTGTCCTTTTTTATCCTCTAAATTATTTTTTGCTGAAATACACAAATTAATTGCGAAAAAAAAGTAAAGTATCATCACGACCGTATCCTTTGCGGGATCAGAAACCACGTGTTTTTTAAAGACACAGGTTCACATTTAGCCAACTTTACTATAGGCTAATCATGACAAGTGGCAAGCTTGTCGATATCTCTAGTGTACCAAACTCGAAATATATCGGTAATAAGTTAAATAAATTACTGTGTCCCGACCAGGAATTAAACCGGGTACCTCCGAGTTCACACACTTAACTAGTAGACCATGGAGGCACTACAAAAAAAATTTCATTTGTATTTTGTACGATTTATGTTTATTTATTATTTGTGATAATAGACGACTAACGGCTAATTCCGTTCTGTCTAACTTTTGTTTTGCTAGGTAAAGAGTTGTTAGTTCATAATTTCGTATCCAGAAGAAGAAAATGTAGGTGAATAACAATATTTATGGGTGTTTTGCTTCTTTAAATGCGGTATGCCTATTATAGGAACTGAGATAACTTAAAAAATATATAACATCGCAATTTCCCTTAATGACGCACTTTGTTCTTTGTGTGATTGCATGTTTAAAGCAATTACGACTATTATAGAAGTTTAGCCGTTTGAACAATAAATAAATGAAAAACATTAACATAGTAAGAACTAGTCACTTACATGTATTCTTGCCGATGCGGCGGGTTTTGGTATTGGACCAAAGCTTTCTTTGCTTAGGTATGCTCAGCTTCTGCTGACGAACATTAATTATTTTTAATTATTAAATATATTTAATTATTAAATAAATAATGAAACATTTTAATTTTACTTAGCTTGTAAGGTGACACGGCCTTTTTTACAGCTACGAATATAAATTATTGTTATTTAGAATAGGTGACGCAGCCCGTTTACAGCCAGCCACGAATTAGTATTAAGATTTGATATTTATTACTATTGTTGTGTTAGTATTCGTATAGATTACGATGTACCAATGATACGTCTTTGGCTATTAGAAACGTATTGTCATATTTGATGTATGTCAACAATTAATGAAAGTAAATAATTATGTCTGATACTAATATAAAATGTATTTTATTTAATATGTAAGTATTAGATATATTAGTGGCGACGAGGAAGTGGAGATTTTACATGAAATAATGAACGAATTACAAAAAGCTAAAAGAATACGAACAACTATTCGCGGTCAACTTACAAGACTTCGTGGACAATTACAAGAGGTACGAGAATTAACGAACACAGAACTACAAATACGTGAACATAACATTAATAAACATTGGGACAATTTCCGTGAAGCACAAACTATAATCGAAAGCTTAACGGAAGATGAACGATTAGAACATGAATTCGATGTACGATTTACAATTGAAGAAGAGTTTACAACCCTTCAAGTACGTATAAACACATTAATTACACCTTTAACAATTTCTACTGAAAGTACAGTCAGACCCAATACTTCAAGTACAGTTAATGAACAAACTTTACCAGACAACCCGAGTGGTTTTAAACCATCAAATTTACAATTCCTACCATTACAAGACGATGAGTCATTCAAAAACTTCATTCGAAGATTAGAAATTCACATGCTACTAAGGAATTATACTGATGATAAAATAAAAGTTTACACATTACTAAGTGCTCTTACACCAAAGATACACGAGAACTTATACGATTTGTGTTCACCTGACAATCCTTTAGAAAAATCATTTACTGAATTAGTACGAACTTTAGAAGAATATTTGGAACCTCGACCTAGTGTATGGGCGCTGCAACACAAATTTATTACAAAAATCCAAAACGACGATGAAAATATTATGACATATTCAACAGAATTAAAGAAATTAATTGATAAATGCGAATTTAAATGTACGTGTGGAAAGTCTTTAACTGATACATTATTAACAATACAGTTTATAAAAGGATTAAAAGATTCAGATATTAGAACAAAGCTGTTACAAATAAGAACACCTATACCTTTTAATGAAGTGATTGGAAATGCTACAGCTATTGAATTCGCGAAATGCGAAAACGAACAGATGACGAATTCTTCTATCATTACCCCTGTACATAAAACTTACAAGAAATATGTTCCTAATTTAAATAAAAAGAAGAAGCCAGAATTTACAAATAAACCCAGTATTACTTTTAATGGTTTAATAAACAAATGTTTTCGATGTGGATACTCAAATCATCGGGCTAATAATTGTCGTTATATTAACGAAATCTGCCAAAAATGCAGTAAAGTTGGTCATTTAGCCTCGGTTTGCTTACAAAAACCTACATTAGAACAAAATGAGCTTCAAGTTGAAAATGATAATTTTACAAATGAAAACAACGAAGAGTTGTGTGATATTAATATTATATCTTCAAGAAGTCATGATAAATTTAATGTAAATGTTACTATTGAAAATAAAGAAATATGTATGGAATTAGACACAGGAGCAGCACTTAGTTCAATTTCTTACAAAGAATTTAATAAATTAAATATAAACAAGAAAATATACAAAACTAATATAAAAATGAAAACTTATTCAGGGGAAATTATTGAACCAATGGGAGTAGTATATGTTAAATGTATGTATAATAAACAGATATTTTATGGAAGATTATATGTAATTAAACTTGATGTTGATACAATTTTTGGACGTGAATGGATGAGAGAACTAAATTTAGAATTAACGCAAATTAAAACGATTACTAGTCAACAAACGAATACAAATACAACACAGGAACTAGAAACATTATTAAGTGAATATAAAGAACTATTTGACAAAACAATTGAAGAAATACCAAATTATAACTGTTCATTACAGCTATTATTATTATTATTAAATTCTTTATTGCACGAAAAAAATGTACAAAGGCGAAGATTAATGCCTACAAGGCATTTTCTAACATCTAACCTTTGGGAGAGTATGAGATGAAGGGTAGTGCTGATATAAAAAATAAAAAATATTAGGATAACAAACAATATACTACATACTAAGACATACATACACTACATACTAATAAATACATACACTAAATCCTAATAAATACATAGTATAAAAGTATATATTTGCCAAATATTTATTGTGAACCCGATGCTTGTTTGTCTAAAAATAATGCAGTAACCAAGGTTTTGAATATGTGGACTGACGGTGCGTGTCTAATAGCCAGTGGCAGCTTGTTCCACTGGTGGGCTGCAGACACAGTAAACGAATCTGAATATCTGCTAGTGGAGTGGGATGGGATTTTCAGTTGATTATTATAGGAAGAACGTAATGGAAGGTTGTGCGTATCGCACAGGAACTCAAAACGGGATTTTAGGTATGTAGGTGCACAAGGATTGTTCAGGATACTATACAGAGACACGAGGAGATGAGCAGATCTGCGAAAGCGGATATTGAGCCATTTTAACTGAACACGAAAATTAGAGATATGATCATACTTACGCAAGCCAAATATATAGCGAATGCATAAGTTGAGCAGACGATCGAGTTTGTTCAGTAGCTCTTCAGTGACGTCGGGATAGCAGATATCTGCATAGTCAATGATAGGAAGAAGCAGCGAACTGACTAGCATTAACTTTGCCTTGAAAGGAATAAAATATTGTAACCGTTTTAATGAATGCATGCTGCCATGAACTTTCCTACAAATTTCGGAAACGTGGTGATCCCAGGAGAGATCACTACTCATGTGAAGGCCAAGGTTCTTCACATGCTGGCAAAAAAGAAGCGGGGTATTGTCAAATAATAATGGTGTAAGAGGTACCTGATCCAATTTGCACAGCATCTGCCTCGAACCAGCAATCATGGCCTGTGTCTTCGAGGGATTCACCAGTAATCCTAGGTTTTGAGATCGTATTTTTATTGCTTCAAGATCTTCGTTCATTTTTGCAGTAGCACTATGTATATCATTAATCTTGAAGTGCAGCATAAGTTGGACATCGTCAGCGTACAGATGGTAGGAACTGAAGTTAATAACCTGAGTGATCATGTTTATAAAAACAGAGAAGAGCAAGGGAGATAACACGCCACCCTGCGGGACACCAGCAGTTACCGGACACCAGTCCGAGTACGTGTCGTCCAACCGAATGCGTTGCTGGCGCCCGCGAAGATAAGAGTCGAACCATAATGCCACATTCTGTGAAATATTAAGGGAACGCAATACGGCCGTGAGAATATCGTGATCTACGCAATTAAAGGCGTTACTGAAGTCTAGCAATGTGAGGAGTGTGAGCTTTTTATCGTCAATCGCAAATCTGATGTCATCAGTAATTTTTGTGAGAGCAGTAGTTGTGCTGTGGGAAGGACGAAAGCCAGATTGAAAAGCATTTAAAAGATTATTATGAGTAAGAAATGTAGCAAACTGGCGATGAACTACACGTTCCAATACTTTGGATAGAAAGGGAAGAATTGATATTGGTCGAAAATGGCTAGAGTCGGTAGGGTTAGAATTTTTGGGGATAGGGACTATGTGGGCATTTTTCCACATTGTGGGAAATTGCCCAGTAGAAAGGGAGAAATTTATGATATAAGTTATAAAGGGAATAATGTTGTCAATAATAGGAATGAGAAGAACACGACCCACATTATCGTCTCCTACGGCCTTACTCGTTATAGATAGTATAATCTTTTTAATTTCACAGCTTGACATTGGTTCGAATTGAAAAGTATGACTACAAGAACGAGGTGATGAGTTAATTTGAGAAATAGCAGCAGCCTTAGATACAGTATTAATAGAACAAGATGGACTAGAGAAGTATCGATTTAGGCTATTGACATCAATTGAGGAAGAGACAGCGGCGTCAGCTGTGGTCTTACCAACACCTAAAGTTCGAAGAAATGACCAAATATTTTGAGAAGTGCAGGATTTAATAGAGTCATGAATATATTGGCGTTTTGAGTTCCTACACATCTGATTCACCCGATTTCTTGCATATTTATATTTATCCCAGTGTTCCTGATTGTGCGATTTCCTGTATTTCTTGTTTAAAGAATCCCTCCACCTCATGGCCTTACGTATCTTATCGTCTAACCATGGGGCTGGGGGTCTCTTCATACGTACGGGACGTATAGGAGCATGTTTATCAAACAACTGTATTATTAAATTATTTAATTCTGCTACCATGTCATCTACATTTTCTTTGTGTGTTACGGTATTCCAGTTCATGTCAGCAGCATCCGACAAAAGCAAATTCTGATTCATTTTGGCAAAGTTACGCTGAAGATAAATTTTGGGCTTAAATCTGGGAATTTTTATTTTGTAAGAAGCGAAAATCAAGTCGTGGTGAGAAAATCCAGGTGCTGAATATTGTCCATGTGTAGATATCCTGTTAGGGTTGGAGGTAAGGATTAGGTCAAGAAGGCTACTGGAGTCATTTACATGGTAAGTTGGGTTAAGTGGAAGAAGAGAAACATTAACGGAGGAAGTAATAAATTTGAGTTTCCTACTGCGCGAGTCATCTTTCTGTAAACAAGTGTTAAAATCCCCCATGATCAAATTGTGATCATATGAGGGTATGTATGACTCGAGCAGTAGTTCAAATGTAGAGAAATAATCAACAGTAGGGGGAGCGTAAACGACTCCAAGAAGAAATTTTACAGAGTTCAAGTTTAACTCTAAGAGGATGTGCTCAGAAGAACCAGAATAAAAACAAGGAGATTGGGATAAAATTTTAAAAGAAATATTGGAGCGGAGGTAGATTGCGACACCACCGCATCCCCTGCCTGTTCGGTCATTACGTATAAGAATGAAACCAGGGAGAGGGTAGTACGTAGAAGGAAGAGTAGGCTTAAGAAACGTTTCAGAGACAAGAAGAGCGTGAATGTTGTTGCTACCGAACGTGGCAAGGAGATCCGAGTAGTGTCCAGGAATGCTTTGTGCATTTATGTGGCAGACATTGAGATTCTTAGGGAAAGGTGAGAAAGTGTTATGAAGTGCATCCCCCAGATGAACAGAACCCTGACTGACATCGGACTCGTCATCCGAACTTGTTGATGTACACGAGAAAAAAACATCGGACTCTGAGGAAGAGTTATTTGGCATCATAAATAATGTAAAGAAAATATATAATATATATAAATACAGATAAGTATATATTTTTTATAATAAATTAATTTAAATATAATCTAATTGTCTTTATTATTAAGTCTCACCTCACCTGCCAGCCATTTGTTTACATAATTTACTAATGAACGAATATATATATATATATACCAAACAAAATCAAAACTATTCAATTATACACTATAAGCAGGCACCTACATATTTGTTATTAAAATAACAATAATTGATAAATTAAATAATTGAATTACCAATCGATTACTACACTGACGGCTCATCCCTAGACGTTTAGAACAAAAAATGGCATAGACAAAAAATATGAACCAAAAGAATGAGGCACCTGCTTACAGGCGGCAATTATTACTAAAATGTGCCAAATACGATGCAAACAAATATAAATTAGTAAGCTGAGTAACACATATGAGCAGTCCTGTTTGTATATACATGAAAGTCCAGAAAACAAAAGAGATGTAAGTACAGCGAACTGAACTCTTGTTACTTCTTCCTTGCTACCCTTGCAGGTCTTGACTTTTTGGTTTTGTCCTCAGGTGGTGCCGGTGGATGGTTGGCAACAAACTCACTTAGGTGCGCTTCAGACAACAAACGGTGCCTTGAACCATCCTGCAGTTTGATATACACTTGACAGTCCTGGGACCAGCAGTTGGTGATGCCATACAGTCTGCGTCCTTCAGCAAGCACATGCCTGCGGGATGGTGTCAAAAACTCCGTAATCGATGTACTACAGCCCTTCAGTTCTTTTTTTGAGTGCCACAGTCTAGAACGCACATCAAAATCCCGGAATTTCACCAAAATTGGGCGGGGTCTGCTTGGGTCACTCTGTGCCCCCAATCTGTAACTGAAACCAATGTCCTCAGCCTGAATACCCTGCTTGAGTTTAGTGGTGCAGATGTCAGTTATGCATTGTGTAGTGTTTTCACTTGAACATTCTTCGATTCCTCGGAACAGCAGGAACTTTTTACGGCTTCTGCTCTCTAGATCGTCTGCCATGGTTGCAACATGTGCAATCTGACCCCGAAGCAATGCCAGAGTGTCCCGCACAAAAACCTTAAACTGGTGAAAATCATCTGAAAGCTGCTGCAGAGTGTTGTTGGCGGCAGCATTAATAATTCGACTCTCAAATGATTCCATAGACTTTTCGAATTGCTGCTGAAGACTGTGTAGTGATAATTCTTGCCGAGAAGCCATTGTGACTGTGATTAGTGATGTGAGAGATAGCGGCAGTGATGTGAGACCGAGGTTTGTTATGCTATCATAACCACACTATTTTGCAAAATTTGATTATACTTATGAGCTACACTATTTTAATAATAAAGATATGGCATTTATTGCATTAAAAACTTGGAAAAAACTGATTTAAATTATAATTAAAAAATGAGGCAAAAAACACGTCTTTCTTTTTTTGTAGCTACCCACGAAAAAAAAAAAAAAAAGCAACAGCTAGTTGATAACACAAAACCGATATACTTTAAACCACGTCGAGTACCGTATGCATTATTAGATAAAATAGACGCTGAAATTGACAGATTAGAGAACTTGGGAATAATTACAAAGATAGATAACTCTGAATGGGGAACACCAATAGTACCGTCTATTAAGGCAAATGGTGATGTTCGGCTATGTGCTGATTATAAAGTTACGCTTAATAAATGTATTCAAGATGTAAACTACCCTATACCAATTATCGAAGATATTTTTGCAAAAATGAATGGAGGTAAAATATTCTGTGTATTAGATGTCACTCAAGCTTATTTACATATGAAAATGGATGAACGAAGCGCTATTTTGCAATCTATTAGTACACATAAAGGAACTTATAAGGTAAACAGAATGATGTTTGGTGTGAAGACTGCACCTAATGAATGGCAACGGTTTATGGATAAAATGCTACAAGGGCAAGATGGTGTGATGTGTTTCTTTGATGATATTTTAATAAAAGGAGAAAATGAACATGATTTATTACAACGATTACGTAACATACTTAATTTGCTTAAGAAGAACAATCTAACACTTAATAAAGATAAATGCCAGTTTTTAAAAAGAAACATAAGCTATTTAGGCTTTATTATCGATGAACACGGCTTACATAAATCAAAAGAAAAGATAACAGCAATAGACAGAACAAAAGCACCAAACAATATTAATGAATTAAGAACATTTTTAGGTATGGCAAATTACTACAATAAGTTTATACCTCATTTAGCTACAATAGTTTATCCTCTTAATTTATTACTAAGGAAAAACAACAAATTTGAATGGACAGAAGAATGCAATAAGAGTTTTAATGATATTAAAAAAGAAATAATGAGTGAAAGGATATTAATACATTTTAATCCAAATTTACCGCTTATTTTAGCTACAGATGCTTCTCCAGTTGGTTTAGGAGCAGTGATTTCACATAGAATGCCAGATGGTAAGGAAAGGCCTATATATTTCGCGTCACGTACTCTAACTGACTGTGAGAGTAAATATAGCCAGATAGATAAAGAAGCAACTGCTATATACTGGGGGCTAAAGAAGTTTTTCCAATATTGCTATGGAAGAAAGTTTACTTTGATCACTGATCATAAACCTTTAGTTTCAATTTTTAACCCACATAAAACATTGCCTACACTGAGTACTATGCGATTATTTAATTATGCACATTTCTTATCTGGTTTCGATTACAAAATAGAATATAAAAATACTAAAGAACATTATAATGCAGATTACCTTTCAAGGTTTCCAATTGATTTAGCACCATTTAATTATTCAGATCGTAGTTGCATATATCAGAATAGTCAGATTGATATATTACCATTTCACAAAAATCAGATTGCAGATATGACAAGAAAAGATCTAGAATTACAGCCAATTTTGGAAGCATTAAGGGATGGTAAAAATTTGAAAGAACTAGGTTATTTATCTACTGAAATTACTGTTCAAGACGATTGCCTTCTAAAAGGAACAAGGGTAATTATTCCAAAAATTTTTCAAAATAAGGTACTTCAGGAATTACATTTAGGTCACATAGGTATGGTAAAAATGAAAATGCTGGCTAGAAGTTATTGCTATTGGCATGGAATAGACAGAGATATAGAAACATTAGTAAAAAAATGCAGAGAATGTTGTTTAAAACAAAAGATGCCGCCTAAGGATATACAACATCACTGGGAACTACCAAAAGGACCTTGGCAAAGAATCCATGTTGATTTTGCTGGTCCAATATCTGGATATTATATTTTTGTTGTTGTCGATGCCTATACAAAGTGGACTGAAGCTATACCGACTAAGACTACTACATCAGAATGGTGTATTAAACAACTTAAAAATCTGTTTTCAACCTTTGGTTTACCCTATACAATTGTTTCTGACAATGGACCGCAATTCACATCAACAACATTTAGAAACTTTTTAATGAATTATGATATTGTACAAAAACATTCAGCTCCCTACCATCCAGCAACTAACGGACAAGCGGAAAGGACAGTACAAACTTTGAAAATTGCTCTCAAATGTATGGAATATGAAAAGGGGGATTTAAGCAGTAAATTACAAACCATTTTAGTACAGTTACGTAGAACACCAAATTCTTCAGGAGAATGCCCATATAATGTTATGTTCAATCGCAAGATAAGAACAAAGTTGGATGCGATGATGCAAATTCAGGATGACAACATTAATACCCCATTGAGTTCTTCGGTTACTGTAAACGAACCTATAAACCCCACAAGAAGTTTTAATGTGGGCGATAGAGTTCAAGTACTATTTTACAAGAATAATAACAGATTTTGGAAGTTTGGAAACGTAGTGCATAAGCATGGATTAGTACATTACACAATTAGAACAGATGAAGGAGAAATATGTAAAAGACATATCAACCAAATAATAAGAAGTGCTTATGTACAAAATTAGGGGGGAGACCTGATACGTCTTTGGCTATTAGAAACGTATTGTCATATTTGATGTATGTCAACAATTAATGAAAGTAAATAATTATGTCTGATACTAATATAAAATGTATTTTATTTAATATGTAAGTATTAGATATATTAACCAATATCTATACTACTGTTAGATTGTACCTAAGACTCGGCCCTTTTACAGCCACGAAATTATATATTTAGTTGACATGGCCTTTTTATAGCCATAATCTTATATTAAGTAGTTACTAAGTTACAATCAACTTGCTTATAGCAATAATGTAAAAATAACACACCTAAATGATGGATTATTACCTGTTACGGGCAACAATAAATAATACAATAATAAATATAAATACGTATACAATATTATATAATATAAACATACATACATATATGAAACTTACTATCGTGGTTTGGAGCTATTTATACATTGTGAATATACTAGTTTAAAAAAATATGTAATTTTTGTGCCATTTTGCGCGGACATGTCAAGTGCAAGTTTTTGTTTTGTAAATTAATTTACTGAGGATATTGTTAGTCAAAAGTGGTGTTGTTTTGTTTAATAATGTGCAACAATGTGAATAATTATCGAAAACGATAAATTGGATTTTCAAGTCGCAGTTAATTGTATGCGGTTTCCCGCGCTGTGAACTCCCATATTTTACCCGACGTGTTTGGGCTATAATGCCGCGAGTGAGTCCAAGAAAAGCAACAAATTCTGCAACATCTGGAATTTGATGATAACCTCATTATTTCATAAAAAAGGAAGATATATTACATTAGATTTGGCTGTATGGGCTAGACCCTTTGCCTTCACTATCACCTCATTCATCATCCATCTGGAGAAGAGAAAACAACAACAAAAAATATGTGAATGTGTTTAGATTTACAATAATTACCCACTTGTCACTTTTGAAGTGTTTAGAAATCGCGTCATAAAATCTTTGGCTACATCGGGCGATTTATCGCGGCGTCGATACCGACCCATAACCATGGCAAATGCAAGTTGAATGAAACGTTAGAATGCAAATTTCTTTATTGTATAGATTGCTTATCCTAATTACAGTTGTATGTACATGTCATGATGATGCAATCTGCCCATATTATGGGCATACAATATGCTTATGTCAATAGATATTTATTTACAATATTTATTTGTATATAGTTTATATTTAATATTATTCTTGTCAATTTATTGAAATACAATGTTAATGTCAAAATTTGCATGCTAAAATTTTTTGTATTCAGTAAAAACAGTTGTCAATAAGAATTTTCTTTAACTCAATAGAAATAGAAGAAACATGTCTCTAAGATATGCAAGATATTAAATTTTAAAAAATTCTACTAAAAGGTCTATACATATATAAGTCAATGTGTGATTATTGCATTTAATATACGTCGTTAGGATTTCGAGTAAGATAATTTGCAGTGTGATCTATCTTGCGGCCACTTGGAGCCAGTCATTATACTGACATTATCACTTTACTGTAGTTAATCATAGTGATCAATAGTGATGGATATTTGCGTCGTACGACAAAGCATTGCGTGTATACGAGTAGATTGTGTAACATTGAATGCTAGTGTTACTCGTACCTATGCTATCGCGTATCCTTGCAAACCTGCATGGCTAGTGTCAATTCTAGGCAAAGTTCTTCAAAAAATATTCAAAACTAGTGTTGCCCAAAGCAAGACCAAGACCAATATATGCCAAGTCTTGATCTTGTCTTGAATTTTTAACTCGCAAGATTCTTGCTCTAATTGAAAATGTAAAAAAAAAAACTGAAAATAAATATCGCCGTGTTAGGAGAAAAACCAACTATGGCCGCGTTCGTTTTATAGCATTTCCAACATTTCGTAGCAACTTCATAAACCAGCGCGAAATGTCGTTTTTGTTAAGAAATACCACCTTTTTTAACGATGCTAACATTTCTTAAAAAAACGAACGGTGAGGCTACTTTTTGACAAGAGTTTTCGTTCATGTTTTATCATCCAACACATATTATTATGGTCTTTGAATTTATTACATAAAATCGTTTAAAATACCTTTTTAACAAATATAATAGAAAACTATAAAATATATAAAAATGGTAAACAAACCATTTTATATGTTAATGACATCTGTCAAAAATAAACATCAATAACCCTCCTTTTAACACGGTACTGACATACGAAATTAGCATCAAATGTTAGAATTTTCATTAAACAAATGACTTGTGCTAAAAAAAGTGGTATTTTCATGCTAACATTTCTTAAAACGAACGCGGCCTAAGTTGACCATTATTGCACAAATAATATTTGGAGCGTTTTAAAAGTTTGTGGCCTTTTCTCACATATTTAGAGATGTAAGAGCAAGTAGTTGTGTAGCAAATTTTATCAACTTTAAGTGAATTTATATAAATTGAAGATGTTTTTAAACGACTGGTGTAAAAAAGATAATTTACTAAAAAAAATAGTATGTTTTTGCTCTAACCCGGCGATATGTTATTTTATAATTGTAGTAAGACAGATACTTTAACTTTAAAACAGATATT
Source organism: Tinea semifulvella (assembly GCA_910589645.1). NCBI lineage: Eukaryota > Metazoa > Arthropoda > Insecta > Lepidoptera > Tineidae > Tinea > Tinea semifulvella. Next base: position 8,087,544 of record OU342585.1, read on the forward strand.
TCTTAAAAAAAAAATAATAATATTATTTTTTAGTAAAATTAGGAAAAAAGACTGAGCAAGAGTCTTGCGAGACTATTACCAAGACCAGGGTTAGTATTCTTATTGGTATTGCTAACATATTAGGGGTCATGCTATTGTATAAAAGCAAGACTGGGCGATTGGGAATAAACATACACATTATTACATACATAATATGATAAATATATAAATAACTGCTACACGGTAAAAACAACAACACATATTTAAAATGAACTACACGTAACCATAAAACAAACAAAAAAGAAAATTGATTCGTATTATGGCCACTAAATACTGTTGCCCAATCTTCGTCTTGAAGTCTTGGTCTTGCTTTCATACAAGAGTATTTTATATATCTATTATACATATATTAGGTTACGTCAACTTATTCTCTTTTTGTAATTATTTTTATGATCTCTCTCTTGTCCCAAAGGTCGACTGTCAGAGAATGCCGCGGAATTAAGCTACGCCTTTTGTACTATTGTGCAATAAAGTATTTAAATAAAATAAATAAATAAATAAAATTATCTCCATTATCGAATTGTGATCCATCCATCTAAGTATGGAATTTTAGACAGCAGCGCGATGATATGCGACGTATAATTAATGCCTATCGCATTCTTAGCGGTTAAAAAAGTTAAAATTAGTTCTGATTAATGTTTTCTAGCCGCAAGGTGTAGGTTCATTTGAGTCTACGATATGTACCCCGGAAAATGCGACGAGGCTTGCCGCAGCGTCGACCCTTCATGGACCACCTAAGATCACCCCGGCGCAACCCCATTGCAGGCTGACATTGACCGACCCAAACTTTGACTACAATAAAATGATGAAGCTGTAGTGTTATTTACAATTATTCATTTAAATTTTAAGGTATACGAATATACATATAAACCTTTTTAACTGTAGGTTTTTTGTTGTTGTATTTTTGTTATGTGATTATTCCGCCAATTATGAATTGATTTTGATGATACCTTTTTTTTTTTGGTAGGCCATGTATATAAATTTTGATGACTAAAAATTCAAATTGATTATTATTATTACGGAACTTGTAATTGGCAGCACGGATGCATGTTTTTTTTTACTTTATTTTATCTCGTTTCAATAACGTTATATATACTATGCAGGGGAAAAAAATGTCTATATAGGAGGGTGTAATGATGTTGAATACGTATGGGCAAAAATTCTAGACAACCGCAGTTACTGAGATATTTAAGTTACACCCTTCCCAACGTATTCCACTATTCTTCGGTTGATCTTGTAAATCGAGTTTAATTATTTTAGATGTCTTTTTTGTCTACGAACAGTGGCATCTTTCCGGTAGCCTTCTACCCATAGCGTGGCTGCGTCATCATTGCGAATAAATTGTATTAAATTCCCGCTCCTTTAAAGCAAATCAATGGTTGCGATTGAACTAAATGCAAATGTACAGACGTCATATTTATTGTAAACATAATCCAGATAGTTATTAACTTATTAATGGCTGTCGACAACTCGTTGATGTGATGAATTAGATTACGAGTAGGTACATAGTTTACATTATGCTATATGTTATGTAGCCGTGTTGTTGTTCACCTCATGAATAATGCCATTAAACTTTTCCTATTATGGAAGTATTGATTCCAATTGCAATAGGTAAGGACTTTGTTTGAAAATGTGGGCGGTAGTAATTGACATAGCATATTACGACCTATCATATAGATCGCACTAGGCCAGCGTGGCGGATTATGGCCTGACTACTTCGTGTTATTCAGCAGAGTCCCGGACCTAAATATGAATTTTAAAGAAGTGGTTTAAAAAAAAAAAAACTTTATTGTAAATGTACAAATGGCGAACGTAATGCCGCTAGGCAATCTCTGCCGGTTGGTTAACCTTTGGTACATTGGGATCATTTAATATTGAGTAGGGTGCAATTAAATAGCAAGACACATACATACTAATATTACATATATGTACATAATATGAGTATAATATAATTATAACATAATACATAAATAATAATGATACTTTCAAAAACCTTATTATATTTAACTAAAAAATCCTAAAATGAAATAAACTATACTACATAAAAAACTACATTAAAACAAAAAAATATATAAGTATATGTACTTTCAAAGTAAACTATATATATTTTTTAAAAAACTTAACTATAAAAAGTAAATTAAAGGGTTAATCAAACAGCGGTGGTTCGGTTGGAAGGACGCTTCCTAAAATACTAAAAATATCGGTTTAAACCCCAGCATGTACCAAAAAGAAATACACTTACAACACCACCGTTGCCGTACCGTGGACAACACGTTAAGCCGTCCCGGTCCCGGTTCGACCATTACCAACCTAAAATTATTATTATTAAAACCTCACTAACCCGTGTGGCCAGCGTGGCTAGTATAGGCCAAATTGGATTGTGCGAGTGAGGTCACGACATACCTCTTTCGCTTCTTCGACATTCATCAACCTCTTCATACATGCCCTTTTGTTTCGATGGCTTTTTGCACCTTCAGCTATCGTTTTATTTATTTGGTCGTAATATGTGAGTCTTGGTCTGCCAGGGCTTCATTTACCCACAACTTTCGCATTATATATCTGGTTCGTCAATTTCTATTCACTCATCCTTTCGACATGCCAGAACCATCGGAGCATGCCTTTCCTTATTTCCCTATGTTTAGTTTAGTCCCTATGCTTTCTTTCATACCTACCCTTTTGCGTATTTCATCATTACGTATGCAGTCCATTAAAATGACGCCGCATATCCGACGTAACGACCTCATTTCTACTACGGCGTATTTTGACATATCCACGTCTCGCTTCCATATGTAAGTGTTGGTATCACCGTATCAGCATGGCATTGTGTATGGCGAGTCGAGATTTGTCACTGATATTTCGACTAGCGATCAGTGACCCCAGGGAAATGTTGACACTATTTCCCGCGTTCACTCTTCTTTCAACATCTCTATCATACTTTCCATCCGCAGTAAAAACACTGCCCAGATATATAATCTCATTTACTTGTTCTAGAGTTTCATCATCAATATTTATCGTCACGGTTGTCATCCTTCTTCTTTCATCAGTCACAAACTTAATTAAATAAATTATCTACAGGTTAAAGAGATTGCCAATTAAGCTCAATTCGGATGCATGAATCTACACATCTTCGTGAATTGCAGGGACATTCAACTTGACAAGGTGACGGACCTTTCTTAAAACTCACTGTTCTTTACCAACAATAATATACCTATTTGTATTTTTATAGTAGGTACCTATTATATTTTGAATTAGCATTAATACGCGTTGAACCCTCTCTGTCAATTTAAAATTTGATGATTGTATTATGTATAATAAAGGACATAGGGAAGAAATGGACACTTTAAAACGGAATGTTTATTATCTTTTTTTCGCGTAAAATAATTAATTATTCCTTCGCGCCATTTTGCACAGACATGTCAAGTGCAAGTTTTTATTTTGTAAATTACTTTAATGTGGATATTGTTTGTCAAAAGTGGTTGTTGGTTTGTTTAATAATGTGATACAATGTGAATAATTATGGAAAACGATAAATTTGACTGTAAATGAAATACAGAACAGAAGTTTCGTATTTTCCCGCGCTGTGAACTCCCATATACACAACATGTTTGGGCGATATTGACTGCCTCCGTGGTCTAGCGGTTAAGTTCGTAGATTTAGACTCGGAGGTACTGGGTTCGATTCCTCGTCGGGACACAACAATTTATTTAATTTATTTGTGATATTTCTCGAGTTTGGTACGCTACAGACACCGACGATCTTGTCACTTGTCATGATGGGCATATTACTATAGTTGGCTAAATGTGACCAAAGGCATACGGTCGTGATGATACTATCTTAATTATATCCTTATCCAAATACTTGTAATGTTCTAAATGTTATGATTACAGTTTGTGTTATTTAAATATTATTATCACGAGTTTATCGTGAAAACAATGCAGTCTGACGTTGCGTAGACTGCGACCACGACGTCGGATGTGCAGCGAGCATAGTGCAGGAGTGGTGCAGCAGCGGCGGTGTCAAGACTCGAGAGCGCGCGGGAGGCTGCGTCTAGGAACAGGTCCGCCGGCACGCATGTGCGCGGAGGGCAAGACACTACGGCCGCACCGTGGCCACGGCACTCAGTGTTCACGCCGCTCGCCTCGATATCGGCAGTGTCTGCGGTCACCACCATCACATCCCTAACCGACTCGATCATAGCCGACGGGAACGCGCTACTCGGCTTTACTGTTTCGAATTAACTTTAAAATTACGTGACTTCAAAACAATAATATTTTAACTGTGCAATTTTGTTTACAAAGTTTTAGTTCAGTAATCGTTGAAGTGTTGCAGTGAGTTATCTTAATAAACGGTACTGGAGTGTCACCGAGAACTTTTTACGGTAAGTCTCCGACTGCACTATAGGTAATTGCCGCATGAATTATGATTGCGAGTTTAAATATTTTTTAGAAAGTGGCTCGTGTGTTTGTATCTACAAAAATGTGCTTACCTACTTGATTTGTATTGCCACACTTACATTCATAGTTACAACTCTTAAGGAAATTTCAATATTTTTTAACGAAAAAAATATTGAAAAGCTATAATTTTATCTATCTATAAAAAGGGCCTGATGGCGATTTCATATTACTTATTTTTTCCTATAAAATTGTTGTACGACATAAAAATAAAAAAAATGGAGGGAAGCTTTTGTAAAATACCTATTCAATTCCTGAAATTTACAAGAAGGTAAAATTTTTGTAATGAGCAATATTTTAAAAAATATTCGTTAAAGTATTATCATTTATATTATTTTAGTATTTATTTATGTTACATACGACCTTCTTAAATCAAAGAATAAACCTTGATTTTACCTAATTAGTAACACCTAAATTCTATCGTATTTCCGCGGCAGAACTCCTATCATTATAATTTATATATTGTAGTACTCGGATTTCTGTGGTTTGGGATTGGATATGATAACATACGGAAAACCACTATTTTTGTTTGTATTTCCTATTTACTTTATAATAGCTCACCTACAGTTGAGAGTAAGCATAGGCAATTTGTGTAAACTTAAGGTTTGATTTCTGGTCTTTGAGATTACGCAAAATTTATCAATTATATTGCCTTAATTACTCTTTTATGGTATAATTTTAACTATCTCGCTACTTCTTGCAGTCGTGATGATTCTCTCTTGGATAAGTAATGATATTTATCAAAAAATAAAAATATTAGCCAAACTAGTGGATTAGGCCCCTAAAACCAAATAAGTTTTTAAAAGTTCGTCTAAAGACCAAAATAAAAAAAGTATAAATTAATTCATAAGCTTTAGGCCCGTGGGGTCCAAGCGCTAAAACATTTTTAAATAACATCACCCCTCGTCTAATTGTCTGCTCTGGTGAGAAGAGGGCTGGTTCTTTCCTTGCCCAGAGAATCAGCATAGCGATTCAGCGAGGAAATGCGACCAGCGTTCTTGCCACCATGGCGCGCGGATACGATTTATATTTAAATTAGGTTTTTGTTTTTGTTTTGTGACCAATATATTCATAAGTATTTAACAATTTATTTAATTTTCTTTGTGTTACAAACAAAGATTACTTAAGAGGTACAACAAGTTATACAATTAGTAGGAAAAATATTTAAAATAAATATAATTTTCTATAATAAGAGTATATACGTAGTTATGGTGATAAACAGTACCTCTAGCATGCACAACTCTGTGTCCAATTATGTAGTTACGTCGCTCGTTTTGATATCAGAGTTTGTACGTACTAGAGCTACAGTTTGGTTGGCCAAGATTAGAAATAACTGATATTTAGATTTAACGTTATTTGCTGTTAGTGGTAAGATACACAATAGTGATACACAATTGGTCAAACGACAAAAGAAAAAATAACAGACAGATATTTCTGTGATTGAACGTGGTTAAGGTGGCTCTTATACAAGAAAATATGCAAGGGTTAAGAAGACGCACATCCTAAGTCAAGAATCTAGGGCGTGATTCAAAATGAGCACCCGTTCTTGCCCTCGCTAACACGTTAGCCCGGCGTGGCTTCTCCAGTCAAATTCCCCAGAAATATGTTCAGAAGTGGACAGGACTGTTCTAGGGGCTGTGATTTATTAATGATGAGGACTCGTTAGTTATTTCGATGGATGAAATAAAAAAACGTCATAATGGTAGCCGACCTCCGGGGATGACATGATAAGAATAATAAGATGTAGACGAGGTATCAGATATTGCCAATATTACAGACAATATCCCAATCGACACTGCGCTTTAGAACAAAAATAAAAAGATTAGCGACGTCACAACATTATATAAAGGTATTCAACTTATTTTTGATAACAATAACATAGCAACTGAATCAATCAATATTTTGTGACGAAAACATTACGTTGCCGAATCAAATCTGTCATTGTCCTTTTATATTGAGGTGACATCAATTTAATTAAAATAGGGACAATAGAGTTACTTCATCATCAGCCTGTATCTCTCCACTGCTGGATGTAGGCCTTCCCTAAGGCTCGCCACTTAACGCGATCTTTCGCTACCTTCATCCAACCCCCACCAGCGACCTTCTTTAGATCATCTGTCCATCTGGCGGGGGGTCGTCCCACTCTGCGTCTTCCCGTACGTGGTCTCCACTCTAGAACCCGTTTGCCCCATCGATCGTAGGTTCTGCGGCAGATGTGTCCGGCCCATTGCCACTTCAGCTTGCTAATTTTAAAAGCTATGTCAGTAACTTTCGTTCTCTGACGAATATCAACGTTTCGAATTCTATCCATCAGAGATACACCAAGCATAGCTCTCTCCATGGCTCGCTGAGCGACCTTGAATTTATGGACCAGACCCACTGTTAGTGTCCACGTCTCTGCTCTGTACGACATTACCGGGAGGACGCACTGGTTAAAGACCTTAGTCTTTAAACATTGTGGTATAGACGATGGGAGGATGTGCCGGAGTTTCCCGAATGCCGCCCATCCTAGCTGAATGCGTCTGTCGGCTTCTTTGCTGAAGTTGGCTGCTCCTAATTGGAGAGTTACTTAACTACCACATAATAATGGACAAGAAGTGCGGCCGCATTCTCCTAGTCACGCATCATCTTGTCACTGCTGGAGTACCCGCGATCCTAGAACTGGGATTGTGCCGAGCAAGCAAGAGACCCGATAGCATGACCGTTGGGCTGTGGCCTCGTCTAGCGCGGGGAGTGCTGCGGTTTCTGCGCAGATACGCCAACCTCGGTATAGGTGCCGTTTGGGGTCGAGACTTGACGACCTGGTCAAGGAGTTGTCCAAACGGTTGGTGATAGGAAGGCTGGCAATTATTTCTGCCAACTTATTAGCCTCGCTATACAGAGAGAAAATGTTGCTGTCTTCTTGGTTCTATCTCTGTACGTGAACCTACCTAATCTTGTTTTCTTCGACAGTCTCAGAGAAATTAAAGCACGGAAAAAATCTAATGATAATTTTGGCTACACTTTGCTTTATACTGCAACAATATAATAGGGTGTTTAGTTTATATTAGCCATGGTAAAAGTATCATCACGACCGTATCCCTTCCGGGGTAGTCAGAACCAACCCTTTTTTTAATGAAGCGGATTCATATTTAGCCAACTTTACTATAGGTCCATTATGATAAGTGGCTAGCGTACCAAAATCGAGATTAATAAATTAAATAATTTATTGTGTAAGGTCCCCGGTACTTCCTTAGTTTATATTAATAGTAATTTATATTGTTTGTAATGTTTCTTCGAATAAATACATTATTGGCCGTCATGTGATAGAAATGAAATGTACGTAATAGGTATATGGACAGGACTAAAAGAAAACGAAAGCCATTTTTTTAAATATTTTTTTGGACGCCTCTAACATGGACTGCTGTCAGTTGCTCCCATTCTTGAAAGAAAGGAAGAAAAAATATATATTTGATTCAATAAAATACCTCTGTCTACATTTTCATAAATTGAACTATATATACGTAGAACTATAAAGAAACTACGTATTTTTCGCATTTGCTTATTAAAGAATACTCATCAAGTATCCTTAGAATAACTAACTTCAAAAAAAGATTTAAGAGGTAATATAATTAATAGGATTTCGTCATATTTCATCAAATATTATCTACATTACATGTGGTATTACAGTATGTAAAATCATTACGTATTTCACAACCATTGAAATAAGTCAACGTTAAGAAACTGTAGCAAACCATTTTGATTGATGATTGCCCTCAATTTAATTTTAAAAGTTTATTGGTTGTCCATCTGATAAATTGTAAATAATAGAAAGTACTTAATGATTCACACACTGTACAATATTCAGGCAAAGTGGTGTAATACTGAGTCATCCTCGACATTGTTTACATCACGATAGTACTTGTCGATACTTGATTTTTCCTTCATACATGCATGATAAGAATATTCCCCTTGTGTCAGGTACAAACTAAGATTTCATATCACATACATTTCAGAGACAATCTGTTTCATTGATACAATCGTCTGTGGGACTTAAAAACTAACTACGCACTATTTAGTAAAATACTGGTAACATATAACATGGACTTATATAAGACAGCCTGGGCATTCAATAAGAATATTTGGTTGGTGTTGGACCATCGTAAAATCAGTCAAGACTCAAAGTACAGTGAATCAGTTGTTTTTGCATATCAATAAAAAAAAAATTTGAATCCTGTCATGTACCAATAAGAAATAATTTTCTTGGTCTTACGTACATTTCTCGTATATTACCTACCAATGTTTTGTTGCTCCGGATAGCACGTTAAGCTGTGGGTCATTCATTAATAATTTGTCATTAAAATTTGATTTAGACCCTCGCCAACAACCTGTCTGGCCAGCGTGGCAAGTGTAGACTAAATTCTCCAGATGGAGATGGCTCCAACAGCGGTGGGGGTCCAGGACTCCGAGTTCTAGGGGCTGTGAAAATGATCATGATTCTTATTTGTAGCACCCTATTTTCTGTGCTTGAATTTATACATATTTTAAATGTTCGCGAAGTGATTATAATGCCTCAATGCACAGTAATAATATCTTGTTTTTTTGTTTCACTAATCCATTGGTGGTTTACGTAAATCTTGGTTTTTAGGATCAAAAGGTTGTAATATCCAAGCAAATAAGGAAAAAAATATAAAAAATAAGTACTTATTTCTGTTTAAAATGAAGCTAAATGATGGTGAACCAGATACAAAGACCAGGTCTTAATCTTTCTTCTGACACTAGACAACATTTGAATCATGACTTGCCAAAAGAGAACAAATACATTATGTATTGATTTTAGGAAAACAAAAAACTATTTAAAGAATATTGGCTGTATTCAAAAAGTGACGATTATTTTACATTCTAAATTAATTATAAATTTTCATTTATAAAAAAAAAACATAGGACTAAAAAATTACATAGATATATAATAAGTAATGTTGTACTTACCTGGTGGTAAACGTATATTTTTGAACAAATTAAAGAATTATCGTCTTTCACTAAATAAAGTGATCAGATAAACGTTAAAGATACTGTAGTTAAGCCCTTAGATCTCATATCTGTGTATTTCCCAATGACGAAACGTTTGCATGAAATTTCACAGAAAATGCTGACATGTTTTGTTACCAACATTTTTTACTACAATCGAACACGCTAAGGCACAGGCGACAATACAAATACTATGATTTTCCATCTTAGTCTGATCCATTCTACTTAATTTTAATGCATAACAAGTGTTCCATGACTCTGCCAATGTGGAAACAACGTTAGGGCATTTGGTTACCGAGGCTTCTCTTTCAAGGCACGCCAGCCTCGATTTTTTTTTTAAATGCACGACATGTGACCTTGGGCCCACCTGATGGTAAGAGACGCGCAAGGTCCATGAATGTTAGCACTGAAGTCAGACACTCATTACTGACATCAGTCTCTAACACTATGCCAGCTTGACTAGATGCTTTTTCACACTCGCTTGAAGGACTCCAAGTTATAGGAAAGTGGAAACACAGAGGCTGGAAGAGCATTCCACAGCTTTATCGTGCGACAGATGTATGAGTCCCCAAATTTATACGTCCGCAAAGGGATGGTGACTACGGTATGTGGGTGCATATTCTGACCTGTGCCTGTGGTTCGGTTGCGGAATGGAGAGCGAGGGATTAGGTTATAGAGTTCTTCGGAGCACTCACCATAGTATAGCCGGTAGAACACGCTCAGTGAAGCCACATCTCGGTGAAGCTGCAGGGATTCGAGAGTTCCAGATATAGTGGCATCGCCCACAATTCGACCAGCTTGCCTCTGTAGGACATTGAGATTGGCGGAACCATCCCAAAGGTGAGAACAGTATTCTATACATGATCTGATCTGTGCTTTGTACAGCAACAGTCTAATTGAAGACGGAAAAAACCGCTTCACCTTGTTCAGTATTCAGAGCTTTTTTGACGCTGTTTTGGTGGTGCTCTCAATGTAGTTCCGATGGCTAAGGTCTAAGCATATTTCCACCCCGAGAATGTTAAAGCTGGGTTGTAGATCCAGAGTAGGGGGAGGAGAGAAGGGCATTGGGCTCTTGTGTCTGTGGGTTCGCTAGCAATCTTAGATCCCAGAGATATGCCCGCGACACGATGGCAAGCGGCCCAATGGAATGACGCTGGTACCATGGAGAATAACCACAGGTCTGCTATTAGTGTGGGATGCCACCTGTGTGCTCCTTGACGTCTAAGGACCCGGGCATGGCTGCACTACAAGCAGAGAACCTCAAACGATAAAAATACACTTCGTTATTGGAACATGTCTTTTTGTTCCGTTTGGGGTTAAAACTCTCGAACCGTGGGGCCAAGTGCACATGAAATTTCAAGACGTTAGCTCGTTTCGTTAAAACAGCTCGTCAACACCTCAAGAGAAAAGAGGGCTAGGCTATATTTGGGCCAAAAGATCAATTCAAAACCCTTTAAATGAAAATCCCACTCAATATGATGAGTTACTTTCGTATTCGTCGATGATGAGACTAAAGATTATTCTTGTAATATTTGAAACAGTTCCTGTGCCCAGTGATTCATGAATCCTATATCTCAATGGCACTGGATGAATAATTCGCTTAAAAGTCGTTCGGTTTATTTTAAGAACAAAAACACTTCTCCATAATGACTAATGGTTAAAGGCAAAAAAATCCAATACTATTCATTACACACAATATTGCATTGTTTAATAATACTAACATATTTGGAATTACTTAAAAAAATAAGTTTACTTTAAAGAAATGTAGATGCATTGACTTAAACTGTAAAGACGAGGCTTTTAACAGTTTTTATTCTAGCCCACTCGGGAAGTAGGTAAAAATGAGGATGTGTGATCTTGTGGGTTCCACTAATGAATATAATAAAATAAAATAATAACATTTATATATATTGACAATCAATTATTAATGAAAATGTATTAATTACGAGTATAAGATTGACTGTATGGTAAATTGGTATTTACTGTTAAGCCATGTAATGTTTTATAAATAAACAATGCTTGGGCTATGCTTACGCAAATAACTATTTTAGACTTATTAAGTCGTTGACATGTCGTCGAACTTGTAAGCTTGATTCATTAAATTTTTCCATGTTCTTAACTTAAAATTACAAAAAATGCATTAAAAAAAACGCATTTGGTATAGTCAGTCAATACGTTAAGGTTAGACTTACACTGAGAAAAATGATTCTTACACTGTTAAATATTCGGATTTACACAGTTTCTATGAATACTGTCTTTAAACTACGCTTTAAAAGCAAGCAATAATGCACAGTGGTGCATATTTGTTAATTAGTCAAACAAAATAACATGTGTTCCAAGCAAATAAAGAATTTTGAATTTTTGAAACTAACTCGTGTCATTACTATCACTATATTACTAGGAGCTGTGTGGCAGGATGCGTAATAATTAAGGAGTACGGGTGAATTATTGGATCCTAGTCCTCTTATAAAACTAGGCGTCCGATACAATTAATCATGCGTAATCCTTTCAAGTGATATTTTGCTAAAATTTATAGCGATTTTCTATACATTTTTTTGTTTTGCGCTTCACGCTTTATCATTCATTCGTAAGTATAAGCTACAAGGATCATATTTCTATAGGCTTAATATTTTTTCATAAATGTATATAAATCGATGTTACGTGAGCAACCAATAGGGTTTGACTTTTTGTACCACTTCTCGGACCAGCGCGTAAGCCAAAAAATGGTATTCAATGATTCAAGCTCGTTCCATAGATTTAAGTCAATGTAGCTACCTCATTATCTAACAAAGGAAAATAAGTCGATAATCCAGTAACATTCAGTCACCCTTTCAGAAGAGAATTCCCACGATTAAATGTGCAATTAAATTTAAAGTAACCGTCGTGGGTTCCACGGAGCTCTTCGTGCTTTCAAACTAATTAGTGTCCAAGATAAAAACCTACAGGATCCTCAACAAACTTTATCCTTTTTTTAATATACTAAACGTGACATGACACACCTAATAAGCGGTACGCAAGGTTCAAGAATGGGAAAACTACTAGCCATTGATGACTGACATCAGTCCCTACCAATTTGCCGTTTATAAGACTAGAAATGGCGGAGCTTTTTTTTCCTAAAATGATATTTTTTTTTGTGAAAAATTGCTAAATACACTCGCCGACATATGTCCAACTAAAGGTGGCTTTACACCAAACGAGCGAATATACGTTCTATCTGCTCTTTATAATATATTTTATTGTGTAAAGTTTTAATATGTAGATTCAGAGTGGCACGAGCGTGCGAACAGTTGCTTAGAGCATTCTTGCACGTTCGGACGTTTTAGTGTAAATGATAAAAGTTTAAAATGAGTTTGTAATTTTAATTAGTTTTCTTAAATTTCTTTTCCTATTTATATTAATTTGTTTTTTTTTTTCTTGGAATTAATAAAACACCAGTTGTCGTTTACATAAAAAAAATGACCGACGTTTTTGTTCAAGCGTCTTTAGTTTTAGGTCTTTGTTCGTTTGTTTTTACCTACATTAATATATTTTGTTTAATTTTGTCATGATCAATAATTTATCCATCTCATCATCTTTAACTAATCCATCTATTCTACTTATTACTTAAATTTGCTTAATGTTTGCTGATGCTGCTCTATTTATATTTCGTCTTTCATCGTCATACATTGTGTAACTTTAACGAAGAGCACTTGTCTTCTGGAACACAGTATGTTTAATCATACTAGTCTAGGAGAAAATGTTATTCTTTCTTCTTTATTATCACGACCGTATCCCTTTCTATTAAAGAAGCAATATTCTAACGATGTTTCTGGCGATTCTGTATTTTATTGTTTAAAATTTAAATAGAAATCCAAGTCGGTACTATGCATCTAAACCTACAGCTGTATGAATAGCGATAAAAATATAGGTAATAAATTAGATATGAAACGATTTATCGTATTCACTACGTCACGACTCGTCATAGTTATTTACTCGCGACATCTTTAAATGTTCTGGGTTTTATCAGATATGAATATTCTTGCATATGACACAATGAGTTTTATTGTTTTTTTTTGCAGGACTGTCAATAACTTAAATATGAAAAAGCCAAAAATCTCAAGTTGATAAAATAAACAAATTATTGTGTCCCTAGGACAATCGCATACCTGGTGCGTCGAAATCCACGGACTTAACCGCTAGACTGAGGAGGCAGAAACAAAAATAACTAATAGCTTGTATATTGTTGTATGAATTTGTCTCTCACGGCCTGTTAACTGACGCGCCTTACCACTCTGCGCCAGGCGTACGATCGCGCCAGGCGTAGGGCGCGATTGTCACGACAAGCATTAAAAAATATAATACAATAATATATATTAGTTTATATTTTAATAATTTTTTACCTATTTATAAACATTGTCTGTGCCACTACCCGTTTTTCTTAAATCCTTAATTTTATTGACATACCTATACGAAATAATACAGCGTTCGATCTGGGCGGGCAGCAGGCCCCTCATCGGATGCGATTGTTTCCACGCTTTATTTTTGTTTAAAGAAGAAACCACACAACCATCAATAATAAAACTAATTTGTTGCACACCCGACTTACTATGGAGCTCGTGAGTAGTCCCTATAACGCCTACGAACTAAAATCCTATAACCTTCTGCTTTGCTGTTGGCCTGCTAGCCTTTATGGCTAAATCGAATCGTAGCTACGAGTGAAGGCATTTGTTTGCCGAATTATTTATATGTGGAAAATACACGATGGTGGCGCAGACCCTACCTGAACGGTAGGAGCCTGCTTTCTTTGCAGCCAGCGAGGACTAACTGGCCGATTGAGTATGAAGCCTGATCTAGATACAGCGGAATCCGGGGAGGGTGATGTTCCTATTCGCGGCTCGGCTCGTCAAATAGCACAACAGAACAGAAGAAAAGAGATAAAAACTGTCGGGTTTCAGTAACAAATGTGGCACTCAGGTGATGACATCATTAACATGACCTATATTCATCCCAGTAGCCAAATTTTGTTTTCATTAAGCGCAACTATTATAAGGAATCCTTTAACGATAGGACACTGTTAATGTCAAACGCGATTAAATAGATATTTGTATGTGTGTGTTTCTCCATTCCTAAAACCTGGAGTCCTTCAAGCTTAGTGTGAAAAAGCATAGGCCGGCATAATCGTAGGGACAATAAATAATACAATATCCATGGTAGGGACTGATGTCGGCCGCCTGTGGGTGGCCGATTCTTGGGCCTCGCGTACTGCTTGCCATCGGTGGGCACGAAGTCACATGTCGTACTCCGTATAAAAAAAAACAAAATAGTTTGTGGCTTCGGTTGGTTGGTTAAGCTCGGCCAAACTCTCGCTTTTTTAATGAAAAAACTGACAGGCAATAAGGGAATCGACTATTTTTGAAATTTAACGGTTGCCATAAAACTAGAGGTACTGAAATCCAAACAACGTATTTCCCATAATAAAAAAAAATAAAATCATGAATATTTAGCAGTGGCGCTTTGTTTGAAGTAGGTATTTGAAACATGTGCCAGCTGTGAAGATGTTTTACTTCACCGTTAAGGTAACCGTTATCAAGAAGGTATGCTTTGCTATCTACCTTCAGATAAGTATGCTCACGGCCAGCTATAGAAAAGTTTTCCGAACTAATGTGCAGTAAGTACATATTGTACTAATAAAACTAAATACATAATAAATAAAAACTTTAATTATTGGTCAATTTAATAAATTAAACAATTAAAAAAAAAGAAGTTTTCAAATCAAACTAATCTTATAGGTACGTACATATGTATATAACTCCCTCCCTCGCCATTTCGTCTGGCCGCCAGAGTGGCTAGTGTGGTCCAAATTCTCCAGAAATAAGTTCTGGAAGTTCCATCTCCAGCAATACAGAGTGGGTTCTAGGTCTATGCGTGGAGAGTGTAGGCCCAACTCTCCAGAAATTTGTTCTGCCGATTTCCTACAGTGGAGGTCTACAAGACTCTTGTGTTCTGTGATAACGTAGATGAAAATTTTTTCGTTCCTTCAAGTTTGTTAATCATTTGACTACATATTTTAAGCTAATTTAATGCGTAACACTTTAAATGTAAAATAATACCATTCTTTAAATAAATAATATCATATGTAATAACACATTTTCCTAAATATACTACACAATTGTAAGCTGTGTGTAATCAGATCCACATCCTGTGTGGATAAGTATTAAGCTTAAACGTATGCAATATTTAATAATCAATAATATTTTATTGTTCACTTACTCGTACCTGACTGTTTAGATTCTAGGAAGCTTATCTTAGTAACGTCATTCAAGTCCGGTGCTCCAATGAGTGTCCGGAAAGGAATGCGATAAAACCATTGTATTAAGAAGTCATTAAGATATACATAAGTAAATACCAGTAATTCCAACGAGCCAAAGAGCCCGCCTTGCCTTCTAAAAAGCTCGTAAAAAGTCTAGAGACTATTTCATTTGTATAGCTTTTAAAACTAGCTGAAGTGGCAATGGGCCAGACATATCTATCGCAGAATCGATGAACGATGAAGTAGACAGGTTCAGTAGCTCTAGCACGCATAAACTTCGTCATCGAATTGAAAACATTTAGACAGTGTCAGTATAGGATTTTAGACAGCGTCAGCAGCAAATTGGCAGCTCGGATATTAAACTTTACGTAACAGAGGTATTGTGTTTACTGAGAAAGGTCTATTAAAATTACGAACCTTTAAAAGGTATATAATAATATTAATAAGTAAAATAAAAAAATATACATAGTTTACAGATTTACAACACCGCCGCGCCGTTCCCGTGCTTCAGATAGCACGTTAAGCCCGTCAGTCGCGGTTTCACTAATACCAACTTGTTGATAAATTGTCATTAAAATTGACATCAGACCCTCGGCAACCCGTCTGGCCAGGGTAAATTCTCCAGATATATGTTCTGAAAGGTCTATATCCAACAGTGGATGAAGGTCTTGGTCGCTGTATTCTAGGGGCTATAATGAATGAATGAATAAAAAATTCTCGACGGGGCAACAGCAATCTTTGTAACGAGGTCATATTTGTTATTAATTAAATGCGAGTACAGTATGAATGGAAAATCACGACCTTTCTTATCATGTCGGCCTTTGAGTGCTAATTTTTTTTAAGTTGTGCAACACTTTATCATACATGTTTATGTACAGTGCTTCCATTGTGCTGTGCCAAAAATAAATGTCATGCTTACTTAGTGATACGCTTACACTTTAAGATACATGGAGCTTTTATTTTCAGTATTATTCGCTTTATTACTTTGCTAATGTTTTAGACTAAAGACTGTGCATTATTTTTCTTATTATACTAAGCACGACATGGAACGTTGTGCCCACTTGACTCGGTAGGCGGTAAGCGAACCGTGGAAGAACTTGGTAATAGGGTTCGATTCCTGCTGTTTCCTTAAGTTTAACATTACTTCCTAAAAATATGACTCTTAGAATGCGACACTATCCGCTATTGTAATGATACAGGCTGTTGTTATTTGACCAAAATAAAATAATAAAAAAATAGCCTTCAGACATCTCATTAACATTGCAATTATATTAGTGGATTTCATTCGCATAATCTATCGGTGAAGGTCGCCCTTAGACGCATCTTAAACTATGAGCATCTTCGTTCCGGACAGCGGACCAACAATATAAAAATCACCAGATGATACTCGATTCCCGATAAGGGTTGGTATTTTAAGTTAAGTGGGTTTAACGCTTTGCATGCCTCTCGCTTACACAAACCAACATTTTCAAAGATTTCTCAAGTATGTTCTACATACCTAACTAATTTTAGACAGAGAAAAATAGCAACAACATTTTGACCGCCTCCGTGGTCTAGTGGTAACAAACGTTGCCGTGAACTCGGGAGGTCGTGGGTTCGATTCCCACCGGGGGCAAGTTGTACATTGTATAATTTGTCTCGGTCTGGGTGTTTATATGTATAATATGTATATATTTACAAAAAAAAAAAAGTATAATATGTAGTTTATCAACCATCTAGTTTCCGTAACACAAGCTACGCTTACCACGGAAACTAGATGGCGCTGTGTGACCTGTCTGGAAATATTTATATTTTTTTATATTTATATATTTTATAACGATGTTCCTATATTTCACTATAACAAATCTACGATTTACAAGTACATTTATCAAGATGTACCTACTCTTAAACTTCAGAAACCTTTAAATTACTACACACAAATGAGACGTCATTAATTTAAAATGGCGGCAATTGAAATACAAGTTATTCTAACGCAATTTGTCTGGGAATGACAAATATTTATATATCTTTGCCGATAGCCAATATTGGTAATAACATCGTGTTCAAATAATCAAAATCGCCTTGTGTAGATTTGAGCGGTTGCGTTAATAATTTTATTGTGTTTTTATCATTAATACGAAAATTGATTCTAAATGCTCCCACGAATAGAAAATTTGTGTTAAATAGGTGTATGCTAAAAATAAAAATATCCTCAGTTAGGTATCGTTAGATAAAATTAAACCCACTTATGTCTACAACAGCTGACTTCTAATTATTGGGCTCAGTCATACTGCCAGTAAATTTGTCTATCATTTATAGCCGAACCTAATATGCTTACTGAATGCTATTGGACAATGGAGTAGTCTAGGCCTGCATGTTGAATACTCGTATGTAAATTAATGATTGGACTAATTAAAAATATGAGTAAAAAGGCAAACATATCATAGTGTCAACGAACGGACTCAAAATATAAAATGTTATAGCCAAACAAATGACAATGTAGTTAAATATCGTTAGTCTTTAAGCTAATCAATTTACAGTGTGAATAAAATTATTAACGATATCGAGTATCTTTGAATATCTAATGTCTAGATGGAGTCAGATTCAATAGAGAGGCCAATTTTATCCCAAAATAATGTAAAATTATTTCTGAAGAAAGTTACGTGTTTAGTTACCTTTATCAATGGGGGATAGTTAGGTGTGATGATAGGCGTCCGGATGGGATGTCATTGATTTCATACAAACGAGGCCGTGCACTGTTTTGGGTTGCCACATGTGTTGCATGTGACGCCTCTGTCACATGTGACATTCAGCCATAAGAAAACCGTGGCCGCTGCAGAGTCAGCCTTAAACGCATCAAGTATGCGGAGGTCATTATTAATCACCACTACATCCCATTTGCAGTCGAAACGATGGGTCCGTGGTCCGAGGAGGCTCTGGCGTCGCCGTTCAACGGGAGAACGCACCGAGTATCCTCGGCACACTACGACCATCGGACAGTCGCAATTTTAGTTTTATTTGTAGTTTAGGTTATTTTATTTATAATTCAGTGTTTAATTATTAAATAGGTATATTCATTAATTATATATTTTACGGAAATAATTTAAAAAAAACCATTGATATTAGAAGAAATTATGTTTTGATAAAATTTAGCAAAACATAATTTCTGAAATTTAATATCAGTTCCTAAGGACACTTCATAAAGTGGAAAAAAAACTTATGTGGGAAGTGGATCTAAATCTGTATTATTAACTAAATAAATGTTCTTTAAAATCTAGACATGTCAAATATACAAGGATCCGCGTAAAAACTGGTTCGATAGGGATCTGAAAGGATTTGAAGTGGACTCTAAATTATTGGACGTTTTCGGCTTTAATATTCTTTCTTGTAGTATATTTTCTAAGAATAGTACCTAACAATTATGTAGGTGTCACTATCGCTCATTTATTTATTAGCTATTCGATACGTTTGCTTGTTATTTATTAAAACAATAATTAATTCTGTTCTCTTTAGATAAGTACCTCTGAGAGTAATAAAGCATAAACAACAATTAAAATAACATAAAATATTAATTATGTCGAAGTACTTGATTTTAATTGCACCTGAATTGTATAATTTTCGTGTAAATAACACAGCCAGTAGATACCTATGTTCTACGGCTATTCGTGTACGCACAATATTTATTTATTTATTTAATTAGCTTATTAAACTTTCTCAAAGATAGACAATACCGAACGGTATTTTCTAAAAGCCAATCCCTTAGGATATTTACAACCATTTGCAGAAAGGTTGATTATCTGTTGACATGTTTGTGTATGCCTATGAGGCACATCATTGGCTGAAATAACCAAAGTGACAAGCTAACCAATCACTTAGCGAATATCATAATATTCATCATGGATTATTTTAATCACCCATCCGTTCTTTAGAATCGGTAATTCAATCGTTCCTTAGGATTCAATTTGTATTACTCTAACTAATGAAATTATGGAGTACTTATTACTTTTGTATTAATAAATAGAACTCAAGATCGATGTCAAACTTACCTTCAAGTTTTCTCTTTCATTCTCTCTTGGTGCGACATTAGGCAAAAAGAAAAAACTTGTATTCAAGTTTTCTCTTTCATTCTCTCTTGGTGCGACATTAGGCAAAAAGAAAAAACTTGTATTCAAATTTTCTCTTTCATTCTCTCTTGGTGCGACATTAGGCAAAAAGAAAAAACTTGTATTCAAGTTTTCTCTTTCATTCTCTCTTGGTGCGACATTAGGCAAAAAGAAAAAACTTGTATTCAAGTTTTCTCTTTCATTCTCTCTTGGTGCGACATTAGGCAAAAAGAAAAAACTTGTATTCAAGTTTTCTCTTTCATTCTCTCTTAGTGCGACTTTAGGCAAACAACTTGACTTTAAGTTTGACATCTTGAGGTTGTTTATTAATACAGTTATTAGACAATAGGTGGTAGGAGCAATCCATACTAATATTATAAATGTGAAATGATCTCGTGCCATAATGATTTATATTTTAATATATGTTCTTGTATTTTCATAATCTGTTATTAGTTTTATTTATTTTACCCATATAGCATAACGACAAATGACAAAAACTTTTTTACGCTCATAATTATATTGTATCGATTCCGCCGATTTTATTGGAGAATTATGAACAATTAGAAATCCAGTGTTTTATAACTAGCTGACCCGGCATACGTTGTTTTGCCATATAAAATATATTGTCCGTGTAATGTTGTGTCGTCGACAAAAAAAAACCTTCAGGTTCCCGATAGGCATGTCCTATTTAGATTTTAACGTCTATTACATTATTTTTATTAATTATTATTTTTCTATTTCTATGACTTATTAAATTCGTAATATCTATTGAGTGGAATAGCCGATTTGAACAATACAAAAAGTGATCTACATGAATTGAAACAGTCTAGAAAACAATAGTACTTAAACAGAAGTTTGAGTAACATGGTCTAATTTTGGTAGGTATTTCTATCAACTTTCAAAATGTAAAAAGTGGTTATTGTGACATAACGATAATAGTTGAACATATGGTGTCGCGAAGTTTTTTGTAGATATTGACAAGTTCTTTAATATTGTACAACATACTTTTGTTCTCTCATCAATGGTTTCAACAGCGTATGCTACGAAAGATGTTTTATGGCATTTTTTTACACCTTGGGTTACGTTACTAAAGTTTAAGTAAGGACCCCTAATATTTTCTAGCAATAAATATAGTCTATGTTACTCAGAGTGAATGTAGCTTTCTAATGGTGAAAGAATTTTTGAAATCGGCACAGTAGTTTTTGAGTTTATTCATTACAAACATACACACACACTAAAATACAAATCATTCCTCTTTATAGCATTAGTGTAGATATAAAGTTATATAGGTAAGTAGGTAAAGGTTAGTTGTCAGAAAATTCCTGTCATTAAACTCGCCTATGTACCTTATTTTAGTTTTGGTGCAATAAAGAATTTAAAATAAATAAAATACCTAATATATTTGTTAAATTAATGTATATTGTTAAAGTTTGGCTGTGGAATGGAATGTCTACGGGCATTAAGTACGCCTTTGTACTAACTTACCTAAAATAAAATCCCGCGTAATGATAAATACATATATGTATTCTATTAAATTGTTAAAACATTGTCTTTTACGGCACTATCAAAATAGTTTATCACGATGTGTGACGTTCTTGTATTTTTTTATGATTACATTATTAACGTGTTTCGTCATTGCCTGATAGGTCGGAACTCCGCACACAAAATTAAATACTATTTTCAAATCATGCAGTGTAAATAAGGATTATTTAATTTAATTATACTTAATAGATAACATATAATAACGTTGAAAAGAATTTGCAAGTTGCGGTGTGTGCAATAGTATACATTATTAATAAGATAACTAAAAAGTAAGGTATCATTACGACCGTACATACTATTTATTTAAATCTTTATTGCACAAAGTACAAAGGCGGCATATGCCGCTAGGCATTCTATGACAGTCAAACCTTCGGGACAACAAAAGCAATTAAACAATGAAAGGTAGGTGCAATTACAGGCTTAATTAGACAATATACATATATAAATAATAATATACTTAGATACCTAAATAAATAATAATCTACTACACACATACGAGTACATACCTTGACCCTTGCATGGTGGTCAGAAACCACGCTTTTAAACAATCTGATTCCCATTTAGCCAACTTTACTATAGGGCCATCATAACAAGTGTCAAGCTCGTCGATGTCTCAGCGTACTAAACTCGAACAATAACATATAAATTATTGTGTTCCGATCAGTAATCGAACCCGTTACTTCTGCGTCTAAATCCACGATCTTAACCGCTAGTTCAATAAGGCAGTTTATTGACAAAATATGTCAATATTACTGAACCGAATTTGATAAAAGTTGGCAGAAATATTTATTCGAAACCAGGGACGGACATAGGCTATCTGATTAAGACATGATTCTTAGATACGCCTGCGCGTCTAAACTACTTAACCGAATTTGATAAAGTTGGGCAGATATATTCCTTGGAACACAAGGTTAAATATAATGTCAACATGTAAATATGCCACCACCGCCATCTGTTTCCACCGCTGACCACTATTTTACGCGAATACGGTAATCAGATTTTCGTCATAAAGCATTTATAAGTACGTGATTTAATTTGGCATTAACCTCGCCCTTGTACATTACTTTTGTAAACTATGTGCAATAAATATTTATATATACATATATATATATATATATATACATATTATATTATTTAATACTTTATTTATATGTTAGAGATTTTATTCAAAGTAAATTAATATACATTAAATATAAATTAAAAGCTACCTAAATAATAAAATACGAAGTAGATACAAAATTATTAAAATAAAATAGATTAAAAAACTAATTATAAATAAAACTAAACTAAAAATACATATGAAATTAAATAAATAAATAAATATTTCCAGACAATCACACAGCGCCATCTAATTTCCGTGGTAAGCTGCGAGGCTTGTGTTACGGAAACTAGATGGTTGATAAACTACATACGAGTATTATACTTTTTTTTTTTTGTAAATATATACATATTATACATATAAACACCCAGACCGAGACAAATTATACAATGTACAACTTGCCCCCGGTGGGAATCGAACCCACGACCTCCCGAGTTTACGGCAACGTCTGTTACCACTAGACCACGGAGGCGGTCAAAAATTAAAACTATTCTACAAAATAAACTAAGGGCTTACCACCAGGGAGGCTAAAACGTTCGCCGCAATTCCTCGTTGAATTATAATGGAAATGGAAACAACCTTGCTAACCCGCCTGGATAAATAAATAAATATTTCCAGACAGGTCACACAGCGCCATCTAGTTTCCGTGATAAGCTACGAGGCTTGTGTTACGGAAACTAGATGGTTGATAAACTACATATTATACTTTTTTTTTGTAAATATATACATATAAACACCCAGACGACCTCCCGAGTTCACGGCAACGTTTGTTACCACTAGACCACGGAGGCGGTCATAGTGGCAATTAGGCTTAATTCTCCAGAAATATGTTCTGTAGGCGTAGGGTAAAACGTAGGTCTCCGAAAACGCTTCTATTGTAGTTACGTTATATGTTTTAGAGGAGCTGTAATAATAATAAAGGCTTTATTTTGAGTTAGCTATAGCCCATATATTATGTCACAAACATATTATGTAACTTAACTAAAATATTACATATAAAATATCATCCGCATCATCATCTTGCTGTGGTCAACGTAGTAAGCTTTGATTAAGACAAAAGGAGAAGATACGGCACGCGCTATATTGTTGACTATAAAATGCGGAACTGATCAAGGCCGTCTTTAACATATTGGGGGTCCTGGGCACATTACGATAATGGAGCCCTCTGTGTATTTATTTAACACACGATTATTTTAATACAAGAGCAAAAAAAGTTACTTAAGCAAAATTCTTTATTTATTCTACTCTTTATTTATTTCTTTAAAGTCAATATCGTTTATCGGTTGTGATCTGGCAAGATTAGGGGGCCCCATCGCAAGTGCTAATGGAAAAGTGGGGTAAAAGTACATTTTGGTATTGTGAACACCGTCCGTTGTACAGCTGTAGTGCGATTTTATGCCGGTGCGGTTGGAGACGGTTCTGCGAAAGACCTATTACCAACACCTGGGTGGTGTAATTCGCAGATCTGGGTATTCCTATAACCTAACATCTTGATAGGACGGCAACGGTGACCGACATTAGTCTGGTCGCCTAGCGTCAGTTGCCCTCATTCTTGGATCTCTGAACTGCTTACCATCAGGTGGGCGCTGTGTCATATGTCGTGCTCAGTAAAAGATCGTTGTATGCAGATTTTTTTAAATAAGGATCTAGGATGGATCAGTTTGACGAGATACGTAATGGCCCCTGTTTTGATGAACGATTGTCAGTATTGTATGGCGACAATCTGGCTGCGTGGGAGCGATATGGCGCGGCGCGGCGAGGTCGCCCGCTCACCCCGCTATCGGTGCACTTTACTTCGCTCATTAAACACTATTAATATGTTATCTTGTCTCGAGCCAAAGTATTATTCCATACATAACGTCTAAAATTATGTCTTTGTTACAAAACTATTAGGTACTTAGATACTTATTTATTTTGTTACCTACTTATCTTGAGTTTCTGTCTAACTTTAATACTGAATACTTATATATGGGTAATTATATATAATTTATTCGGATAAATACAAAATATAATTAATACTACGAATACAATTATAAGTCCCTTCCACGTGGAATAGTGGCAAAAAAGATGGATTATTATCCCGCTGAATTACAATACTGATCTACGGGCGAGACAAGACGTGGTGTTAAATTTAAAAATATATATATATATATAAAATCTTTTTGGCGCTGGAACTCCATGGGCCCAGAGGTTCTACAGCAAAAAGCACAAATATGTAATCTTTCAATATTTTATATTATTATTCAATAACAATAATTACTATTAATTGCTAATGCTTAATTTTTTTTTTTATTTCGTAATCATTGTATAATCAAAAAGTAAATATAGGAATAGTAAAAAGTCATTAAATAAATAATTAAGGATTTAAAAATAAAATAAAAACTATGTCAATATGTCAATGGAACAGGTTGCCTTTATTTATCCGACAGGCACCGTCTCTAAATATATTTAAAAAACTCTTAATTTCTCACCTTCTTAAAAAACAAAATGCATCTTAATCTCCTTTCTTTAACATATAGGTATTATTATTTATTTATTTTAAATATGCACGTATTTTATTTATTATTTATACACAGTATATATTTGTTATCCTCTTAGATGTTTAAACCATATACTTACCTACGTACCCATATATATATTTATTGTTTTTACTTGTTATAATATTTTGATCTTTTTGCTTAATTTTTCTTACTCTGCACCCATAATATTCTTCTCTCACTCTCCCAAAGGTTAGCTGGTAGAAAATACCTTTATGGTATTAAGCTCGCCTATGTACATGTTTTTATATTTTATATTTTGTGTGCAATAAAGAATTTTATTATTATTATTATTATGTCAATGCGAATATTCATTAAACTGTGATAGTTATTTAAATAATGATTTAAAATAAATAAATAATACTAATAACCTACCATTAACTAAATACTTAATTGTTTAAAAGATGTCTTAATAAATATAATAAAACACTGACTCCTAAACTATATGTTCTCTATAGATACGAGTGTAACAGTAAAATTGACATCAAAAAATGTAATAATACACTGTATGTTATATTGACATTTTACACGAGTTTTGTTTTGTAACATAGTATTTTAAAAGCTAACTTACCTAATAACTGTTTGCTAAATAAATAAATTTGAAATATAGGTAAGTTGCGGCAGGTACATATAAGGCGTGAACAGGTTAAAAGGCGTGTCGCACCCTGAGCCCGGCGTCTCCGCCTTCCAATTAGATATTCCACTTTTTGTCCAGAAAGAATTCATAAAACTTGTGCCAAACATAAAGTTTCTTATAATAACAACTTAGCTTAAAAATAAAAAATCCTACTTATACCGTAAGATAGATTAAGTATACATTTATTATTATATTTTGTAAATATAAAATAATAATTTCAAACTACTAAAATCAAATTAAATAACTGTAAACTAAACCCAATAAAAACATAATATTATAAATAAAAAATATCCTCAAGAGACCTCCCATCAGAGATAGTCCCAAGAAGACTGGCAACATTCCCCTCTGTATAGCGAGGCTAATACGTTGGCAGAAATAATTGCTAGCCTTCCTATCTCCAGATTTCTCAGCTTGGATAACTCCTTGGTCAGATGCTTGGCTGAGCGTCCCCATTGTACCATCGACTTGACCGCAAACGGCGCAAACTTGTAACCTGTACCGAGGTTGGCGTATTTGCGCAGCTTAAGGTTCTCAGGAGAAACCGCCGCACTTCCCGCTGGAGAAGGTTGCCTTGATGTGAGATGGGGCTAAGGTGTGCACATGTCGTATCCCACACCAGAGACCTGCCAAGTTTCCACGGGTCAGTGGTCATGCCATCGGGCTCTTGCCATCGCTCAGCGCGATCCTCAGAGATCCCAGAATAGCGGGTACTCCAGCATTGACAAGAGCACTACGCTATTATTGACACCTTAAGGGTTACTACTATAATAATACAAAATTACTACTGTCCGAAGTTTATTTAGTTATTTATTAGATTTTTTATAGCACAAAGTAAGTAGGTACAAAGGCGGACTTAATGCTAAACATTATATGACAGTCAATAAAAGCAGTTGCTTTTGTTTAATGTAGCTGTAATTACAGGTTTTAATTAGGAAATATTTATGAAATAATATATAATTTATATATCAGTATGTAGATATATACAGAAAAGTAAGTCGAAAATATGATATGTTTTGCCAGGATACATTAGATTTCAAGGAGAACTAATATTGTAAGCTTGCCATGGTGATATTTATATAAAAATAACACTGCTTGAAACAAGACTTACCTTTAATAACTATAGAACGCCTGGGGATAAGGCACAAACATCTTAAAAATGCAAATATACTTTTAATGAATATCTCACAAAGGACAAATCCTATAGCCGTATACGAGACAGGTGGTCTCCGAGTTACTCGCAACATATGAATAGGGTTTGTCTCTTGTTTGAACAATAAAATATTCATGATGCTCGTTCAATTTACTGTGGGAGTGAGCTGTTTCAAATACACAATGGAGAGGTAGGCACTGAGTGTTATCTGAATCGCTCACTTCTAACGTAATCCTCGGGTAAGAAGGTTTATAAAAACAAAGACAATAAAAACAATTACATGGTGGAAAAATAAACCCAAGTAAAAAAAGTAAAGTATTGACCTTAACCGGAGCACCGGGATCGACGGCTTAACGTGCTCTCCAATGCACGGGAACGGTGGTGTTGTAAATCAGTTGCAACAACAGATGTACATAAGAAAATTATATTAAAATTACAAACCATGCCACCACTGTCTTAGTAACAAAAAAATATGTTTTAAGTGTCATTGACCGATCATTTGAGGAAAATAGTAAATACTAAAGGTGATCTTACAGCACTAAGTTGTCGGTAAATTCGTAATAAACTGTCTCTGCTATTTGCCAGGAAGGCTTAGCTAATGGACATGTTATGTTAGTCTGTTAATTGAATTAGTTGGTTAAGGCGTGCCGTCGAGTCAAAGTATTCATTGTTTTAACCACTCTTTGCAATAATAACTCTAGGAATAACTAAAGAACTAGAATTGAATTGAGAACCTCTTCCTTATTTGAAGTCGGTTAAAAACTGTAGAAACTCTGGAATGAAGAACCATGAAGTCCAAGCGCGTCCGGTGACAACAGGCTCTTTCTTCGCTCAAATAATCAGTATTGCAATTCAGCGGGGAAAAGCAGCCAGCGTTCTTGCCACCATTCCACGCGCACGGGACTTATATCCCTATCCTTAGTATTAGTATAAATATTAAATTTATTTTATATTTACATACATAGATACATATCTTCTCGCCAAATCCCTTGCGGGGTAGGCAGAGACAATTGAGCGCCACTTGTCACGATCACGACATACCTCTTTCGCTTCTTCAACATTCATCAACCTCTTCATACATGCCCTTTTGTTTCGATGGCTTTTTAATGCACATTATTTAGTAAAAAAATAATATTAAATAACTTAATATAAATCTTTGTTAGGCTCCACATACTCGCAATGAAATTTAAATAAACTAGTAGTATTTGAGCAAACCTACTCGTAAAATGCAATGGGAAAGTTTGTTATCAGATAATTAATTAATTAAGGAATAATTCTTGGCAAATGTAAAGTCCTATCTTGGGAGGCAAATGTTGATTTAAGATTTAAATCTACTTAAATCTATGTTATCTTTGCTAACCAACGTTAGAATTAATGCAATGCAAACAGAACTGGACAAAATGGTAAAAGTTACTTTTATCTCACTTGAGTATTTTATTTACGTACGTAAAATTGATATGATTGTAACTTTACAGAAGCGGGTCAGTAGTATAGATGTAAAGGCAAAAAAAATGAGTAACTACCGAAAATATCTGGGAAAAATTTCATAGTGGCAATTTATAACTGTTTTTTTTTCTAAATTATCCTAATAATTTATTTTCAGTGCCCTGTAAAATGGTCTAAGTAACACAAATAAATGTACAGTAAATACAGGGGTTCCCTGCAGCTCTATTCTGTTACTTAAGCGCAAACGTTATATAATGGAATCCGTTAACTTCGTTTATAATCCCACCGTTCCCGTGCCTCGGAGAGCACGTTAAGCCGTCGGTCCCGGTTCCACTAATGCTAAATTAAATTGTCATAAAAGTTGACATCATATCCTCGCCAAGCCGCCTGGCCCGCGTGGCGAGTGTAGGCCAAATTCTCCAGTTCTGGAAGGCCCACCTCCAGCAGTGGAGGTCTAGGACGCAGGGTTCTAGGGGCTGTAATGAAAAAAAAAAATATAGAAATAGTAAATGGAAATTACAACTTGTTACAATAAGTAACAATGAGTGCTCGTCATTTAAAGTGTATCGTTCCAAATTATATGCCAAACTTACCTAATTAGGTAAATTACCCATTTTTTTTAGTAGATTTGTCTATCGAAATTTAATTTTAGATTCGCGCATTATTAATGGGTAAATGAGTACTTTAACTAGATATATCTAACAGGTTGTTTATTATCTCGGTATAAGTTGATCTAACATAACGAAGCGTAAATTAAGCACAAGGATTTTCAACTAGGTTAATTAAATTACTAATTAATGCATAAAGCAATTTTCTATTTAATTAGTTATGTCTACGATTGTTTGGTTATGGGTGATACTTTTTGTACGCGTACGTTATAATGTTATGTATTATTTAGTAAATCTAGTTACATAATTTATACGAACGTTTGTCGTTTCAATTAGTTAGATGTTGAAGGTAATTTACGTTACTGTTACTATGTACGATTAATATTACCTAGTTTATCGTACGTGTGTAATATTTATATCGGGATTTTCCAAGAGTTCTACTTATATTTTGTAATTCATTCGATGATGCCTGATATTATCTATGTTGAAGATACAGAGAGAATGCAAAAAGTCCCTTACAAAACATCAAACTCTTATGAAAAAAACTGATATCTGGTTTCGCGTTTACAGTTAGCCGAGCAGTTAAGTAATCCGAGCTGAGAGCGGCGAGATAATGTTGCGCACGCGTGAAATATATCCGAGAGTTTTTATTGCGGCCGCGTTCCGCTCCCGGGCTGGTATGCGTGTGTCTGCGACCAAGAAATTCGGCCGGTCGAGTGGTTAGCCTCACGGCGACCTTGCAAGGCGCAGGCTGCTGCGTCGTGGTCGCCGGCCGCACCCGCGCTCGCGCCGCTTCGTGAAAGTAGGTGACGTCGTCATGGCAACGGCAGCACTCCACACATCGATTACGGGCCCTACCAAACTTTCAACATTACTTCCACTTTCTAAAATAAATTTTACAATATCATCAACTTATTTAAGATTAAAATAAATCAAGAATTTCTTATATATACTTTATAAAAAAGCAAACTTTTTTGTTTGTTTTGTTCTCTTCTCCCGATGGATGATGAATGAGGTGATAGGGAAGGCAAAGGCCCATACAGCCAAGTCTGACGTAATAAATCTTTCTTTTTTATGAGTAAATGAGGTCATCATCAAATTCCAGATGCTGCAGAATTTGATGCTTTTCTTGGAGTGACTCGCGGTATTATAGCCCAAACACGTCGGGTAAAATATGGGAGTTCACAGCGCGGGAAAACCGCAAAAAATAAACTCCAACTAACTTGTCCCATATTCAAAGTCCAATTTAACGTTTTCTATAACTATTAACATTGTGGTGTTGTTAACAACACCACTTTTGACCAACAATATCCACAGTAAATTAATTTACATAACAAAAACTTGCACTTGACATCTCCGCGCAAAATGGCGCGAATGACTCTCATAATATATTTTAAATTCACAAATGTCTATTTCCCAATAATAAATATATTATTTCCTGGTTACGCCGATATATATTTATTCTTATGTATCTATCTCACTATTCATTTTCCTTCCGCTCCTACCTCTAACTCCTTTGCCCAACGCCAGTTGGCATCGCAGTCGCTCAACCGCCGCGCTTGGACGTGTCCGCAATCCTACCGCGCTCCGCCATTAAAAAACGCTAAATCACGCAAAACCACGCCGCGAATTCTCCAAGTGCAGTGCTCAAATAATTACCACGCTATAAACAATAATCACTCTGAAATAAGTGGAGAATTCAAATAGTGAACCAGCCGAAGGACGCCAGGGGGAATCCTCGATCGCCGCATCTACTGGTTAGTGGGTTTCCTCTCCTAATCTTACTATTCTCCACATTTCTGGTCCTTCTAAACCGCATCCCTCATTTACACACGTATCCCGCTATATATAAAATAAAAAATAAAAAAAACAGCGTATTTTTCCCACAAATACGACGCCATTTTATATATTTTATTTCCGCTATTTACGTATTTATTTAACTCTAATCCCGCTATATACTCATAGAACGCATACTTATATATCATATTACGCTATTACTTATCTATTTCATACATTCATTTCTCTAAAAACACCCATTCAATTCTCCGCGACTTAAAACAAGAGGGTAGATGTGAAATTCCTTCGCGAAACGCACGCATAAAAAACTCGACGTCAACGCGC
The DNA here is from genome assembly GCA_910589645.1 of Tinea semifulvella. Taxonomy (NCBI): domain Eukaryota; kingdom Metazoa; phylum Arthropoda; class Insecta; order Lepidoptera; family Tineidae; genus Tinea; species Tinea semifulvella. The sequence continues at coordinate 8,118,552 of OU342585.1, forward strand.
CATCGCCAACATTGACTTACATACACGCTTGACTAATATACATTAGACAGACCCGCGCAACATATTAATTTTAATCCCGCTTCGCAAATATGCCGAAACTTACGGAATTTGTTAACCCCGAAGAAAAGGGCATTAGGTCGCAAATATCCGTTTTAACTAGTAAAAAAAATAGTTTATTCGCGATGATACAAAGAGTATATGATTTGATACAAAACATTTCTGACGAAAATGTAGCGCAACGTTTCTTAGTTCTTTCAAAGTCAGTTGAATCTACGAGGAACGAGTTCTTAAATGTTGTAGAAAATATAAATCTGCTCAGCTCATCAATAGATGACAAATATACTCCCAACTTTGAAGCAATGGGTTCCATCGATGAACTTTATTGCTATATAAAGTCGGTTCAATGTGATCTCGAAAGTAATGAACAAAAAACAAAAATTAAAAAATTGCCAAGCGATTTTAATCGCAAGCTCCCGCCTCTTGAACTGATGTCATTTGATGGATCTCCAAACAAATGGGTTCTCTTTTACGAAAACTTTAAAGGTCTTATTCACGACAACCCACACCTTAGTGATGCCGAAAAGGTGCAGTACCTAATGGGTAAACTGTCGGGTAAGGCTCTTACGGTTTGTGCCGGAATCCAACCGGTAGCCAGTAATTATCAAATACTGTTCAAGGCACTAACTGATAGATATGATGATAAACGTACGCAAGCAACAATGTACTTCGAACAGTTGCTTAATTATAAAAATATTTTACACGCCTCATCCACCACTCTAGACTCATTTATTGATACCTTCTGCTCAGCTGAAGCAGCACTCCGTCAGCTCGAAATTGCTGATCTCGCAGACTTTTTTATAACACATATCGCGCTTAGCAAACTAGACAAACAAACCGTGCAACTCTTTGAACAAGATCAACGAAGTAAAACTATCCCTACTACGCACGACTTGTTTAAGTTCGTTAAGGAACAAAGTCGTATTTATTTATTACGCAATACGCAAAACCCTGAAACTACTTCTTCATACTCCAAAACTTATAAAAACGCAAAAATACAATCGTTTGTTGTTAACGACAACGACGAGACGCAAAACACCGCCCCGCGAAAATGTATAGTATGTAGAACAGCTGACATTCACCCATTATATAAATGTGACTATTTTTTAAACCAAGATCCTGTTTCCAGGAATGATATTGTAATAAAAAACCGATTTTGTAAAAACTGTTTAGGCTTTCATAGCACCAAATATTGTAAATCGCAAAGTAAATGTTTTGTTTGTGGTAAAAACCACCATACCAAACTCCACATAACTAACTTTCAGGACGCGCTGCCTGATAATAGACAAAACAATTTTAAACCGCAATGTCAGAATTTAGCTGTCTCCTTTCCTCACGAGTCGCAGCAACATGCCGCGGCCACCTCGCTTGCGCACGCGTCGATGCATCAGACATCGGCCCTCTCTTACGCTCCCGTGCCGTCGCCTACTGCACCGAATGAGCCGGTTGCTAGTACAAGCGGTCAGCTGTTGGCTGCCGCCACGCAAAACAACTCGTGTAACATCGCTAGCTTAACTTCTCTTAACAATAATAACTTAAACTCATTTAAATCGTCTACTATGCTCTTACCCACCGCTATTGTTTTTGTTAAAAATAAACTAAACAATTATGTTAAAATTAGGGTTTTTATAGATAGCGGCTCAATGAGTCACTTCATAACGAAGGCTTGTTGTGACCGATTAAACTTAAACATAACTCCCGCTGAATCGACTATTCATGGAATTGGCCAAAGCCAAAAGACGGCTATAGGTTATACAGATTTTACAATCCACTCGACGTTCGACACTCGTTGTAATTATTTAATTAACGCTCGCGTAATAGATACGATTTCGGGTAAATTACCGCACTCTTTTATCGACACGGCTCATTTAGGTCATCTAAAGGGTGTTCCGTTAGCCGATGACTTTTTTCACACGCCTAATGAGATCGATTGCCTTATTAGCAATGAATTGTTCCCGCTTTTACTCGGTTCTCATAAAATCATTTCGCCAAACTCTCCAGTGGTGGCGGTACAGACTACCCTTGGGTATGTACTTATGGGTAAGGCTGACTGCATTCCACAAACTCATGTAACGCCTAATACAAATAACAATTCACACTGTGCCTTTATTGAGCCCACTCTCGAAAAGGTAACGCAAAACTGTGTAACTACACATAAAAAAGTTGAACTTGGTTTTGATACCATGTACAGCCGTGACGTCACCGGTCGGTCGATCGTAGACTTACCTGTGCACGATTCGTCCGCTATCGCTGGCACGCTCGCCTCCGCATCTCGCCCGCAACGCGCAAACCAAAACTTAAGGCCAGGTTACAACGCTAATAAAAATAAAAGTAATACATACCTGTCCTGGAGACATCCCGTACAACACGCAATCGCAAGGAATATCCCGCGTCACACTGAAAATCCTATAAAAAATAAAAATCGCATTGTGACAAACGCTAGTCATATAACGTCGTCCGCCTCTCCACCCTACCTCGAGACATGCGCCGTGAAGATACTCTCATCGGACTGGCGCGCGCGCTGTCCACTCGCCGCCCGCACTGTTAAACGTAACAGGGATGTTCCAAGTTCAGCGCGATTTTTTGACCCGCTTGGACCAACGGGTCCAGAAATCACTTTTCCTTCTAACTCATAACTTCATTTAAATACTCTCTTCTCTCTCGCTCGCTCTTCCATTCTCACTTATTTACGCTTTCTCTGATCCACTGCCGCCGTGGCAGGGATCAAGTCAAACACGCTCGCTATAAACTCTTCGCATATACTGTCTCTCTAACCGCTAATCGTATACATATTCTCGCTTTACACACTACTAGGTTCTCACTCAACTCGAAAACTCACGCATTATTAAACTCGTACTCGCATTATTTAAACTTTGAGGAGAGCCTTACTCGCATAGTTTACTCATTCACTCGTACTATCTTACTGAAGTAGTCCTGAAAAGTGATATCATTTCAGAAGAGTTATAATTTTAATTATTTAACGCTAATAAAGTTGGAAATATAGTTGTCATCAAGGACTTGTAAGTCCTCTCTTGTATCGGCCTTTGGCCATTGTTGTGCAAACCTATCCTTGAACAGGACGGTATTGCTAAAACCGCGTTGGCACAGACGCAGTCGGGTGTGTATGTACGTCCGGTGGTGCGTCTGAGACCACTACTCGCTAGTTTTAAGTATCGCATACTCACTTACATTTACGCATACTCACTCATACTCACTCACACTCACTCATACTTACTCACACTCACTTATACTCACTCACACTCACTCATACTTACTCACACTCACTCATACTTACTCACACTCACTCATACTTATACTCACTCATACTCATTTTACTCAAAATCTATTTTTCTCTAATGAAGATACTTCATGCCGGGGGGAATGGTTACGCCGATATATATTTATTCTTATGTATCTATCTCACTATTCATTTTCCTTCCGCTCCTACCTCTAACTCCTTTGCCCAACGCCAGTTGGCATCGCAGTCGCTCAACCGCCGCGCTTGGACGTGTCCGCAATCCTACCGCGCTCCGCCATTAAAAAACGCTAAATCACGCAAAACCACGCCGCGAATTCTCCAAGTGCAGTGCTCAAATAATTACCACGCTATAAACAATAATCACTCTGAAATAAGTGGAGAATTCAAATAGTGAACCAGCCGAAGGACGCCAGGGGGAATCCTCGATCGCCGCATCTACTGGTTAGTGGGTTTCCTCTCCTAATCTTACTATTCTCCATTTCCATATATATATAAACTGCCTCCGTGGTCTAGCGGTTAAGTCCGTGGATTTGGACTCGTAAATAAATACATTTAATTATTATTTAATTTATTTGTGATATTTCTCGAGTTTGGTACGCTGGAGAGATCGACGAGCTTGCCACCTATCATGATTGGCCTATAATAAAATTGGCTAAATGTGAATCCGCCTATTTATAAGCGTGGTTTCTGACCACCTCGAAAGAGAAACGGTCGTGATGGTACTGAACTTTTTAATAGTAGTATATATACTACCTATAGTATATACCTACTAGGCGCGGTGGTGGCTCGGTTGTAAAAAAGTTTTTTTTATAATTCTACAAAGGTCAGTTCAATCCCTTCCAGCATGTACCAATGAGAAATACACTTTTCTTACGTACATTTGTCATAGATTTACAACACCACCGTTCCTGTGCCTCGGAGAGCACGTTAAGCCGTCGGTCCCGGTTCCACTAATACAAACTTGGGGAATCGTTAATGAATTGTCATTAATATTTAACATTTCCTGAAGAGAGTGCCCCCTTCCCCGTGCAATCGTTTTATTGAACAAAATCGTGCAGTCCGATGAGAATTTTGATGTGTTCGCATCAACGGATGTGGAAAGTAAAAATATTGCCCTAAAGTACTTGGAGCCATATTAATTCGCACATCTAGTCACTTATTTGGTTTGGTGGAGACGATGTGTTAGCAAAATTGTTAATTATTGGAACTCTAGTTCTCATTTTGGTTTAATCTGTTTCATGTATATTTACTTTATGAGACTGTTTGTTTCCAAAATAAAATAAAATAAAATAAATTTCGTGCTTGTATAAAAACAAATTCATGGGCTACTTACTACGAGCCCATTTTTTACTTTTAGCCAAATTGGCTAAAAGTGAACCTGCTTCTTTAACAAAAAATATAAAGCCCGTGGTTTCTGACCACCTCCAAAGGGATACGGTCGTGATGGTACTTTACTTTTACTTTTTATTAGTACGAATATATGAACTGTGATTATAATTGTTTTATTACGTTTGATATAAAGCGGAAATGCTGAGTTTGTATTGAGAGGCAGCCGGTCTCAAACTGGGTCTGCAAGTTGTTTCTCAGAATCGTGATGAAACGAACAACAGCCCCTTATATAACACTAGCAGACATTATACTAGCTGGCACTACACTTGGGGTTGCACTCTTATTTATTTATAAACTCTTTATTGCACAAAAAACTTAAAAGTAATGTACAAGGGCGAACTTAATGCCTTTCGGCATTTTATAACAGCTAACCTTTGGGAGTGTGGTAGAGGATTTGCGGGATTATTATAAATATACAATTTACATACAATACATAATAATCGTTACTACGTTAGTATACTACTTAAATACATAAATACACAAATACGGAACTAGGCAAGTATAAAAATACTATGATAGATATAGGTACTAAGAAGATCTATGTTGTTTGTTTAGAAAGTGAGCGATAAGTAGATTTTTAAATATATTAATAGACGGCGCCCGTCTGATAACCAGAGGAAGTTTGTTCCACTCTCGAGCAGTAAAAGAATCTGAATATCTGCTGGAAGAATAGGTACCGATTTTGAGCTGATTGTTATTAGCAGAGCGAAGATGAAGATTATGACTGTCTCCAAGGAACTGGAAATCTAAGTATCATAAATATTTTAGCAACTTCAGTTAATACGTAGCTTCGCATAATTTTCTATAAACAAGAAGCAGTAGCAAACCCTATAAGTAAGGTATACCTACCTCATAAAAAAATGAGGGCGTTAAAACCTAATGTACTCGTAGTTTTGGTTGTCAGGATTTTTTGATATTCCATGTAGTTTAAAAAATATAGCCTGTGTAAATCATAAGTTGCCATGTCACAATTAATACTGATATGTCTTATTCCCCTCATTCCGAATTGCGCTCAGAGCGCTTAGAACGATTATGACACTGACCGTCGTTCCGAATCAAATATCGCGATTTGGATGCTCAGAGCGTGATATCAATTCGGAACGGTCGAAATCACATTTTTATTCATAAATAGTTAGTTTTATTTTTTAAATGTATGGAAGATAAATTGTGGATTCCATATCTTTGAGTATGAATACTAACAAATATACATCTCTCGGTTTATTGATCTTTATATGTGTAAAGTTTAATATTATTAACTTATTTTGATCTTTTAAAATAAATTGCCGTGTTACAGACATTTTTTTTTCCACTTCCTACTTTAATATTAATTATAGATTTGTTTTAGAAGTAACATACAAACAGTATAAACGGATTACAATATTCAATAATTTAAAAGAAAACATAAATTAAATAAACTTGAAAATGGCGCGCGACATAATGACAAAAAACTGACAGCGCTCAGAGCGATCTACCTCGATATCGTGAGCAGTCTAAGCGCGAGAAATGATGTCGTTTGTGACGTCACACAGCTTTGGCAAAACAGTTTAAGCGCGTATCGAAACACCTTTAAGCGTGCTTAGGTTACTATTATCGCGTATCGGAACGATAGGATTATCTGTAAGCGACTAATAACTTTTCTATGCTATGCATAATTGTTACACACTATTATAAACAATATAAAAAAACTTTTTTTAATTACCAGAGGAATTGAAATAAAACTATTGTTATGTCAATGATGGCAGGTGAGTACTTCGAGGCATTAGAATAGTTTTATGTTTTCAAGTTTATGTATGCCTATGTGTATCCGTGTATGTTTGTTTCTGTTGTAGTTATTCTGTTGTATTGATGTAATGCTTATTTCTTCGTAATTCTGTTTTAAGCATTCCTATTTTTAAATTTATTTTCAATGTTTTCTTTGCTTACTTCTATTGTATCTGTCAGCGAACTCTTATTATTGGCTATATCGTATTACTATTTTCTTCTATATATAAATTAGCTGTAAGAATTCTTAAATAAATAAATAAATAACATAATATAATGTATAAATTAAAAATATTTTTTATTATTAATAAACATTAAAAACTACTGAAATAATAAAAATAATAATAGGCATGTATTGCAATAAATAAATAGCTGTAAGATTAAATCCTAATCCCGGAGGTAGTGTCTGTATTACCAGGATCTGTCCCTCGTACAAAACTAATAAATTAATATTTATTCTTTGAGAATAAGAAACAAGTTATACATATTTAAAGTTATTAAACAAAATAAAATATATACCTGCTTAAAAATAAATAAAAAACCTATCATTGTACTAAAAGGTAAACAAAACAATAATAATAATAATAAACGTTAGCAAAAGTCTTGGAAAATGCAATCTATAGGCAAAGATTCTGACAACCACTATCCATCCTATACTACGACGAATCTTGGCATCAAACTATAGAATCAACGTAAATGCACACATTAGTTATAGATGAATAAAATTATATTAACATAACAGGATAAAAAACATTTTATATACATATTTATTTTTACCACCTAAGTTATATTTCGTAGTTATCAGATACTCTCTAATATATATAGGGAAAGTGGTTATACTTATAGAACAATAAATAATATTTTTTTTATATTCACGGAAGTTAAGTGTAAGCTTTTTTAGTAAATACCTTTTTAAAGGCTTAGTAAATACCTATTTAATTTATATTTGTATTGAAGGCAAGATTTTTCTGCAAAAAAAAAAATACATTTTAAATATACATATTTAATATATTTTTTGAATAACAATACGTCTTGTCGTCTCCTCCGGTGACAAGAGAACTGGCTCTTTCTCTGCCCAAAGAATCCATCGTTCCTGCCACCATTCTGTAATCTGAATTTTGTAAATACTTTTTTTCGACTAATTGATGTAATTATATCATGACAAGATCGATTTTAATTTTGAGAAATATCTCTAAATAACTCCGTATTAGATTTAGTAATAAGATTATTACGAAACCTTGTTGCTATACTTAATACACCGACCTTGTAAGATATTACATTGCTTGTGTATTTAGCTAAATTAAAACCAAACCGACTTGGTTATTGGTAATCAACATTTATGTATTTCCAATTTAAACAGCGATGTAGTAAATATTCAATGCCTAGCTTAATAAATATTAGTTTACTCATAAGTAAAAAGATTTTATCGTCGTCAATTAGCGTTTGCACAACTGTTCCGTGTAATTAAGTTCGCAATTGAGAACTATTTATTTATTAAGAGCACGACCCAACCAATTATGTTTTTTACTTGTTTTTTTTTGCCCAGCTTTGACGGGGTTTGAAGCGAAGAAGGATCTTAAACCGGAACTAGATAATTGTCAATATCGGACCAGGTTGGCTGCGAGACGTCGCTCGTCGTGTAAACGCACTTAATATGAGCCACTTTTTGCTGTTCTGTTATTATTAATGAATAAATAGCTATAGGTATGTTCGTGTACCGAGGTCGACGATCGCAAGGAATGCTGTAAAAAATGTGCTAAGGATGTCGTTTCGGCATCAGCAGTCGATCTGTGGCACGAGTAACTACGGCCGGGGTCGTCTCATTAGTTGTGAATAATTAATTAGATAGGTACTACTCGTATTTATTCGTTAACTTAGCATACTTAGAGTGCTTTTACGTTTAATGGTCTAAAACCTATTCTGTCTGATCTTGTCATTTACATGTCAACTGATAAGTATAATCGGATATTCACTAAAAGTTAGCCAATTTATTAATTTTAGTTGTGAGTATATTTATTTTTACATGTCTATATTTTGGAGTAATAATTTATTTATTTATTAAAACTTTATTGCACAATATATACAAGGGGCGGACTTAATGTCGCTAGACATTCTCTGACCGCCAATCTTAGGGACACTGTAGAACATAAAAGACGTAAGGTAGGTGCAATTAGAGAAATATAATTACGTAATAAATATTTAATATTATCTAAACCATATACTACAATAATAATAAATACTATAATAACAAAAGGGCATGTATGAAGAGGTTGATGAATGTCGAAGAAGCGAAAGAGGTATGTCGTGACCGTGACAAGTGGCGCTCAATTGTCTCTGCCTACCCCGCAAGGGATTTGGCGTGAAGATATGTATGTACTATAATAATGCAGGTATAAACCCTTAAATTCCTATAACCAGCAGCCGTATTCTATGACTTCAATCGCAAACCGGTGAAAAAAATGATTAGTGAAATGTGTTATTAAAAACAAAAAAAAAAGTATTAGATTAGTCTAAAGTGAGTGAATGCATACAACGTTACCCCCTATAAAACGTCTTATCTTTTAATAAACAATAACGTTATTGTTAATGTTATTATAAAATATTTAGTAAAATTTTAAAATATCTTTAACATAATCCTAGAATTAAATGATCCTAGTATTAAATGATGTACCAAAAACCAATCTTGATATCTCGTAATAATTTTGAATTTCTTTATTCATCTATAATTATTGAAAATGTGATTCTTTAGAGTGTAATCAAGTGGTTTTATTTAATTTTAGTGAGTTGCTATTGTCACCGGTTGGTATAATGTTGCTCCTCCCGCATCCTGCTCCATCGATCACCGCTCGGTATCTGGGTCGATCGTGCAAAAAACGCGCAACAAATAAATTACTTATCACTTACTTCAGATAATTTGGAGTTCAATGACATACACGTCATACCCGCTTTAGTCTTTATTTTAAAAGCATCGCTTGAGAACATAAACTTATATAAGGCCTGGCATATCAAACAACTAACCTGCTGGTCATAATGCACTGGTTGATATAGATTAAAACAAAAGATACGATACGAAGACATTAAGCGTAAACTAGCAAACTACGTCTAACTGACGTGCTTAAATCTGTAGCAAGGTTAGTAGTAAGTTAGCTATCGAACGATAAGAACGCCTTATATGCATTCTGTCTCGCTCGCGCCCCGTCATAACAAAGTCTATATCATTCGGTAACGAAGTTGATGATACAACTGTGTGGCACCTGATCAAAGAGTTATCAAAGCGGCTGACGGAAAGGTCTGGAGACAGGAATGCTGAGAATTATTTCTGCCAACGTATTAGCCTCAATAGAATTCGAAACGTTGATATTCGTCAAAGAACGAAAGTTACTGACATAGCTTTTAAAATTAGCAAGCTGAAGTAGCAATGGGCCGGACACGTCTGCCGCAGAACCGACGATCGATGGGGCAAACGGGATCAAGAGTGGAGACCACGTACGGGAAGACGCAGAGTGGGACGACCCCCCGCCAGATGGACAGATGACCTAAAGAAGGTCGCTGGTGGGGGTTGGATGAGGGTAGCGAAAGATCGCGTTAAGTGGCGAGCCTTAGGGGAGGCCTACATCCAGCAGTGGAGAGATACAGGCTGATGATGATGATGATGATTAGCCTCGCCATACAGAGGGGAAATGTTGCCAGTCTCCTTGGGAATATCTCGGATGGGACGTCTCTAAAAAACATTTTTTATTTATTATAATATAGTTTATTATTTATTATTTAAGTAGCCTTTAAATTATATTTAATGTATATTAATAATATACTTTGAATAAAGTAATCACAATTAAATTTAGCATAACAATACAATAGTTTTTATAATTTTAACGGGTCTTAACAAGATTTACCTTAGATACATATTTCTCCCGACGTTTCAGCCAAGTTGCATTGGCCGTGGTCACGGGTCGACTGGACCTATGCGGTGTACTATATAGTGATACTGGGCGGTAGATGTAAACCTACCCACTTATCCATTAAAAGTTTTTAGAAATCACGACACACGACACTTACAATATAACTTGGCTCGGAAGAAATATGTCTCTAAGGTAAATCGCGTAAAGACCCGTTAAAATTATAAAAAAAACTATTATGGTTGTGCGCGAAAGTTTAAAAAGTTCAATACAAGTAATTATACACATATAGGAACTGGGTCCTAATATATCTCACCACTTTTAGAAGCCAGAGCAACACTATGTACCTACTTATGTAAAGTTTTTATTTATTACTTAATAATGAAGGATTAGGACCGGTTACTGAATCCTTCCTTAGTGGCATTTCTTTACTGATGTACAAATTTTCCATGCAAATTTTAGTATTTAGTATATAATTCAGTTATCGGTCCTAAGTTATCTCTTTTATTAGTAAATAACAAATAAAAACTTTGAGATCTATTTATTAATACGGGCCTAAGTCTATAAAGCGATGTAAGTTTTTGCATCTCGCAGAACTTTTAACGCGTTTTACGATCCACCGCTATCAATGACGAGAATAAATTGTACTGAATGACCAGCACTTACATGTTAGTCAAATATTGGGAAACCAATATATTATCTGTATATATTAATTTTAATCTAAGTAACCTAACATTGTTTTGAAATTGATTTTTAATTATTTTGTGTATTTACAAACACGATACGGGTCATGGAGGAGCAGAATGCTTTAAGTATTAGGTTTCCGAAATGAGTAATAATCAGTCTGTACCATTTTACCTAAAATTTTATCGCAAAAATAAAGTTGACACCAGATCCTCGCCAACCCGTGTTCGGCCAGGGCGTTGAAAGAGTACTTCACCCGAATTCTACAGAACTATATCTTCTAAGGTTCATCCTAAGCAGCGGAGTGTATTGTATTAGGGGTCTGTAATGTTTTTTTTTATTATTTTTTATTATTTATTTTAAAACTTTATTGCACTATGTACAAAGGCTGACTCTGACAGCCAAACCTTTAGGACATTTAGACAGGATAGGTGGTAGGTGCAATTAAAAATTAGATGAAATTTAAATAAAACGGATATTAATAACTAATATTAATTTAAATAATATTTTTTCGACTTTAAGGTAACTGACTTGCTTATAATTTAGTTTTATGGTAGACTAAATATTGAAGGAAACACTAAAAAGTGTGGTAATAAAATGTAATGTTATAATATTATAGTATTTATTCCGTGAGGAGCAAGTTAATTTCTAATTTTGTAACTTTAAATGTATAACTGTTTTTAGTTTAGTTTTTATACCTTTTGGTTCTTCTTTTTTAACTTGTATTTTTGTTGTGTGGCAACTTTTAATTAGCTTGTAGTCATTAACATAGTCTTTAATTTATTGTATTAGCTATAAGTTACCGAAATAAAATAAAATAAAAATACAACTTCATGTTTTACAAATTTTGATCAAATTATTACGTCTCCATGACAATCAAAGTCATTGAAGGCTTCTAAGATTTAAATATATTGAAGAATATATCTACTTGTTCCACAACAGTTTGTTATTGTCCAAACGGCCGACGGAAAAGTCTAGAGACAGGAAGGCTGCTAATTATTTTGACCGTTTTTTTATTTTTGGAACCAGGTCAGGACAGTTCTAGATTTGGCAGTTGGGAACGAAAATATTATTTTATGTGGGGACTTGAATGGATGGGTGGGGACACGCCGTGCAGATTACGAAACGGTCCTAGGTGATTTTGGAGATAGGAGAGTAAATGATGCAGGTAAACTTATTCTTGACGTGTGCCTAGAAAAGAATATTTTTGTGTCCAACACAATGTTTGCTCACAAAGATATTCACATGTATACAAGAACGATGAATAGTGAAAAGAGTATGATCGATTTAATAATAGTTGATGAAAGACTGCGTACGCAGATTCTGGATACGAGGGCGTATCGTGGGCCAGAATTGGGAACGGACCACTACCTAGTAATTACTAGGATTAGTGGCTTGTTCACAAAATGGCGCCACCGGCGATCAGGTGGGAATCTGTCAGCAGTAGAGAGAATAAAGAGTGAAAAGTTACAAGATGATAGTGTGAAAGAGGAGTATATGAAATGCGTCAAAGATAAACTTATCAACTTGAAAGATGTGAGCAAAGATGTAGAAGAGTGCTGGAAGTATCTAAAAAATGGTATGGTAGAATCGGCAAGAGAAGTATGTGGAGTAGCAAAAAAGCGAGCAACCAAAGGTGACGCCTGGTGGGATGAAGAGGTAAAAGATTCGGTAGAAAGAAAGAAGAAAGCTTGGATAGATTACGTTGCTTCGCTCAATATGAATGAAAGTATGAAAAGAGAAAAAAAAGTGTTGTACCATCGCTGCAAGATTGAGACTAAATCTTTGGTTAAGGAGAAGCGTGAAAGATGTAAGGAAATAGGTGAAAATAGGATGACAAGCAACTTTAAGGAGAACTCCAAACTTTTCTGGAGGGAAGTTAGGAAGGCCAAAGGTGGCTTGTCATCTTGTCGAATGAACAGAGTGAAATCAAAGAGCGGTAACATTCTTGCAAACACAAATGAGGTGTTGCAGCGATGGAGTGAATATTTTAGCGAGATGTATGATAGTGGGACTCCTAACGACGTTACGACGGGTACTTTACCTCCAGAGCCACCCACAATTACAACGTCCACTTTTAAGGAGGAAATAAGTGTGCAAGAATTGCAATCGGCAATTAGAAGCCTGAAATGTGGCAAAGCAGCGGGAAAAGATCAGGTGCTCGCTGAAATGATCAAATACGGTGGTATACCGGTCTGGAACGCTTTCCATCTTCTGTGCAACCTTTGCTGGCAGGAGGGAAGAGTACCGGAGGACTGGCGGCAATCAGTCATCGTTCCTTTGTACAAAGGTAAAGGATCTAGATTAGACTGTGCTAACTACCGAGCAATTAGTTTGATCAGTTTGGCGAGCAAGATGTATGGCAAGATTCTCACGAAACGCCTGCAAGAGAAGACTGAGGGTCTTTTATGGGAGGCACAAGGAGGCTTTAGACCTGGAAGAGGATGCACTGACCAAGTCTTTTCGCTCCGCAGTGTCACAGAGAAGTTTTTGGCCTTAAACCAAAAGGTTTTCTGTGCTTTTGTGGATTTGGAGAAGGCTTTTGATAGAGTTGTAAGAAAGAAGCTTTGGGACATATTGCCGGAGTATGGAGTGAATGACAAACTGCTACAAGCTATACAGTCCCTGTACAAGGGCTGCAAAGCTTGTGTGCGGGTGGAGGGGGGTATGTCGCCTTGCTTTGAATCCCAAATGGGCGTCAAACAGGGTTGTGTGCTTTCTCCTAGATTATTCACTCTACGAGTATATCTCGACAAATGCCTAAAAAGAGTGAGAGAGAGTGACTGTGGGATAAAGATGAGTGATCTAGTGGTGAACTGCCTGCTTTATGCAGATGATGCTGTTCTTATAGCATCGTCCGAACAACAACTGCAATCACTAGTCACAAGAATGAAGGAGGGATGTGCAGAAAAAGGACTCCGTTTGAATGCGAGAAAAACTAAGGTACTAGTGTTTGAAAGAAGAAGGATGACAACCTTGACGATAAAGATTGATGATGAAACTCTAGAACAAGTAAATGAAATTATATATCTGGGCAGTGTTTTCACTGCGGATGGGAAGTACGATAGGGACGTTGAAAGAAGAGTGAACGCGGGAAATAGTGTTAACGGTGCCCTGGGGTCACTGATCGGCAGTCGAAATGTCAGTGACAAAGCTCGGCTCGCCATACACAATGCCATGTTGGTACCAACACTGATGTATGGAAGCGAGTCGTGGATACGTCAGAATACGCATGACAGTAGGGTTAATGCCGTAGAAATGAGGTCGCTGCGCCGGATATGCGGCGTCACATTGGCGGACCGCATACGTAACGTCGAAATACGGAAAAGGGTTGGTATAAAGGAAAGCATAGGGACAAAAATAAGAAAAGGCATGCTACGATGGTTCGGGCATGTTGAAAGAATGAGCAAAGAAAGATTGACGAACCAGATATATAATGCGAAAGTTGAGGGTGAAAGAGGCCCTGGCAGACCGAGACTCACATATCACGATCAAATAAATAAAACACTGACTGAAGGTGCATTAAAAAGCCTTCGTAACAAAAGGGCATGTATGAAGAGGTTGATGAACGTCGATGAAGCGAAAGAGGTATGTCGTGATCGTGTCAAGTGGCGCTCAATTGTCTCTGCCTACCCCGCAAGGGATCTGGCGTGAAGATGTGTGTGTGTGTGTTTTTTTATTAGTTAATTTAATTTTATAGGTACTCTGCGATCATAATATTGATTTCTCACCCTCCCAAAGGTTAGCTGGTAGAGAATACCTTTATGGTATTATGCGACTATGTTCATTATTTTATATTATATGTGCAATAAAGTATTTTATTATTATTATTTAAGTAGGTATTATTGGTTTGGTTGTAAAATCGCTTTTTTTTAAACCGAAATTGTCGCGGTTCGAACCATGTGTGGTACCAACAAGAAAAACATTTTTTTACGCACATTTGTCATGGATTTACAACGTGCCTCGGAGAGCACGTTAAGCCGTAGCTCCCGGTTATTAAAATTGATACCAGACCCTAAAATATAATTGTCTAGCATGGGCTAGCGGTTAAGTCCATTGATTAAGACGCTGAGGCACCGGGTACGATTCCTGGTGACACAATTAATTATTTAATTAATTGTGATATTTCCCGAGTTTGGTACGCTAGAGACATCGATGAGATTCCCCTTGTCATGGATATACGCCATGATGAAATTGGGTACATGTGAAACTGTTCTTTAAAAGCGTGGTTCCTAACTACCCCGCAAGGGATACGGTCGTGATGTTGCCTAATTTATATTTTTGCAACTTTGATTATTATAAATATTTGTATCTATACAACTATGTAAAGTATATAATCTAAATATATGTAGTAGATATTATCGTAGTTTATTTGTAAATTTACGTGGAGTTTTATTAAAATTTGTCAGTAGTACATTAAGTTTAACCATTGAAACTGTTTATTTTATCGAGACATCAACCAAGACCGCGTATTTCTCAACTTGTATGGTAATAAAGCCTTTATTATGTTAATATAATACAAATTTACTGATAATATTTGCATAAAGCAAAGGATTTTAATAGCATGGTTTATCGATAACTACATACAATTACTTACATTTGCTATTAAACCAAAATTTATCTTTAGACTGAAATGTTTGCAAAAACAAATTAATTAAATGCAACTAATTTGTATTAATTCTATCTCATTATTACTTTTAATTTGAAAGAAGTAAGGTACAATGATTTTTTAAACACTAAATTATTAAATGTACTAATCCTGTTGGCTCTAGGCCCGTAGAGTTCAAGATTGTCTTGTTCAATTGTCTGCTCCAGTGACAAGGGGGCTGATTTTTTACTTGCTCAGAGAATCAGAATAGTGATTTAGCGATGAACTGTGGTCAGCGTGCTTGCCACCATACCGCACGGAAACTATATTTAAAATTTTATTTATATAAATTATTTTTTCACTGTTTAAGTAGTTTTGAATTTATATTTAGGACAGTAAGTAGGTGTGGTCATTTACACTGGCAAAGCTATTGCCAGTGTAAATGACCACACGAAATAAATTTTATTATTATATTATAATTATTATTCGGCTATTTGCTGAGGAGAGTGCTCGTACACACCTACTCCAGAGTGCCCCCGTTCCCCGTGCAATCGTTTTATTGAACAAAATCGTGCAGTCCGAGGAGAATTTTGATGTGTTCGCATCAACGGATGTGGAAAGTAAAAACATTGTTCTAAAGTACTTGGAGCCATATTAATTCACACATCTAGTCACTTGTGTTTTAATGTTGTTATGAAATATGTATTGTTTAGACGTATAATCTGTTATGTACATTTTCATGGAAATAAATAAATAAATATTATATGTTTCGGCCGACAAATCGGTCGAATGCATCTTGTATCTAGGTAGACACGCATGGTGACGGGACGGGGGGTTAGGGGGGCTCAATTCGCCACTCCGGCGCTTCTTCGTTCCAAACCAAAGAGAGTGAAAACTAACAGCGCCTGTTGCGGTCGCCTCGCAACAAAATCGCTCGCTCGCCCGCTCGCTACGTCGCGTGTTTAACAAGTGCTCAGTGAGGGTTAAATCTGGGGTAAGTCACCAATCAGCCTACTCTAGAATACCAGGTGCATCGCTGCAGAACCCGCCTCGCCATACAAACGGCTAAAAACGCCGAATTATTTGTGGCGCCCACATTTTTTGGTACTTCGAGCCGATGGTTGCCATTTTTTTGGCAATTAGAACCAATTTTTATTAAAATCCCTATATTTTTCAAATTTTTCTGTAGTTTTGTATCGCCACTTTGTTCGCAATTTGTTAATTTTTGTTAAAACACATACATTTATTTTTATTAATTTCGTTGGATACGTTTATTTTGTTAGTTTTCATATCTCCATTTTTGTTATATTTTTTCGCTCACGATAATGTTAGGTACCTAAACCATCGCTAAACATTATTTAAACTTCGCATTGATACGTTTTATGCCTACGTGATAAAGGTCATATCCACTCGCTCGCCGCATCGCATTCCTTTACAACTACCCGCAGTTGCTAAGTGATCGCTTTCTATTGTTTTATTTTAACGTTTTATTCACTATATTTTATTGGACTTTTATACCTATAACTAATATTAATTTAATCAGTTCGTTTTTTAGGACAAATATTAGTTTTCGCAAAATATATTTAAAAAAAAAAACCGCTTTTTTTTTGTAAAATTTCCGCTATCGTTCGGTTTTAGAACATTTTTAGTTTTTATTTATTCCGCTAAACTTAATTTACGCTAAACACCGCCTTTATATTTTTTGTTCATTTTTTTTTTTACTTTTATTTGTTTTTTTTATTATACGCTTTTTGTCTTAATCTTACACATTAAATTTTGTTTTCGTTTATATTTACGCATATTATACTTAAAATCTACAAGTATAAATATTTACCTTTTTTTTTTATTTGTTTTTTTTGTATCATTTTTTTTTTTATTTTGTTTAATTTATCTTTTACTTTTACACAATGACTTCTAGTAAAAAGTACGAAGAATTCGTGGATCCAGTAGTAGAAAGAAATTTAAAGTTATTATACGCAAAAAGAGATGCTATTTTCAACCGCATGCAATCTATTTACAATAGTGCAAAACGGGTTTCTGATGATAGTATCGCTGAAGAATTGTTTTTATCTAGTATTGATTCGATTGATACTGTTCGCTCAGAGTTCATGGATATTTTAGACAGGGTCAATGAACTCGAGTTAACCGCTAAGCCTAATGCAACACCAAATTTTCAAAGTTGGGGTGCATTTGAAGATCTTTATTGTTATATAAAGCGCGTTAATAAATCTATATCG
Source organism: Tinea semifulvella (assembly GCA_910589645.1). Lineage (NCBI taxonomy): Eukaryota > Metazoa > Arthropoda > Insecta > Lepidoptera > Tineidae > Tinea > Tinea semifulvella. The sequence continues at coordinate 8,136,423 of OU342585.1, forward strand.
AGTAAAAATTCCCCTGCAGCTTGTCGGTCTACTTCTGAACGTAAAAAACATATTTTTGCAAAATTACCGAAGCTTGAATTGTTAGGTTTTTCAGGAGATCCAATGCAGTGGCCTCTTTTTTATGAAAGTTTCAAAAATTCCATTCATTTAAATGAGGATCTCGAAGACAGCGAACGTATTCAATATTTAATGGGCAAGTTGTCTGGCCGTGCTTTGTCTGCGTGTGCAGGCATAGCACCGACGGCCGAGAACTATGAGTTGGTTTGGCAAACCTTAGTTAATAAATTTGAAGATAAACGTAGCTTAGCAAATGCTTATTTTGAACAAATTTTAGAATTTAAGTCGCTTACAACCGCATCATGTAAAAACATAGATTTATTTTTAGATAATTTTGTCGCCGCCGTCGCTAGTTTAAAGTTATTAAATTTAACGGATTTATCAGATTTTATGTTACTTCATATCGCTTTAAAGAAAATGGATCCCGAAACAACACGCGCTTTCGAAATGACTAATCGTAATTCTGTTACTCCCACTTATGGCCAGTTTATAACGTTTTTGCAGGAACAATCAAAAATTTTGGAACGCGCTCCAATCACAAAAATTATAGAACGCGCTTCCACCTCAACTACTTATAAAAAACAGATTAGTCAAAGCCCTAAACACACGCACGCTTTTGTTTCTAACGACGCTAGTACTCGTATGTGTATTTATTGTAATAAAAACACACATGTACAGTTATACAAGTGTGATATTTTTCAGCAGTTATCTGTACAAGACAGATATAATTTTGTAATTAAGAATAATTGTTGTACAAACTGTCTAAGTGTTCAACATAATTCTTCATCGTGTCAATCCACTTTTTTATGCAAACACTGTGAGCATAAACATCATTCGCTTTTGTGTAAGTTTAGGAATGTACCAAAACAAACCAAACCGCGATGGTCGCGTACTGGGGAAACCGGTCGAGGCGCGCCGGTGCCACCCGGCAGCCGTCCGGCGCCGATCCCAGTGACGTCACCAACGCACACACGTGCACCTGCTATCACGCACACTGCCGTGCCGTCTACATCTAAGGGTCCCGTTCTCGCGTCGGCCTCACAGATGTGTTTCGCGCCTAACGTTTCTATGTGTGAGAATAGCACAGAATCGTTACAACAGGCACACACATCTGCGCTTTGTAATATGCAAATGTCTTTAACGCATGATACATGTTTATTAGGCACTGTGCAAGTACTTTCTTTTGATAAGAGTGGATTGGAGCACTGTGTCCGAGGTCTGGTGGACCCCGGTTCTCAAAGTAATTTTATAACTTTGGAATGCTCTCGCAAGTTAGGCTTAGCTATACAGGAGGTTTCAGTAGGTATAGTTAAGGGTATAGGGGGCTCCTCTAACCCTATACGCGGTATTGTTTCTTTTAATTTATATTCTCGCTTTAATAAAAACATTTGTTTATCTATTGACGCTTATGTAATTGATCGCATCACGGGCGAATTGCCCACAGTTACCGTTAGTCGCTCATCGCTTTGTTACTTAACTCACGTTCAACTCGCGGACCACTCGTTCGATGTCCCGAGTGAAATTGACTTTTTGTTAGGAGGTTTATTGTTTTCAGATATATTATTGCCTGGGCGCATTACAGGGCCGCCAGGCAAGCCAACCGCGTTTGAAACTATTTTTGGTTTTATTATTATAGGAAGAACGCCTGTTTCACTTCTTTCTATCTCTCCGCCGCTTACACATTTTTCTGCTGTAAACGAGCCAATTGAAATATTATTACAGAAGTTTTGGCAGTTAGAGGAGGTGCCTGGTGAGGTTCCGGCCAACCCAGACGACCTGGAGTGTGAAAGTATTTTTACAAATAATGTTACTCGAGACGAACTAGGTAGGTACAAGGTTGCCCTTCCCTTCTCTCGTGATCCATCGCTTTTAGGAAACTCGTACTCGACTGCCAAGAAACGATTTCTTTCATTGGAAAGAAAACTGCTCGCTTCGCCATCCCTGCATGCCGATTACGATGCTGTTATTCGCGAATATTGTAATAAGAAATATTTAGTTCCGCTTTCCGAGGTTTCCGAGTTGGGATACTACATTCCCCATCACGCTGTAGTTCGCACCGACAAGGTTACAACGAAGATGCGAGTCGTGCTCGATGCCAGCGCGAAAACTACCAGTGGGGTTTCGCTAAATGACATCCTACACCCGGGACCTAATTTACAAAAGGATATTTTCGCTGTATTATTGAATTTTCGTTTATTTAAAGTCGCTCTGTCTGCCGATCTGAAGCAGATGTATTTAAATATTTTAGTTAATGAATCACATCGCAAGTTTCAAAGAATATTGTATAGGTTCGATCCGTGTGATCACATTCAAGTTTTTGAGTTTAGAACAGTTTGTTTTGGTTTACGCCCCAGTCCGTATCTCGCGATGCGTACTGTACAGAAATTAGTGAATGATGAGGGTAGTCGTTATCCGCGCGCCAGCGAGGTCGTGCTAAGGTCGTGTTATATGGATGATATTGCAGACTCGTGTCGCACAAACCAGGACGCAATCAATATTAAAAATGAATTGATTGGTTTATTCAAATCTGGTTGTTTTGATATTTTAAAATGGTCAAGTAATTCCCAAATTGTTTTAAATGATTTACCTAGCACGCATATTCATCCTGATGTTATACAATTTAGTGATTCAGATAGTTTAAAGATTTTAGGTGTACAATGGTCGCCAGTTTTTGACTCATTTAGTTACACCATCTCATTTGAAAAGGTTACGTGTACAAAACGTAATGTCCTTTCTGTTGTCGCTCGTCTTTTTGACATATTAGGTTTTGTTCAACCTGTTATTTTATATGCTAAATTATTGATTCAACATTTATGGGCTCTTAGGATAGACTGGGATCAGACCCCGCCACAAAACGTGATTGAGGCCTGGTCAAAGTTACAAGATGAAATATCTTTATTATCTCAGATACAAGTACCGCGCCACGTGGGTGTCCACGATGGTTCTAGGGTTACACTGGTCGCATTTGCCGATGCGAGCCAGAAAGGTTATGGTTGTGTCATTTATTTACATTCTGTTAATTTGGATAATTCTATTACAGTTCGCTTAGTTTGCGCTAAATCGAAGGTCGCGCCGCTTAAAACCGTAACTTTAGCCCGCTTGGAACTCTGCGCTGCGCTTTTAGCAGCCAGGTTAACTCGTCAAGTACTCGACATCTATAAATTACGTCATCCTATAGACGATCATGTTATTTTTTCTGACTCAACAGTAACCCTATGTTGGATGAATATTTCGCCGCATTTATTGCAAACTTTTGTTGCTAACCGCGTTTCACAAATTATTGATCTTGTCTCTCATGATAAGTTTTATCATGTGTCAGGTGTTGAGAATCCTGCCGACTGTTTGTCGCGAGGATTGACACCTGCCCGCTTGTTGAACCACCCGCTGTGGTTCACTGGTCCTTCTTGGCTTTCTACGCCTAAGATAAAATTGGCCGATCAACACATTTGTTCAGCCGGTCGATTTGTCTATTCCTGAAATTAGAACTATATCGCTTTCATCGTGTGTGGAAAATAAACCAACACACATTTTTTATACGCTCGCTCTTAGAAAATCCTCTTGGATTAAATTATTACGTACAATAGTTTATGTTTATCGCTTTATGAAAGTTTTACCTTATTCCGCTGTTATTAGTGCTTCTGATTTAGAATTCGCTGAAAATAAATTAATTAAAGTAGTTCAATATTTTTATTTTTCTAAGGAAATATTTAATATTCAAAATAATATACCTTGTAGTTTACCTATACGCAAATTATATCCGTTTTTGGATAACGGCATTCTTCGTGTTGGTGGCCGCCTACGAAATGCCGACTTATTGTTTTCAGAAGCACATCCTTTAATTTTACCGCGTAAAGATCACGTCGTATCTTTAATTATTTCTCATTATCATCGCTTACATTGCCATACGGGGCCGTATCAACTGATGTCATTGTTACGGCAGAAATATTGGATACTGTCTGCTAGGCGTTTAATTCGCAGTAGTATAAATAAATGCAACGCTTGCTTTAAAGCTAGGCCTAAAGCAAGTAGTCCGGTTATGGCCGACCTCCCCCCCGGCCGGGTGCAGGTGTCGCGAGCGTTCCAGCACACTGCGGTGGACTACGCTGGTCCAATCGATGTAACCCTTCGCCGTCAGCGAGGAGAGAGAAGGCATAAGACGTATATTTGCATTTTTGTTTGTTTGAGTACGCGCGCAGTGCATGTCGAACTAGCTGAAGATTTGTCTTGTTTCGCTTTTCTTAACGCCTTTAAACGTTTTATTTCGAGGCGTGGAGCAGTTCAGTACATGTACTCCGATAACGGTACTAACTTTGTCGGAGCGAAGGGATATTTGTCTGATTTATATAAATTTTTAGAAAATGATTTTAAGGAACTTTTGTGTGCAGAGTTAAGTAAATGTCGCATTCATTGGAAGTTTAATCCGCCGCGTAGTCCTCACTTCGGGGGGCATTATGAAATTTATGTAAAAGGTTTTAAAACCCATTTGTTTAGAGTTATAGGCCATCAGTTATTATGTAAAGACGAACTGTCAACTTTGTTAACCCAAATTGAGGCTATAATAAATTCGCGTCCGCTCACTTTACTAAGCGAGGATCCTTCAGAACCTTCAGCTCTGACTCCCGCGCATTTTTTAATGACCGCACCGCTCAATCATTTGCCTGCTTACGACGTATCCAACGAACCCGTTAATTTATTAAATAGGTTTAATTTAATAGACAGTATGGTCCAAAGTTTTTGGAAAAGATGGAGATTAGAATATCTTCATTTATTGCAAAGCCGAACAAAGTGGAATACTGCTACGCATCCTATCACAGTAGGAACGGTGGTCGTTGTCATTACCGATAACGTCCCACCAGTTAGTTGGCCGCTCGGCATTATAACCGCCACTCATCCGGGCGCGGACGGAATCGTCCGTGTTGCGTCCGTAAAATTATCAACAGGCGTTTACAAACGTCCTGTTGTACGCTTATGTTCCCTTCCAACACAATAGTGTCTCGCGTCCCCAGGTCTTACAAACCTCGGGACACTTTAAGTTAATTTTAATTTAATTTAAGTTTTTTTATTTTTATTTTTTTTTATTATTTCTTTTATTGTTTTAGTCTACCTCATATGTTTAGTCCCTTTGTTTTTCTTATTTTTTTTTTTTGTTTTTATTTTATTTTATATTTCTCGTTGAAATGCGAGCGCTTTCAAAGGGGCGGGGATGTTTCGGCCGACAAATCGGTCGAATGCATCTTGTATCTAGGTAGACACGCATGGTGACGGGACGGGGGGTTAGGGGGGCTCAATTCGCCACTCCGGCGCTTCTTCGTTCCAAACCAAAGAGAGTGAAAACTAACAGCGCCTGTTGCGGTCGCCTCGCAACAAAATCGCTCGCTCGCCCGCTCGCTACGTCGCGTGTTTAACAAGTGCTCAGTGAGGGTTAAATCTGGGGTAAGTCACCAATCAGCCTACTCTAGAATACCAGGTGCATCGCTGCAGAACCCGCCTCGCCATACAAACGGCTAAAAACGCCGAATTATTTGTGGCGCCCACATTATATTATATTATTATTGAGTTTTCTATATCTCCTAAGGTATTCATTCAATTTGCATGGTGTATAGGGAAAAAATAATCTTCATGAAATGCTCCATCCAGCTAACGTATTTATAATGATAAGGATTAATACCGTATTTGTGTAAATAGCTTTCCAATTACCGCTTTATAAATGCCAATTTTTTTAAGTATTAAAATCGATATAGTATGTTATCCTTAAGAGATAGACATATGCCATCTCTTTTCTGTAGACCAATATAAGATACACAATTCCATGATACATTATGTTATAATATCGGTATACAAAAACTTAACAAATTATATACTAAATCCTTCCTCGAGAATCGCTCTATCCATTGGTGAAACTACTACTTGGCTACTGCAGCCCTATTCTGTTACTTAAGCGCAAACGTTGTATAATGGAATCCGTTAACTATACATATATATATATATATATATATATCACGCTATTAAAGTTAATATTTTCACGGCCGCTGTCAAGGTCGAGCGCTTTTAAAGTTGAGAATTGAATAATATTTTGTAGTTATGACGCAAACTCTAACGTAAATAATGAAATCCACTAATACATTTTTATCCATGGTTCTTTGTTTATTGTTTCAGGCGGCTCTAAGGAGTTCGTCTTCCGGTGGTAGTTGTGATGTACGGCAGTCGGCGCGGGCGTCGGCGGCGCGGGTGAGAAACGCGACCATGCGGGTGCCGCGCGATCCCCGCGCCGCAACCCCCGCTGTCGCATGCTTGCTCCTTCTAGCCGCTGTGCTGGACTACCACATCGCTTCTGCCGCCACAAGCATCATCAGTAAGTATTAACTGCGGGAACATTCCTATTTTATCAACAATCAGCTTTGTGCATGTCTGATTGATGTATCTTGCAATCTTTATGGTAACTAGACGCATTTTGCCGGAGCCGTGAAAGTTAGTTTTTCAAGCTCGCAGAGGAGTCTATCTAGTTTAACAACTGGCAATTAGCCATCTATCGCCGGTTTACAAAAATTCTGAGAATGCCTTCACACAAGACGCAATGGATGACCTATTGCCGATGACATAGGTATCTAATACGTCTCCTGAAGTCTCTTAAACGCATGTAAATAATGGTCCTTTATCAGACTGACAAGGTGCACTGTTATAATAAACAAGGTGCTTTGCGCTTACCGGTTGCACAAGCTGCGTTCGACGACAATTCTCCAGTTGCGAAACCATGTAAGGTACTTGCACATAGATCACACGCTCGCTCACCTCTTACTTATATACCTGACATATACATACAAAGACTAGACCAAAAATACAAAATCCCCAAGGAGTTTAGGGCCAAAAAAAAAACCAACAAAAAATAATATTTATATATAAAAAAATGTTATTTAATCTGTAGGTAGGTACTAAATATTATCTTAATTATTTATTAAAAACATCATCGAACAACTGCATCCGTAGTGAGTAGATTTAGACGCGAAAGTACCGCTTTATTTTATTGATTTGTGATATTTCTCGAGTCGTTGGATCAAATAAGTTTTTTATTCGATTGAGGACAATTTAAAGGCTATTTAGAATATTTATACACTAATAAAATATACAATTTAAAAGTTTATCTGCAATAATCCATAAGCTGTCAGATCACTTCTTCAGATCCAAACGGTCTATTCGGCGTCTAGCAAATAAGTATTTTAGATGCCTAATAGTTGTGCAAGACGCATTGAATGAGTTAAAATTTTGCGTTTAGTATTTAATAGTGATCACTGGAATCGGTTAATATTAATACACTAGCAAGTTTTCGTTCAAATAATATGATAACAAGGACCGGCTTTTATTTACGTCTATGAACACTACATCATCACTATACACTTGTATATTTAATCAATAAACAATCTTACATTAAACGAATAAGATTGAACACCTTAAGATATATTAGAGATGTGGTATCTCATACCCATAGAACTAAGAATAGACCAGAAATGGTATTGGAATATCCTTTCAAACGTGTTATATTTACTCTTTCATTAATTGTTACCTATAACAATAGCTAGTGTTATTGAAATGTAAATTATTATTATGGTTATTTGTTTGTGATTAAATCAAATAAATGATGAGTGTGTCAGTACATTTATGGAATCTGTAGCTTTGGCACTTATAAACTCCGTTATCGACAACATGAAGTACCTACCTATAGGATTTTAGACATACCCATGAAGTAAAAACGGAACTACAAATTGGCACCTTGGATATATAAAAATTTACTACCATAAACTACCATTCCATTACAATAATCAATCTATTTATTATTATTAGGTACACAAAACATAAATGAGTACAAAACATATTAATTATTAAAAAAACACGATACTATTCCAGTATTATATCTCCAAAATAATGAAATCTTTAATGAAAATTTAGTAATATAAATAAATTATATTAATGAGGTCGCTCGCCGTCCACACCAAAGGCAAGAAACAATCTACTTTGTATTTGCTGTAGACCAGACAAGCAAATATTATGTTACGACCTGCGGCACGATTGCCACTCGGTCAATAAACGATTTTAAAATATTTATTTTTTAACAAACACTTTATTTAAAAAAAAACATCTTAATTTTTTTAGTATTTGACTGTCTTGCAGAAGTTCATCAATCAATCATGTATTGGTCGGGTAGAGAGAGGTCAGAAATAATAATAAACAGGTACTCCTAAAGTTTCTTCGGACACTAGATTCCACCTCTTCAAAATAATGATAGCATGAGTATCTAGTATTTTTCCATGCTCTGTGGTCATACCATACCATGTGTCCCATTAGCGAGTATTGAGCTATGGTGTGGAGGCCATTGTGATAGTCAATGTAGTGTTATTACTATTATAAAATATTATCTACTCTGTTTATTGGTAGTAAAATTAATGCCCGCCTTATTTGAAATATAATAACAAAATAACCCAACTGGAATTATAAATAGGAAGTTCATCATTACATTATTACAGCTCCTAGAATTAAGCTGTTAGATATGGGCCTTCTAGAACATACGTATATCTGGAGAAATTGGCCTACACTAGCCACGATGGCCAGACGGGTTGGCGAGAAAGTTAATTTTAGTTAATACACATCAAAATCATCATTATCACCAGCTTGTATCTGTCCACTGCTGGATATAGGCCTCCGTAAAACTTTTTACACGATCATCTGTCACCTTCATCCACCCACTAGCGACGTTCTTCAGGTCATCCGTCCAGATGAACAGCGTAGGGTCGGGACGTTGAGTCTTTTAATAATGGATACGTAGGTATAGCAAGATATATATATAAATATAATACTAAATTTTGTCTTGTTGCTATTAAATATCGAGTCCCTTTTCAAAACAATTCTTTTATATAATTTTATACTTACCTACAATAAAGACAATTTGTCGTATATTAAGCTTCCTGCCTCCGTGGTGTCGTGTTTGATTCCTGGCCGGGACACAATACTTTATTTAATTTATTCGTGGTAGGTACGTTTAGAGTTTGGTACGCTAGAGACACTTCAAAGTCAAAGTCAAAATATCTTTATTCACGTAAACCTATTACAGGCATTTGAGACACGTCATAATTTAAATTATTTAGAATGATTTTACTCCTGTTAGTGGAAGACTAAGCAGCGAAGTGGTCCAAGGAGTAAACTGTTAGCAGAAGACTAACAGCTTAGCAAATTCCAGTGACCTGTTAATATTTAATCTGACTGAGAAAGCTGCTTGCCACTTGTCATGATGAACCTATAGTATAGTTAGTTAAATGTAAATCAGCTTCTTTATAAGCGTGATTTCTAGCTACCCTGTAAGGGATACGGTCGTGATGATGTGCTACGCGTATGGTTTTAAGACAAGCGCAATATGAATAAGCTACAGTTTCCCGTCCTTAGATGTAAGTCAATGATTTAATCGTATATTCACATTTTCTTTTTATTATAGGCTTATTATGAATCATTTCATTAAAATTACCTGCAGGTATCCAAAGTAATTACTTTCCCATGCAAATCTTTAATGACATGAATTATATTGCTAGATTATTATATTTAGATGGAGCTAGATTACATTTTATCCTCGGGCTTAGAACCATGGTATCAGCTAATACAGGAGCAACTTTCTAAAAATTATCCTCATTTATCTGTTCGACAGTCATTATCAGAATGACCGTTAAACGCACAACTTAATAGACTTATGAGTACATAAGCTCCAAACCAATGATTCACGCGACGCGGTCGTTTAGGGCCAACGTACTATATTTATATAGCGAAACCTATAATTGACCTTGCTCCATAAATTATACCATACTATTATTAAGCATATTGTTACGTTGTTGGTTTCTTAATAAATAAATAAATAAACGTAAAATCACCCACACTAAAGTATCACTGTGTCCATTAAAATTATATTCTTCTTAATGCACAACAAAAAAAAAATGACCACCATCATAGCTTATGAATAAACGTATTTACGTACCCACTTAAGGTCAGGGGCAATTCTCTAAACTGGTATAATTGAAAATAGTATATCAACTGTAAATTTCCATGCAACTCGCTATAAATGCTGTTCTAGACGTATCTATCAAAAATTGTTGCCGTAGAAACAAACCAAACCGTGGTCAAAATCAAGTATTTTTATTCATGTAAACCTATTACAGGGACTTTTGTAACAAGTCTTAAGTTTAATTCAATACATCATCACGGCCCCTAGAACACACGAGTCCTAGACCTCCACTGTTGGAGATGGGTCTTCCAGAAATTTCCGGACAATTTGGCCTACACTAAAAATATTTGCAGACAGAGTAGCTAAGTTTTCCCGATAAAATACGATGAAAACCAGCACTACATCTGTATACCCTATTATTTATTAATTCATAAATGAATTAATAAATTTCATATGTATGCCATTCAAAATTAGCAAGCTAAATTGCAGTAGGCCGGACACATCTACCGCAGAACCGACGAACGATAGACGATAAGAAGAACGATAGGTCGGGACGACCCCCCGCCAGATGGACAGATGACCTAAAGATGGTCGAGGATAGGGATAGATGAGGGTTGCAAAAGCCTGCGTGCAGTAACTAGTCTTTTGAGAGGCCTATATTCAGCAATGGAGAGACACAGGCTGATGATGATTATACGTAAATTAGTTCTACTATATTCGAGAATCGACCTCCAGGGTTGTGTGGGTCAATTATTAAATATTGACCAGGTCCATACACATAGGTCAATTCACAAGTTATTATTATTTTTTTTTTATGGTTAAAACTTGTACGTTATAAGAAGTAAAACACTGCAATTTAACATGTAAGGTGTTAATACCGTCGTACGAGTAACATTTGCATTTTAAATTTCTTAGAATTATTAAATTATATTTTAATAATATGCATTTACCTTCTGTCGTAAGTACACACTTTAAGATTGAAGTTGTAGACAGAATTTCTCAAGCTCTATTAGGCGGCATAGTGGCAGGTTTTTAGCTAAATTGTCTGTCTCTTGAGTCTCAAATTGCAGATTAACACAACTTCTGTTTATTACAAAACGTGGTTTATTATTTAGTTTTTTACTACAATGATATGTTCCACTATTTTTATAAAACAAATCTATGATTAATATAATACATACGTGTCTCTAATTTGATCGTTTTTTTTTTTAAATATAATTTTAAATATAAAAAAAACAAAATTAAAGTAAAGTATCGTCACGACTGTATCCCTTCCGGGGTAATCAGAAAACACGCTTTTGTTTTTAACTACTTGAAAAATCTTTGATAATTTTGGAGTGTGCGAGCGAGATCGATGCAAAGCTTAACAAACCCGTAGAGATTATTTAACTATTTCGTCAAATGTTGAAATTCCAGCGCGATAGTACGAAACGTAAAAGTAAAGTAAGAAAGTAAAATATCATCACGACCGTTTCCCTTTCGGGGTGGTCAGAAACCACGCTTATAAATAAGCGGATTCACATTTAGCCATCTTTACTATAGGCCAATCATTACAAGTGGCAAGCTCGTCGATGTCTCCAGCGTACCAAACTCGGGAAATATCACAAATGAATTAAATATTAATTAAATGCATTTATTTACATTAATAAATATTTTTGTGTCTCGACCAGGAATCGAACCCGGTACCACCGCGTCTAAATCCACGGACTTAACCGCTAGACCACGGAGGCAGTCAAAAAATTCAAAGTACTACAAAATACACGCGTGTAAAGCCGAAAACAGTTATTGTAGATAAATCATTTTCATCATTGATATTGGCACATGTTTTGAAGTTGACCGATGATTGGCAGCCAGTGTGTGTGTCCATGATTGGTATCGATCAATGACATTGGCTCTTAATTGTAATGCCCTCTTATCTAGCAATGCCTTTTATTTATCACACATTCTCCAAAACATAAATTATGCATACGAATCTCATTACTGTATAAACAGTAGCAAAATGCTAATCATGAATAAAATAGGTACCCAACTTATTTCTATTGTAAAATCAATGACATTGAAATCAAATAAGAAATCAAATAATCAAGATCACTATTAGGTAAGTCTTGTTTCAAGCGGTGTTATTTTATATATATATATCACCATGGCAAGCTTACAATATTAGTTCTCCTTGAAAGTAAAACTGCCTCCGTGGTCTAGCGGTTAAGTCTGTGGATTTAGACTCGGAGGTACCGGGTTCGATTCCTGGTCGGGACATAAAAAAAATATTAATGTAAATAAATACATTTAATTTAATTGAGATATTTCTCGAGTTTGGTACGCTGGAGACATCGACAAGCTTGCCACTGGTCATGATTGGCCTATAGTAAAGTTGGCTAAATATGAATCCGCTTCTTTATAAGCGTGGTTTCTGACCACCCTGAAAGGGAAACGGTCGTGATGATACTTCTACTCCATAGAAATAAGCTATTTTAAAATTAACAGTTTGTATTTAACTATTTTCATTATTGTAAGGTCCATTTTTTTGACATTTCCGACATATAGTTTCTTAGTAAACGTTGTTTCTATCATTAGAATAATATATTATTATTATTAAAATACTTTATCGCACTTAATTTAAAAGTATGTACAAAGGCGAAGTTTAAGCCATTTCGGCTTTTTCCCAGCTAAGCTTTGGGAGAGTGAGACGGTATGATATGTGGGGTGCAATTTTAACCTTATTTTAAATTTGAATAAACTATATAAATAAATAAATAAAATAAATATTTCCAGACAGGTCACACAGCGCCATCTAGTTTCCGTGGTAAGCTACGAGGCTTGTGTTACGGAAACTAGATGGTTGATAAACTACATATTATACTTACTTTTTTTTAAAAAATAAATATATACATATTACACATATAAACACCCAGATCGAGACAAATTATACAATGTACAACTTGCCCCCGGTGGGGATCGTACCCACGACCTCCCGAGTTCACGGCAACGACCGCCACTAGACCACGGAGGCGGTAATATATACATATAAATATGTAATACATACATGAATAGTATGTATAAATTATTATTGTTATTACAGCCCCTAGAACACAGCGTCCTAGACCTCCACTGCTGGAGATGGGCCTTCCAGAACATATATCTGGAGAATTTGGCCTACACTCGCCACGCTCTGGCCAGACGGCTTGGCGAGGAACTACTTAATTACTTATTAACATATAGTAGATACTCCTATACAGCAAGGAAGCTGACAGGCGCATTCAACTAGGATGGGCTGGATTCGGGAAGTTACGCCATATCCTGTTATCAAACATACCAGTGTTTGAAAACGAAAGTTTTCAACCAATGCGTTCTTCCAGTATTGTCGTACGGAGCAGAAACGTGGACACTGACAGTGGGTCTGGTCCACAAGTTTAAGGTCGTTCAGCGGGCTATGGAGAGAGCTATGCTCGGTATTTCTCTGATGGATAGAGTCCGAAACGTAGACATCCGTCAGAAAACCAAAGTTACCGACATAGCCTTCAAAATTAGTAATTTGAAGTGGCAATGGGCCGGACACGTCTGTCGCAGAACCGATGACCGATGGAGTAGACGAGTTCTAGAGTGGAGACCACGAACAGGAAAACGCAGAGTGGTAAGACCCCCGCCAGATGGACGGAAGAGCTGAAAAAGGTCGCTGGTGGGGGCTGGATGAGGATGGCAAAAGATCGTGTGAAATGGCGAGCCTTGGGGGAGGCCTACATCCAGCAGTGGAGAGACATAGGCTGATGATGATGATGAGATACTCCTATATATGAAGATAATATAATATTAGGAAGAAGATTTTTTTAAATTTAAAATATACTGATCTGCTTGTTTAAAAATAAAGTATTAAGTTGTTTTTAAGGATGTGAATTGAAGTAGCTTGTCTGATGGTCATTGTTCCACTGGCGAGCAGCCGATACAGTAAATGAATCTAAATATCCGCTGGAAGTGTGGCATGGGATATTAAGTTAGTTTTTTGAGAAGAACGAAGATGGCGGTCGTGCGAATCACAAAGAAATTCAAAGTGTTTATATTAGTCTAAGTAAGACCATACAAAGTCACCCAGTATATTATAATGTCATTATACATACATAATATTATATATACACTTACTAACTATTTTGGGCTCTAGGTAGTGTAGATACATAATTTTTTTGAACAAATATCTGATAGCTGTTTCTTGTTTTATGTTTACAGGGAGATCGTTCCAGTAGTTCTTTATTAGTAGTAAAAAACAAAATATCTACTTTTAAATTACCATTACTATTAAGATTGTGGGTATCTTATAACGGTCGTGATAATACGTAAAAAAATCATCGGTCAAAAGTCTAAAAGCGGATACGATCATACATAATACCGGCAGATAAAAATGCAAAGCTTTTCACTCGACGATCTTAATATATTAATTGTTAATTCCAAGATATATTAACATACATGGCCAGATATAAATCACGTAGTAGTTAATTACCAAAATGTTTGTGTATGGCGGTAAGGCGACGTGGCGCCTCGTCGTCGTATTTCTCGACTACGTAAGAAGAATGCGGATCCGCGACTTCCAAATCAAGTATGAATAAACACAATAACAGATCACACGTGAATGTGACTAGATGACAGGTATTAGCTAACGCTAAGTAGTAAAAACACTCATCAGATTTTTTAATAGATAAAAAATACCTATCTTAATCTTTTAATCTTGTAAGTATTGTACCGTTCGTCTGTCAAATTTTTAATCTTTTTTTTTTTTTAATCCTAGAACGACATGTGACCTTGTGCCCACCTGATGGTAAATGGCGCGCAAGGCCCATGAATGCTAGCAACTGGAATCAGACACTCATGACTGACATCAGTCCCTAATATTATGCCGGCTTAACTGGGCATGACGGCAATTCGAGCCTGATCCCGAAACGCGTAGATACACTTTCCTGGGTTTATCGGCACAAACGGTGGATACTTCCCCGCCTCGGTAGACTGGAAAAAATACCACCATCAGTTCGGTCCGCCTTTGTACATAGTGCAAAAAGTTTTTCTATAAATAAATAAATATTAATTGTTCTCGTTGAAAGTATGTGCCATTTGCAATGATGTCAAATGCCAATTTTTATTTTCAAAGAGAACTAATATTGTAAACTTGCCATAGTGATATTTATAAAAAAAAAAGAAACTTGATACGAGACTTACTGTACTTAAACTTTATGCATATAAAAATAATAAAAGACAAAAATAGTTTATTGACCAAGTTAACTTAAAAGCTATTACAAACACATTCATATTCTCAGCGACCTGCACCGATGTGAACCGTGCCGTAGATATTAAGATTGTTTAACGGTTTTGCGGGATGCTCGCACAATACAATATTTTCAAAGATTTTTCATGTCAAGGAATCGATGCCTGTATATGTCAGAATACGCGTGAGAGAGTTAATGTAGTAGAAATGAGGTCATTTCATTTCATTACAGCCCCTAGAACAGAGCGTTCTAGACCTCTACTGTTGGAGATGGGCCTTCCAGAACATATATCTGGAGAATTTGGCCTACGCTCGTCACGCTGGCCAGACGGGTTGGCGAAGATCTAATGTCAATTTATTAACTGCCTCCGTGGTCTAGCGGTGAAGTCCGCGGATTTAGACTCAGACTTTAGGTACGGGTTCGATTCCTGGTCGGCACAAAAATATTTATTAATGTAAATAAATACATTTAAAATATTTAATTTATTTGTGATATTTCTCGAGTTTGGTACGCTGGAGATCGATAAGCTTGCCACTTGTCATGATTGGCCTATAGTAAAGTTGGCTAAATGTGAATCCGCTTATTTCCGCACGGGAACGGTGGTCTTGTAAATCTATGACAAATGTACGAAAGAAAATTTGATTACTCATTGGTACATGCCGGGGGGTTTGAACCGACCTTTGTAGGATTTTAAGGTAAGCGTTCTTACAACCGAGCCACCACCACAATTCAAAATTCAAAAAATGAGTTCGTTGCGTCGGATATGCGGTGTAACTTTAACGGACTGCATATGTAATCAAATCAAATCAAATCATTTATTTCCTTAGGTTAGTATACAACACTTGGATATTGTCAATACATATATTTTTATACAATACAAGCTTGGCTGGACCGAATCTAACAGCAATACAATTTATAATAAATAAAATATTGTTGGCATAAGCGAGGATTTTGTACTTAATTATAACTAGATACTTAAAATTTAATTCGTGGCTGTAAAAAGGCCGTGTCAGCTTATAATCTAATAACATTTATGTCCTTAAATATAACTTCGTGATGAAATACGCAAAAAGATAGGTATGAAAGAAAGCATAGGAACAATAATAAGGAAACACATGATCACACAATGGACATGGTCAAATTTAGCGGTCTAAACTTAGATATATGAAAGTGAAAACACTGTATTGTGCAAGCGAGAGGGAAGGTAAATTTCCTTGAAATTAAACTAAGCCATTGATCGGTACATGGAGAAATTTAAGCACAGGTCAAAGGTCAAAAACACAGACACACGGACTTTATCGTAAATACATATAGTTTGCTTGTATCCCATAAACAAAGTTAGTATGAAGTCACATTTTTTAAACGCAACATGAAATAAAGTTACAAAAATACTGTTCGGAGTAATGTAGTAATTTATAATGACGCATTCGAGTATGTCAAGTATTGTGTGCAAACATGGTTCGCAGCACCACCTCGCTGTTTTGCACGTTGACCGCTTAAGGTTGTAAAATCTGCAACACATGGGAGTACCGTGCCACCTGCGACCGATCCTTTAAAACTCAAAACATTATTTACGTAATACCTATTATAGGTATTTATGACAAGTGATTCAAATATTATTTAAAAACTTTATTGCACAAAAAAATGATAATTCGATTGGCATTTTCTACAACCCACTTTGGAAGCGTGAAACTTTGAAATTTATTATGATAAACTAATTACTATCTTATTATATAAAACAAAGTCGGATTAGTAACACCACTTTGACCGCCTCCGTGGTCTAGTGGTAACCAACGTTGCCGTGAACTCGGGAGGTCGTGGGTTCGATTCCCACCGGGGGCAAGTTGTACATTGTATAACTCGGTCTGGGTGTTTATATGTATAATATGTATATATTTACAAAAAATAAAGTATAATATGTAGTTTATCAACCATCTAGTTTCCGTAACACAAGCCTCGTAGCTTACCACGGAAAATAGATGGCGCTGTGTGACCTGTCTGGAAATATTACTAAAAGTTCCCTGGCTCGGAATAGAGCCCGACAATTTAGAACCCTGTCTACACATTGTAAGGATTGTAAAGTAAAATACACACATCAAAAGTGTCTAGGGATCAACATATATTTTTGCAATAACTTTTCTCCTGATTGATATTCATTAAAATTTTCTTTAAGGATTGATCAAATAAAATGTTTTCGTTTGTCTACAGTAACGATAAACCAAGTCACCTTTGCATTAGTAAAAAAAATTGCCATTTTCCTAATAAAGGGATTTTTGACATTTGAACCACTAACATTAAAGTTCGAAAAAAAGACTGAAATAACAGTTTTTTTTTTAATTTTATTGGGTAACTTAAACAATTAATAATCCGTGTTTCTACCGCGAACACTAACAACACAAGAACATCGGTTTGGCATACTCAAAATGAGTTCATCCAAATCACGCTGTGGAATGGCCGCCCATGTTCGTTGCAACAACAAAAAAAGGTCTTCTTGCGACTGGATACCCTCCATATTCGGCAGAGCTCTTCTCTGAAGAATATCCCATGCATGCTCAATCGGGTTCAAGTCTGGCGACTGAGCAGGCCAGGGCAGGACATTGATGTTAGCTGCGGCGAGAGTCTGTCTTACAACTCTTGCGGTGTGCGGTCGTGCATTATCATGCATTAACTGAAATAAGGGACCGATATGCACTTGTAGAGGAACGATGACGTCTGATACAACCGTCTCAGCATAAATTTGAGCGTTGAGGTTGCCTCTGATCCAAATCAACTCAGTTCTTCCGCCGATCGAAATACCCGCCCATACCATGATGGTTCCACCACTATAAGGATGGACTTCCTGGCAGGATTTTAATCGCTGTTGGCGTCCAGGGGTTCTCCAGTGTCGTATACGTCTTGTATCCGGCCTCATACCAAAACGAGACTCATCAGAAAAGCACACGAAACGCCATTGTTCTTCTGTCCAATTTCTGTGTTCAAGAGCCCATTGATATCGAGTCCTACGATTGTGCATTGCTATAGGTGGTACCCGTAGCGGTCTTCGGGAATGAAGGTTCACTTCATGCAAGCGGTTTCTGACTGTTTGGTCGCTAATTAAGTTCCCTGAAGAGCGATGAAGGCTCACGGCTAACATCATGGCGGTTATTGTTGGAGTTCTTCGAGCTGTGATTTGAATGTATCGGTCTTGTCTCCGTGTGGTGCAGCGATACCGTCCTCCATGGCGCTCAGCCACGGTACCAGTGGTTCGGTAACGTGTCCAAAGTCGACTGATAACACTCTGACTTGTATTCAGAGCTAAAGCCACAGTACGTTGCCGGGAACCAGCTTCTATCATTCCCACGGCTCTGATCATTTCTTCCCTGCTTAAATGACGTCGCCGCTCCATAATAACGTTGGTTTTAATCAGTAGTAGGGAAACAGTAGCACTAATAATGTCTTCAATGCGTCTTATGTTTTTATAGGGAAAATATTGACAGCTGATTTTCATCTTTTACTCGAATTTGATTGACAGTTCCTGTTTTAAATTATGAAATGCACCAAAAAGGATCCATATAAATTTATAAAATCATAAATTTATTACAAAGCCACATCTCAATCACAAGAAATCCGCATAAACATGCTTGATCCCTAGACTTTTTTGATGTGTGTATCATCAGAAACCACGCTTATAAAGAAGCGGATTCACATTTAGCCAACTTTACTATAGGCCAATCATGGCAAGCTTGTCAATGTCTCTAGCGTATCAAACTCGACAAATATCACAAATAAATTAAATATTAATCAAAATTAATTATTTAAATTAATAAATATTATTGTGTCCCGACCAGAAATCGAACCCGGTAAGCATCTTGGGAAGTAATGTTAAACTGTGAAAATCATACCCGTAAGTTTTCAAAAAATAAACTCGCCCCGTACCTTCTGATAGTATCACTACCTACTCAATAATATAATCAATATTCAGATTAATGAATAACAATTCTTTGTAATTTTTGTTTTAGAATACATTACCATTATGCAAGCCACCCTCGCCAACCCGTCTAGCCAGCGTGGCTAGTTAGGCCAAATTCTCCAGAAATATGTTCTGAAGGCCTAACTCCAGCAATGGAGCTCTATTAGGGATTGTAATGATGCATTTTATTTTGTACCACCATTTTTATTATTTTTTGAGTAGTACTGGTAGGCCTGTGTGTTGCCGACTGCACAGAGGAGGTCAGTGCGGTCGCTTCGTGCAATATGCGTGGGAACATTGTGCTTGGGGATATTAACAACTGTATACATTTAAGTAACCCTAATTATAATTTACAGTGTCACTCAAATGATTTGTTGGCTGAGCGAATACAATTTGGTCATTGTACGAGCCGAGCATCGCCATAATTATAAGCCGACAATTTTAAAAAGTTTGTATTTATTCGCGGGAATTTGAACTTCTCATACATATTTTCAAAAATAATAATCTTTGAAAAGTTTACGGCTAATATGATGACGACACAATTGGTCTATAAGTAATACATGTGAACAAGCTTCTTTGACTAAGGGCTGGTAACTGAATCCTTCCTTAGTGGCATTTGTTCACTCAAATACAGAAGTTTGTATGGGAACGACTGCCACTGAGGAATGATTCAGTTACCAGCCTTAAGTTTACGAATGTTCAATCTTATTTTTTTTACTTACATTATATCGTATATGACCTGTTGTCATCGATATATGTATATATACTGTGTGGAATTTGTGAAGGAGTAAATATTTTTATATTATAATCTAGAATAAAATTAAGATACTACTGTACGTATTTTTTATTATAATTACTCAGTATTTAAATCTTAAGTTAAGACGCAAATTTTTTTTCTTAAAAATATCACCACTCATCCTAAACAAGTAGGTAGCGAAAGGTCTACGATCGCGTGAACGTTGACTTACGCAATTGTTTCTCTCGCTAATGTTTTGTTATTCGGACAATGATTTTTACTTTAAATAAAGTTTACTGTTTTATTTTAAAAAGGGGTTCTACCAATGACATCTGAAGTCTAAAAAAAATATTTGCTCTTTTGACATTTACACTTGGTATATGTGGATAGGTCTAACTGATATAAAAACGTTCCCACTAAACTAAACTAAATCATAAAAGTCTATTAGTTAGTAGTCGCACTTGATTGGTCGATTCATACTGCACCTCCACCTGATACGTACGGCGCCTCCAATGTTGGTACTTGGCAAGCGTCACGTCACTCCTATATACCTATGCCTGCTGTATAATCTTTTTTTTTCTTCTTTAGAAGGCGAAAAGTTTTCGTGTTCCAGCAACGGAGAACCAGTGCAATTAAAATGGAGCAACTGCTTTAGTTGCGTATGTCGGGTGAGTACATCAATAATATATATATTGTTAAGTTATTACTTATAAATAACAATTATTTGTGTTTGAAAATTATTTTTAGAACTACGAGAAATGGTAAATAAAAAAGTACGTTTTGTACCACTTGTGGAATCGTTAAGGAATTGCCAAAAACTAAGCCTCAAACCATACAGAAAAAATCGTTTTGAAAGATTTAACTTTAACTTTAGAGGTCTAGAACTTAAAATACCTACTAAATATAAAAAAGAAGATAAATGAAATATAAGATAAATGAAAAAGCTATGCTATTGTACGTCTGCCCAAAATGTTATATTTATTGTTCTTAAATTAGCACAAGTTTTGCGCTTTGTCGGCTTTCGGGTTGCACAGTGCACACAGGCTAGTAGCCTATTCTGGCATACCTGGTAGAGTACCACTGTACCAGGTATTGTAATCTCATAGGTACTCATAGGTGAATTTGAAAGATATGTATTTATTGTTGTTTTGTAATTCTGTGTTTATTTGATTGGTAAATTAACTATAGCTTTTTTTAAGTAAGATTAAACATTAACACTAAACATTCAAAATTATTTAAATAATGATGTCACAAATGCCTGTAATATATGTAGGTTTACGTGGATACAGATATTTTGACTTTGACTAGTAATGAACACACTTTTAAACTTAAGTAAAGTAAAAATTCTCTATTGTACAATAAATATCTAAAATAAAATAAAGTACACAGGCAAGCTAAATACATTAATTTTTATATTATAAACTTGTGGGATGACTTAAAGGGAAAAATGAACTATAACTAATAATTAACAACTCCATATGTCCCATCAATACGCTTGGTGTCTCGTTTGTAAGAATGCCTTCCTTAACATCGTAAAGAGGTGGGTTCGAACCCCGGCATTTACCAATAAGAAATACACTTTTCTTACGTACATTTGTCATAGATTTACAACACCACCGTTCCCGTGCCTCGGAGAGCATGTTAATCCGTCGGTCCCGGTTCAGCTAATACGAACTTGCGGAATCAGTAATATATTGTCATTAAAAAAAACAATTACATCAGACCCTTGCCAACCTGTCTGGCCAGCGTGGCGAGTGTAGGCCAAATTCTCCATAAATTTCATGAAGGCCCTTCTAACAGTGGAGGTTCTAACCCTTTGAGTTCTAGGGGCTGAACTATGTCACTGGATATTTTAATTTAAGTAATATTATCTAAATAATAAAGTATCTCGTGTTCCACTTAAATAAGGATACATATATAGGTAAATTAATAAGTTATTAATAAATATAATCAATGTCTAGTTAAGATATGACATCTCATTCGGAGTTTTAAGAAAGTACGAAGATAGTAGATCAAACTTATGATTTTAAAAATGTATATCTTATGTATTTTTTTAAAGTATCGTCATGACTGTTTCCCTTTCGGGGTGGTCAGAAACCACGCTTATAAATAAGCGGATTCACATTTAGCCAACTTTACTATAGGCCAATCATGACAAGTGGCAAGCTCGTTGATGTCTCCAGCGTACCAAACTCGAGAGATATCACAAATAAATTAAATATTAATTAAATGTATTTATTTACACTAATAAATATTTTTGTGTCTCGACCAGGAATCGAACCTGGTACCTCCGAGTCTAAATCCACGGACTTAACCGCTAGACCACGGAGGCTTGTTTTTAAAATTTATGGGAAAGCGTTAGGTCAACGTTCTGTGATGTAAATGATGTATCTTTGCAGCAGACATCAATATCACACGTTTATTTGTGGGCAGACAAGTACTTCACGCAGTTCACTTAGGACAATCACGTTAATGGCCGACCGTGAACAAAATCGCACCTACAAATAATGACACAAATAAACAAATTATACGATACATTTCGGTTCAATTCCGTTTTCAACTATAAATAGCCGAGAACGGTTTGTTTTAGTTATTTTTGGTGCGTTGAAGTTTAATGTTGTGACACAATCATTACATGGTGTCAATAATATTTTCTATCTGAGAGTGGAAAATTACGATAACGTCCTGCTTTCGCACTTTGCTGTGCAGGTTTCGATTTCAGCTTAAACGGATATTGTTTATAGAGTAATTTATTTATTTATTATCATCATTACGACCATATCAATAGAAAGAAAGGCATCAGCTGAAAATCAGCGCTGCAGCCTCAGCTGTAGCATATGCTGAGCTGACCACCTATTTATCGCCACAACTGTATGTATGTTTCGCTATATAGAATAGACTTATTTCTTTCTTAAATACATTTATTTCTTGCATATTTATTGTTTTGTAACCATTGTAATTGCGATAAATAAAGTATTTTATTTCTTTCTTTCTTTTCTTTATATTCCTTCCAGGGTAGTCACAAACCACGCATATTTTTTAAATATTTTTTTTAGAAAGACCAATTTTATTATAGGCCCATCATGACAATTACAGCATACCAAACTCGAGAAATATTGAAAAAAAGGCAATTTTTATTTATTTATTATTATTATTATTATTGATTAATAGGCGAACAGCGCATTGCTGATATATCAATATCAAGCACTGGTGTAAAGTTACTAAAATAGTCAGTTATCACCATAGTCTATGTGTATTGTCACTAGCCACTTGTACACTTGTTTGTTTGCTTGCTTGTAGTTTTATTATAAACAAAATATAATGTAAAACTAATACTATCATAATAATAAACTTCAATATAAATTAAAAAGTAAGAAAAAATAAAATAAAATGAAAATTAATAGTTTTTCAATTGTCTAAATTGTTCAAACTCAACAAATAATTATTTATAGATACAATGTCCGTCCCATCAAAATTGGTTTAGTAATACAGGCGTAAAAGTCGCACTAAAGTAGCTTAACGACTGATTTGTCTTAGCGAAACCATAATGAAGAAAGTTTTTTTTTTTATTGTAACATTATCGTATCTTGACCTAAAACCCTTTCAACTTGATTAGACGAAGGTTATAATCACTTCGACTGTATGAGACGCAGAATCATCACATGACAGGAGATTAGACATAATAGGTCTAGCGGTTAGGTTTAAATTTAAACGCAGATGTACCGGGTTTGATTACTGGTCGGGACACGTTCATTTATTTTATTTATTTGTAATATTTGGTACGCTATAGACATCGACGACGAGCTTGCCATTTCTCGTGATGTAAAGTTAACGTAATGTCCAGAATCCGCTTCTTTATAAGCATGATTTCAGACCACTTCGATTGTGATGATACTTTTTTTTTTACTAAATAATGAATAAAAGCGAAACTGTCATGTGAATTCTTTATAACAAAGTGGCAAAACGTAGCTTACTTTGGCTTTAAGTCTAATCTGTGTTTTGGAATAACGTTGTGGACGTACGTGGGAGGAATGAAGCGGGTTGCTGCGACAGTTGCAGCTGTACTAAATCGCCCACTTCCAATACCAAACCATTTCAATGCGGAAATAGTTGTGCCCTTGAAATAATCGACTATTTATTTAAAAATTATATTTTTTATTAAAATAAAAATCAATCAATTATTCATAAACTTTTGGTACTCGTACATTTATAAAGGGTGGTAAAATATTGGTGTGCTACAAAAGTCAACTTTGTAAATAATGAGTTTAATTTATATTAATGTTGGTATTGATGCTACTCGTATGTTCGACTTGAAAGCAAATTAAGCAAAGATTGCTTTCATTTTGCCGTGTTTTGTATGAAAACCATAGACAAATGCCAAGTCAACTTTCAAAGCGAAATAAAGTGAATAAAAGCGCCAAAAGCGACAAGTCGAACATAGGGTGAAATAAAAATAAAAATAATATATAAATCCCCAATGAAAATAAAAAATATAATATATCATAAGTTACACAATGTTAACAATACAATATCATATCAATGGTAAAATAATACAACAATAAAAAATATATGTCAATTTAAACTATCATTGAGAAAGTCGTCTATGTTATATACCTTTGTTTGCCAATAGGTCAATCAATTTATTTTAAATATTGTTGTTTCATGATCTTTATGCAGCTTATTCATTAAATAACATAGCAGCTATAATATAAATACTGTTACCATAAAATGACGTTTTTCCTAGTATTGTTGTATTGAGGCTTATAGTAAAGAGATATAGGCTAATAATAATAAAAGTTTCATAATAATAAAATTCATTTAAAAAAAACCTTTCGTCATGTATCTACCAGACTTGTGTAAATCATGTTTTATGACATATAACCGATAATATTAGCGTTTACTCGTCTGGGCGAGCAAACAATATACCTGCCAACGTGTTGGTGTAGGTACGAATATCATAGAACTGAACAACTTCACCGGTTCGTGATTACCTATACACCATAGAACTTGGAACATACTAGAAATGTTAAAAGTTCTGTTGCGCGGGCCTTAAATACTAAAGCTGCGATGCGATGCTTTTGCTTGGATAGCTAAAACTTACATACACGTACAACGGAAAATTTTACATTCTATTGGGTAAGTCGCTGGATTTGGATGCGGAGGTACCGTGTTCGAATCCTGTCGGTAGACAATAATTTATTTAATGTGATATGTCTCGAGTTTGGTAAGCTAGACGAGCTAGCCACTTGTCTTGATGGGCCTATAGTAGATATAAACCCTTTTATTTAGCGTGGTTCTGACCATCCCGCGAGGGATACGGTCATGATGATTACTTTGCTTCACTTTTTGTAGTTACAGCCAACAACAAGTATCATCATCACGACCGTTTCCCTTTCGGGGTGGTCAGAAACCACGCTTATAAATAAGCGGATTCACATTTAGCCAACTTTACTATAGGTCAATCATGACAAGTGTCAAGCTCGTCGATGTCTCCAGCGTACCAAACTCGAGAAATATCACAAATAAATTAAATGTATTTATTTACATTAATAAATATTTTTGTGTCCCGACCAGGAATCGAACGGAACGGAAAGTACCTCCGAGTCTAAATCCACGGACTTAACCTCTAGACTACGGAGGCAGTTTTAAACACAACCCAACAACAAGGTTACAAGAATAATATTTTCGACGAATTATATATTTTAAATTTTAGCACGCTTTATGGATCTCACTTGTATTGGTTTAAGTTACGATGACTTCAACGCCTTAAATGACAGACTATTTCTGTAAAAAAATATACTTTATTATTGTTGAATAATAATAATAACAATCAGACTTATACAAAATTTTATGATAATCAGACTTTCTGCGAGCGGCCGTTAAAAGAAAGCATAATCTAACTGTTGACGAGCTTGCCACATGTCATGATGGTCCTATAGTAAAGTTGGCTAAATGTGAATCCACTTCTTTTAAAACAAACGCGCGGTTTCTGACCACCCAGGATAAGATACGGTCGTGATAGTGCTTTACTTTTACTTTTATAAACTAACTAAAAAACTGTTGAGGAAATGTTTTTTTTTTCTAACCAAAAATGTTAGGTACTTAAAATGGAATTTAATGCCATTTCTAGTATATTTAAAGTAATGTACATACACATAATAGATATATATGTTGGTGGTATTTCCCAGCCGATCTCACCTTGCCGGATGACTTGCGCGGAATTCGAAAGCCCATCGCGAGATTTATCGCTTATTCTGTATTAAAATATACATTTGCTTAATGGGCTTTTTTGTCGCGTGCCACATAACGACAGTAACACATTAGACCGCTTTTGGTCTCGTTGTTTTCCAATTGCGGTATTTAAAAATTAAGTTACTCTCTGATGTACCTACCTTAACCACATAGTTAATATTGACTAGTATTACTCTCTATGACGACGCTATTGATGAAAGTATTTTTTATTTCATTTTAAATACTTTTTTGCACTAAAAATGAACATAGGATAGGGCTTAATGGCCAGGCATTTTCTAACAACCAACCTTTGGGAGTGTGGAAAAACTATATATAGGTGCAATTTTATTATGATAAACCACAAACTAAAAATGCATAAAAGTATAAATACGTACATATAACTATAAAATACTACTCGTAAAATAAGCCTACATACTAATAAACAGTAAATGATGAATCATAAAAAAATACACAAAAATTAAAAAAAAAAAAATATTTAAATAACACTGTTTTGCTTGTTTATAAAGTAGGTTATTTATTTCTTTTTAAAATTAAAATTAATAATAATATAATAATCATATTTATATTATGATAGTAACGATTCTACAAGTTTATTCGAAATAAATTGATAAGCATTAAAAATAAATTAAAACCTACCTAAATAATACAATTAAAAATAAACTAAACTATAAATAAAAATGTCCTCTAGAGATGTCCCATCCGAGATAGTCCCAAGGAGACTGGCAACAATTCCCCTCTGTATAGCGAGGCTGATACGTTGGCAGAAATTGCGCCTGACGAGGTAGCCTGGATGTGAGATGGAGACACACGTCGCATCTCACACCAGATAACTGCCAAGTTTCCACACAAAAAAAAAAACATTTGACCGTCGCTCTTCGCCAAACTAAAGTCTATACTAAAATGTAGGTACGTAAATAAAATAGATAATATAATTTCATGAAACCCTACATATTAAATGTGCAAATTTAGTTAACCTTTTTTCTCCTATTTTCTGCGTAGTGTGATGAATTATACTATACAGGTAATTGTAGTAATAAAGACACGTGTGTGTGAGCGTACAGTTGACCTGGGGGGCTATTGCGTATCCTATCTACTATTAGCTGTAAAACTATTGCTTCTTTTAAATGTATAGAATGCGAAACTAGAGGTAAATACGCAAAACACAACAAATTTGTTAACTGTGAAATTGTACCTTCATACCGTAGTCATAGTGACTATACGACATATAAATAATACTCTTAAGGCCTTGTCCACTGCCGTCGTCAATGGGACGTTACCGTCATGAAGTTATTTCAATGTAAAATGTATACATAGCTACTTTGGCACCGTCATCTCGTAGACGTCCTAGTGATGGCGGCGGTGTACACTGTTTGTCCTTTAAACCTTAGACTAATAAATGGTTTTTTTTAATTTATCAATTAACGAACTATTCGACATTAAACTTTTTTATCTTTTGCGCGAAACACGACGTTTCGAATCACGGTCAATACAATTTGAAAGAAGTATTGTCGAGAGAAGTATAATGTCTCTAAGGTAAAGACCCGTAAAATTGTAAAACTGATTTGACATTATATCATATATATATTTTCTTAATGTAGATTAACTTGGTTTCCTCTTTTTTGTTGTTTTTGGCTTGAAGTTTAAAACAAAATATTACAACGCCTCGATCTCAGCCTTACATCTTTCCTACGCTTTTCGGCGTTCTGTGGAAAATTCTTTGACTGATGCCAATTGCTTCACACTTAAAAGTATAAGGTCACAAGCTTAGATTAGTACAAAAAAACAATATGCGGTACGAAGACATTACGCGTGGAACCAGCAAACTACATTTAACTGACGCACTTGAATCAGTAGTAATACCAATATATAAGTAATACACTACCTATCGAGCCCTAAATACGCGACACGCGCGCCTTCTACGCTTCCCACCGTAACAACATTATTATTTTCTATATCATTCGTTAACGACATCGGTGATGCAACTATTGAAGCATTGTATTACCAAAGAACTCTATAACCTAATCGCTCCTTCTCCATTCCGCAACGGAACCACACGCACAGGTCAGCATATGCACCCACATAGTGTTAGGGACTGATGGCAGTTATGAGTGTCTGACTTCAGTTGTTAACATTCATGGACCTTGCGCACCACTTACCATCAGGTGGGCCCAAGGTCACATATCGTGCTAGTATAAAAAAAAACAACAAAAAAAGAAATTGAAGAACACTTTAGGTTTAGTCTCCTTTTTTAACGACAAAAATAAATATGCGTAAAACAGACAAAACATATTTTAACTAAAGTGTTATTTAAGGACTCTCTTACTATTATAAGTTATTATAAATAAGGCCATTAGTTTGTAGTTGTCTATCAGTTCCGCATTTTGTAGTGAACAATATAGCGCGTGCCGTATGTACTCCTTTTGTTTTAATCAAAGGTTACAAGTAGTTTTCTGTAAAAATATAAAGTATCATCATCACGGTACGTCTGGTCCACAAGTTCAAGGTCGCTCAGCTAGCTATGGAGAGAGCTATGCTCGGGATTTCACTAAAAGATAAAGTCAGAAACGTTGACATCCGTCAAAGAATCAAAGTTACCGATATAGCTTTTAAAATTAGCAAGCTGAAGTGGCAATGGGCTGGACACATATGCCGCAGAATCGATGAACGATGGAGTAGACAGGTTCTGGAGTGGAGACCACGTACTGGAAGACGCAGAGTGGGACGACCCCCGCCAGATGGACAGATGACCTGAGGAAGGTCGCTGGTGGGGGATGGATGAGGGTGGCAGAAAATCGTGTGAAGTAGCGAGCCTTGGGGTAGGCCTACATCCAGCAGTGGAGAGACACAGCTGATGATGATGATGATGATCATCATCACGACCGTTTCCCTTTCGGGGTGGTCAGAAACCACGCTTATAAATAAGCGTATTCACATTTAGCCAACTTTACTATAGGCCAATCGGCAAGCTCGTCGATGTCTCCAGCGTACCAAACTCGAGAAATGTCACAAATAAATAAAATATTAATTAAATGTATTTATTTACATTAATAAATATGTTTGTGTCCCGACCAGGAATCCAACCCGGTACCTCCGAGTCTAAATCCACGGACTTAACCGCTAGACCACGGAGACAGTAAAAATATATTGGCATAATTGTTCAACAGTCAATCATCGATGGGTTACGGAATAGCTCCACTAAGGGGTGCCATTAGCCTTTTTATACGGCCGCCGGTAGTCGGTGGATAGCATCTCGCGGCTACCGCGCACCGCTTACTTTAATGAGCCATGTTATTTATCGAGACGCATTTTATGACTCGGCTGTGTTGAAATACTAAACTTATACAGCGTTTTTCAACTGTAATATTGCATTAAAAGTGTACAGTTATATTATATTCATATTGGGGCTGTTTTTTACTTAGGTATATAAACGCATTAAACATGCTTTCTTAACCTTTTTCGGTACAATTCTTTAAATATCGGTGTAAATTGTTAATATTTAAATTATGAAATTATATATATATTAAATTAATCAATAAACTTATTACTAGGACTTCAGCACAGTAACATAATCCTACAATAGATGTATGCGTAGGTAGGCGCGTTTACAAAAAAAAATACTAGTCACAAATGGGTATACCCAGCAAAAATACTCTCTTTCTGGGTCACAATATTGTCAATAGTTACTCGTACATAATATACAATCTATAAATCATTATATTCTAAAAATCTAAATTTATTTAATATTATATAATTTATGCAATAATATGAATAAAAAGAGACAACCCTAAACTTTAAATGAAAGAGAATTCGTTTTTGAAAATTTTGAGATATTTTCAGCTTTTATAATAGTAATGAAACGAGTTTTGGGCAATCTCTTTCATAGATTATCCAACGCTTTTCAACTATAAATTACAACTATCACTTCGTAATTCACGTACGTAAGTTGCTATGTAATAAAGTATATATAATTATTTCAATAGTGAAGTAAAGCGATTATCATTATCAAACTTTTTGGCGACAGAGCCCTTGGGCTTTTTTCCGTTTTTATTTATTTCTTTTCAGTTTTTTAATTCAAGATCATTTTTACGCAGACGGATTTTTTATTTTTTATTTTTTTGAAGGAGCTTGTCTGATGGTCAGCCAAAACTAAATAAATCTGAATATCTTCTGGAAGTGTGAAAATTGAGTTGGTTGTCTATTTTGATCTTCTTCTCTTGCCGAAGAAGAACGGATTCTGGTCGAATAATATTGTCTGTGAAACGCGACCGGCAATGTACTGTCATAGACCAATGAATTTTGAGACGATTGTCTATTTTATTTTATTTTATTTTGGAAACAAACAGTCACATAAAGTAAATATACAAATTAAACCAAAATTAGACCTAGAGTGCCAATAATTAACAATTTTGCTAACACATCGTCTTCACCAAACCATTAGAAAAATTATATATTTAAATCAAAAAAATATAATAAGAATGGAGAAGATACGTAAGCGATATAATAAATAATAATGACAGATTTAAAAGAAAAACAGTTTTAGTAGGTAAATAAGTAAAATTATCACAACTCAAACATCAAATAATAATAGTTACAATAAGTGTCCTATATATATAGTCATACCGTTTGGCTTCTTGCCCTATCTTGTTTTATATTTAATGTCTTTGCTTACAATAATAATTTATTTTTAATTTATTCATAATATAAGTGAACTAACCGAAGGGCTCAAGTTGAATAGCTACTAGTTTATGAGACAGTTGAGGATAATGAAGCGATAGGTATAATTTTAGCGCCGTTTTTGTCATCATTCAGGAATCTATTAATATATAATAAATTGCACAATTATTGCTCTTTAAACTGTTGGCTAGTAGCTGGCGTCAATCTTAATAGGTATCTTTAAACACCAATACGAAGATAAATCTTTACTTACATTTTTATTTATTTTTTACATAGTTATTCATAAATACATAAAATCGATGCTACGCTACTCGTGTGAACATGAAAACCACGCCTTCACTATTTTGGCTTCTCTTTCTACTCCACTGAAACTTTTTTATTAATTAAGACGAACATTGTTGCCTCCGTGGTCTAGCGGTTAAGTCCGTGGATTTAGACTCCTTCCTGCCACCCTCATCCATCGCCCACCAGCGACCTTCCTCATGTCATATGGCGAAAGGTTGTCCCACTCTGCGTCTTCCAGTACTCCAGAACTCGTCAACTTTACCGTTCATTTCAAGTTCTTTGATGTATATCATCTGTATTTTCGTAGCAACTTCTACGCTTATTGCTACGAAAAAGAAAATAATTCCGGGTGGTTACAGGGACGCCAAACTAAATTAACTCATATATTTTCTACTTGCGTAAAAATAGGTACTTACAAGGATATGGGAGATATAATATAGCAGCTAATTGCTAGACGAAAGTAAGACCAACTAAATTTATTTTTAGTCGGTAATTTGGTAGGGGCTGAAAACAATAATTAACATGGGATCCTCACATTTTTCGTCTTTACCTCCGCTTATCAACAGTCCACTATAGAAACCCGTTTAGTATATCATTCGTCGGTGTTTATAGCATATCGTAAAAATCCACAAACTGGTGGAAAATAGAAATAAGTTCGTTTGAAAAGTCAGTCCTCAAATGTGAAAGTGGGTGAGTGCAGTGGAGGCGGCAGAGCGCGCAGGTGCGGGCTGCTCGTGGTCGCGAGCGCGCGCGGTATGTCGTCGCACCGGTTATACTAGCACAGCGTATTTTTTACACACCACACATCATCGACATTGTTGTTATGTTTTACTATGAAGCAAAAAAGGCAGTTTTGATTGGATTTCATATTTTCAACGACTAACGACTTAGCTGCCTATTATGCAATATTATTTCCTTATAAGTAGTATGACCACAATTTGCAGCGTTCTGTTATTGCTGTTTAGAATTTTTAATTGTCTTGGTTACCATGGCCTAAACCAGGATCTAAATATGCTGGGCTATAAAAAAAATGGCTTATCTTTTTCAAAAGAGCACGTTTTTAAATAGGCGGATTTAGGTAACTTTACTATATATGGCAAATAGAAAGCTTATCAATGTCTCTAGCGTAGGTACCAAACTCGCAAATAAATTGAATAAATTATTGTCTCTCGACCAAGAATCGAACCCGGTATTTCCGAGTCCAAAGCCACTGACTTAACTGCTAGACCACGGAGGCAGGACAAAAAATAAATAAAACTAATAACTACATAATAAAATAATTCAACATTCATTCGTTCCTTCAAAGTTACCCGCTCCATCCTAGCAATCTTACTCTCTTTCTCGATCTGCTAATCCTTAAACTTAGAGTTCATATTATTATTATTTATTTTTATTTGTTTATGAACCTAATAAAATTTTAATAATTAGATTGTTAATAATAGTGAATGTGCATGATCACAATTATCTAAGTACGATTATGTTAACATTTGTTTCACAGTCACGTGTTTTGTGATAAACAGCACAGCACAATTCAATTTTAATTCCGTTCTTAATGCCATTTAGAATTATTAAAAAAAAAAACGTAAATAACATGCAATAAGTGTATGTATAGCATACTAGACCTGAATAGATGGGCCTTCCAGAACATATATCTAGAGAACTTGGCCTTACACTCGCGACTCTGGCCGACTGGTTGTCGAGGGTCTGATGTATTTTTTTATTTACAATTTATTAACGAATCTACAAGTTGGTATTAGTGAACCGGAACCGACAACTTTTATTATGACAAATGTACGTAAGAAAAGTGTATTCTCTTTGTTAGATGCCGAGGCTAAAACCGACCTCTTTAGGATTCTAGGAGAGCATTCTTACAACCGAGCCACCACCGCTCTTAACAATTTATGTATGTAAAAAAAATCATCACTACCGTATCCCTGGAAGAAGCGGATTCATATTCAGATAGCTTTACTATAGGCCCATCATAAGTAGCAAGCTCGTCGATGTCTCTAGCGTACCAAACTGGAGAAATATCAAAAGTTAAGTTAAGTATCAACACGACCGTTTCCCTTTCGGGGTGATCAGAAACCACGCTTATTAATAAGCGGATTCACATTTAGCCAACTTCACTATAGGCCAATTATGACAAGGCAAGCTCGTCGATGTCTCCAGCGTACCAAACTCGAGAAATATCATTAAAAAAAAAAAAGTATTTATTTACATTAATAAATATTTTTGTGTCTTGACCAGGAATCGAACCCGGTACCTCCGTGTCTAAATCTACGGTCTTAACCACAGAGGCAGTCAAATGTAAAAAATTGTAAAAAATAATAATAATCTGCGCGCTTTTTATCGATATGTTATAAAAGTATAATAACTACCTACTTGTAATGGTTGTAGAATTTTCTTATAAAATATTAATTATATCTAACGAGAAGGCGCCAGCGGAGCTGCCCACAAGCGACCTTGCCTTCGATTACGGCTAACGTACTTCGTAGACTTATACACAAAGCTCGGACCTTTACCGTGGTTAACTGCAATCAATTGTTAACTGGTTATATAGCAATTATTATAATTGTTACACCCGTATTACTTACGTTTACTCAACGCGTCCTCCACTCAACATTTCCTTCCAGCTGTCAAACGAAAATTAAGTTTCTGGGTTCAAGTTATAATTTTGTTTGATGCTTATTATATTTGGTGTGCTTTTTAAATTCGGCTGTATGAGCAGCCGAACCGGCCTTTTTTGATGTAGAGGAAATGTGGCAAGCGGCAAAGGTATCCACACAGGTGGCATCCCAAACAAGACATCGTCCCTCACTCCATGGTACAAGAGACATACCATTCGGCCTTTTACCATGTAATTAATTTTAATTTAATTAATAAACGTTATTGGTCCCGATTTACAATCATACGTGGTATACGAGTCTGTGAAATTGCTAGGAAATTTTCAAAAACGATGGTACTCAATTTTTTCTGAAGTAGGTATATCCTGAAATATTCTCAGCATAAAAAGAATTCGAAAGATCAATATCTAACTTGAGATCTTGTCTCTTTCATTCTTATTTGATTTTGCGATTAGGTAAAACAATTATTCTCATTTCTCAGCTCCTTTCACGACAGAACTCTTCGATCTTCACAAAACTCCGTCGTTTTTATCCCTTCCCATCACTTTAACTTTGTCTCAAATTCTTTCGTAGTCGCAGCGTCATCCCTTTGGAACAGCCTTCCAGTCAGTATTCGTCAAG
Source organism: Tinea semifulvella (assembly GCA_910589645.1). Classification (NCBI taxonomy): domain Eukaryota; kingdom Metazoa; phylum Arthropoda; class Insecta; order Lepidoptera; family Tineidae; genus Tinea; species Tinea semifulvella. Next base: position 8,170,843 of record OU342585.1, read on the forward strand.
CACTGAATGGAGCCACCTTTAAGAGGCTTGTGTTTACACATTTAATTAAGTCCCAATAAATATATCTATTTTAATGTGTGTTTTTAGTTTATTCTAATTATTATGTAGTTATATGTGTATGTATGTATTATGTATATGTGAGTATATGTAGGTTTATATATGATGTATATTAAGTGGTATATATGTATTTGATATTAGGTTAAGTATTAGTTATAGCAAAAACTGTCTCTTTTAACTCTTATTTTTGCACCGTCTCATATTTCTACTTGATATCTCCTTTGTCCCCAAGGTCGACTGTCAGAGAATGCAGGCATTAAGCTTCGCCTTTTGTACATTGTGCAATAAAGTTTTTAAATAAAATAAATAAAAAGAGATCGATTGATTAACACGGGCTAAGGAGTAAAAGCATTACAGCAAGAAATGCATTCTCTCATTCTCGCAGACTGTCTGTTGGAATATTTCCTACCGGATTGTAATCAGCAGCTTTGAAGGCTGGCTCGTTATCGATGCCTATTTTCTCGAAATTTTTCCATCACCGTAAGAGCAACCGTTATCAAATGTCCTAATCGAATTGATTACATAAGACATTGTGTTGTAGGCACGATGTCCCCGGGCCGTCTATCCGAGTTTATTATGCAAATTATTAGATAAAGATTGTAAAATTAATGCTAACGTTGTCATTTAGTGCGTATGATAACCTACTAGTTTTTGTGTGTTGTTCTCGCGGTTTTCAATATTTATATACAAATAATTTATAAAATATCCTCGCACTTACCTATACAATCTTATTTGACGATTTGGTATCTTAGGACTATGTTGGTCAATATTCATCTATGTAATTGTTAAAATATGCCTTGTATTATTATTTTTACGTATAAATGCTTTACGGATACAAATTCATTAACTTTATATTAATTAAAATTATTCAACTTCGCATTTGAGCGGTATTCTCGGCGGCAAGTCCGGCACATATCATCTTTAAACCACAATGTCTGAAAACAAAAGTTCAACTACAGCGTCTTCCCCGTAATGTTGTATGGAACGTGGACACTGACAGATCCGACCAGCGAGCTATGGAGAAAGCTATGCTTGGTATTTCTCTGATAGATAAAATTCGAACAGTTAATATTCGTCAGAGAACTAAAGTTACTGATGTAGCATTCGAAATTAGCCAACTGAGGTTGTAATGGGCCTGACACATCTGCCGCAGTACCAACGACTGATGGGGTTAACGTACGGGTTGACACACATAGAGTGGGACGACCTACCGCCAGATGGACGGACCTGAAGAAGATCGCTGGTGAGGAATGGCTGAGGATTGTAAAAGACTACGTGCAGTGGCCTTTGGCCTATATACAGCAGTGGAGGCAAAACAGGCTGATGATAATGATGATAAATACATATTTGAATATGAATTACTTAGAGGTTGTCCTTATTGTTGTATACCTACTGGTATTTATAAATTTTAACATTAAACCTATTTTTAGGCCTTTAAAAAAGAACAATAAAAATACAGTTTGTAATTGACTACTAACTTATACGAGATAATACAATGTGGAAATGCGTCGAGCGTATTGGGTAGGTTCCCTTACCACCTGTAAGCTCTTAGATTAATACAATAGTTAAACAATTTTTTTGTTTAGTTTAGCAACATTCTCTCAATTTATAATTGTAATTATTATTTTTTAATTTATAAATACTACACCTATTACTAAAATAAATAACATGAATCAGGATTACATAACTACATGTTTAAATATATTTAATTATTATTATTTTTTGTTTTAGACATGTATTTATAATTTAATACAGGACTGGTGGTGGTAATTTGCCCAGTCTGCCTGTGTTAGGGTCTGATGTCAGTCATGAGTGTCTGATTTCAGTTGCTAACAGTCATGGACCTTGCGCGCCACTTACCAACAAAGTCACATGTCGTGTAGTATAAAAAAATATAAGTAAACAACTACTTTACAATAAAAATACAATTTAATAGGAAACTACAAAAAAGTACAAACATAATAAAAATATAAATAACATATTGCTCGAAATCATTAATCATTTATTATGTTTGTAAATTACGTAATAAATTCCATAAAATAGTAGACCTACACAATATGATTACGAAAATTAATTCTAAAGTAAATAATTCATCGAAGGTATGTGAAATCAAATAGTTGGCCAATGAAGGCAGAGTTCAAGGTGGCTTGTTGCGCAACCATTGAGGAAGTGTTCAGGATACCCCGCCGCTATCAGCCCGACGGGAAACGATGTGACGGTCACCCGAAAATGATATCACATTCTAGTCCTAAATAGTAGAATTAAATTACCTACATTTTTATATCACTCATATAACCATACATTATGAGGATAAATCGCGTTTATATAACTTTAAGTGTCAGTACATTTTTTTCCTGTTATAGATAAATATCGATGAAAAATATATAACACAACATCTAATCTGTCTAATAAAAGTTAAAATCTTAGAATAATAACGCCTGGAAACAAAGTAAGGATTAGTAAGGCAAGTTTCACTGAGCCATAACGGCTCGGTTATTAAACAACCCGTAACAGTATCAAGGTCTAATCATCGTGCTAACAGTGCTAAATTTTGCTACGTTATTTTAAGACATCCAAGTCTTCTCTTGCCAAAGAAAAACTTGATTTACACTTCGGTAGCATGCAGGTCGGAATATTGTCCGTGTTTCACGAACGGACGACAAAATCAATTTAAAAGTACTGTGCCGACAGTCTCTACAGATCGCTATCTTAGCGGTAAGTCATTAAAAAATGTTGCCACTTACAAAATCAAAAAGCTAATTTAGTCAATATCATTAGTTCCAATGGACTTTAATATTTTAATTTGAGAACTTATGTCATTAAAAACTCAAGCAACGCCATATTAACAATTTGTATGCACTAAAATATATTTTACCATGGCAAACTTACAATATTAGTTTTACTGTCAAGGAGACAGTAAAAATTGGCATTTGACATCATTGCAAATGGCAAATACTTTCCATGAGAACAACAAATAGGTAGTAGGCGGTTTGATGCTAGTGGATTTGCCTATTCCGGGATCAGGCTCGAATTGCCGTCATGCCAAGTAAAGCAGGCATAGTGTCAGAGACTGATGTCAGTCATGAGAGTGTCAGTTGCTAAAATTCATGGACCTTACGCGCTACTTGCCATCAGGCGGGCGCAATATATATATACATATATACACAGTTTAAACTCCATGCAACGTCACTCGATTTAACGACAAATTCCCTAAACAATCGAAATAAACTTTTTATTTTTCTAATTCTGATTTTTCTTCTATCCATTTAACGACAACTCTCGCCAAACTCTCAACGCCATAAAATAATAAATAAAAAAATAAAAAAAAAAAAATATTTCCAGACAGGTCACACAGCGCCATCTAGTTTCCGCGGTAAGCTACGAGGCTTGTGTTACGGAAACTAGATGGTTGATAAACTACATATTATACTTTTTTTTTGTAAATATATACATATTATACAATGTACAACTTGCCCCCGGTGGGAATCGAACCCACGACCTCCCGAGTTCACGGCAACGTTTGTTACCACTAGGCCACGGAGGCGGTCGAATTCAGAGTTTACACTGTATATATATTATATATGTCATTTATGATGTTTTTGTGTTGCTATGAATTACTGTTTAGATACTGATTTATTTTATATAGAAAAAAAACATAATACAGACTCTTAAGTAAAGATAAGTGCGTACGATGTCGTTTTCTGGTGACTTCATTAATTATTTGGTTTTTTTTTTTATATAATAATGTATTGTATAATAATACGATGACTTATTTCTGTTATCCATTATTTAAATAATGACAAATGAGTCTTTTAAATGTTATTAATAAACTGACCTATGCGGCTTTGAAGGTAGTGGCTTCGTATCCTGGTCGAGAAGGTAGTTAATTGTGACTTAATCGACAACGTACTGCCAAGCCATATAATTCGTGTTACAGGACTGTTGTTATTTTCATTTATATAGTACTTAGACTAATATATAATAATATATGTATATATATATCGTCTGTGAACTAGCAAATTGTCCTATTTCAACTTTGAAGAAAGAACCCCTGCATGTACCATTACATAACATTCATATTTTTTGTCATAAATCTGCCTCCGTGGTTTTAGTCCGTGGATTTAGGCTCGGAGGTACCGGGTTCGATTCCTGGTCGGGACACAATAATATTATTAATGTAAATAAATACAATATTTAATTTATTTGTGATATTTCTCGAGTTTGGTACGCTGGAGACATCGACGAGCTTGCCACTTTTTTGGCAGATAGTAAAGTTAGTTAAATGTGAACCTTTATAAGCGTGATTTCTGACCACTCCGGAAGGGTAAAGGTCGTGATGATGATGATGATAGATTTACAAAATCACCATCCCCGTGCCCCGAAAAGCACGTTAGGCCGTTGGTCCCGGTTCTATACTACTTGTGGCATCGTTACTAAATTATCATCAGGCCCTCGCGAACCCGTCCGGCCAGCGTGATATTCTAAAAACGGTGGGTTCGAACTCTGCCAAGAGAAATATACTTTTCTGACGTACATTTATCATAGATTTACAACACAACTGTTCCCGTGCCTCGGAGAGCACGTAAAGCCGTCGGTTTCGGTTCCACTAATACCAACATGTGTAATCGTATATTTTTTTTTTTTAAAAACATCAGACGCTCGCTAACCCGTCTTTTCATCGTGGCGAGTGTAGGCCAATTTCTCCAGAAATATATTTTGAAAGGCCTATCTCGAATAATGGAGGATTTTGATGTTCCACATGTATTTAAATATATTACACATTTTTTTATTAACATAGTCCTAGATCTCAACTGTTGGAGGCATTGGCCTTCCAGAAATTTCTAGAGAATTTGGCTTAAACTCGCCACGCTAAAAAGACTGGTTAGCGAGCGTCTGATGTTTTTTAAAAAAAAAAATATACGATTACACATGTTGGTATTAGTGGAACCGAAACCGACGGCTTTACGTGCTCTCCGAGGCACGGAAATCGTGGTGTTCTAAATCTATGACAAATATATGTAAGAAAAGTGTATTTCTCATTGGTACATGCCTGGGGTTTAGAATGTTAAGGAAACCATTCTTACAGCCGAGCCGCCACCGCAGCACACAGATAACACATAATTAAACAATGAACCCGTATGGTATCCAAACCATTTTCAGCAACAATGTGTTTTAGGAGCTATAATTAATTATCAGCCAAATTACAAGCACAGTAAGGTAATCGCAAATAAAATCAAATATCTATTATTATCCACTTACATAAACAATCTAATACTTCGGCGAAATGTACACGTTATCCTCTTCAGTTAAGGTTGAAGTCTGGATTCTGGGAACCGTCTTTGTAAATATGCACATCGGTTAAATTTACAGACCTAACTCGCCATAGCCGTACGGCCCTTTAAAAATATTTTTATACTTTGAAGACTTGTATCTATGTAGGAGCTCGTATTTGTCATTATATTATATATCGATAGGCCTATTTTTTTGAAAATTAAAATTGAAAATTACACATCATTGTTTTTGTATTCGAACCCGGTACCTTGGGGGCCCTTATTCTTATTCTGTTACTTAGTTGCAAACGAGATTGCGACATAATTACAAAATATTATTCAATTATCAACTCTATAATAAGCGCTCGAACTTGGCAGCAGCCGTGCAAATATCAACTTTAATAGCGTTATATATGTATTAACGGATTTCATTATATAACGTTTGCGTCTAAGCAACAGAATTGGGCTGCTGGGCACATTAGGATAATCAGGCTCCTATTAGTCTGACAAACGTCTATTTTATTACAAAAATGTATTTTTGTTTATTTATTTAAATGTTTTTTTTTGTTGTTGTTGGTGATCTTTCAGCACGGTAAAATAAATTTTGGATATTGAAGGGTTTATTGATAACTTTAAGGTCCTTACGGTCTAAAATATCTCATATAAATAGTGAAAAAAATCCTCCCCTAGGGAATTCTACAAAACCCCCTTCGCATATTCGTGCGTTGTCGTTTTCTAATGTGCTAGCGGACTATTGTGGGTTGGGTTATACAATGGAAATAAAAACCACTTTTGTATTCTTTTTTCTTTACTAGTCCTAACAATGAAATAGAGATAATTACTAAGTAGCTATGAGTGCACGAACTCCTCGTACCGAGAACGTTTCGGAGCGGCCAAACAGAATTTGGCGACAGGACTAGATTTATTTTGTAATAACGCATGCTTGGCATAGTCCGTGCTGAAAGGGATAAGGGGCCGAATCATTTACGGGGCCCTGGACACTTGCCCAGAGTGCCTTATAGGAAAGAGGGGCCTATAATCGTAACCTGGATAATTTCTTTGTTAGCAGTTACTAGGTTTTGAAATTGAAGAGCCGACATGATCTGTGTTAGATATATGTTGTACCTACACATTATTAGAACTAATGGCTAGTCGACAGACTTACAGTCAAGTTCTTTTTATCCGACGTGTTACGTAAATATTCGTGGCTCGGTTCAAAGAGCCGCTGTGTGAAAAGCGGTCGATGTATTGAAAACTTGTAAACAAAACACTCCGAATGACCTTGCGTAAAACTTTATTGGGAATAAAACGATGAGTGTTTAAAAAAGCTTTTTGTGAAGCATTGCTGCATTAAGAAATTGAGAAATTTTTTTAAATTTATATTCTTGCATAATGATAAAACCTACCTATCATGGCCGTAATCCCTTGATTGATCAGAATCAATGTTTATAATTAACCACCTTTACCAAATCAATATATACCATGTGTAGTTTTCACCAAATGTCACTAGCAGCATTTCCCTTTCTAATTAAAATAATTCATTTTTGGAGAGAATAACTACCAGCCCTATTGTCACCAGAGACGTCCTTGAGACTTGAAACAATTTCTTCATAAAAAACTTTTAGTTCTGATCCATACGGGCACATCGTTTCTACCGCAAACGTCGGAAATTTATGAGTTTTTAAGTCTAAACAAAAATATAAATGAAAAAATAAATCAATTACTCCCGATCCAAGTCGGTCGTTAGATACTTAATAAAGTTAATTTGAAGTTCAATTTTGTTCCAGAACGGCTTCGTGGAATGCCATGGAGAGTGCGGGTCGCTGGAGAACTGTGCGGTGCAGATGCCGCGCGAAGGTTGTTGCGCCCCGTGCAAGGGATGTTGGTATAACGGCACGGAGCACGCTTCTCATACGGAATGGACGGAAGGAAACCGCCTCGTCCGCTGCGATGCCGGCGTTGTTACCATCTCCAAACCAGAGTGCTACACCCCCTGTCAGAACCCAAAGTACTCCAAACATTCGCTCTACAATTGCCCAGTTTGCGATGGTAAGTGGATAATAATATTTATTAATAAAAAATAGTTTAAAATAATTATAACAATAAAAAAAATATAAAAAACAAGATGGTAAGTTATACCTTGCAGAGGAGAAATATGGCCAGCCTCCATGGGACTATCTCAGACGAGACGTCTCTAGAGGATATTCTTGAAATATGTAGGTACCGGATGCGATTCCTGGTCGGGATAGAATAATTTATTTCATTTTATTGTTTGATGTATTTCTCGAGTTCGGTACGCTACATTGAAGAACTTCCCACTTTTTATGATGGGCCGATAAAGTTGGCTAAATAAGAAATAATCTTTAACGTTAAGATACCTATACTATAATTAATATATGGATGCGAATTCGAACGAAAGCTGATTATTGTATAGAAGCACAATAAAGTTTTTATGCATTAAGAGACGACCATCAACTTTGTCTATCTTTACGCGTCTGCCCGGGTAGTTCACTCAGGCACATCACCCCGCTATCGTCCTATTCTGGCCACACACCGCCGCTGCGCGTCGTACCGGGCAGGATTAAACTGTCCTTCTAGGCTGGCACCGACTCTAACAATAACTGTTTATAAATATTAAATAGATACATAAGTATAATAATGATATTATTCTTTATTGCACACAAAATATAAAATAATGTACATAGGCGAGCATAATACCGTACCACCTACCAGCTAACCTTTGGCAGAATGAGAAATTATTATAATGGGTGCAGAGTACGAAATCAATCATAAATATACCATAGTAAGTATAAATAACATACCAATATATTTATATGTGTCATACGATATAATAAATACGTGTTGGAGTTATCCGAGATGATGGCAAGGAACCCGATGGTATGACGTTGGTCCCCTGGAAACGGGGACGTGCTCTGGTGTGGGGCGCCACGTGCGTCGTATCTCAGGGGGACAGCGCATAAAGCGGGGGCCGCGGCGGAAAATGCGGAGTCCAGCAAGCGGCGCAAGTATGTAAGTATATTAAAAGATTACATATTTATGCCGTTTGCTGTAGAAACTCTGGGCCCATGGAGTCCAAGTTTTTAAAAGACATAACACCGCGTCTTGTCGTCTTCTCCGGTGACAAGAGGGCTAGCTCTTTCTTCGCCCAAAGAATCAGTATTGCAATTCAGCGGGGAAAGGCTGCCAGCGTTCTAGCCACCATTCCACGCGGACGGGACTTATATCCCTATCCTTAGTATTAATATTAATTTTAATTTATATATTATAAATACTTAAATTAAATAAATACTAACATAATAATTATTTATGTCAAGATGTGGAAATTAGATTTCATTTTGTTTTTTTGAGAAAGTATGTAATTCATAAATGTTTGAATATATTTAAAGACGGAGTCTGTCTAATAGACAAAGGTAGCCATTTTTAATAATTTTGTTGATTGCCCTTTAAGGCTTTTGCTTTAAAGTAATGAAAATATAATTTTTATTGTTCAGTAAAGTATTTACATATAGGTATAGATTTAAAGTCGGTTTATATATTTTTAAAAAATGTAATACATTCACAAATAATTTTAATTAAGGATTTAATAAACAAAAAATAATGTCAATATAAATTTGTATTTTAGTTTAATCTGCAACTGGTTTATATCGTCGATTTAGACAAATAATGCTTTATGTAGAGATAACAAATTTACCGATAGCTATCTCTAGTTGATCGTTAAACTAAGCAGACCCTAACAGTCGTTGAAATAATAATTGTACACAAGTTAATTGTAAACACAACTAATTGGATCAATGGATTCGAAAACGACCAAGTCTAAGTGTAAACAAGCTATTAAAAACACATTGAAATGTAGCAATAGCCTTTATAACGATAATGATTTTCATGTTAAATCCCTTTTTACTTCTTAAATAATTAGGTACCATAACGCATTCAGTTATAGCTAACCTAATTAACTATAAAGATACAAGAGAGTGTGAGTAAATGACTTAGGTATATCATTAAAGTAAAGTATCATCACGACCGTACCCCTTTCGGGGTGGTGGCAAGCTCGAAAAATATCATTAATAAATTATTTAAATAATAATAATAATAACTTGCGTCCCGACCAGGAACTCGGTTCCTCCGAGTCTAAATTCACGGACTTAACCGCTAGATCACAGAGGCAGATCATCATCATATTTAATAAATTTCAGTATCTAATATCTTGTATATCAAGTAAGTAGACTAGGTTAGGTTAGATGGAACCTAAGTAGGTACAGCAGGGCTTGTTCAAATATAAGGAGCGTTCGGATTATAGTAAACAGATATTTTTATTTTTTTTTCTTCTTTAAATTTTAAAAGAGTTCTTTAAATTACACTTTGATATAAAATTCCATAGTTCTTTGATTGATGTAAAATGGTATATACGGTACTGCAGGACGTTCGGATTAGTTGAAGTTCGGACTATTAAGATCCTGCTCTAACAAACTCTAAATAGAAGAAAAACCGGAAGAACAGCAGCTTGATGTCAGTTGTATCCATTATTAATACCCGCGTTCCCATCCCACTTATAATCAGTTTGGCAAACGATATGAAATTTAAAATTGCTGACTCTATATATTGGTAGGTACGTAGCTTAAATGATTGTAGTCGGTTGTAAGTTTTTTTATTTCAATTAATACAAAGTATAAATAAAAGCGTATTTCTTTGGTTAAATTGTCCGGCGGGCAGAGCAGCATCTTCCCATCGCCCACCCAGATGAATACGCGGGAAAAAAAGACATCACGAAGAAGGCAATCTCAGATAAAACAAACACAACGAACACACCGACTGAATCCAATAAAATATCAACCGCAAAGTAATTTTGCTTAATTTGCTTTCTTTAATAACAATAATGACTGTATACTCGTAGTTTCTCTTATAGCTTAGTATTTCTATTAGGATTTTGTTATGTTATTTACATTATCTTTTAATACATAAAATAAAAAATCGCTTGTTTAGAGAAGCTTACTTAATATTTTTCTTAAGTTTAGAAAACGTTTTCTAAGTATACAATAAAACTAAAAGAACTGTACATTTTTATTTGAGGCCTTAAAGAAAAGGAATCCACTGATAAATTTCTGCATAACATGCTTAGGATCGCCATCACATCCCCTGGAACACAAATTAATAGACCTTCCAGAATAAATTTCTGGAGAACTTGGTATACATGTACCACACTGGTCATTGCAAATTTATTAACGATTAAACAAGGTTTTAATTAGTGGTGCACTCCGAGGCAGGGGAATGTTGGTATTGTAAATGTATGAGAAATGTACGTAAAAAAAGTGTACATATATCTCATTTGCACATGCCTTGGATTTTAAAGAAAACGTTTTTACCTGACCACCAACGCTTAGCCGTAATCGTCTAATGGAGGGTGCGTAGGACTCTTAGGTGAATTACAATAATTAATCCTTTATTTTCTATCTTGAAAATATTAAGTTTTAAATATGACATTTATGTTCCTACAAATTGTGACCTTAACGATACTTGCCTACCTATGGAGAGTCGCTGCGACAACAAGATTAATTATGCTGCAAAATTCAACAAGTTTTGTCAGCAACAATAAGTCCGCCCACGCCCTTGGCGTCGCCTCGTCATTGACAATGGCACGGGCATGAAGCAAGTTGCGCGCAGTAGCCAGTCTACAAACAATAGCATACTGTGCCATAACTCGTCCTACTAGATCCCTGTACAGTTATTACCAGCGATGACTACTATTGAGTAATGGTCTTTATATGGGCATGACATTACTTACATAATCTTGTAACAGGCATGCATAATTTAAGTCTGCATTTTTATTATTTGTTTATTTAAAGACTATTGCACGGAATACAAAATGCGATGAAATTATGCGAACTTAACGCCAGTAGACATCATCTGAAAGCTAAAGCTTGAGGACTAAACTCTAATCTGACTATTTAATAGTGCAATAGACAACTAGAGTCTTAACTGAATTAAATTATATATTTGCGTAATTCATATCTGTGAATCAATTAGCTAATAATAATAATAATAGTTTATTGACACAAAAGAAAATATGATATTGAACAAAAAAAAAAAATACTTTGTTGTACATGCTTAATTTAGTAGACGACTTCTGTCCCCTATACTAAGGTTGCCCTGGTCTTGTAGGGGACAGCTAGTTGACACTATATAATGAAAGCGGTCTTGCAGCAAAGTCGTTCAATATAATCTGTTACAAGTCTAATTTCACACGCCTTATGTCATACTCAATTTTTTTTAAAGTTGAGGGCAAGGCGGAATTGACAAATCGTGCGGTCTGCACAACTAACTTATATATATTATTCAAGAACTTTATTCAGGCACACAGGTTATTTCAACGATAATAGTATAAGTCAAGGTTTACTTGAGATATTTAAAAAGTTAATGTTGGGCACTCACTCTGCTACTAGTAACAATCAAATCAATTTCGGTATTATGAATTATTTAAAAAAACTATGATAGAATTCTATTAAGGTTAGTATGTTTTTAGATACTTATCTTTAGAAGGTCTGGTGCAAAATTTGACCACCCATTCAGTTGCATACAGGAGAAGGAATTTTGCTCTTCCTTACAGATTCCATCTGCCTTTTACAACGCATAAAAGCAACCTTAATTCTAAGATAAAAGAAGTGCACATCGGTCCTTTCGATCGAAGGAAATCTCATTTGATGTTCACAAGGGTTCATTAAAATTATATATTTTTGAGTGGTCGAAAAGTCTCCCACGGCGTTGCGTCTCTATTATTGACCATAAATCAAAAAGTTAACAACCTACTTAAAAGGCTGAAGCGGACCTGACTTTTTGTTGGGTCGTATCAAAGCGGCCGCCGACGCTGCGGCTGCGGAGATGGAGGTATACCCCGGTATTTGTTTGTTTTAGGGCCCGACCCAACGAACGGTACACTTTGTTCCTTTTTTGTTTCGTTCTGGTTATTATTTTTTTCACGAATTACATTCTTGCTTTATCAACAAGGGAATAAATTAATTTCTCATGGTTGTTTTTGGATTGTGTGTAACATGCAAATTAAATATGTCGAGGGTATCATCTGAATATTTGATAGCTTTATTATTGTAAAAACCTTTTAGCGTTTTAGTAGGTATATCGCCTCACTTTTGTGGAACAAGTATCGTCTGATTAAAATCCATGAAGACAAATTTCTTAGCATCCAGTTCCATCGTCTGTGGGAAATTGAGAGAAGAATGGTGTCTCAAGCTTGTAACCAACTTTAGGCTGGTTTACAAAAGGGGCCTTTTTATTGATTGTCTTGAATCACTATCCACCATTCAGCTTCCAACCAAATACTTAAACCTACTCGTACATCAGATCTGTTTTGGCCCAAATGATCATTTCTTACGTGAGATTATAATATTTGTTCGACTTCGTGTCCAACTTCAACTAAAACTTCTTCTAGGATCCCATGACGTTCAAATGTATCAATGAGAATTTTATTCTGTCGATAATACATGTAAATAGGTACTTAGGAAAAACAAATTCGTATCGTCGGGATTAAGAACAATAATGACAATGAACAATATGTCCATATTAGTTGGCTCATCAAAATTCTTTATGTGTGTCCAACAGGCATCGTTAATATTAGGTATGCCTGAGACGACGACCTGAGAAATTGAAATAATTAGCGGGTGATGGACGTGAGGCACGCGGCTTGCATGCGCCGGCCAAATACTATCTGTTATGTAAAACGATCATGGGTTCTGAAGGCTTAATATTGCCCATTCTTATATCTTTAATATTTAAATGATTAGGTAGTTCCGTGTGATTCTAAGATTCTTTATAGACCGATAGCGACCCACTAATTAGACGACATAATTTGCAAAAATGTGGATACATTCTTACCATGAAGGTTTATTGCGTTTTGTATCACATCTGACACTTGCATTTTGCAATTCGATGTAGGTATGTGGTTGTTTATTTTAACTAATTTAAAACTAGCAAAATTAATTTAAAGTTTTACAACTTTTATGGTATCATATCAATGATAGCCTGCGGAATGTGATAACCCAGTTTGCCTCCTTGGCCAGGGCAAACGAACTACTACTGGGTCTATATATAAAACAGTGCAAAAAATCATTGAATAATAATAACCATTAACTATTTCAGATAACTTACATGCCGAATAAATAATTTTGAGCCAAATTTGTACATGCACTTTTAAAAATTTAAATATTTTTTAACAAACTACATACTTACGTAGTACATACGTTTGAAAACTATAATTTTTTGAAACCTCAAAACCTAGGGCTATCGGTCTATTACGTAGGTACTAAGTTGGTTAGATATAATTACAATTAAATCGTCTCGATTTCTGTCACCTTGCACAACCATTCTGGCAATTTTTATTTGTGTTTATTTACTTTTGTTTTTATAACTAGGTAATTATATGAAAATTGATGATACAAGATTCTGTACAATGTTTTCTGAAGTTACAAGGCTGAGGTTTTAGAAAAACTGATTATCTTTAACGTAGGCATACGCCGAGGCACGTCATTGGCTAAAATAACCAAAGTACCCTAACTACGAGTACTAATCATGTGGCGTACTCAATATCAAAATTCATTGAAGTCTGTTGCTTTTTTGTAGTTTTTTTTGTTTCTATTATATGAACTGTCGTTTAGTAGTGACTAAGTAGAACGTTGACACGTGATCATTAGTGCAACTGTCTGTGTTACCTTCGGATGTCAGTTAAAATAACTTATTCCATGACAAAACCGCTCGTTCATCTTCACGACAAACTGGCAATGAATAGATAATTGTTTGCACACAAAAGGACACTCTACTTTGTATATGTTTGTGGCTTGTTGCTGCAGACAATTTGTCGTTAATATTTACTGTTAAAAAGTCATTAAATAGTCTTGTTAATAGCTAAATTGAACCTTGAGATCGATGAGGCGTTTTTATGCTTTGCCCAGACTTCCCCAGTTATCAGTAGCACAAACAAATTCTTATCGAATCGAGAACACATCATTTTCATTCATTCATTAGAGTCCCTAGAATACAGAGTACTAAACCTCCAATGTTATATAGAGCGAGCTACTGAGGTATAAAGCTAGATAGAACGTAACTGACTATTGACGGGTCATAAAAAAACATAAAACATATTAATTATTATAGTTAAATTCATTATTTAGAAATATTTATATACCTGATAAAGGTTGACATTTGTAGCACACCAATATTTTACCACCCTTTATAAATGTACCAAAAGTTTATAAATAAACGATTGATTTTGATTTTGATTTTAAGGTAAAAGTTTGAAATATTTTATCCGCAACGGAGGTGTTAAATTGTCATTAGAGAAGTGGATGTATTTTATTCATTAAAGCTCCTAGAACACAGCGTCCTAGACCTCCACTGCTGGAGATGGGCCTTCCAGAACTGGAGAATTTGGCCTACACTCGCCACGTTGGCCAGACGGCTTGGCGAGGATATGATGTCAATGTTTATGACAATTTATTAACGACTCGACAAGTTGGCATTAGTGGAACCGGGACCGACGGCTTTACGTTCTCTCCGAAGCACGGGAACGGTGGTGTTGTAAATCTATGACAAATGTACGTAAGAAAAGTTATGCCGGGGGGGTTTGAAACGACCTTTATAGGATTTAAGAAACGCGTTCTTACAATCGAGCCACCAATGCTTATTGTAATTATTATATAATATTGTAATTTATTAATATTTTTAAAGTATTTATTTATATAAGTATTTATGTAGGAGATTTATGGTTTATTATTATATATTTAATATTTAATAAAGTATTTATATTTTAAGATTTAAGAGAAATACCTTTATGGTAGGTACTATGCTCGCCTATTAGGTACATCTTTTTATTTTGTGTGCAATAAAGTATTTTATTATTATTAAACATGTGTGTTGTTTTTTGTTAATAACATTAGAGAATTGGATAAATATAACAAACTTTACCAAAAGCCAATTAGAGTTCTCATTAAAAACCGTTTATCGCAGACAATTAAAGGCTTTGTATAACTCCAGGTGGTCGGACACTACGTTCGGGGCAAATCTCACCGATCAGAAATATAAACAAAAGTGTAACAACTCTGTATAAATATACATATACACTATTTATTTATAGTGTATGTTTATGTATGTATGTATTATATAGTATGTATGCGTAATAATGTTTATTTACTAATTTAAGCTATTTTAATATTTTTCTTCATACATGATCCCCAAGGTTAGCTGGTGAAGAATGCCTTATGGCGTTATAGCTCGCCTATGTACTAGGTTTTTAAGTGCAATAAAGTATTTAAATAAATAAATAAATAGGTACTATGTTAGACTTTATTATGTATGTATGTATATTCATAGACATTTCTAAGCTAATTAAAACGTATTCAACGGTTTTTATTACTTTTGGAAAAATATGTATCACAGATATTATATTACTGCCTCTCTGGTCTAGCGGATATGTCCGTGGATATTTACACGTGTAGGTACCGGGTTCGATTCCCGTTCGGGACACAGTAATTTATTTAATTTATTTGTGATATTTCTCGTGTTTGGTACGATAGAGACATCAACAAGATTGTCACTTGACATGATTGGCCTATAGTAAAGTTTTCTAAACGTGAATCCGCTTCTTTATAAGCCTGGTTTCTGACTACCCCGAAAGGGATATGGTCGTATGATGATGATATTCACTAGAAATTATATTAATATATCTTTTTGTTATTTATTATTTATTTATGTATATATTTATTTATTTGAAATAATAATTACAAACTGCTTAAAGAAAGGTATAATAATAAAATTAAACACATATAAACTAAAACCTAATAAAAAAATAACTATTTATAAATAAAAAATGTCCTTTAGAGACGTCCCATTAGATAGATTTATTTTTAAAATCAAAAAATATATATTAGACATTTTACTTATCTGATAAGAAATAGTAAAAAATACCGAAAAGGCCATCGCCGAAAAAGTTAATGTTTATGATTTAGTAGTTATAGTTTGGCCAGAGTATAGTTGTTCCAGGTGGGCCGCGGTCCGTCGTGTGCGGCCGCGCAGCTCTCTGCCGTCATTAGCTCTCTGATTGATTCATCGTCCACCCGCACTAATTTATGGACTCGCCCTTTGTAGCACCGCCCCGCTGTCCGCCGCTCCTTTTGTTTCCAAGAATGCTGCCCCTAAACAATAGCCCATGATTCGCAATTTTCTCAAGTTTTTAATTTTTTATACCAACACGTAGTGAGTATATTTTTGGTACAAGCTTTTTTAGCAGAATCATACAATATTTGGTTAGATAGAGAAAGGTAGTAGTAGTAGTAGCATAGTGGATGGAAAGCGTGTTGTTGGACAAAAAAAACAAGCTCAGCCTATGTTCATCGCAAGCCGAGGCACTGTGCTTCCCTTTCTTCCTACACACAATAGACCCGACACCAGTACAGTGATTTTTAATAGTTTCTAAGAAAGGACAATGCCAGTTTCAATATGGAGCCAATATAGAAACGCGTACATACAATGCCAGCAATGTATGTACGAGTATATCGTCGTGTAGGGCCATAGCTATAAAGTATTTGTAGTATCATTTGAGCTTTGAAAAAGCTTATTGACTGCAGATATTAAACAACATTGCACGCCTGATGTTTTTAATCAATACTATTATATGTGCAATTTATTAGTGGTAATTTAGATTTCCAGGCGTTATAACTGTTGAATGAAGTTTCGTTCGTATCTCACGCTTCGTATAAGCTTATAGTTTATTTAGAGCTATACGTTACCGGGATGTCACCATCGATGTTTTGAATAGATAAGCTCATTCAATACAAAACCATCAGAGTGAGGAAGCAAAATCTAAAATACAATTAATGCAGTTATCGAACGAATATTAACCTGAAAAAACAAGATCGATTTTTAAAATATTGTTTTTCTCCGGATTTTAATAATATGATATTATTTTCATAAATATTTATTAATTATTACGGGATTTTTGATACCTCAGAAATTACTGGGCGTGCTAGAGCAATTTTCAGCATTGTTATTTGTCTGTCTTATGTTCTTGCGCCGCCTATCCCGGACGCGAGAATGGGAGCAATTAATCGTCAACGCCAACCACTATGTCATAGGAGAGAGATCCTTATCATAATAGAATAACCCTCCTCCTCCTCGGTACATGTCTGGCTATTCGTACATTGATCCTATAAAACTACTTGTATTTTATGTGTATCTTGGAAAAAAACACAATGTGTGTATATCACAACTTATTGGCTGCTATTGTAAGAGTTCAGGCGTTTAGCGTTAAGTTTTTAAATAGAAGCTTTCATAGTTTGTTATACAAACTCGTAACCTTAGTTTGTAAGAATTTTGGAATCATTGTACCTTTCTAATTTACGACTGCTTATTATTTCTTTTATTTGTGAGCCATGGGGAAGGCCTATGTCCAGCTGTCTATAGACAGGACGACGATGATGAACGTGGAGGTTAACTATTTTTTACAAGAGCCGACATAGTTGGTCACCATTTTAATTTGACACGATTCTCTTACCATTGGACTATACAAGTACCACACAGCAACAATTCTGAAGTCACAGTACACTTTTCTAAGCATTCCATGGATTCATTGTGCGGGTGCCGGGTCCATCGTGTGTGGGTAAGAGATAAAAAGGATGGTGTCTTAGGTCCGACAATAGGCTGGTTTACAAAGGAGGCCTCCTATTTTCATTCTACTCCTTTCCCTATGTATGTTTGTTCGTATAAAAAACATGAAATTATTTGTTTTAGAATGTGTGATAAACGGCCAAAGAGTACGCGAGGGTCGTGACATCCGCATACCCGAGGAACCTTGCTTGTCTTGTAGGTGCTTCAAAGGCGGCCTGTCGTGTGCCAAGATCGCTTGTCCTGTCCTGCCCTGTCCCCTTGGTCAGCAGCATACACCCCCTGGAGAGTGCTGTCCAAGATGCATTCATACTACTGCTGATAAGATACTACCAGGTAAATTGCTGAGAAATGCTTGTGAAAAACAGCCGCAGTCAGGCTACATGAGCAGCTACTGAATTTTGTAAAAATGTCTGGGCCCGATTCACTTTATGATTTAAAAGATAACTGATAGCTTAACCCGTTAAGCGAATTAATGTGGATAAAGCTTTGGGCTCCGCACGATATCCGCCTTTTTGGCACTGATCTAGTATAAATTATCATTTAATTAAAATATTCGTTTAAGGCCTTAAGAAATAAAATAAAAGAAAGAAAATAAATAAATTGAGAACAATAATTTCAGGTCATCGCTTAAAGAAGCCGTGTATAATTGGCAAAGAATTCCATGCCCATTTGAGTCCGTTCCGAGTGGACCCGTGCACGGACTGCACGTGTATGAACGGAACGGTGGAGTGCGTCCGCTTCACGTGTCCCGTGCTCACCTGCGGCGCCAAGGCCATGCCGCCCTCGCCAGGGATGTGCTGTCCCAAGTGTCCGCAGATACAGGAAGCGACAGCGGCCTGTGTTGTCGCTGGTAGAACTTACCAGGTAATTACGGCAGCTACTTTAAATACCAAAGATAAACACAATTAAAAACTAGCTTGTTTTATTGTGTAGTTTTAGTACCTACAGGTTCAACTTATATTTTAAAATGTTCTTTTATTATAGGATGGAGAGACATGGCAACTCGATGCGTGCAAATCCTGTGAATGTCACGGAGGCGAACCGCGCTGCGCTATGGAGCGCTGTCCGCCCTTGATCTGTCCCTCAGACCAGACGTTGCGCCGACTTCCTGGCCAGTGCTGCTCCAAGTGTGTCGATATCGACGGCATCTGTACTGTGTTTGGAGATCCGCATTACAAAACTTTCGATGGAAAGTTTTACAGTTTTCAAGGTTCTTGCAAATACCAATTAGTGTCGGATTGTATGAATAAAACATTTTCGATACGAATATCGAACGATGCCAGAAATACGCCGCATTCATCCTGGACGCGCACCGCCACCTTGAGGATCGGGGTTATGAAGATAAACTTGGGAAAGAAGATGCGCGTCAAAGTTAATGGTATCAGAGCCACACTACCTCATATATCGAACGGAGTCGCTCGAATTACTCGCAGCAACGGCTCTGTGTTGGTGCAGGCCGACATCGGCGTGGAGCTGTTGTGGGACGGCGACGGGTTTTTGGAAGTGACGGTGTCCAGTGCTTATAAAAATAGGTTATGCGGACTGTGCGGAAATTTCAATTCGCGAGCTCGAGACGACATGATGACGAGGGACGGAAAACAAGTGAACGACGCCTGGAAATTTGGTACATCGTGGCGCGTCGGGGGACGCCGGGCATGCACCAGACAGCCGGAAACGAGACCCCACACGGCGCGCTGTCGCGGTGAAAAGCTACGAAAGGCGAAACGATTTTGCCGCGGGTTTGATAAATTAAAGGTCTTCTCGGAGTGCGAAGGAAAAGTAAATCCTTCCAACTACAGAAACGCGTGCGTGCGCGACGCTTGCGGGTGTCTGGGAGAGCGGTGTCACTGCGCGGCGTACCGGGCATACGTGCGCGAGTGCAGCCGGCTGGGCGCGGAGCCGGCGGGCTGGCAGCGGGAGACGTGGTGCACGGGCCCGCCGCCGCCGTGGCTGTCCCGGCCGCTAAAGCACGCCTCGCCGCGCCTGCTCGCCAACCCGGAGTCCGTCAGGAAACACATCACAAGCCGACCGAGACCGCCTCCTCTCATTCTACATTAAACTCTACATCAGCAGATATACTAGTCATTATAGCTATTATGAAAAATAAGGTACTTATCTACTAAACTTTTATTACTTTATGATAACTTTAGAAAAAAAAAAACACCTAATATAACACAATACTCCTTTCACTATTATTAAGTATTTTTTGGATAGATATAACATTGTACAGGCCACTATTTTTACTTTCTTTGCAATCATTTAGCCTAAGTTTCGCTTGATTACTTACGAGATTAATTACGAGTCTGTCTAAATTGCTTCATGTTTTAAGACAGTTTCGTTGTTGTTTCAGTTTGAGTAGCGGCATTAGAAGAAGTGGTCGCCCCGGCCGGTGCCAAATGGAATCAAGATCTATAGCAACAGTATTTTATAATTCTACTTATATTTAAGTTCTAAATAGATAACTAAACGCAAAAAAAAATGAAACATAATTTTAATACAAATATTATTTATAACGTTACAGAAGTAGCAAGAAATTATCTCATTGAATTGCCTCGCGAACTGTGTCGGCAGTCTTTCTGCATCCAAAGATTTGCAACAATGTATTTCCTAAATAAAAAATAAAATACCGGTATGAGCTATGGTGTGATGACATTTACGAGTTGATATGTGATTTCATTGAGAAACTATACAGAGATACGGAAAGAAACGTCAAAAAACCGTTGCTCACGGTTAATATAAAAAAAATACATTTAAGTACGGGTAAATAAAAAACAAGTACGAGTGAAGTAGCTTGACATGCGTCATTTTTGACACAATTTTTAGCGGGGGTGACAATCCTCACGTTCCGTTTATAGTAATTACCAGCGGCTCCAACATTTTTGCGAATGGAACAGTTACCAAAAAAAAACTGTCATTTTATGTTAACATAAAACGGAAATATAAACATTAAAAATTAGAATTTTTAGCATTTTAAAATATCAAATCTAAACTGTTCCATAAAAATAAGTTATAACGGAGCGAAACATTTTTTGGTTGGTGGCGCTGGTTTATAATAATAGCATGTAATGTTAGCGCGGCCTCTAACTGGAACGCGAATTGTGCGAAGAACCTCGTATTTACGGACTTTTTTTATACTGAATTTTGCTTTAAATCTAATGAAAACGCATTCAAAGCGTAACTCAGTATAAAAAAGTCGAACACGGCAAAAATACAAACACGAATATAAGAAAGCCCGTGCGAGGTTCTCTTGCCCATATAAAATCCGTAATAAAACTTGTAAACTATTTGCGCATGATATAGCTCGTGCCGATATCAATAAATGGGTAATGAAACCCCATGAAATAGACAATATTTATAGCTTTAAAACTTGCATCTCAGTAGAAGTTATCTACTGAAGAATATTTAATAGCTTCGCTGTAAGTGCTTTTGTTTTAAATTAATTGTATAGTGGTAGGTACCACATTACCTACTAATGTTTGTACTCTTTAATAGCTATTCAGAAACGTTTCGCTAAACCAAGGCTAGTATCATATTGACATGGAACAAAAGTGTCAAAGTCAAAATAAATTTATTCACGTTAACATTTTGCAGGATTTATGAAACGTCATTATTTAAATTATTTCGAATAATTATTCTTCTGCTAGTGGATGACTAAGCAGCTTAGTAGTCTAAAGACTAGTCTGGAGACCAGCAGCTTAGCAGATTTCAGTGACCTGTTAATGATTAATCTGACTGAGAAATATCTAGAAATAGCTATATCAGAATTACAAAATAAAACAAATAGAGACACTACACAACAACAATAAATAAATATCTTTCGAATTCACCTTTTGAGAATGCAATACCTGGTACAGTGGTACGCTCAAGTATGTCAGAATTAAGTTAGGCTACTTTCCTGTGTGAAACCCGAAAGCCGACATAACGCAATACCTCTGTTAATTTAAGAACCATCTAAGGTATCTTAGTCCCAGGCCTTCACAGCTGCAAAAAATATTATCCTGGTTTATATTTTAGATCAATTTAAGTTTATAGAAATGTCTCTGAATAGCTCTGTTCATGTTTACTGAATTGTGATACTTTGTTTATGTAACTTTGTAACGAAGGAAGTTTGTTAAACATAGTTCAAATTAAGATCTCATCCGTAGTTATTACGAATACATAGATATAGTATGTAGTAACGGAAGCCAAGACGCTACTGTGGCTCTAGTGTGTTTTTTGAAGCGCAAACGTTAGATAATCCTTTAAGAGGATTTAGCGCTTTTGCATACCTCTCGCTAGCACAATCTAATATTTTAAATAATACTTTTGAGAAATGTAGTTTATCAACTGACTACAAAATAATATTACGGACTTTTTGGATATTTGTTTTAGTGAAATTAAGTAAGTAGTAAAAACGTTATAAAAGTTTTTGCTATTTTCCTCAGTCTAAAATTAATATCTAAGCATTCCATGGGTTGCGGGTTCCATCGTATGTGGGTAAGAGATGCGAAGACTGGTGTATCGGGCTTGGGACCGACAATAGGCTGGTTTAAAAAGGATGCCTCATTTTTTTTTTCATTGTCAACAAGACGCTCACCATCCACCATTCTACTCTTCTCCCATGTCCTCTCATATGTCCAAACAGGTAATTTGGTTTTCTAGAAAGTTGATAGACTACTAAAAAGTACACTCATACGAGAAATCTTTAAAAATGTTGGATTGTGCGAGCAAGAGGTTGCAATAGCCTTAAACCCTGTTAGCGAACGGAAACTCTCAGTGTCTACGAATAAGGTAAGTTGGGGTAAATTTAGATATGGGGAAAGTAAAATCATTGCTTATAACTTCCAAAATGGTAGTAATTTAATAAAATATAATAATAATAATATAATTTTAATAATAATAGACAAAAGTCATAAATAGTGATCATAGATAAAATACATTTGTTTTTCTGTTCTTTCGCCAACTACGGGGGAAGTGTGACTAGACGAGGTTTAACCACTATATGACGTATGTACCGATATTCTTCAGCATCACCTAGAATTCGAATGCGTTTTATGACAACGATACTTATTTTGTCAATTTAACGGTTGCAGTAAAATAAACAGAATAGGGCCACTGGACGCGATGTCCGATTTTACCGAAACTACTCTCATTCTTATAGCTCAACAAAATTATATATAATAAAAGTAACACCTAATTCTCAGTCTTGATTCTTGTTCTTAAGAACAAGGCAAATAAATCGTAAGCTCAGGAAATTTACGACTTTGATGGAGCTACTAATATTTCTTTTTATATTTCAACATATAAAACATTTGCTATAGTTAATATAGGTTTTAAAAAACCCTTAAATTTTATTAAGAACAAAAATTAACATCTTAGGCCGTTTGTCCACCGCCGCCGTCACCGGGACGTCACCGTCACGAGATTATGTCGGGCTTAGTTTTATTCGGCGCTCGTGTGCAGTGGACAGATACAGGACCATTCACAGTTATTTTACCTCTAGCTACTCGTATTAGGTTGGCTAACTGTTTGAAATATTTATTACAATAGTTCAACGTTCGCAACAAGCTTGTAATTTATAAAAATAATAATAATAACGTTTATTGAACTTTCTTATTGGTACCTATATACAAAGTTGAGTAAACAATATATGAAATAATCCTTGAATTTTACATTTTAATCATTTATACATTTAATAACATTTTTGATTGAATGCAAACCACAAGGATAGACAATTTTAAGATGGTCCCTGACTCCTAACCAAGATAACTTGTGTCCTAGGATGTCAACTCCATATTGACTAATACTCATAGCCTCAGATAGCCAGGTCAAAAGGTATGATAATAAAAATAATAAAAAACAACGTAAATCAAAGTACAAAAGAGGTTCCAAAACAACAGACCTGTAAAACGACACCAGTATAGACATTTTGTTATTATATATTATAACTATTGTCATCTTAAATATTGTAGATATAATTTTGTTAAGTAATGACGTTCAGGCTTGCCAATCTATTAGCAAGAGGTAAAATATCTGTGAACGGTTTGTAGGCGGACATAGTAAATGAATGCATCGTTGCTGCCGCTACTTCGGCACTGTTTTCTCTTTTTCGTTGAAATGAAACGCTGTTTGTACACTACCACCGTCACTGGGACGTCACAGTTACAAGATTAATTATGGCCGACTTCTGTTCGACGTTTATCGACCCGGTGACGACGGCTGTAGACAAACGGCCACAGTTATTCTATGTATCGCTACTTCGACGCTGTCATCTCGTTCTCGTTGACGTGACGGTGACGGCGCGCGGCGGCGGTGGACTAACGGCCACTTATAGCCTTATCTAGCCTAATTATAAATTTTAGTCCGCTAAATGTATGTTTCAAGTCATGAAATTCCAAAGCATAAGAATTGAGATATAGAATAGAAGAAACCAATGTCAAAGATTTGTGACGTCAGTCCTACAAAAATCAGTTGTAATTTCGGTAAATCGGAACATTAATGTACATATAAAAATATTGCCTTACATAAATATTTTCTTAATAAAATAATTATTTCAACGTTTCCTTGTGAGTATACTTAGATTAGTGACGTTACCAATGAATTTTATTTTTGACATAACTATTTGTATGTGTTTCTACAAAATGTGTTAGGTTGAGATTGTAAAGACAAAATAGTTCTTACGTAATATTTAATTTAATAGTACAGTCAGGACCTGAATAGTAAATTATTATATCCTGAGCATTAAATAGCTTTAAGAAAAACATATTCTCAGTAATACTAGCACACACAAACTTCTATACGTAACGTTTTATTGTCATTTCGTCGCAACTCATGGTAATAGGCGCTGGCCTAAAATCACAGACTTCATGTTTTCGATCAGCAAAATATATCGCTCAAGTGGTCTCCAGAGCGCCTTGGTGCCTGCGTATTTCCATAGATCTGGAAATTCCTACTATTGATGAGTTTGTCGTCGGCCTGACTAGACTTATGTCCTATCGGACACTTTACGGATCTTTAAGCATCTCCAGAATATCGCTCCGTCTTACGCTCGGCCCCTCAACGGGAGACCATTAGAGAAGTGCTCCTGGAGGAGAGCTGAAGTAATCGAACCTAGACCCCTTGGGTTCGTAAGCCACACGGGCGCTGTTCGCACACCAGTAACGGCGCCCAGCAACAAAAGTGCATGAATTACCAGGGTGGTTATCCGCTGAGATCCTGCCGGGGAAAACGGGGGAATGTCCCCATCCCCAACCCAGGCCCATTAGCCATCCGGGTCTGGACGACTGCACTGTCTGTCTGTTTTCCATTCGCTTTCCATCTGATCCCGATTCGATGTCGATCCGATCTCGATTCGATCCCGATTCAATCTCGAGATTCGATCCCGATTCGATTGCGAAGTGTGTGTGCTAGAGCTAAAGAGCGTCTCGACTGTTTCCAAATTAAAACATAGTACGAGTATTATCTAATAAGAGTAATATAAACAATATATAATTACTTCTACATATATATTAGGTAGGTTTTGCACTTGAATATTTCTAAAGCTCTTACCTTCTAGGTTATTTAATAAGACAGACGAGCAAAGTTCATGTACTCAGGCGTTACATTAACATTCCTTCTTTTAACTTTATAAAAAGTTGCATCACAACTGTAAACTTTATAGGTAAGAATAAAAAAGAAAATGAGAATTGAATATAATAGTCGGAAAAAAAAAATGTGTTTGGGCTACATTGAATAAAATTAATACATACTTACTTGTGTAATATTTTGTTTATCTAGATATATAAAAGTCTTGAAGTTGCTAAACAAATTGTATATGCTGTTAAAATTCCAAAATAAAACCTAATACCTTATACTTTTAAACAAATTATAGTCTTCGAAAAAAAAAATGGTACAATATTCCTGACTGTAGGTACAGTCAATTGCACATCACACCGCTTCTTAGTACCAATATTTTACTTTATTGCAACAAGCGTGTCTGATGTGTAGCCGACTGTACTTGACGAACGAGTGATATGATGAAGGACTTAAATAATTTTATGTTTTTATTTAACTCCTAGTAGATTTTATGCTTAATTTTATTGTCTTTGGTTATTTTATTTTTTTCATTTTTATAAACATTTCATTTCATTCCTTTCCACGTGCGTTCTATACAGGCTCCTCTTTCCCATCATCTAACCCAGGGTCCTTATTCTGGCACTTTCTTAACTTAGTATTGTAAGAATTCTATAGCTCTCAAATTACTTACATGTACAAATGAATATTGTGATAATTATTTACTATTTTCTGGTTTTACGTCCTGTTCATTTAGTGGAGTTTCATTTTATTGTTTTTCTACGTACCTATTTTAATTTAACGTAGTCCGGTGACGCTTAAATGTAGCTCCTGCTAAAATTTATTACGTAGTTAAATTTGTTATTAACAATGTATCTTCATACAAGCCTAATACAATATTTTACAAATATTGAGATTTAATCCTAAGTCCTGAATGAAAAATGTAAAGAGTCATTTTGCGCGGACACGTTAAGTGCACGTTTTTGTTTTGTAATTTAATTTACTGTGAATATTGTCAGTCAAAAGTGATGTTGTATTGTTTAATAATATGTTACAATGTAAATAATTATTAAAAACGATAAATTGAACTTTTAATATTTAAATATGCACAAAACGCAGTTTATTTTTTTGCGGTTTTTACGCGCTGTGAACTCCCATATTATACCCGACGTGTTTGGTCTATAATGCGCGAGTGACTTCAAGGAAAGCATCAAATTCTGCAACATCTGGAATTTGATGATAACCTCATTAACTCATAAGTAAGAAAGATATATACATCAGACTGTATGGGCTAGACCTTTTACCTTCCCTATCACCTCATTCATCATCCATCGGGAGAAGAGAACACAAAAATCTTATATAACTGTGATAATTTTGACCCTTTCTTTGTTTAGAAAAGGTTTATAATTAGCAGCAGCTATGTCTACATTAAAAAATATTTTAATAACTTATATCGACTGTAGTAAGTAACACATTTAAAATAGTTTTAATTAGCATTGAAACAAATTATTGTAAGAAATTTATTTGTTTTAAGTTTAATTTTAATACCTGTATTGTATTGTGGACCTACGTTTTATGTGGGTTTTTATTTATTTTAACTTCGATTTTATACTTTAATGAATTAATTGTTGAGTATTTAGTTTTATATTTATATTCTTTGGTCGACTATTATTCGTAATTATTATAATATTGTCACTGCCACAAATACCTACCAATAATATTAATATTGTCTTCTGATTAATGACACAAGTACAATGTTGTACCTATATTATATTACCTATATAAAATATTTAAGAAGCCTTAGTGTTATTGCATTGTCGCCATATAAAAGTGCTATATACTTAGTATTACCTATTATCTCATGTATGCAATGTTGAGTTTGAATGGATATTGTATGATGTTATGAATATATTTAATGTACAAAGATTTTAAATAATCATGCATAATTGTATTTTATTTATCCAAATCCTCATTAGGTATCCCAAATAAATGAAAATTATCAAGGTTTAGTTTGATGTAGTTTTGTACCCAAAGGTCAAAGCACACATATCAACTTGGAACGGGATAGTCACCGTATCAACTCGAGCCGTTTAGTCTGCTTGTAAACTCGCTACTGCAACGCATACGAATGGTAAAAAGTAAAGTATAATCACGACCGTATTTTTTCCGGGGTAGTCAGAAACCATGCTTTTTTATTTTTATTGAAGCGGGTTCACATTTAGCCAACTTTACCCATACTCTTCCCCATCATGATAAGAGGCAAGCTCGTCGAAGTCTCTAGCGTACCAAACTCGAGAAATATCACTATTCAATTAAAATATTTATTGTGTCCTAACCAGGAATCAAACCCGGTAACTTTGAGTCTGAATCCACAGGAGGCAATGGGATAGGAATCGTAACATAAAAGCAAAGCAAAGCTAGCATTTTTATTGAATTTTGCTTAAATTGAATGAAAACGAAAGATACAATAGTCGAAAATGGGGGTACTCGTCTCGCATTGGGACAAGCTCGGAATTGCGATGGTGCGTAGTCAACTTGCAGTTCCCGCGCTTAGGGGTCGTCGTCCGCGCGCTTAAGTCTTTTCGTACCCGAAGTCACGTTTCTTCGTCCAGTCTTCGTTTTCGAGCCGTAAGCGTGGCGTCGCCTAGTTGTAACCGAGTTGACAAACAGCTGCTAATCCGCTTATGTCTTAAGCTAGGTTGAAGGCGAGGTAAAAGGCGTACGTATGGTGACGATCCCTTTCCGAGTTGATATGTGTGCTGTGACCTTTAAACTGCACTGAATTTGTGACCTGCATAAATGATATGCGTGGCCCCTAATTAGAGACATCAATTAGTACATTACACCGATTAGACACCCTTAATAAGTCTTAAGAAGTTCGACATCTATATTAAGAATCCAAAAAAGATCGCTATTTGAGTTAGCTGTCCTCGCGACAGCAATTAATAATAATTAAAAGAGGAATGAAGAATGATGAATATTATAATCAACTGTTTTAACTGTATACATATATGTAAATAATATAAAATCTTCTTGGTCTATGTTCTACTAATTCTAAACTGATAATATGTATAATAATAAAGGGTGTAATTTTTCTTAAAAATAAATAAATGATTTGGGTGAAATATTTTTTAATGTTTTCATTGTAAGCAACGTCATATGTTTTATACTTTTTCAACAACACTAAAACTATCACTCCTTATGTTACAAATAAGGCATCATCATTACAGCCCCTCGAACACAGCGCCCTAGACATCCACTGCTGGAGATGGGCCTTCCAGAACATATATCTGGGGTATTTGGCCTACACTCGCCACGCTGGCCAGACGGCTTGGCGAGGAATGATATCAATTTATTAACGATTCCACAAGTTGGTATTAGTGAAACCGGGACCGACGGCTTAACGTGCTCTCCGAGGCACGGGAACGGTGGTTTTGAAAATGTAAGACAAATGTACATAAAAAAAAGTGTATTTCTCATTGGTACATGCCGGGGGAGTTTGAACCGACCTTTGTAGGATTTAAGGAACGCGTTCTTACAACCGAGTCACCACCGCGATAAATAAATAAGGCATATCTTTGTGCTATTCTATACAGACAAAAATACTTTTTACAAGCTGCGCGCGATATAAGAAATACGAAATAAAAACATACGACCGCTCTCCGCGTTCTTGTCGCGCATCGATTAAGTGCCCTAGCTGACCAAAGTTATATTACACTGCACGATGGAAAGCTCATTAAGTGAGTAAGGCGGACGCAGGTCCACTCTGACGCCTTATTATATATTAGGGACTTTTAAGGGTTCAGGTGTAATTACCCTGCTTTAGGTAAATTGTGCAAAGATTAAAGAATAAACCAAAGTTATTAAATTTAATTAAGTTTTAACTAAACACTGTATTGTGCAATGAGCGAACATTTCAAATAGAAAGAATTATTTTCCACTGGAAAACAGCCAAATTTCAGAAATTTGTTGTCATTAAAATTATCTAGGACAATTTGGCGCCCGATTTAAAAACAGGGGATTTATTATTTTTATCTTTTAAAACAGACATCTCCGAATGTATCGGGCTTTTTATTTTTAGACTGCATCGTAAGTGCTTTGATGATATAACGCCCGCAGTAACCGAACCCAGGTCGGGGAGATCTCGAATCGGTCTTGCAGATCAATGAACCCATGATCAGCATTATAAACTCTATAATCTAAGCAAACATTCAGAAAAGCCTATTAGCCAGAAATCCTACTAAGATACTAATATACGATATTGGTAAATAAGTGTTTCTGAAACTACTATCATAAAATTAAGCTGTCTTTCTGTGAAAACTTAAGTGCTGCAAAAAATATATTATATTTTATTCATTAAGAAAATAAAGCGATTGTATAAATAGGATTTATTACTAAATTAATAAAAATAACATAAGAATACCTACATGATTTATACAGGTAAGAAACGATATAAGAATATATAGATTAACGTACAAATAAAACCAAAAAGATTTCTTAAGGTCGCAAAGCAATCATTTACATAATTAAACCTAGTACAAAATGTGTGTAACATACCTAATCAATACAATTTTAAAAAATATATATTATGTGAGTCAAATGTTTTAGAAGAAGAGAGAATATAGTTCTAAAAAGCGGGAAGCCGCAGGTATTTCAATGTTGCCAGAGTATTGCAGAATTCGAGCAAAGCAGACGGTAGAGTCTTCTACCAGGTAAGCTTCAAGCACAGAAATGTTAGTACGTCGAGTGGTCCAAGGGACTCTGAGCAAACGACGCCAGCACCACAATTCAAACGTATCAATTCTCGCTCTATCCGCGGCTTTTAAGGTCCACAACTCAGAACCCTATGGAAAAGTAAATTGTATTTTTTTGTCTTTCTGTGTATGTTGGTGTCGCTACATACACAGAAAGACAAAATTATATTAAGTTAGGTATAATCTCATATATTTATATTATCGAATATTTTTTGAGATTTTGTGACGAATATATTTCTTGACAATTTCATAACTTTTAAGATATACTCCAAAAATTAAAATAAAATAGCTAACTATAGGGAGTTATTTTAATTACATTTAAGTATAATAATGGATCAAATATGTTATTCAAAACCACTGGAAACTATCAAATCAAAGGCACATTTCAAATGTCAGATTTGAAATTCATGTGGCTATATTATGCCTAAAACGCTTTAAACGCCGAATGCTACATTAACAGCCACTTAAAGCGTTGTGAAATAAAGTACTTGCATTCATTCAACAGAAAAGGGATACCGACTAATGATGATAAAAATAACTAACAAAATAAACACAATATGTAATAGATTAAAAAGGTATTTATTAATATAAAAAGTACACAGTCACACACACCAAATAATCGAGAACAAATGATTTGTACATTGCATACATTATACTTAAGTGTTAACCAATAACATTAGGTTAATAATTTCTCTTAGTTTAGTTGCAGGTCTCAGTGTCCAATGTCCCCCTTCTAGGAAGTATACCGAAGAGAATTAGTGTATCCAAAGAGCGATGTATGCCGCCAGATGTTTATTCCCCGGTCATCATTTCCATGAATTCTGAAATAAAAAGAAGAATATGAATAAAATAATTTTAATGATAATTATTGTGACGTAGTAGACTACTCCTTATCGAACAAACCAATGTTTAAAAACAATATTTAACCAATTAACCAGTGCGATCTTCCAGTAATGTCGTATAGAGCAAAAACGTGGACCCCGATCACAATCTCTCCATAAGTTCAAATCTTATACGGCATTTATCGGGACCTGAGACAAAATGTAAACTAACCATCAAAAAGGTATTTTAAAGGCAATATCAATTATGGCAATCAAACTCATAAAAATGCTAACAATCTACAGTTGTAATTAATGTTTTTGTTTACGCGGCGAACTAGTGCCTTCACTCCGTAGCCACGACTCAGACTTAGCTGTTAAGGCACGCAGGGCCAACAGTGAGAGAGAGACGGTTTGTAGGGTTTTAGTCCGTAGGCGCCCTGGGGACTCCTTAGGGGGCCTCACGGTGAGTCGGGCATGCGACCCCCACCCGCGTTGGCCCTTCAGGCAGGGGGCGTATCATTGGTGATTTATCGATTCAACGTCTTAAAAAAAAAAAGTTTTTGTAAAAAATACATGAATATTGTCGTAAACAGTGAAAGCAAGTTTTGAATTATTTAAGTATAATACTTTTCAGATCGAGGATTAAAAAAAAACAAAAGTAGTGGAACCGGGACCAAGACGGCTTAAAGTGTTCTTCGAGTCACGGGAATGGTGGTGTTGTAAATCTATGACAATTGTCGTAAGAAAAGTGTATTTCTCATTAGTACATTCAAGTGTACAAATCGAAACCGTTTTTTTGGTTTTTAAAGAAAGAGTTCTTACAACCGAGCCACGACGCACCGCTCTGTTTAATATTAAAGCATTATTTCAAAATTATTACATAGAAATAAAAATATTATCTTAGTATGAAATGAAATGCCGCATCAGTTGATGATTGCCTGTGATTGGCTTTCATGTTTCAATTAACCTTAGTGTTATATTACTGCATCCCATCCTCTTATCATCCATACATTTGTTAGAAGACAAATCTCATCTTTAATCAATGCGGCTTTTCAGTTACCGTCAACGTTAACATTTAGAATTCTATACATCAGAAAAATACATGCTTCATATGACATTACAACCAAGAACAAGAAATAATGCCAGATATGTATGTGCTAGGGTGTAGATACGTCTAAAATTAATACCATATATTACCATAAGTTGGTAGTCAACATCTAGTGCGGTGAAAAAAATTCAAAATCGATATATCGATATTTGATACAAATTTTTAGTAGTCACCATCATCAACTTAATTATCAATTATGTTTTTTTACTGATTACAAACTAAGCATTTAAATTGATATAATTTTCCAATTATCCAATTGGGGTTGAGCTAGGTTTATAGACATTAAATTAGTCGTCTTTAATGACAACCTACAATGCGGTTGGTGCAATAAAAAAAACGTAAAACCTAACATAACTTTTTAAAACTACGATATACTCGTATCTAATTTTACAGCCGTATTGGTTAACGATTTTTTAAAAATAATTTATTAGTACATTGCCTTTCTTTTGTCGGCAATTTGGTTCACACGCAAGTTCAGGTTAACTGAATAATAATAATGATTTATAATGTCGTATACAAAGCATATATGTATTTCTCTGATGGATTTGATGAAACGTGAACGTTGGCCTATATCTAGAAGGGAGAAATACTGGCTGATGTTATTGACTCACCATCGAAGTCGACGGTCCCGCTGCCGTCGGTATCAATCTCCTGGATAAGTCCGTCGAGTTCCTCCTCAGTGAGCTGCTCGTCCAGCTCGCGGAGGATCTCGCGTAAGCTCGATGTGGGAATGTAACCGTTACCTGTAAAGTTCACAACCAAGATAAGTCAAATGAACAAAAAACAGCTCATAGGATCATTACAGCCCCCAAAATACAAAGTCCTAAGTCCTCACTGTCAAAGACGTGCGTTGCAAAACATATGTCTGAAGAATTTAGGCTACTTTTAGAAAATGGCATAGATAATTCCGCCTACATAAATGCACTTTGTTTGCCCGTTTCATACCTAATAGATTCTGGGCAATTAGCCAAATGTAACAGGTAACTAATCTTAATCAATTTTACTCTAAGAGTAAACTTGATAAAATTCGTAAATCCCGTATCCCAAGAGAGCAAAGCATATTATCCATTAGTTTACAGCGAATAAAAATAATAAATTATGTACTAGACTATCTAGTTGGCATGCTATCAAAATGTTTGCTAGGATAAATGTAAACGC
The DNA here is from genome assembly GCA_910589645.1 of Tinea semifulvella. Lineage (NCBI taxonomy): Eukaryota > Metazoa > Arthropoda > Insecta > Lepidoptera > Tineidae > Tinea > Tinea semifulvella. The sequence goes on from OU342585.1 coordinate 8,204,225, forward strand.
TGAATGACTCATTCTATTTGTATAGCCTGGCTAATGCTACCGCTAGAAGTTTATTTTCAAGTATAAAATATTATAACGACCGCAATCTCTTTAAGCTAAGTGTATAAAAGCATTTTTTCAAGGCATAGTGATTGGTGTCAGTGACCACCACTGATTTCAGTTGCTCATATTCCTGAACATAGGGTGTAACAGTCAGTCACAGTCATTATTTCCTAAATATTTTAGTAATAACTTATAGTTGATGATGATGTATCCTATAATAACCAGCTTGCCTTAAAAGTGTTGATATTTAATCGATATTATAAGATATCGACATTAAGCTATCGATGTCAAAATCGACTTCAATAAGTGTCGATATTTTATTAATATCGCTCTTCCCTAGTCTAAGGTGTTTATTAAATCAAATTAAATAATATGATATCATATTCATTTACGATTGGTTATAGTCGCGAGCCAATCGTAAATCTAGAATTATATTGATTTTACTAGTTGTTACTACAATAAAATTTAAATTCTATCTGTATTAGATTATTTTAACTACTACTAGGGACAAAAATAAGGAAAGGCATGCCCCGATAGTAAGGATAAGCGAAGAGAGATTGACAAACCAGATATATAATGCGAAAGTTGTGGGTAAAAGAGGCCCTGGCAGACCAAGACTCACCTATCACGATCAGATAAATAAAACAATAGCTGAAGGTGCATTAAAGAGCAATCGAAACAAAATGGCATGTATGAAGAGGTTGATGAATGTTGAAGAAGCGTAAGAGGTATGTCGTGATCGTGAAAAGTGGCGCTGCCTACCCCGCAAGGGATTTGGCGTGAAGATATGTATGTATTTTACTGTTTGTTTGGTAAAAAAATTAAAATATCTTACCTTCTTTATCATACAATCTAAATGCTTCTCGGAGTTCTTTTTGCATTGCCTCGGCATCTTCTTCAACGATAAACTTAGCAGCTAAAGTTACGAATTCGCCGAACTCAAGACGGCCTGATTCTGAAAACAAAATTGTGAAATAATTATAAATAATCTTGAATGTAAATATTTCTGTAATCGTTTTGTTGTTTGATAATATGCTCGAGTCTCGGATTACAACCACACAAATGTACTGCCAGAATTCAGCATATTATTAAGTTGAATATACAATTTTTAATTTCTTAGAAAACAAACTTATATAAAAAAATAGAGTAATACACTTATCATCACGACCGTATCCCTTCGGGGTAGTCAGTAACCACGCTTCTTTTTAATCAATTGCATCACATTTAGCCAAATTTACTAGGCCCATCATTACAAGTGGCAAGCTCGTCGTGTCTCTAGCGTACCAAACTCAAAAAGTATCACAAATAAATTAAATAATTTATTGTTTCCCGACGGAATCTGAGCCTAATCCACGGATTTAACCGTTAGACCATGGAGGCAGTTATAAATTGAACTACTTAGCGAGTAATAACTGATTATTGAATTGTAGTTCAAAATATTTATACTTATATTAATTTTAACTTATATAGCAGGTACCGGGTTTGATTCCTGGTACACAATAATTATTATTAACAATTTATTTGTGAAATTTTCGAGTTAGGTAACATTGAGGAGCTTGCCACTTGTTATGAGGGGCCTATAGTAAAGTTATCTAAATGTAAATCCGCTTCTATAAAAGCGTGGTTTCTGACCACCCCAAAAGGGAAACGGTCGTGATGATACTTTACTTAAATTTATATTAAAGTGTGTTATTTTGCTTTAATTTCCCGCCCGGTGCATCCACACTAGGTTTATATAGACATTAAGTTGTAGTTTAGTCGTCTTTTGATATCCTGCCATGCTTTCCTTATACGGAAAGCCTAACCTAACTATTTTTAAATATCGATATTTCATATTTCTAGTGTAAATAAATGAACAATTCATCATCATTCATCATTATAGCCCCTAAAACACAGCGTCCTAGACCTCCACTGCTGGAGATGGGCCTTCCAGAACATACATCTGGAGAATTTGGCCTACACTCGCCACGCTGGCCAGACGGCTTAGCGAGGATATGATGTCATTTTTTATGACAATTACATACAAATTAACGATTCCACAAGTTGGTATTAGTGGAACCGGGACCGACGGCTTAACGTGCCCTCCGAGGCACGGGAACGGTGGTGTTGTAAATCTACGACAAATGTACGTAAGAAAAGTGTATTTTTTATTGGTACATGCCGGGTGGGTTTGAACCGACCTTTGTAGGATTTAAGGATCGCGTTCTTACAACCGAGCCACCACCGCGCTCATGAACATTTTTTTTATTATAATTAGTCGACAATTAGTCAATCTCCTTTAATCGAAATCAGTCCAGTATACACGTAAAGGATGAACAAACATACATACATACATACAGACAAAGCCTTTTCCATATTTATAATATTGACGAGGCTGATTTATAAAAGTGTCAGTAACTTACTGTCCTCGTCGACTTCTTCAATGAGCTCCTCGAGGATGCTCTTGTTGAAGGGCTGACCCATCATACGCAAGATGTCGGCAACGAAGTCGCACGGGATACTGCCCGAGCGATTGTGGTCGAACCCATCGAAAGCTTTGCGAAGAACTGTGGACAAATGCATAATAAAACAAAATTAATAAATTTTGTCGTGATCTTTCCTTTTCTAAATAAAAGTATCATCAAGACCCGTGTCCTGTAGGGGTGGTCAAAAACCACGCTTTTATGGAAGCGGATTCACATTTAGCCAACTTTACCATAGGCCTACCATCATGACAAGTGTCAAGCTCGTCGATGTCTCTAGCATATCAGACTCGAGAAATATCACAAATAAATTAAATAAATGATTGTGGCCGGATCGATATACGATATGTACTACGTGGTATACGATTTAACCGCTAGAAAACTTTTTCAAAATATAATTCGTCTTCATAAGTGAGTATTTTTATTTAAATATTTTTTATATTTATATATATCTTAACTATTCAGTGTCATGACAGACGCCATAAGGTATGACGTAACTACAAATTGGCAGTTTAAGATGTATGAAATTGTTTTACTCGATTCGATACTGATTCGATAACAGAGTGATCTTTCTAGAGCTATTGATGTTTAAATAATTTTGTTCATGCCCCTTTTATATCTTTCTATAGATATACTGTTTTTATTTGTTGTGTTTAAGTGCCTGTAATTCAATCCTTCAGGGTTCTAAAGGACATATCTAAATGACCGACTGATAAACGTACTTGGATAATAGGGACGATTAAAATATATTTGATATAAAATATGGTTGTGTGTGCTGGATTTCTATTAATTTAGTTTAGTAGTGGACATGTACCTACGAGTATTGTATATTTTTGTAAGACGCTTCTTAATTCATTAGCATAGGGTGTAATGTTACAAGTATCTGATTTTTTAAATAAACAAATGCGATATTTCATCAAAAGCGAAATAGTACCTGAAGGCAAGACAAACATTAAATAACAAAGATTTTTGAATTTTTCATACTACTAAACTGCCTTTAGCGGTCTAGCGGTCAAGTCCGTGGATTTAGACTCCGAGTACCGGGTTCGATTCCTGGTCGGGACACAAAAATATTTATATATAATGTAAATAAATACATTTAATTTATTTGTGATATTTCTCGAGTTTGGTACGCTGGTGACGTCGGCGAGCTTGCCACTTGTCATGATTGGCCTAAAGTAAAGTTGGCTAAATGTGAATTCGCTTATTTATAAGCGTGGTTTCTGTTCACCCCGAAAGGGAAACGGTCGTGATGATATTTTACTTTACATTTTTTATACTCGTATGTATGAATAGTAATCGCATTATTTTTGTACACATACAATGTTGCTAAGTCGTGTGCGAGATTGATGCAAAGTTCAATGGTCTCTGAATGTGGTGCGAATTAGTTGTGCAATGCAGCTATTTGTGTGCAGCAGTATGCATCCCGAGCGCCGCCGCCCCGCCCGGCGACACTAAAACTGAATGTAGGCCGGCAATAAATAACCCCCTTTAAATACCACTCATGCTCACCAAATTGTTTTCATAAACAATATTATTTTTAGATATAAACATTGCTCTGCTCGGATCCCATGTTTATAGTGGGAACTATTTTGCAAATAACTGTTTTCGAATCAAATTTGTTGTTGCTAGTTCTTTGAAGCTGTCTCGACTAGGCAAAAATAAATTCTTAGCTTAACTTCGTTAACTATATACATGCTATAAGTTGATATTTGCACGGCCGCTGTCATGGTCTACAGTAGCCCTATTTTGTTACTTAGTCGTACCGGGTTTGATTCCTGGGCGGGACACATATATAGTATATTTTTTCATATATACTACTGTCATTTAAATTTTGGTTATAACGTATAATAACGGTATATACTCGTAACGGAGTTTCTTAAATAACGGATACTGTAAAACCCTATTAATATTGTATTTGTATAAAAGTTTCCCCTACACAATACAGCAAATAACGTTTGAATGCGTTTTTTAAATTATTTTTTACCTTATTAATTACTTAATATGTGTTATAAAACTATGTTAAATATAAATGTTTTTAAGATTATTATAAACGCACCTCGGACAATATTTACTGTACGTTTTCCCAATTATTTAAAAGTTACAACCCTATAACTCCAAGGGTTACTTAAAGGGTAATAGTGGATTACGTTATTTTGACATTAGTTCGGCTATGATCGGCAAAATTCGGTCCAAAAGTGACAGTAAATGACGGAATCCACTATTTTAATAATAAGTTCGCGCTTAAGTAATTAATGGAATACTGCTGCAGTTCAACGATACGACACGTTACTTCACAACCACTTGTTGGTAAGCAGTCATGGAAGCAACTAATCGATTAACAGTCTAAATGTATTTCAAATTGTAAAGCGCGTGTTTATTATCACTAATATTTATATTTCTCCCACATAATTATTAATATGAGTTGCGTCATGTTAAAGATTTTTATAAAAAAACCGTCGTATATAAAACGACTAGCGAAAATAAACTCTTTCATCGTTTTAATGACACAGTTGACGGAAAGAAATAAAACGACATGGCCCTATAATATTATAATAAATTATATTTCTTAAAACATATTTTATTTATAATTTTACCCGGCTTTGCCCGTGTAAACAGCGACACGAAATTAATTTCGTTGCGCATTATTTTGATTTTGCTATATCTCCTAAGGTATTTATTTCATTTTCATGGTGTAAGGGGAAAAAATAATCTTCATGAAATGCTCAAACCAACTAACGTATTTAAAATGATAAGGATTAATACCATATTTGTGTAAATAGCTTTCTAATTACTGCTTTATAATTGCCTATTTTTTAAGTATTAAAATGGATATAGTATGTTATCTAGCTAGTTAGATCACTGGTTTTGTCCATATTCCTATATGGCGCTAAGACATGGTCTATAAAGAGCGCTGACTGAAAGCGTATCGATGCTTTTGAGATGTGGTCTTGGAGAAAAATGCTAAGGATCTCGTGGACTGAGCGTCGAACTAACGTATCGATTTTAAACCAACTAGACATATCGACTAGGCTATTCACCATATGCCTTCGTCGGATACTCCAGTACTTCGGACACATTGCCAGAAAAGAAGGGGATAACCTGGAAACTTTTTGTTACTGGCAAGGTGGAAGGAAAGAGACCGAAAGGCTGAAGTCCGGTACGCTGGTCCGACCAAATCCGCTCCACCACCAACACTAGCGTCCATGATGCATGCCGCCGAAGACAGGAACGGGTGGCGTGCTATCATCAAGACGCACACCAATTCATCGGGAGGTCACGACCCTCATCAGTGAGGAAACACTTTAGGAGATAGACATATGCCATTGCTTTTCTATAGACCTATATTCCAATTCTACCATACATTATTTTGTTCTATCTCAAAGGGTTTAGGCAGCGTTTTTGCTGAAAACTCCCAGGCGGCTTATTTTTTTCCGACACCTTCATTAAAATATCGTTAATATAATACTCGTACAATAACTTAATAAATTATATACTAAATCCTTCCTTATTATTAACAGGTCACTGGAATCTGCTAAGCTGCTGGTCTTTTGCTAACAGCTTACTTATTGGACCACTTTGCTTCTAGTGTAGTGTGTTAGTGTTCTACTAGCAGGAGTAGAATCATTCAAAAGAATTAAATTGGGCACCATGCCACAAGACAGCGATTTGGAGGAGATATTTTTTTTTAGGTTAAATTTAGATTTTGTTGTAATATAGTTTATTTAATTTAAGTAAAGTCAAGTATAAAGTATCATCACGACCGTTTCCCTTTCGGGGTAGTCAGAAACCACGCTTATAAAGAAGCGGATTCATATTTAGCCAACTTTACTATAGGCCAATCATGACAAGTGGCAAGCTCGTCGATGTCTCCAGCGTACCAAACTCGAGAAATATCACAAATGAATTATATATTAATTAACTTTTAATAATTAAAATTAATAAATATTATTGTGTCCCGACCAGGAATCGAACCCGGTACCTCCGAGTCTAAATCCACGGACTTAACCGCTAGACCACGGAGGCAGAAGGTTTTGTATAAAATAAATAAATCATCAAAGAATTAAATTAATGACGTTTCATAAATGCCTGTAATAGGTTTACGTGAATAAAGATATTTTGACTTGACTTCCTCGAGAACCACTTTATCCATTGGTGAAAACAGCATGAAAATCAGTGCAGTAGTTATTGAGTTTATCGCGAACAGACAGACTCGGCGGAGGACTTTGTTTTATAATATGTAGTGATACTATTTAATATACATTTTTTTTCCTGAACATTAATTTGTACTAAAGTTCACTAGTTGATTATTTTAATAAAATGTGGCATTAAAAATAGGAAAAATATTAACTACTACATACCGCTTACATGTTTAAAATTAAAGCGTCGAAAGCAAAAATAGTAATTAGAAGCTTTTATATAGAGATTTTACTATCCCGCAATTATTTGGGTCGCACATCTGTGCCAAGGACTGGCTTTCACATTATAAAATACTGTGATTCTTTCTCAGAAACGATATTGTACAGCTTTTGGCACCACTAGAACAGAAGAAGTTTAAAACCCATTGAGGCAGAGACGACCAGTGCAGCTGTCAAGTGATAATTTGGCAACCAAAAGTTTAAAAAAATAAAAATCTGTTTCTGCCAACAGTGTTGTTTAATTGTAATCGTCACTGAGTCTTGGCATATATCTCAAAGCACACAAATTCGTTATTCTTCTGTATTTTAGTCGCTTAATCATTACGCGCGAGATGCTCTCCTTTCGAAATGGACACACAGCTGCAAAGATTCAGAACACGCCTTTTTTTGTTTTACGATATTTTCTATCATTAGACAGTCAACGTCTGATATTTATCATTGGAGAAAAGTATTTCTTATTCTATAAATTCATGACTGTAACCTTTCCGGGGTAGTCAGAAACCACGCTTACAAAGGAGCGGATTCACATTTAGCCAACTTTACTATAGGCATAGTATGCTCGTACTAATGATAAATACACTAATTTTATGTAAATTTGTCAGGTTTAATATTAATAAATTTATGGAACAAACACAAGTCTTGGACATTAACTGAATCATACAGTATTTGGTTGGGAGAGGAGTAGAATGGTGGGTGGTGAGCGTCTTGTTACGCAAAAAATAGTCGGTGGCAAGCCTGAGACAACATTCTTCTCCTTTCTCTTTCCCACATACGATGGACCCGGCACTCGCACGGTGAACACATGGAATGCTTAGAAAATTGTTATTCTTTACCACTGTTCTCGTGCCTCAGAGAGCACGTTAAGCCGTCGGTATAGGTTCCACAAATACCAACTTATGGAATAGTTAATAAATTGTCATCAGATCCTTGCTAACCCTTCTGTTGTTGTCTGTTCTAGTCATCGATGTATATAGATAAGCCTATTCAATACAAAACGCACTCTTAAAAACGTGCCGCTTGCTTTGTTTACCTACCAACTTTGGGGGGCAATTCTCAAGCAAGGATAATGCCACATTTTATTCATCGAAAATTATATCACAATGCATACAAAAAGATTTACTCGATATAAATATTAATATTAGGCGCTCTCGACGCTTGCTATCTCGCGACTGTTGGTGCAGCTACATGACTTCGATAGGTTTTACGGGAACGTTTTTATATCAGTGAGGGCCTATCTATATACATCGATGTTTCTAGTGTTCCGTGTTCTAGGGGCTGTAATGATGAAATAATATATCATGTCAAGTGGCAAGCTCGTCGATGTCTCTAGCATATCCAGACTCGTGAAATATCACAAATAAATAATTGTGTCCGGACCAGAAATCGAAGCCGATATCTCCGCGTCTAAATCTACGGTCTTAATCGCTAGACTACGGAGGCAGTTGTTTAAAATATTGTAGAAATTTTGTAGCAATATGATAAATAAATATAAGTTACAATGCAGGTCTATAAATATAAAATTTTTGTTTGCACTAAATTTGCACCATTTGAAAAGGAAATAAAACATGAATCATGTCCGAAATGAAATCATGCTTTGGTGGTTATTGAAATGTAATTTGTGCAGTTGGTATTTGGAACAACAAACAGTGTTCTGGAAGGAAATTGTTGATTTAACACTTGGCAAGGGTTACAGTTACAGCGGATTTCCTACAACAATTTACTGTTACATTCTCGTAAATATGAATGAACATTATTGTTGTGTACTGTATAAAATTACAGTTAAAATTTATTTAAAGAACGAAAACGACTACATTAGGGACACTTTTATAGCCCCTAGAACACCTCCTAGACCTCTCTCACTCTGAAGATGGGATTTACAGAACATATTTCTGGAGTATTCAGCCTACACTCGCCACGCTGGCCACGTGATGGCTAGGATCTGATGTCAATTTTAATGGCAATAAATTAACGATTCCACAAGTTGGAATTAGTGGAACCAGACGGCTAAACATGCTCGGCTCGGGAACGGTGGTGTTGTAAATCTATGACCAAAAGTACGTACGAGCAATGAATTTCTCATTGGTACATGCCGGGCCACCGCTACTAATTATAATGCTAGGTCAGGCATTATACTATTAGTGAAAGTAAATTATCATCTCGACTACACTTTTTTTTAATGAAGCGGATTCACATTTAGCCAACTTTACTGTAGGCCCATCATGACAAGTGGTAAGCTCGTCGATGTCTCTAGCATACCAAATTCAATAAATATTACAAATAAATTAAATAATTTATATAATATTTAGAATCGAACCCGGTACCTTCGAGTGTAAATACACAGATTTAACCGCTAAACTACGGAGGCAGTAAATAATTTAATTTAAACTGAATAAAAAATATACATAAGATATATTTTTTTTATTAAATTAATAACATTATATAATAATTAAAATTAAATAAATAACGGCTCGGCATATGAAACATATTCCGAAAAAGAAATTAAAAGATTTTTCTGTTGTTTTATTTTTAACTTTTCGATATTAAACTTGCTAGATACTCGTAACTGTATATTTAATTTTCATATTGAATTGAATATTTTTTTATATTCAGCGTAGTACTTGTAAATGTGTTTTTAGACCAAAGAACAAGACGAGTGTCGTTTTTTGTGAAAACACAACAATTTTTATATATTCGAGTAGGTACACCAAAATAATGCCAACGAGTAAAAATGAGAACAACCACAACTAGAATTCTCGCACATGCTCGATTGAAATTTAAATCAACTAGAAATACTAAACGTTACGAGAAGCGAGCACGTCGGGCAAACATGCAATAACGCAAATGTTCGCGAGTACGTGCGCCTGTTACATCAAGCGAATGGTAAAACAACGAAAGAATGCTCTACGAGTATGTCTGTTTACACAAAAATAATTTTATAAAGAACAAATAGAATAAGCCTACGTCCTTTTGGACTCCCACTCCTTAAGAAGATTCATCTTAGCTTTTAATGTGTTAAAAACTGTTAAATAAATGTTATCCATTTTAAATAGTGATGTATCGTCGTTTGCACGGAAGATTGGCTTTCATCCAACCGGGAACCGACCGATTATTACGGAAAAGTCAATTTTTCGTTCGCCCGCTCATCACCCGTCTGTCCGTCAAACTGCCAACTCATGGCATAACAGCTATTTGTAATGAAAACAATGTTAAATAGGAAAGAAAAGTGACTTGTGAATAATTTGTCTAGTAAAGTAGATTGTGGATGATGAATGAGTTTCATTTTAACAAGTTGTGTCTACGAATGTCTACTGCTACGAAAATATTGTCGTAGTCGAAGTCATTGACTTACATTATAAAGACCAGTACCATACCCTATATTTCTAAGTAATATTTTAACTTTAAAAACCGGTTTTTGTATAGTAAAAATACAGAGAGAGAGAACTAAGAAATGATGGTACGGGTGGTTAAGACCGTCGATAACACAAAGAATATTAAATTTATTATGATATTTCAGAAAAACAGAGGAAAAATTAAATACTAACCTAACTCAATCCTATTTGAAACATTATTGTCTGACAATCTCGGTCACTGTCCTGTCACGATTAAATAAACATGACAAAGGAATTTAGAGCCCAAATGTCAGAAAAATCTGAGGTCTATATGCAACTGACAACATATGACTAATGATCCTGCCCATAATATAACACTGCTGAGAAAGAATCTATCTACCCATAATATTGGTGATACTACGCAAGTTATAATTAATTGAAGCCAGTCCGCCGATTACAAGCAGGTTTAATTTGGTGGCGCAGTTAAGATGAATCCGTATTCGTATGGATTACTATGAACTTACAATTTAAGCGCCAAATTATTTTTAAAATAGTAAAAACATTTGCTGAAGGGAACAAACATTAACTGAGTTAAGGCGGCTATAGTACGGGTTGCATTATGTGCTAGTATTAGAATTCACCCGTACAATGATCAAACTTTAAAAATAATGTCATTTGTCGAAGTTACACATTATTAAATATTTTATATATAATTCGGAAACCTATGGTTAGACATGGCTATTTTTTTTACGTGATAGGTTAATACCTGTACTATAGCCGCCTTAACGCTGGATCACTATTTACACCACACTCTGTTTTTAACCTACCTAAAAAAAACAGTCGTATTGAAAGTCGGTTAAAAAAGTGTACCTACTCGTATAACTACAGCAAATAGCAAACGATTTGATGATAGGTAATCAAATAATATTATTTGTATAATAAAGTGAGGATATAAGAAAATAGAAAAGGTCAATGTCCTCAATACGACTAGAAATAAAATGTTAAACTCATAAAGATATCAACTGATTTACGCTCGAGCTTTATTAATAGCTTTTGTTGTTTTTTGTGAATCTCCCGACTTCCAGCGTGTTTGAGGTTATTTTCGTATGCCTAATTACACCTACACCAAATTTTTGGAAGAATTTTATAATGTCGAGCGCACCTGTTAAATTTATAAAGTCAGCGCTTGGCCACGAGCCAACTGAACCTGCCACAAGATTATCGGATTCGAGGAAAGTGTTATCAAAAACGAAAACAAGTGAAAGGAAGTTTATTTTAAATTTAAACTTATTCTTGATATTGCAAATGATTAGGTCTTGTAACATAAAAATAAAAAATATAAAAAAATAAAAATCGTTTATTGATCCAATTAACTCAAATCTATTACATTTTTATATGCTCAATGACTTGCACTGGTAGCGACCGTGCCGCAGGTCGTAGCATACAATTTTGTTTTATCTAGGCGACAGCAAATACAATGTATTTTATTATTAAACAACAGCACAAACAAATACCCACCAAAATTGTTCTGTGTGGGTATGTAGATATGAATGTATATGCAGTTGTGTGTGTATGTGTGTCTATATTAGCGTGCATCGGTGAAGAGACCAGACTACCTAACGACAGCTAGAAGGTTTTCAGTTTGACTGAGCCATTTTTTGAACCTAGTGAAGAGTTTTCTATGTAATAATGTTTCTATATTGTCACCTTCTAGATCTTGGACATACTTATTTAAGGTTCTGGGGCCAATTACAAGATAGGAGCTGTGTAACGCTTTTTTGGATGTAGGTACATTCAGTAGGCATGTTTTCTTATTTTTTATAATTATTTTATTGCATTTAATATATTTCTGTTGTTACAAGATATATAACTAATAAGGATAGAGCTTTTTCTTAGTAATAACATATCCTTTTTAATCTCTTCGACAACTTTACATCACTATACTTAGAGGGTTCTCTAACGGCACCTCCACTCGATTATTCCTTCCAGCTGTCAAACTGATATAAACTACGCTCAAGGAATAGAACTGTCGAACTCAAAGTACACCGCGACGTACCTTGAAACCTCCTTGAAGCGTGTTTATTTATTTTTTGGGTAATATTATTTAAACTTGTATTTTTTATTAATAACTAGCTGACCCGGCGAACTTCGTACCGACTAACAGTCATTGAATGGTCAAGCTTGATATAAATTTCTGAACGCACCCATATATAAATATTTGACAACTAACATTGTTTGACAGGTACGAAACCTACGAACTTTTTGTATGGCAAATTATTATTTCTTTTATTTTATTTTTGTCTTCAATTTTCCAATTTTTTTAATAGTTTTTCTTCTATTCGGGACGGAGACAAATCGAACAAATCAAAAACCGTGAAAGTCTGTCCATCCGTTATCGAGTTATAAGTGTTCTAACAAACCCGCTTTTGTTTTATATATTAAGTAGTATATAGTTATATAATTTGTTTTATATATTTATTATTTTTATTAGTATTAGTAAATAAGTAGTAGATATAGTAAAAATAAAATGTTTGAATAATACGTTAATTTGACATAGGTATTAAATTTAAAACTAATTTGTATTAAAAGCAATAACAATAATATAATTTTGTTTAGTCAAAATATTAAATATTGTATGCTTAATGTGGGCAGATTGTTTCAACATTGATGTATATGAAGATAATGTTTCTGAAATTTTACATGTAAACAATTCTGACAATAAATTATTTTGAATTTTAATTTGAACTAAAAATTTAAAATGGTATGCCTTTCGAGGTTTGGAGAGTTTACATATAAAAGTACTGATTTCAGTATTTTTTTCATGTTATTATTTATTTTTATAGTTCCTTATGTTAATTCAAATGTCAAATCACTTTATGAATAACAGAGTTGTAAATATGTGGAACAAAATACTAGAAGATATATTGAAGTCCTCAACTGGAAACACTTTTAAAACAAACTGAACAAGTGGCTAGTGACAATAGACATAGACTATGGTGATAACTGACTATTTTAAGAACTCACACCAGTGCTTGAATAGGCATATCAACAATGCGCTGCTCGCCTATTAATCAATAATAATAATAGGTCACCTAGAATAGGTGTGGATTAACTTACCGGCGATTTGTTCTGGGGGAAGCTCATCTGCCTGTAAATATAAAAAATAACCTAGTTAGTAATTAATAAAATTAATAAGGAATAACTAAGTAGTCATTAAAAGTTATTCTTTGAATTCCAGAATCCGTACTACAATTAAAATAAAAGTAAAGTATCATCACGACCGTTTCCCTTTCGGTGTGGTCAGAAACCACGCTTATAAATAAGCGAATTCACATTTAGCCAACTTTACTACCGGCCAATCATGACAAGTGGCAAGCTCGTCGATGTCTCCAGCGGACCAAACTCGAACAATATCACAAATAAATTAAATATTATTAAAATGTATTTATTTTAATATTTATTATTTAAAAAAAAATTGTGTCCCGACCAGGAATCGAACCCGGTACCTACGAGTCTAAATCCACTGACTTAACCGCTAGATCACGGAGGCAGTCAAAATACCTACATAAAAAGCGTTTACCACTAAATTGTAAATATTTTCGTTTAAACTCGTATCATTAATTACTATTGTAGTTAGGTCGAGTTGTTTTACAGTACCTACGTCTATGTTTAACTGATCGTCAAAGCCTTTGACGGCTTTCAATCAGAAGCATACTCGTTTTTAAAGATAGCAAACTTTCATCATTTTGTAAAAAAAATATATATTGTAAACACGCCAAGGTGACATTCAGTCTGAGATCTCACTCTATCTATATAAAAAAGCTCGCCTAGTATAATAATAAGCTTTGTTAAATTCATTATCTTGAGCTGGGTCCACAGATATCTGGCGTATAGTATAAATTAAAAAAATACACATTATAACCCACTAGGCAAAATTATAAATCCCAAACACATAAGCTTACTCTCCCTTTTCCCTCTCCTCCCTTTTCTACTCCCTCCCCTACACACACACACACACACACATATACACACATATATACAGACATCACACTTACACTCACATACTATACTTCACATACTAAATTTGTAACTTTTTTTTCTTCTAAATCGTTTTATGTTCATTATTGGAAGACTGTCTCCTCACAGCTCAAGATATGCAGAGACCCTTCAGACGAATAAATATTCTTTAGTGCTAATAAACGATTTGAATTTGTACCGTGTTATCGTATCGGAAACATATTGAGACTACGTCTAAACATGCGATAAAGATACTCTTCGGTGATATTATTACAGTAAACGAAACAGGAAAATTACTCATGTGGATCCAGCTTTATAGACAACGTCGAACGTTGGCAATTTGCTGGGGTTATAGTCATTACAAACCGTAGAATACAGAGTCCTAGAACTCCACTGCTGGAGATCGTTCTCACAAAACACGTTTTTGGGGTGGGCTACACTATTTTTTTACGCCAAAGAGGGTTCTGATAGCTTGGCGAGAAAAAACTACGAATATTATTACTACGGATACGATTATAATCCCGACCGCGTCGAATGTCGAAAAACGCTGGCTGCATTTCCCCGCTAAATTTTAATACTACTTCTTTTAGGCGAAGAAAGTGCCTGACCTCTTGTCACCGGAGGAGATGACAAGACGTGGGTTAATGCCTTTTAAAAGTTTTTGGGGTTTGAACGCCATTGGCTAATCACTACAGCAAACAGGACAAAAATGTAATCATTTGCATGAAGTTTACGCTGCTAATTATAATTGCGATTTATTGATCTTAGCATTAATAACTAGAGTTTTATAGTTTTTCTCCAATGCAATTACTTCTCTTCAAATAATATATACCCTAGAATGTATATAACGCAAGATTAGTATAGAGAAAACATGTTCCAGGAATATTTTATAGTTCGTGGCTTGCGCGTAGTCTGCGCTATAAATTAATTTTATGTGCAGTAAAAACAAAAATAGCTGCACTAGTCTTTCGGGATTTAGTACAAACCTACCTATACCACAAACGTAATCTCATGAAGGGTAGTTTAAAGATCAAAAAGGATTAAAGAAACGAGTCGACTCTCCACTGTGATTCATGTAACTCGTAGTAAGCAAATCTCGTGAAAATTCACAATTATTTAATTTGTCCCATTATTGGCTAATATTAACTTGTAGTAATATTTAATACGAATATACACGACTTTCATCAAAAATATTACGTTTTAAAATTCTTTCCACCTTCATTAACACTCACACAATTGAAAGTAATATTTATATAATAAATAAAAGTCTAGATTTATTATTTGGAGAAGCTAATTTAAAAATTCATATTTTTGTTAGTAGGTATTACTAATTGCCGATTTTAAAACCTACCCAATCTGCAGTATCAAGACCCATGGTTATATGTCACTAGTTAACACAGAGAAGTGCAAAACACGACTGGCCGGCGCGCCGAGGCTTCCAGCGACCAGGGATATCTCTACAACTCGGACGGGTCTTTTTGTAAGTCTCAGAGAGCGCGGGTGTGCGGCCCGAGTCGGGGGGAGTTATATGGTCCCCTCCTCCGACCTAATCCTGCGCATTGGTGCGGTGCGCGGGCGTCGACCAATCGGACGAACCTCAAACGGCAGGATTCTAACGTATTTTTAGTCAGAAACGTGGTCAGGAAAACGTAAACAAGCAGATCGGATCGGCGCTTGAGAAAGTTCTGAACGAACCGCGCCCGCCCGGCGACCTCGGCCAGCCTGCACGACCGCCCCAGCCGGCCGGTGCGTCATCTTCTAACAACACTTCAATATCACGATTAATCACACCTAGACTAGATAAAAGCAATATACGAGTATAAATTAAACACATTGATAACCACCATAGTATAAAACTGCAATAATGTTCCTTTCACAAAACTGTGACTACTTTCTGTACATACTATATTTCGTATACTACTCGTAATTGTGATAGCGAAACTCTTATAAAAAACTAAACTAATGATACCTAACGAAAATTTACTAAAGCACTGTTTAATAAGACGAAGCCAGTGTTGGCTTGGTAATAGTCTGGTATAAACAGTTTTCCAAGCCAAGCCAGCACTGGCCTATGACTTGGCGCGGGCCTGTTTGTAGGACTGGCGCCAAAGTTCGTGTAACAAAGCTTTATTTGAAAAAAAGTAATATGACACCTACTACAAATTTTGTAGCATTTTTTCCAAAGTAGTGATTATAAAGGTTCCTTTTACCTATGATTATGATATTTAAAAGTTAAACTTGATAATAGACTGTGTACACTTTAGACATTTTCAAGGGACCTAAATGTGTTTTGTCAACACATTTAGGTCCTGGTTTAGGCCAAAGTGAGTTTAAAAGTATGCCGGATATCGACTCTGAATAAGGTTCTCCCAGAGATGTGCGAGGATTTTTTTATCACATTTTTATAGTCTAATTATCACATTACATCAACATAAAGTGATATTATTGGTAAGCAGCCTTACTCTAAAAATATTGTCACCGTAAGATACCTAATTATTGACACTTATTGAAGTTATCAGCGAAAATATAATGTTTTTGCCTGTTACATTACATATTAGTAAATGTTACCAGATTACTTACATGTCTTTAAACGTCATTTCAAGGTTTATTTCAGTTTAATACGCGATATACTCAATCATTGACACCACATATTTAACATTAAAACATGCTACCAAAACCCCACTTTATCCTGCATGATATTAAACTTAGATTTAAATCCAAACTAAGATACTATATTTTATTTTATTCTTAGCCACCTTAACGATTATTAGTATTTTAACAATAAAATAATGAAGTGTCAATAATTGGTGGGGTGTCAACAATTGGGTATCTTACCCTATTTGTAATGTTTTAATAAAACTGTAATTCAACTGGCATGTTCAACTTGGCGGTGTCAGCGCTTTTTTACTTTATTTCGCTTTGAAATATGTTCGAGTAGCGTTTTCATTAATTTTAGCAAAAAACATAAAAAAGTGCGCTTTACTTTGCTTTCTACGCGAACATGAGAGACGTAAAATATATAAATGCAGCATCGTAATAAAACAACTCAATTCTCGTTTAAGAGCTCATCAATATGTTATCGCAATAAATCCGGCCGCCATTGTGAACAATAAAAAAAAATTGGCAAAGATTGCCAGAAACGTCCTTTAGGAACGGAGGTCAATAACATTTGGAAAGTTCTCCTGTTGGTAAACAATATTGTGCTACACTTTGTTGTACTACGACACGAAAATGACACAAATGAGGTGATGAGTTTTTTGTTAAATTGTCGAACAGTGACTTGCTAATGATTTGTATTTTAAAAGTAGTTTACGACTGATGTGTTCCTTTTTTTTATTAAATCAATCAACGGTTTACTTGTTAAAGTAATATTTTATTTATACTATTTTTTTAATTGCAAAGTTAGAATTGTCAAAATAATAAATACGCGCTATACCTATAACCTAATAAGACTAAAATAATCGACCTCATATCAAAATGAAAAAAAAAATAGACAAACATCACCTTTTAAGCAATTAACAATAACAGTGTCCGTTCGATAAAGGATAACGTTTGCGTCTACGGAAACAGATTTTGCAGATCTATATAATTAACGTGTTTCAGATCTTTTTCCGGCCTAAATCCATAGTAACAAATGACAGATTAAATTAACCTAAATATTCTTATAGGTATTATAAATTAGAATGAAGCTTTGTGTGTGTGTGTATATATCTATATATCTATATCTAAGCAAAAAACTTTACTTGGGTTCCACCTAGGGACAGACATAGATTATATGACGAAATCATCTGACCACGACATGTATGTACATATGTATATCTGTCTATTTAAATCGCCTTCACGCCTTTATATAAAGAATGTCTCAGAATGATTTTTGTTTTTGATATTTAAATAAAGTACATTAGTATTAATTCCAATTAGTTTTATTTGATATTAAATAAAATATTAGTTTGTAAATTTTATCTGTAAAAAATAAAACTTCTTCTTTACCTTTATTTTTATTTTAAAACTTTCGTTTAACCTAGAACTAAAATTCTTAATCACACGCTGGAGCATCGACCTAGGAATAGCTTTAATGCCGTCGATGATTTTTTGTAGCATCCAATTTGGGTGGTAAAGGGTTGTAGACTCTATTCTTTAAGCACAGGAAAAAAATACCAGTAATTAGGTCTGGGCTCCTTGGTTAATGTCTCCTCGGCGACTTATCACTCCGTCAATAAAATATATCAAAAAAATAATTCGTGAAGAGCAGCTATTAAGTCATTTATAACATGTGAAGTGGATCAATCTTGCAATCATTTTGAGTTGCAATTGTAGCAGTTTTCAAACGGTTCGTTTTCACAAATTAAATTTAATAATTAATCTTTAATTTAGTATCAAATAAACCGTATTAGAATTATTGATTTCTTTTATTTGAATATCAAAAATGAAAAACATTCTGAGACACCCTTTACTAAACCGATTTTAATTAAAATTGGCAGAAATTTTCCTTAAATTTCAGAAATGGATATAGGGTATAAGACGTAAATTTAAATATAATATGTGACCCTACAGCCACCTGAAGGTTTTTTCGCTGACCACTACTCGTATATTACGCGAACAAAACCGGGTCTAATAGCTAGTATGTATATAAGTACGGTATCTTTGGATCTGGTGTTAGTATTAAAAACTAGATACTATCTGGGCAAATTAGTCTACCCTCGTCGGTAATTAAATAATTTAAAAAAAAAATGCAAAGATATTTAATATAAAACAAGACGGGGCGAGAAGCGAAGCAACTAGGCCAATCGTCACTTAATGAATTAGTCTGTAACAGAGCATTGCCGGTTATGGTCGTGTTTGACGTACACTTTGAA
The DNA here is from genome assembly GCA_910589645.1 of Tinea semifulvella. NCBI lineage: Eukaryota > Metazoa > Arthropoda > Insecta > Lepidoptera > Tineidae > Tinea > Tinea semifulvella. The sequence goes on from OU342585.1 coordinate 8,223,349, forward strand.
CTGATTAAATTACTTTGTTTCAGGGACAATATCCTGACCTGCGTGCTACGAAAATGTAAAACATGTTTTGTGTATATAATATATTTGGAGTAGGGGAAAGACGGGTAGCCTCGGACGGCAGGTAACCACGGACATTTCAATTTATAAGAAATTAATAAAAAAAAATCGCCGTAAGATACCATATCATAAGATTACTCATATTTAATTAATTTAATTAAAGAAATACCTAATTTTATTTTAAGTTTAATATAAAGACAAACTTTCGTTCATTTGTATTTTATTTGCAATTCATTCTAGTGGCTAGGGCTACCCGATCTTCTCGTATGAAGTATATTTAGTATTTTGTATATATTAGTGTATATATATATATATATATGTATATAGTAATACATATATAATAATTACAATTAATTTGATCTTAATTTATTAAAAGTTGAATCTACCTCACAACACAAAAGGTTGCACTGTTCTAATGGTTTGTTGCTAGAGAATGCTTCTTGTACATAGTGCATAAAGCATTAAATAAATAAGTAGGTATTCCACTCGCATATAGGCCAACATCCTACGTACTAGTGTGAAACCGCTAGAATATAATTATAGTTATAATTTTAGACATTTTATAGGATAGCGAGTTTCATAGCCCCTGTATGTTATCGTATACACAGGAACAGCAAAACATTTTTAAAACCGGCGTAAAATAAATATCTGCTTTAACAGCTGCCAATACAAACTCCTCAACAGAACCAAACTTACATAAATCAATCACATTTACAACGTCTATAGTCTGTTCTGCGAGAGTTGATAAATATTATGATAACGTCTCGAATAGCGACTGTCGCTTAATTATCGCAAACTGTATGAAGTATCGTGGTACGAGGCATACAGTTGTTGTCAACCGCGGGGCCGGGTCGCACACTTCGGTAAAAATAATTAGCGGGCCGCTATTGAGTTAGAATCGTTTCTAATGCCATAGTGTACACTTGTACCGTATAATCAACCCTTTTGAGGGTAGAAAAATATAGTAAAATGTTATACAAACGGATGAGATTGATATAAGTACTACATATAATAGTTGAGAACACGTATAAAAAACGTCATCAGATTTTTTTTTTTTTTATGTTTGAAAACAGCAAATATTTTTTTTTGCCATGGTTAACCATTACTTTCTCAAAAACCGTTCAGCGGAAACGGATAATATTTCTTGGCGCAATACGTCCGTACGTTTCGGATCACATTTTCTGTGCGTACGCGTACTTTAATGCTACCGACTTTCCATTCGGTTTCTAAAACTTTTTTTTTACATTTCGACCGCCACCCATTTTGTTCGATTCCGTACATTTTAGGGTACTGTAGAAATAAGTTACCAATTGGCCTCAGGAACTCAAATACCAAGAGTCATCCAGTTGCTTTTTCTAAACATTACCTTGTATACTTCTATTTGTTATTGAAAACATTTGTAACATGATAAAATACTGAAATATTTTCAGTCTCTTTTTCCCTGCGACATACATACTTGTATATACCTACTTTGTTGTAAGACTTAATCAAAAAGATTAAGTTTCGAGTAGGTATAAATATTAGCTCATTATTATTAAATGATGGGTTATAATTACTCGTTTCTTTGAAGAACTAAATAATGTACAGTCGGCTTCATAATCCACCTACACATTTTATGTTTGTTTATCTTGAAATATACACAACTGTGCGTTCAATTTGTTAGTAAGAAATAATTGTCTTCGCACAGTGATTATAGTCGGCTATTGTAGATTTTATAGCGTAATTCAAAGCTTTATTCCGTATAGTCGCTTGCCGGTAATCGAGTATAAATATAGCGGTCACAGAAACAAAACGTAAACAAAATCTCGTATAACAGCGTCCATCTCATAGGCCGGCTAGCTCAGCGTATTTTTACAACTAATCTATTGTTGCAATCTATTCACACAATGTTTTACTAATGGGGTGTATCACTAACTTTTTATTTATTTAAATACTTTATTGCACTTAAAAACCTAGTAGATAGGCGAGCTATAACGCCATAAGGTATTCTTCACCAGCTAACCTTAGGGATCATGTAAGGTGATGGGCAGGATAAAGAAAAATATTAAAATAGCTTAAATTAGTAAACAACATAATTACGCATTTATAGCACTTAAATATACATATACATACACAATATAAAAAAAACAATACACATACATACATACTATATAATACATACATACATAAACATACACTATAAATAGATATATAGTTTAGGAGTCAGTGTGTAAATCAATTTGTTAATTGTACTTTTATGAACAATAAAATATTTTGTATTTGTATATATATATATAAATTAAATGTCAAACAACTAATTCGAGAGACATACATTCGGTTTCTCAAGAAATAATGTGGTTAGAAGGTTTTGAAATACGTTGACGGACGGTGCACGCCTTATAGCCAGGGGTAGCTTGTTCCACTGACGAACGGCAGCAACAGTGAAGGAATCTGAATATCTGCTAGAGGAATGCGAAGGAATCTTTAGTTAATCACGATAGATGGCGCATGGTAGATGGTACCTAATATAACTGTGAGTTGCATAGAAAACTTTTATTTTTATTACGATTTTTATTATTTTCTGGGTATATTATGCCGAAGCTTTTAAGTGTACAAATCGAGATTTCTAAGCAAAATTAAAGATATGGTGATCTTAAAATTACTAAAAAACCTTTTTTCTTTTTAAAGACGGGGTGTGCGCTTTTTAATTCGTCTTTTAAGGTAGGTAACGTTAATTTAAAATACATTTTTTTGTTATAAACATATAACCACGAAATTTATATAAAACATTTTTTAAATGCTGCGTAATAGGTGTAAAATAAGATACCATTGCCGCTAGCGACATCTAAAAAAGCTTTGCCTAATACACCCCATTGGACGCAGTTACGCAAAAAGGATCCAATCCTCATTTTTTCATAGCCAAATAAAAATACCATTTTTGATATATTCTATATGTATTAAATGTTGGATTGATCTAAGTTCCAACTTCAAGGGCATATAACTTAAAATGAATTTAATGTGTATTGAATCCTTTTTGCTTAAATACGTCCAATTTAAAATTTTAATTTCTGTATGCTTAGTTCGAGTTTCGTAAAATCAACTGTGGTGATTTTTTCACAAGTTTAACTACTCCGTAGTCCAGCGGTACGTCCGTGGATTTCGACTCAGAGGTACCTGGTTCGATTCCTGGTCAGGACACAATAATATTAAATAATGTAAAAAAAAATGATATTTTCTTTTAATGAGTTTGGTATGCCAGAGACATCGACGAGTTTGCCACTTGTCATGATGCGTCTATAGAAAGTTGGCTAAATGTGAAGACGCTTCTATAAAAAAAAAAAAAAAAAAAAAAAGTGGTTTCTTAAGGAAAAAGTCGTGATGATACTTTTTATTCTTTAGTAAAGTATATATTACACCAGTCCTGTCTCTTATAAGGATCTTTTTTTTTAAAGTAATGTTGAAACTTAAGTATTTTTTCTAAGTTATAAATAACCTTAGAAAATGGATTATTGAGTCGTCATTATTCTAAGATAGGGCCTAGAAAAAGTTATATATATTTATTATCTAGATTGAGTAGTAATTTTAGATATTTTTTATTTACCTCGTAAATTTGAAAGTACCGCACACGTTCTCTCAAAAAATTTCCCCTGTAAGCCTTGAACATATATTTATTAAAACTTTATTGCACAATATATACAAGGGGCTGGCTTAATGTCGCTAGACATTCTCTGACAGCCAACCTTAGGGGCACTGTGGAACATTAAAGAGGTAAGGTAGGTGCAATTAGAGAAATATGATTACGTAATAAACATGCAATATTATCTAAACTACATCATGATGTATCTGATATATATGATCATGCGATTTGTTTCATAGTAAATGGATTTCATTTGGTTACGTAACGGTCGTTCCTAAGGCCGGTAACTAAATACTTCCTTTGTTGCATATCTTCACTTCAATCTACATACTTGCGTTCCCATACATTGATTTGTATTTAAGTAAAGAAATGTCACTAAGGATGGATTCAGTTACAGGCCCTTAAATCCGCATCGTGTACTTAGGCATGATAATTAAATAAAACTAAAGGGCAAGTATTTAATTTAAAATTGTACAATTGCCAAGTTGCCTACAATTAAATTTAAAAAGTATTTTTTGTGTGGTTGTGCGAGTTTTGTTTATATTCCACAAATGAATTCTTAAATAAAAAACTAAAATGAAATATTGACAGTTTATAGCTATTTAGGTTTAAGTTTTGACATTACATAAATTCTCTGACATAAGTACCCTTTAATGTACCATAGAATATATAGAATACACGACGCGACGATCCTGTCTATGTAATGTACTAATATATGGTGCTGACATCAAGTCATACCTACATTGCACGCTGAGGCTCAGTAAGACATTATCACAAAGACTATATATAATATATAAAAATGTTAATATTAATTTATTACTGTTGTACCATATTAGGTTAAGATGTTTTTTGAAGAATTTTGAATTTGAATTTGAAGACTAGATGCCAAGAAGTTTTTCTGAATTCCAGTAATATATAAAAAAAAATTAATATTTTTTTTTTTTTCAGACAGGTCACACAGCGCCATCTAGTTTCCGTGGTAAGCTACAAGGCTTGTGTTACGGAAACTAGATGGTTGATAAACTACATATTATACTTTTTTTTTTTTTTTTTGTAAATATATACATATTATACATATAAACACCCAGTCCGAGACAAATTATACAATGTACAACTTGTCCCCGGTGGGAATCGAACCCACGACCTCCCGATTTCACGGCAACGTTTGTTACCACTAGACCACGGAGGCGGACAGATATATGTACAGATATATGTACGAGTATTAGGTGAAATGGGGTCTAGGCCGACATTATTAGGTATTTTGATAATTAAAACGAAACGAAAGATTAAAAGCAAAAGGACACTTGCACAATGGTATAGTTTTTCTCCGGTTGCAGACTTTTGTGAAATAAATGCGTCCAAAGAGACGCGTCCGAGTACATATCAGATGCAACTATCATTCGCGGCTTACAAACGCGTCTGATAATATAATAATAATAATAATAAATATTTATTGCACAAAGTTAAATAACTTAAAACTAAGCGCATAGGCGAGCTTTGTGCCTTAAGGCATCTTCTACCAGCTAACGTTTGTGAAATGTAATCAATAATATGCCCCAGGTTTAACGAATACATAGAAAATCATAAACATAAAGCCCGCAGCAATCATAATACTAGATCTGTAGTTTGGGGTAGATTGTTGCAACCGACAGCTGTTAACTACTATGGAGAGAGAACATCACAACACATGATTCCTAAAATTGGGAATGAGCTGCACTGGTTTGGTAGAGAAACGTTGACTAAGCCAGTTGTTAAAAAAATACCTAAGAAGGTTTACTGTAATATAATACATAAATAAAATTGTAATAGGTAGTAACCTCTATTTTGTTACTTAAGCGCAAACGTTATATAATGGAATCCGTTAACTATCTATATATCCCGCTATTAAAGTTGATATTTGCACGGCCGCTGTTAATGTCGAGCGCTTATGGAGTTGAGAATTGAATTATATTTTGTAATCATGACGCAAGCTCTGTCGTAAATAACGAAATTCACTAATAACGTTTGCGACTAAGTAACAGAATAAGGCTGCTGAAACCCTAAAAACATAAATTGTTACTAACGAGCAACCTTTCTCGCCAACAAACCTTTAATGGTTTGGCGAGATATAATCGAATAGAAAAGAAAAAAATCAAACACCTTAAAATTATAAAAGCTTAATTGTTTTGTTTTTCTTTTTTCAGAATATCTATACCTACCAAATCATCTACCTTTTGCCTAATCTCCTTTTAAAATACTCATAGATTAAAATAGATCACATTTCCTAGTAGCCAAGCGTTCAGCGTTGTGGTATCTCATGCAGACACGCAGAGTAGCTTCTATTTTCGGAATACAGAATCTTATCATTACCAGAGAGAAAAGGAACCTTAATACGAGATTTGGAGATTACTACCATTACAACCATTTACAATTTTAAAGGAGATCTTATGTGTAGGCCTTAAATTACGTTAAACCCATTTATTTGCAACGAAACTCAAGTTAAAAGAAGTTTGTTTTTGAGCGCACGGCATTGCATTGCTTATTTTAAATAATTTTAATTTTGCGGATTACTTATGCGTTTTTATTTAAATATTGTTCCAATTTTTATTGCAAAGTTGGTATTCATGGAATCTAATAATTGTTACCAACCAAGAACAAAAAATATTCACAGACTATAATATTTTTAAAAGTTTTATTTAATTTTATTAGTAAAGTATTCGTGACCGTATCCCTTATGGTGGTGGATTAAATAAATTATTGTGTCTCGACTAGGAATCGAACTGGGTTCATGAACACATGAAACATGGACTATGACAAAAAATAAAACAAGGATTTGACAAATTTCACGACGACTAGGATGAAATCTACCGAAGACGATGGCTGTATGGGCTCTTTGCCTTCCCATAAAGAGAAAATAAAAAAAACAAATCAAAACAAACTGTCTGGCAGCGATTTCTTTTGAGAATTCCAAGTTAATAGTTAATAATTGCTTGTTCAATAGGTTTTATAATCATAATATCATTCAATAACATTGTATTCCATTAATTTAAGTAAGTTAAAATAGTTAGTATGGATAACTATGTTATAATCTCCTTTATAGGCGAAGGATCGTTTGGTCGTGTTTTTAAAGCAAAACACAAGGAAAGTAATGCTATTATTGCGTTAAAGATTATAAGAAAGGTAATACCATAGTTCCTATATGCTAATAATACATATTAACAACTTTTAATATCAATATTAATATGTTATTTCAGAAAGGAAGATCCAGTAAGGACTTGAAGAGCTTGCGTCAAGAATGCGATATTCAAAGACGCTTGAAACACCCTAATATAATAAGAATGATAGATAGTTTCGACATAGAAACAGAGTTGGTATTGGTTACAGAATATGCAGAAAAAGAGCTTCATGGTATTTTAGCCAAGGAAGGGTGTCTAAAAGAAGAGCAGAGTAGAAAAATCACTTGGGATTTGGTCTCTGCTTTATATTACTTACATTCGCATAGAGTACTACATAGGTAAGTGATTGTTCTGTTAAGGCTTCACCTGTGTACATGTTAAATGAGAATTAAGATACAAGATTTTTTGGCTCTAATTGCACAAGTATGGTTTAGTTTAAAATTCTAACTTAAACTACTTACTATGTACATAAACATTTAAACATTAAAAGATATGTTGAACAGGTATGTTCAAAATAAAAGATCTGTATTGGAAAAAAATATTTACAAAATTTTGCAGTTGACAAATGTACACTAACTGTGTAATCTATCATGAGCTGGTGAATTCTATCCTGAGCTATGGGTTGAGTGTATATGGACACACTTTTAAGACCTATCTAGATAATGTGAAACACCTTCAAATTAGACTTATTAGGTATTTGAAAACTTTCATTAGAGACTACTTGATTGCAAAACTCAATCATTATGTTTATTACCCCCATCCCAATGCTTTTGCAGTAGTAAAATGACTATAGTGGGTGTGGCCACAACTTGCTAAAGCCCTTTGACGTATCAAAAGAGAGTGCCATTAGCTATCACATAATGTATAAAGTTATTATTAAAGCCATACCAAATAAGTATGATATTAACTGCATTTGAAGTCCTAACATTAATGCCATTACCAAATTAGCTGACTATAACCTAATAAGACCAGTTATACCGTTATACAGTTATACAATATTGGCATGTAAATCCCTAGCTTAAGAAAGAAAAAGTTTAGCCCTTAACCTTTACCATTATATTTTTAATCAATTTCTTACACCTTTGTTTACTACTTACTATGGTATTTTCTATTATTTTATGTATGTGTGTGTTACTGGAAACAGTAATAATGTATAAAAAAGCAATAGTGGGATTTATGTCCTTTAACAGACAGTCAGCATTAGTGGAATCATATAGCATTTGGTTGGATAGGGTAGAGGGTAGAATAGTGGATGCTGAGCTGACTATTATGCAATAAAAAGAGGGGGCCCCCTTTTAAAACTAGCCCATAGTCAGTTGCAAGCCCTAGACACTATTCTTCTCCTCTCTGGTAAAACCATGCAAATGCTTAAAAATATGTCCTGTCAAAAACAATTGATCTCATCACCCACACACAACATACTCGACATCTGCTGTTAAATAATGCCAGCCAATTAAGAGCCAGAAAGGGACTGACTACAAATAAAACTTTGACCACATTTGTAAAGGAAGGGCAAAGCACGAAAACTAAATGCAAGCCCACCTCGATCCTTGGCGCCGCATCAGACTGGAAAATTCTCATGGATACATTTGAACACCATTATAGGATCCCAGATGAACTAGCTGTATCAGCCTATAGGCCAGACATCTTAGTGTTTTCTCGGAACTTGAAAAAAGTTATCCTTATTGAACTTACCGTTCCGTGGGAATCAAATATTCCAAAAGACCACAACATGAAGTTGAATAAATATTATGATCTCACAGAAGAAATGATCAGGAACGGATTCAAGACTCAGCTTTACGCAGTGGAAGTTGGTGCAAGAGGAGTTCCAGCAAAATCTTTGCATCACTTACTGAAAGAATTGGGCCTAAGCAGGTCTGCCGTCAATACATTTATGGAACGAGCTTCCAAGACGGCATTAACGGAATCATACAGTATTTGGTTGGGTAGGGAGAGAAGTAGAATGGTGGATGGTGAGCGTATTATCGCGCAATAGAAAAAAAGGAGGCCTCCTTTTCTTAAACCAGCCAATTGTCGGTCGCAAGCCCGAGACACCATTCTTCTCATCTCTTACCCACACACGATGGACCCGGCACCCGCACGGTGAATCCATGGAATGCTTAGAAATTTGTCTTCTGTTTAAAAAATAAATAAACAGAAAGTTTTAAGCACTTAAATATATTCTTAAAATTTTGTTTTGTGATTAAAACAAAAAAAATATTAGAAGATATATTTCTAATCATTCCATGGATTCACTGTGCGGATGCCGGGTCCATCGTTTGTGGGTAAGAGATGTGAAGAATGATGTCTCGGGCTTGCGACCAACAATAGGCTGGTTGATAAAAAGGAGGCCTACCTTTTTTATTTTATTGCGCGATAATACACTCACCATCCACCATTCTACTCCTCTCCCTACCCAACCAAATACTGTATGATTCCGTTAATGCCGTCTTGGAAGCTCGTTCCATTAATGTATCAATGGCAGACCTGCTTAGGCCCAATTCTTTTAGTAAGTGATGCAAAGATTTTGCTGCAACTCCTCTCGCACCAACTATATAAATTTCTTATGTACGCAAGTAATTTGTCACAGATTTACATCACCGCCATTCTTGTGCTTCGGAGATTACATTATGTAGTTGATCTTGGTTCCACTAACTTATTAATAAATTGTCACTAAATTTGACTTCAGACCTTCGTTAACCTGGTTAGTGTAGCAAGTGTAGACTAAATTCTCCAGGAATATGTTGTGGAAGGCCCGTCTGGAGCAGTGGAGGTCTAGGACTCATGTATTCTAGAGGCTGATTTGGGGATTCTTAAAAATAAGATTAAGGATTTGTAAAGGATAATGATGCTACTTTGTTTTCTGTTTTTTTTAGGGATTTAAAACCTCAAAATGTTCTCCTAGACAGCTCTGGTAAAGCTAAACTCTGTGACTTTGGGTTGGCAAGGATCATGACTAACTCTACACATATTCTAACCTCCATTAAAGGCACACCTTTGTATATGGCTCCAGAACTGATAGATGAAAAACCTTACGATCATCAGGTATATATTTAACACTTAGTTAATATTTGTTTATAGACCATAACTAGTCCCTCAGTTACAAACCATGCTTTTATTTCTTTAAGGAGCTTTACTATTAGCCTGTGATGACAAGTAGCAAGACTTTAGGTACCAGACTCATGAAATTACAGAAATTAACTAAATAATAAACAACAAAAAATAAATATTTAACTTAAATGCGGAGAAATATTTTAAAATCCCAACTGCCTACCTAGCCAAATTTTAGCTTCAAATAATTATATTTTTCCATCATGATCACGGTATGAAACTGATGAGAAGGGATATCACTTTATGAATAACAGAGATGTAAATATGTGGAACAAAATACCAGAAGACATATCAAAATCCCCAACTGTAAACAAACTGAACAAGTGGCTTGCATCAATAGAAATAGACTATGGTGATAAAAGACAATTTTATGAACAGTGCTAGATATAGGCATAATCTATAAAAGAGATTGCCCAAAACCAGGCCCCAACTTTTTTGCAGCGTGCCTCAACTAAATACAATTCAAAAATCGTAACAATTAATTGTGTTTTTTTAAAATTTAATTACAACATCTCTTTTTTATTCGATAAAACATTGGATTTTAAATCGGCGGGATCAAAACTATGTCATTATTAACCTAAAAAAATGTTTTTGTCAATTGTCGTTATGCTAGGGTAAAATAAATAAAATAATTTATGTAAACACAATATATTATATATCAAATAAAAATAAATAATTTTGGCACAAGAACATTTTATTGGGCCCATTTCTCTAAGAAAAATGGGCATTCTTATTTACCTGCAGTTATCAGTATTAAAAAGCTTTATTATTTTGTTTTCAGGCAGATCTGTGGTCATTGGGTTGCATAGTGTATGAGTTGATGGCGGGCCAACCTCCCTTCAGTACCATGTCCATCTGGCAATTGGTCAGGATGATACAACACAAGCCCATACAATGGCCCAGCTTTATCAGTCAAGAAGCATGCTCTTTCTTACAGGTAATCATCATCACATCTTATTAATATTATATTATATTCATATATATCTACTATATGTTAATAAGTATTTAAGTAGTCTATGTATACATACTATTTATGTAGTTTATTCAAATTTAAAATAAGGTTAAAATTGCAGCCCACATATACCGTCTCACTCTCCCAAAGGTTAGCTGGTAGAAAAAGCCGAAAAGGCTTTAAGTTCGCCTTTGTAAATACTTTAAAGTTAAAGTGCAATAAAGTATTTTAATAATAATTTCATTCATTCATTCATTACAGCCCCTAGAACAGTGTCCTATACCTCCAATGCTGGGGATGGGCCTTTCAGAACATATATCTGGAGAATTTGACCTACACTCGCCACGCTGGCCAGACGTCTTGGCGTTAATATAAAAAAAAAAAAAAAATACAAACCCTAGAACATTGTCCTATAGAAGGGAATACACCAAAATAGTTCTTAAATTTGTATTGATAAATGCCACCTACATAATGAGACCATTTAGAATTTACCTCATTATCTTTTGATGTGTTATGTGGGTATTTTAATATAGTTATATAAATTTTCAGGGTTTGCTAAACAAGGATCCCATAAGGCGGATGTCATGGCCAGAAATACTGGAGCATGCATTTGTTAAAGGTCACATTCTCATACTACCTGAAGATATTCTCAGTGAATCTCCCTTCACTAAACCTCTGTCGCATAGTCAGCAGGAAGCAAAGTTATTGCAGAAAGAAAATATTCATAATACAGCCAGGTACTTTTATTTGTGTGACAGTCAAGTATTTATATATATAATAATCATGATTTTTTATATATTTAAATGTAAAATTGTTTTTTTTTTTTTACAAATTTAGACATTGACCTTTTTATTAGTTCTAATTGGGTGTACACTAAAATAATTAGTAACTAAAATAAGTGATAATGATTGTAACCTAGCATTAAGAAACCTAATTTAAATTATAAGGTTTCATATTTTTGATATTTATTGAGCCAGTATAAACAACAAACCATTTGTAATGTGTGTGGTAAAGTAGGCTTCAACTTACCATTTCTTTAAAAATAGTGGTTTCTGATTACTCTCACAATCAATTTAATTATTGTTATTAAAATTATTTGGTGAAAAGTATGAGCAAAGGCAAGCTAAGACCATTCCCGTTCATTATTTTTTCTATATTTACCATCCATACATTTCTACAGCATTTGGTTAACCCTTCCAAATTTAGAGGGATTTTTTTTTCCACTATGTTCTTACATGCTAAGTAACAAATAATTTAATCGTCGCCCCAATCTCAGGATATTAGACAAGCAAGTTGTGCAATATTCAAGAACAGGGTGTACAAACACTTAAACTGTTTACCATTATTGTATTGCCATTCTCTTTATTCACACTTTTGCAACGACACGACGTCTACTTTTTGTCCCACTTCCTTCATCACATATGTAAATTGATTTTATACGTACTATATATGAGTGTGTATAATATATAACCTATTTGTATATGTAATAATAAGTTTTATTTTTAAGTATTTGTTGTAATTGTTTAACAAATTGACATTTGATATTTATTATTGAACCTACTTAATACTGTCTTCATGTCCAATGGTTTGGCTGTCTGAGAATGTCTAGCGGCTTTAATTCTGCCTTGGTACTTAGTGCAATTAGGTTTTTTAAATAACAAAACAATAAACTTTATTTACTTATTATTTTAGAATTAAGGAAGAGCAAAAATGTAAGAGTAGAAGAGGTCATGACTTGAGTGCTCGCGCTGTGACGGAGTGTGTCCCGCTGTCGGACGACGACAGTGTTCGCGCCACCAGCGGGTTCAGTGTGCGAGACAGTCTCAAGACCGATGATGAGGAGTCCACACTACCTATTACTGGATTAAACGCCAAGCTACTCAGACATGAATTCAATCTAATTAGCAACTCCAACCTAGTAGTTTGTAACCTAGAAAACAACATGGCTCAACTCATAGCTGCAAACAAAAAAGCAGACCAAGTCACTAAAATGGAGAAAATTGTTGAAGAAAAAACCAAACTCGAGAAAAATCCCGATGACGAAATAAAAACTTATCACAGCAATGAAGATATATCTAATTTAGATGAAACGAAATCGGAAATAGCAACTGAATTGGCTGATAAGAAGTTAAAGCAAATAGACACGGCATCCCAAAGTTTAGAGAATCCCAAGAGTTCTACAAAGTCTGGCAGCGATGCGAGTTCTGGTTTAAGTAAATCTGTGCCACCTTCATACAAACAGAAGATTCTTCAGTTTTCGAGAGATAAATTGAGATTTGGCAGTGGTAGTAATAGATTGACTCGGAGTATTAAAAGGTCTTTTCACTTTAGTAGAAGTTGGGATAAGAATAAGGATGGACAGAGAAGGACCAGCGAGCCGGCGGTAGAGGCTCCCAGTTTGATAGATTGTGACAAAGAAAAATACTCTAAAGAAGAAAAGGATGAGGATGTGGAAAAAAGTGAAATCATAGAAGAGATTGCAGATGACAAAGATATTGCTAACAATGACAATATATTAAAAACTGATAATAAACTAGGTATGTGTATTATTAAATAATTGGATGTATGCATTAAATTGAATATGTAATAATTAAACGCTAGATCACAATTTAAAATTAGAATAGTTTATGACCTACAAAATAAGTCACAAATTTAGCTGTATTATATTTTAAAAAATTGCTGTATATTTATTTTGTTTTAAATATTTCAGTTAATGAACCATCCATAATAGAACATGAAGAATGGGAAGCTTTTATAAATTCAAATATTACAGAAGTTATGAATGGCGATGTGGAATCTCTCACACAGTTAAACATGGTAAGAAATTTATCATGACATCCCCTAGAAATGGGGCCCTAGACCTTAGCTGCTAAAGATGGAAAGGAACATATTTATGGAGGATTTGGTAATTAAACTCGTCACACTGGCCAGACAGTTTCGCAAGGGTCTAATGTCAATTTATTAACAGTTCCACAAGTTGGTATTAGTGGAACCAATTCGATGGCTTAGCATGCTCTAAGGCATAAGAACAATGTTAAAACTAAGCTTAAATGATTGATGCGGATGGGAAGTTTGATAGGGATGTTGAAAGAAGAGTGAACGCAGGAAATAGTATTAACGGTGCCCTGGGGTCGCTGATCGCCAATTGAAATGTCAGTGACGAAGCTTGACTCACCATACACCATGCCATGCTGGTACCAACACTTATGTATGGAAGCGAGACGTTGGTATGAGAGTAGAGTTAATGCAGAAATGACGTCGTTGCGTCGGATGTGCGGGGTGACTTTGACGGACCGTATACGTAATGACGAAGTACGCAAAAGTATTAAAGAAAGCTTAGGGGGAAAAAAAGGAAAGGCATGCTCTGATGGTTTCGGCATGTTGAAAGGAATAGAGATTGACGAACCAGATATATAATAATAAAAAAGTTGTGGATTGTGAGTGAGTGGAGTAAAAGAGGCCTTGGCAGACCAAGACTCACCTGTCACGTTCAAATAAATGAAACAATAGCTGGGGGTACATTAAAAAGCCATCGAACAAAAGGGATACTTGCCCTTGATTTGAAGAGGTCGATGAATGTCGAAGAAGCGAAAGAGGTATCTCGTGATTGTGACAATTGCCGGTATACCCCGCAAGTGATTTAGCTTGAAGATATTTATGTATGTACAGCTTAAATGAAATTAAATAAAACGCTTGGTGGTGCTGGCTTATGTTGTTAACTAGAAAATATATTTGTTTTTAATATTTATTTTAGGTGAGCATGATAGTAGGTGTGGTCCAACGTGGAGGCGCGCGGGTTTGCGGGGCGGTGGCGGCCCTGTTGTCTCTGCCCGCAGTGTTGCCAACACTACCCAGGCATACACTTCTCAACATACAAGATGTAATTTTTTTTATTATTATGAGATGGCCTTGTTACCTCTACGAATTAATATTAAGTACCTAATTAAGTAAAAATAAAATCCTCGTTTATAGCAAGAATGTTTTAGTTATAATTATTGTTCATTATGGTTCAGTCCAGCTAAAGATTTTGTATGACGACGTGCTACTATCTACTATAGTATTTTTTTATTACAGACCATTACACCATGCATTAAACATAAAGTATTTTAATATACATTAAACATAAGGTCTTTTAATATACATTAAAACTATAGAAAAAAAATACAAGTAAATTCAGTTAAACCTAATAAGACCTAAAACTAAAAGTTCAAGAAAATAAAAATAAAATCTTATAATAACAATAACATACCTAACCCTGGCTAAACACAATTAACAATCACTAAGCAACAATACTGTGGCCAGTGACACCTCAGCAAAAGGCTTGAAGTGCCGCCAGTACCTTACGCTTACAAGCCTGATGGTCGTCACGAAATATGCCCATTTCGTTGTGCAAATTTGACAGTCGTGCTAATGGCGAATGTAAGTCTAGATTGGTATGGTACCTTTTTGGTTTAAACAAATCAATTGGTCGCCTAGGCATTCTTCTATGAACCCTTATGGTAAATCTGACAAGCAATATTGGACAGACCTTATTTAAACCAATTTGTGTCTAATGATAGATGATTCGATTTATTTAGTTTTAGGCCGTAAAACTATCATTAGGGAAATTCTAGTTTACGAATTGTTTTTTTTTTCTTCTATATTTCAGGTATATTTAGAGGCACAGGTGATACACAATTTCGTATGTGCTATCAACGCGCTTATGACGTCAAATAATGAGGGTCTTGAAGACAGGTTAGTAACTTTATATTATTATCTAATACATTAAAATAATCGGACTCACATTTAGCGAACTTTACTATACTATAATATACAAGTAATATTTTTTTGTTTCCTGGTCAGGAATCGAACCCGGTACCTCCGCGTCTTAATACTCGGACTAAACCGCTAGACTACGGAGGGAATTAATTTATGATTGTTAATGCCGTCTTGGACGCTCTTTCCACAAATGTATTTTCTGCAGACCTGCTTAGGCCCAATTCTTTCAGTAAGTGGTGCAAAGAGTTTCCTGGAACTGATCTCGCCCCACCTTCCACTGCGTGAAGCTGATCAATTCTTCTGTGAGATTATAATTTTTGTTCGACTTCATGTTGTGGTCTTTTGGAATATTTGATTCCCACGGTACTGTGAGTTCAATAAGAATAACTTTTTTCGAGGTTCCGAGAAAACACTAAGATGTCTGGTCTATAGGTTGATACAGCCAGTTCAAGGGGGATCCTATAATGGTCAAATGTACCAAATAAGAATTGAACAAATTTCTAAGCATTCCATGGATTTACCGTGCGGATGCCGGGTTCTGTGGGTAAGAGATGAGAATAACGGTGTCTCGGGCTTGCGACCGACAATAGGCTGGTTTAAAAAAAAGAGGCCTTCCTTTTTCTTTTATTGCGCGATAATACACTCACCATTCTACTCAACCAAATACTGTATGATTCCGTTAATGCCGTCTTGGAAGCTATTTCCATAAATTGATTGACCTGCTAAAGCCCAATTATTTCAGTAAGTGGTGCAAAGATTTTGCTGGAACTCCTCTCGCATCAACTTCCACTGTGTAAAGCTGAGTCTTGAACTATATATCTCCACAAAGTGTCCACAATTTTTTGTTTATGTTTATCAGAGTGAGTGCTGTGGGTCGCATGCTGGAGGTGTGTTCGTGGCTCTGTCTGCGCTCGTGTCGGTCTGTGAGACACTTCGCCGACTCCATACAACAAGTCGGGGCTCATGGGACCTTCACCCAACTACTGGGCTTGTGTGAGTATCGAGTAACATTTGAGAAATTAATCTTTGACATTCAAATTAAACTATCATCACGACCGTATCCCTTTCAGAGTGGTCAGAAACCATACTTTTTTTTAAATAAGCGCATTTACATTTCGCTGGTATGATTTAGATTGTAAGCTGTCACAGCCTCTTTAGAGCCACGAATATAATATTAACTTGACATAGGTAAATTATTTTAGTCTACAAGCTGACGAATTAATTTTAAATACCTCTTAAAAAGCAATAAATTGTTTATTGCAACGGTGTTTTAAGTTAAAAAATATAGTATAGCTGACAGTATTGTTATGAGTTATTTTGTTTAAATAATTGTAAAAAGTAAAGCATCCTCACGACCGTATCCTTATCGGGGTGGTCAGAAACCACGTTTCTTTTTTTTAATGAAGCTAATTTACATCAGCCAACTTTACTATTGTCCCAGCATGACAAGCGGCAAGCACGTCGATGTCTCTGTACCAAACTCGAGAAATATCACAAATAAATTTAACAATTTATTGTGTCGCCATGAATCGAACCCGGTACCTCCGAGTCTAAATCCACGCACTTAACCGCTAGACCACGGAGGCAGCTAAAGAATACATTTTTCAGAGAAATAGATATAGACATTTTTTTTTTTCAAAGGCCCATATAATGTATACTCTAATATCATGTGGTGGTTGCTTATATGGTGGTTGTCCAGCATCTAGTTTCAAATTAAAATCGATGTATGTAATGTAAAATAAACATAAATCCATTGCAAATACTGTAACCTGCCTTTGCGGCTACAAGTTGCTTTTATAAGGCACTGAGAGAATGCTATGGAACTCCTATGTATTATGCACTAAACATATATATTTTCGACACGAATTACACATTTATTAAAACTAAACACTTTTCTATGCAGGGCACTTTTACGCGATTGACTCTAACTGGTATTACTAAGTAATCCTTATAAAAATACTCTCTCGGTCCAAACTCACCATTTTCACCAGTCATTTTCATGACAATCCTGTTCTCAGTTAAAAAATCAAATAATACTCTGTAACCTATATGTACCAGTTACAATACTAAGTGGATTCGTATTACATAAAATAATAGTGAGAGAAACAACAGTGAAAAGGTAAAATATGATAAATAATAATAATAAAGTTTATTGAAACAATACATACTTTTCCTTGTAAATATGGACTTAGGAAACATTTACTATACGTTAAGTTCCGTTTCACAATTGAGTTTTTATGTTTTAGCATAGAAATGTAATTATTTTGAGAAAAATAAGAGGCAATTTTAACAGCAAACAATATTTTCTTCCTGTAACGAAACGCAAGTAGCTCTTGTCTATTGCCATGTTCGACTTAGCGTTGAATTTCGCTTAGACAGGCACGTTCAAGTGGAGTTTTTATTCATCATCATCGTCAGCTTGTGTCTGTCCACTGCTGGATATACGAGTAGGCGTCCCTCAAGGCTCGCCATTTCTCACGATCTTCCGCCACCCTCATCCAGCCCCCACCAGCAACCTTTATCATCATCATCAGATCATCCGTCCATCTGGCGTCTTCCCCCTTCTCCACTTCAGAACCCGACTATTTCAACAGACATCAGCTCTGCGACAGACGTGTCCGGCCCATTGCCACTTCAGCTTACTAATTTTAAAGGCTATATCGGTAACGTTCTCTAACGGATGTCCACATTTTGGAATTTATCCATCAAAGAAATACCAAGCATAGCTCTCTCCATAGCTCGCTGAGCAACCTTAAACTATTGAACCAGACCCGCTGTCAGTGTCCACGTCTCTGCTTCGTACGACAATACTGGAAGAATGCATTGGTTGAAAACTTTCGTTTTCAAACACTGTGGTATGTACGAAAAGATGTGTCGCAACTTCCCGAATTCTGCCCATCCTAGCTGAACGCGTCTATTCTTCTTTGCTGAAGTTGGCTACGCCTAATTGCATATGACATATTTTTGCACAACTTCGAGAGTGGCGATGCCCATGCAGATTGGTCTCGGAATGACATGATTGTCGAAAGTCATGTTGTCTTGTTTAAGTTCATTCCGAGACCAACCCCTTTAGGCCGTTCAGCATTCCGATAGGATCCCCCAGCTGGCTGGCCATTATGCCTATGTCATCTGCGAGGTGTGAGATGCATGCTGCATTGACATTTATGCTGCAGTTTCTCCAGTTCAGCATTTTGAAAACATCTTCCAACGCGTTGGTAAACAATTTCGGTGATTTTTCATTCGCTTTAAACAAATTTCTGTACAAATAGCTCGCTTTGCTTATACGCGAACACGGGGTATGATTATGTGCAAGTACTTATAAGTTGGTACCGCTGATATGACTTCCACCCCGTGTTCGAGTGAATTCTGCTTCTTTTTGGTTCAGTAAAAAAAATGCGCTTTGAGCAGTACCTGAACATGCGATGGAAGTCATATCAGCTAGTCGAACTCACTACGAAAAGTATGTTTGGATAAATCGTGATTTCCCAGTCATGAGTAATAATTTTAAAGTAAAGTTTTCGCTAACATCGCATTATTATTTTTTTCAGATAAAAAGACTCCGCGAGTGGTGTTAAATACGGTAGGCCTTCTCATCCCCATACTGCAGGACTTGCCGGAGCACGCCGACGTTGTGGATAAAATACTCTTTTCAGATAAAAACTTTCATTTTCTCAAACTCGTCGAACAGCCCAGTGATGCGCTTCGTATGCGAGTCTGTGTACTCATCAGTTTACTGTGCACATACTCATGTACATCCTTCTCTGCCGCGATGGAGAGTAGGTGGAGTAAAAGAGAGAGCGAGAGTTTGGAAGCTCTGCACTCACACTGTAATGCAACATTGAGTAGAGCTGCTAAATTAGCTTCTAAGGAACTCGCTAATATGCCTTTTTACGTCAATTAATAAGTTCCAAAGGTTTGCCGTTTGTTAGAACCCCAACATGTACCAATGAGGATACAATTGTACGTACATTTGTCATACACTTATGCATAGCTGGGCACCGTTAATCAAATAGTTAACTTCGTTAATCGTTAATCCGCTACAAAAAAAGTTAGCTTCGTTAAACGTTAAAGCGTTACATTTCGGAAGAATTAACGGAAGTTAATGTTAATCGTTAATCCGTTAATATGTGTAAAATTGCATTTTTATATCGTTGCGTTAGTGAACTTATAAAACCTGTTGGTTTAGGTTCTGGAAGTTAACAGGTTAATATATAATATTGTCAGAATGAGTTCTCTCTTTTGTCTTGCCTCGGTTAGAGCCCGCCTTAACAATCTCTTCAAACTGTACGTATTGTGACTCATGTACCCTTCTTACATGTTTGTTTCAAATAATTCAGGCTTGATACATGAACTTTTATTTTGGTGTCTTTCGGCAAGCAACGCTTACAAGCAAAAAGTATTTGCTGGCCCGATCTGGATACAAATTCCACATACTCAGTCAAATGTGGCCAAGGATTCTCATCAGGACCGCTGAAATCTGAAAAATATAGTTTTAATTACTACACTGCACAGTACATTTTTCTATCTAACTAATTACACTGCACTTTTTTTTATTAACACGCAAATTATCACTGACTGTAATTTATAATAACAACAAACACAACACTCGTCACTCTAAGCACTGGCGCTAGTACTTCGCAGTTTTCTTACTCGCACGCGCCGGCAAAACATATATAGTTTTGTTTTTGTCTCACGCGGCCGCCGCGCCCGGCACTTGTCGTTTCATACTTGTCTGAACCTGTTTTTCGCGCCACACCGCGGTGCCGTGCCGTAAATAGTGGCATTGGATTAACGATTAACGGACTTCTGCAAATTAACGTAAGTTAACGTGTCCGTTAACATTTTTAAAAGTTAACCCGTTAATCAAAATGTTAACTTCGTTAATTAACGATTCACGGATTAACGAGTTAATGCCCAGCTATGCACTTATGGAACAAGCTCGGCATTACAAGAATCATACAGTATTGAAATCATGACTTACAAAAAGGTCACATGTCCATTATTTTTAATTTATACATTTTTATTTTTTGGTGTTCCAACTCCTGTCGATTGATACATAAAATATTTCTCAATAATAATACAATAAAAAGTTTATTTACTTTTAAAAAACTTGTACATTTGTTAGGAATTGGCCACTGGTGCCCAAACGAAGTTAATCTGAATCTCATGCACCAGTTCCATTACACAATTAATAATTAAATATAATACCTAGTACATATAATAATATTATCTTAAACGACTAGTAGTTATTTTTTTACTATGTATATTTTAACTTTTTTTTAATTTAGTTTATACAGTACATACAGCAAAGCATATGGGATTTTGGTAAAATTTGTATATAGGTTGGCTTATGATTTTTTTTTGCATAAAGGGCACATGTACAAAATATGTTTAGATCTATAAAAAACAATATATGTAATATACTATTTCTAAAGAAATTGATTATTATAATGGTTTAGATTAGCTAGATAATTTTATTCGAAGGAAGGTACAATGATTGAAATATATATATATATATATATATATTTAATAAACTAAAAGCTAAATATATAAATTACTATTAATAAAAAATACAACCAAAAATAAAAACATATACCGCTAAAGTAAAGTGCCTAGGATACTGGCAGCATTGCCACGTTGAATGGCAATGCTGATCCTTTGACTCAAATATTGTCCAGCCCTCTTATCTCCCGAGGTGTTGACGAGCTGTTTTGACAATGGTTTAGATTTATATTGATTAGAATTGAAATACAATCCATATAATTAAAGTTATTTTTTTTACTGAAAAAAAAAAAAACTAATAAATAGATTTGTGCCCTTTTTGCAATTCGTGATTTATTAGGTTGGGTAGGCAGAAGAGCAGAATAATGAATGGTGATCGTCTTATTGCGCAATAATAAGAGGCCTCTTTTTTAAACCAGCCCATAGTCGGTCGCAAGTCCGAGACATTATTATTCTATAGAAGGCTAAATACTCGAGAAATATGATTTCGAAGTCCAATTTTGGCAGTGGAGGAATAGGACATGGTGACTTCATTCTTCATCATTCTGCTTTCTGAAACTCCAGTGGCTAGTGGAGGCTAAATTCCCCAGATATGTTCTCGAAGGCCTATCTCCTACTGTGGAGGTCTAGGACTAAAATAGGATTAAATTTAATTAAACTGCCTTCGTGGTCTAGCTAGCGGTTTAGTCCATGGACCAGTTTCGATACTATAATTTATTTGTGATATTTCTTGAGTTTACTAGAGACATCGACGAGCTTGCCACTTGTCATGATGGGCCTATAGTAAAATTTGCTATATGTGAATCTGTTTCTTTAAAGCGTGGTTTCTGACCACCCCAAAAAGAAATCAGTCATAATATTTTTTAAATATAATTTAATTATTTTGGTGCCATAGTTTCATATTAAGACTGATTAAGGTTCAACCTCGATTAATAAAAAAAAAAAGGAATGTTTACTTTTTAAGAATAATTAAACTTATTTGTATTTATACTACAAAGTAACATTATTTTATAAATGTAATTCATATATTTTGTGAATAAATATATTTTAAGTATGATCCGTTGTTTATTTTATTTATCTTATTTTATTACGTAAAATGATTTGGTAATAATTACACTTAAATTTTAATATATGTTAAATATTAATGTAAAGTATTAAAACTGTCCCTTGACACTTTATGCCACTCAACTAAGAACTTCTAACTGTCAAAAAGGTCCCATCTCATTCTGAACGCGTGCGGATATAATATATAACGCGTGTAATTGTCAAAAGATCAAATTTTTTTTAGCTTCAGCTTAGGTGTCATTAGTAGAACCTCTATTTAAAATAAAACCGACTATTTTTTAAAGATAAAAATCATTATCCGAAACAAAACACTACTGCATGGTGAATAAGGCCGCGTCTAAAAATCGCTGTATCCATCGTGATAAATACCTAAAGACTGGAGAGTGATATATTATTATTATTAATGTGTGTGTTAAATTTTGCGCGATCGTCGACTACCTACTTGATTAGGGTATGTATGAATGGCGATATTTTTAGGATAACTTCTCTGCACCGTAACTTAAAATTTTATTACTGAATAATTAAAATAAAAAATACGTAGTCCTTTGTTTTTATTCTAGATTATAATATAAAAATATTTGCTCTTTAATAAATTCCACCTTATATATTCGCATATAACGCACTTCTATTTGATATTTAAACGGCTTGGGATGTGGAGCGATGTCGGTTTTAACGCTAAGATCGTATTTATATTCAGTACCTAGGGCGATTTAAACCATTATGAATATGCAAAGCCGAAATAGTATTTTAGAATTTATAAAATATAACATTGAAGAAAACGTGGGATTATTTTGACAGATCGCACACGAATCCCCCACTCCATAAAACATAATACCTATTCAAGCCCCACTCGAGATATTAGTTGATTTTGCAAAGTTTGCCCACGCTAACCAGATGCTGAACCTAACAGCGTCTGATCGGGATTAAAATGTACAAAATATATAGTTTACGAGAGCTTTCCGAACAGGCCTTAAGAGCGTTTAACTTCTCTCTCGCTCGCACAATACAGCATTTTTAAAGATTATTTAAGTCTAAATGTATTTTAATAAATGTAGTAATGTAATACTTTCTAGTGTTAAAATATTATTTGCGAAGTCATCGATAATGGTCATTCAATTGATTTGAGACTACAACGCTACTCGTTGGGGTTTGGGAACGTCACTACGACGGATGTCACTTTGCCCGTTTTTGCGTTTTGATTTAAGTTGTAAAGTATTCTGTTAAATATATCTACTTATTATATTCATAAACCTGTTTTATTTATTACTAGGAAATATAATTACGGACATGTTAGATATATTTCCTCTTTCATCCTAGCTAATTTTAGATAAAGAAAAATAGCAAAAACATAACGGGGTTTCTTTTATTTTACTAAGATAAATCTGTGATTAATATATTTCAATGTCCGTAATTTTATTCCCTAGAATGTTAGTAGACTATATTTCTCAAAGTACACTCAACTTGAATAATCTTTAAAAATGGTGTATTGTGCGGAGCCACCGTATGGTCTAGCGGTTAAGTCCGTGGATTTAGACTCGGAGGTATCGAGTTCGATTCATGGTATTGTGTCCCAATAATAATATTTATGAAATTTCACGAGTTTGGTACGCCTCCGTGGTCTAACGTTTAAGTCCGTGGATTTACTTTTATTTATTTTATAAAATGTTAAAAGTTGCTTTTTGTCAGTATTGTGTAGTTGTTTATATTTATTGTATCGAATTTATTACAGTGTGTAGTTGTATTAGTATGTATTTATTATATAGTATTTGTATGTAGGTATATGTATGTTTCTACTTATATAGGTATATTATGTAGGTCTATATTATTTCTTAGAATTAAGATAGTAAATAATGTACATTATTCAATCATTTTTATTTTTTATATATTGTGCACCTACTCCTGTCACTTAAAACTCTCTTATTGTCCTTAAGGTTAACAGGCAGAGAATGTCTAACGACATTATGTTAGCCCTTTGTACTTATGTGCAATAAAGTTTTTAAATAAAAAAAAAAAAAATTTAGACTCGGAGGTACCGGGTTCGATTCCTGGTCGGGACACAAAAATATGTATTAATATAAATAAGTACATTTAATTAATATTTAATTTATTTGTTATATTTCTCGAGTTTGGTACGCTGGAGACATCGACGAGCTTGCCACTTGTCATGATTGGCCTATAGTAAAGTTGGCTAAATGTGAATGCGCTTCTTTATAAGCGTGGTTTCTGACCACCCCGAAAGGGAAACGGTCGTGATGATTGACTTTTACTTTTTTGGTACGCCTAGAGACATCGGCGAGCTTGCTACTTGTCAAGGTGGGCCTATAGTTAAGTTAGCTATATGTGAATCCGCTTTAAATATACACTTAAAATAGATACAGTCGTAATGATACTTAATACTAAACTAAAAAATGCTATATCTCGATATTAATATTTCTGCAAATTATATGTCGACACCACATATTCGTACTTAGTTGGAACCAGCCGTAACAGCAATAGAGTCAAAGACATTAAACACAAAATTTTATTTTCTAATAAACAGTTCGGCTATAGTAATGACTAATGAAACGAAGATTAGATAAGTTGATTGTTTTGAATATGGTCAATGCACTTGGTGTTTGTGAGGTTACATAAGGGAGGTGAGCGGCCGGCCTCGCGCGGGTGTCGCGCCTCTAGCCGCAGCACCGGGTTTATCCGCTGCAACTTGCGCCAGTGCAGCCGTTGAACCCTATCTATGCAATTGACGTCACCCACTGCAATATCAACAATCTAATGTGAACAAGTATGCGGTTAACTCGACTATCTGCAGGTATTGACGCAAATCGTGCCCGAAATGCATCCCAATTGGCGCGCGTTATCGGGTAACTTAGAAAATGTTTCTAATACGAGTAGGTATTTCATAATGGAGAAATAATACACTAATTTTTGTTTTGTTTAATAAGACCCAAGTAGGTACCGTAAGATTCCTAATGGAGTGTATCAGGCAAAGCTTTTTTGTAGATGTCGCTAGCGGCAATGGTACCTTATTTTACATCTATATCGCATATTTCTTTAAATGATTTGTTATAACAGAATAATCTATTAAATATAAAATAATACATAAAATGCAGGTAGTTTGAAAAAAAAAGATAAAGCTATATTTTATTAGCCCTATGTTCGACTTGTTCGCGTTTTTTCTTTACTTCATTTCGCATCGAATGTCGTTGGACTTGGCGTTTGTCTATGGTTTTCATACAAAATTCGGCTTTGCTTTATATGCTTTCAAGTCGAGCATAGCATAGATCTTAGTAAATGTTACCAGCGTCATCTTAACACTATCTCAGCTTATTTAAATAATACGTAATTTAGCCATTTATTTTTACCACATATTTTTTACCTCCACTTTATCCTGCATAAAACACAAAATCGGAATCAAAATCTTACTAACTTTTCTAAAATATATGTAGTGTTAATAATTAGTTGGGTGTCAACAATGGATATCTTACCCTAGTTATGATTTTAAAGACAATAGACATTTATGTTCCCGTGTTCCAGTTATAAGTCGCGCTAACATCACACTACTCGATGGCAGCTGACCCAACCTGAGGGGTAGGGGTCTGCGGTGGAGCCATCGAGGGGGAAATGGGGGACGAAGACAGCGGCGGCTGGATCGGCGACTGGAACAGTGGTGGTAGGGTCGGGGGGTCCTTAGGTTAGCGGCCAGAGGACTTGGCGGAGGCCTCAATCAGTAGATTGAGCCTCGTCGTGAGCGAGTTAATATTTCCCAAGATATCGAATTATTTTAGCAGGCACGTCTACCACATGACGTCATAATATCAAAAGCGTTGTAATATGACGTCACAATTTCCGCGTCCCATACATCTCTAATTTTAAAACTTTTATTTTGAAATAGCTAAAAAATAAATAAAGCAGTGTTCAATTTTATTTTGTACTTACCAGTTTCAATATGTTAAAGATTCCTTTGTGCAAAATTGTAATAATCATAATTTATCTGAATTTAGTTTTGAGTTATTTCTACGTCATTTTAGCAGATGTTAAGTTGCACATGTAGAGTTGGATGACCTACCTAGTAAATTTGTAGCACAATAGCCCTTTATCGTGGTGCTACGAAACTGATAATCGGTGCACTGTTTTCCGTTTAGATAGAAGGAGTAATACGACTCACCCGGTCTGTGTTAATTGGGCTGATATCAAAGACATTAAATATATATCAAGACGGGGCAATAAGCGAGGACACTCGTCTCAGAATGAATTAGTTTATGACAGTGCATTGCCGGTTATAGTCGTGTTCGATGTGCACTTTCAAATTGATTATGTAGGTAGTTTCATAGACAATATGCGCGTGCTACGGAAGTTTAAAACACGTTCTTTAGTGGTCTACAGTGGATCGTCCAGGCCCGGATGGCTAATGGGCGTGGGCTGGGGGATGGGGTAATTCTTCCGTTTTCCTGACAGTACAACAGGGTAACTGCTGGTAATTTTTGCGCTGTTGCTTTAGACTACTTCAGCTCTCCTACTTCATTAATAAGTTAATAGAAGAATAAAGTAGATAATGTAAAAGAAAAATAGATTCTAAACACAACAAGTTGTATAGTAATGTACATATCTAAATAATAATAATAATACCTAATGAGTTTTAAAAGTTAACTGTGTGACGAGTGAAGTCCACGAAAAACATAATATTATGTTTATTAAAATTTTGTAAATACACACATCAAAAAAGTCTAGGGATCAAGCATGTTTATGCGGATTTCTTGTGATTGAGATGTGGCTTTGTAATAAATTTATGATTTTATAAATTTATATGGATCCTTTTTGGTGCATTTCATAATTTAAAACAGGAACTGTCAATCAAATTCGAGTAAAAGATGAAAATCAGCTGTCAATATTTTCCCTATAAAAACATAAGACGCATTGAAGACATTATTAGTGCTACTGTTTCCCTACTACTGATTAAAACCAACGTTATTATGGAGCGGCGACGTCATTTAAGCAGGGAAGAAATGATCAGAGCCGTGGGAATGATAGAAGCTGGTTCCCGGCAACGTACTGTGGCTTTAGCTCTGAATACAAGTCAGAGTGTTATCAGTCGACTTTGGACACGTTACCGAACCACTGGTACCGTGGCTGAGCGCCATGGAGGACGGTATCGCTGCACCACACGGAGACAAGACCGATACATTCAAATCACAGCTCGAAGAACTCCAACAATAACCGCCATGATGTTAGCCGTGAGCCTTCATCGCTCTTCAGGGAACTTAATTAGCGACCAAACAGTCAGAAACCGCTTGCATGAAGTGAACCTTCATTCCCGAAGACCGCTACGGGTACCACCTATAGCAATGCACAATCGTAGGACTCGATATCAATGGGCTCTTGAACACAGAAATTGGACAGAAGAACAATGGCGTTTCGTGTGCTTTTCTGATGAGTCTCGTTTTGGTATGAGGCCGGATACAAGACGTATACGACACTGGAGAACCCCTGGACGCCAACAGCGATTAAAATCCTGCCAGGAAGTCCATCCTTATAGTGGTGGAACCATCATGGTATGGGCGGGTATTTCGATCGGCGGAAGAACTGAGTTGATTTGGATCAGAGGCAACCTCAACGCTCAAATTTATGCTGAGACGGTTGTATCAGACGTCATCGTTCCTCTACAAGTGCATATCGGTCCCTTATTTCAGTTAATGCATGATAATGCACGACCGCACACCGCAAGAGTTGTAAGACAGACTCTCGCCGCAGCTAACATCAATGTCCTGCCCTGGCCTGCTCAGTCGCCAGACTTGAACCCGATTGAGCATGCATGGGATATTCTTCAGAGAAGAGCTCTGCCGAATATGGAGGGTATCCAGTCGCAAGAAGACCTTTTTTTGTTGTTGCAACGAACATGGGCGGCCATTCCACAGCGTGATTTGGATGAACTCATTTTGAGTATGCCAAACCGATGTTCTTGTGTTGTTAGTGTTCGCGGTAGAAACACGGATTATTAATTGTTTAAGTTACCCAATAAAATTAAAAAAAAAACTGTTATTTCAGTCTTTTTTTCGAACTTTAATGTTAGTGGTTCAAATGTCAAAAATCCCTTTATTAGGAAAATGGCAATTTTTTTTACTAATGCAAAGGTGACTTGGTTTATCGTTACTGTAGACAAACGAAAACATTTTATTTGATCAATCCTTAAAGAAAATTTTAATGAATATCAATCAGGAGAAAAGTTATTGCAAAAATATATGTTGATCCCTAGACACTTTTGATGTGTGTATAACAATATCTTAAAAAATAAAATACCTAACGTTTATTGGATCATAATCAAATAATTTCAGTTAGTACTCGTAAGAACTCCCTTCTAGAAAAGAAATTAGTAAAAAACAGAAGACAGTTTCCCTATTTTTGACACTATAAATCTATACTTACATAAGTTAGTAATACAGTGCATTCCCATCCTCATTAAACATTATTTTACTGTCATCAGCCTCTCGGCAACTGTGTGCTGCAGTAGTAACTATTAACACTATTCGTTTTTAGTTTCCAGTTATATTCTACACATACTCGTATATACCTATATATTGTTGTATATATATTTTTTTCTGTATAGCGAGGCTAATACGTTGGTAGAAATAATTGTCAGCCTTCTGATCCCCAGATTTCTCCGTCAGCCGTTTGGACTACTCCTTGGCCAGACGCTTGGCTGAGGGTCCCTATGGTCATGTACCGAGCTTGGCGTCTTTGCGCAGCTTGAGGTTCTCAGCAGAACCCGCCGCACTGACCTCGCTGGACGAGGTTGCCTGGGTGTGAGATGAGGCTAATGTGTCTAGACATGTCGCATCCCACACCAGAGGCCTGCCAAGTTTCCACGGCCCAACGGTCATGCAGTCGAGTCTCTGCGATCCGAGAGGGTTCTGGGTACTCTAGCAGTGACAAGAGCCCTACGAATGATGTCGTTGAGAGCCGCGTGACGACGAATGCGACCTGCACTTCTAGCACAAGACGTGGTGTCCGAGATGTTCCACTGGTTCCCCACACCGACACTTGTGTGGGTGAATAGTCCGGGCTCTGAGACGAAGGCACACTGCCATGGTCAATGTATTTCGGTATATATTTGTAGTTTTTATATATTTTTTTTAATTCAAAACAGTTTGTTCGTAGTAACCTATTTTATTCAAAATTTCGACACCGGTAAAGTGTTCTATTATCCCTATACCTATTTCAAAAAATTACAAGGATTTCACCATTTGTCAGCCGAAATAGTTCGGCAACATTATACCATTCATCGTTAATTTATACTGTGGGTATTGTTTATCAATGGTGCATCTTGTATAAGGTCCTTGAGCACAATAGAAAAAATAACATGATTAAGACTGTATCATCGACCGAGATAATGTATTAATTGAGCAATTTCCAAACACTTGCGAGTAGGCACATAGCAGTAACTATGCATACATTACGTCCACAGGCAGGCTTCACGACTCAGGACAACTAAGAACACCAGGCTTCATTATTTTCTAGGATAATCCTAAGAATAATAAAATAGGTACTACTATAAAATCTGTACAGTTCGGAGACATTGACCATAAAAGCCGCGGATAGAGCAAGGATTGATGCATTTGAGATGTGGAGCTGGCGTCGTACTAACATTTCTTCTTCTAATTACGGTAAAAGAACAAAAGCAAGAAGCCCCAAGCGATTGTCCAGTCAGTTGACTGCTGACTTGACCACCTGAACATCCCTGTACACCAGGCAGTCCACTACGTCGTGGACCGAAACCTTTGGAGACGACTGGTTAATGAGCTGAGATTGCGACGGAGTGGGGTACCGACTAAGGATGAGGAGGACTACCATAAAAACTTAATTTTTGTCGTTTTTAATTGTAGCAATTTGGGATAAATATTCTAAATAAGTAGTAACTGAACTACTGCACTTATTTATTACACGATCATCTATGTACGATATTGAACAACTCCAATACCTCCATAGTATGTATATTCGTGCGAATGGACTATTCTGAAAGTTGACTTAAATAAAGCTGATATCTGTCAAAATGCATATAAAAAAGGATCGTACATGAGATATACCTATCGATTTGTAACAGCATCTCAAATGCGTTATGTCCTGAATTTGAAACATTGCGTACCAATAAAAAGCTCTGTAACAACGACCAAATGATGATGCGGAGAAAGATGGTTATCGGTAAAAGTGAGACGTGAAATGTCATAACATACGCAATGTTGTCGTTACCTAACCGAGTGTTACGTCCTTGCAAGACATGAAGAAGTGTTAACCCTACGTACTCCGAGAGTTCATCGAACCCCACCGCTGTTCACTGTACCATTAGGTCATGAGTATTTTGACAACGCAGCGCGGAAATTATCTAATCGGCACGCGGTTTGCGAGGACGCGGGGTCAACGACACCGACCGTTTGCTTACCGACTCGATGAAAGTGAAACTATGGTGGGAGTACACTCTTTTGGTTTGACCGAATTGTTTTTAATGCATTGTAGGTTTTATTTGGCGAGCCGATGGTTATTTTAAGGTGTTCGGCGAGCCGCGTGAATACCAATTGGCTATGTAATGGTTTCTAACTGTCAGCTGCATAATAAAGGGATAAATTTGTTTTTTTATACAAAACGGAATACATCTGTCATTAGTGAGCTTTTACGTGTAATTGAACATATTACATTTTATTTTGACAACACATAAGTACCTACCTACATGCAAAAATATGCACCCCCAAATAATGTTGCCTAAATATTGGTCTTGGAGTCTTGGTCTTGCGCGAGACTCTAGTATAGACTTTTTTCCTAATTTTGCTAATAAAGATATTTTTTTTGAGTCGGGGTTAATATTAAAAAAAAAAACTACATCGTGTATGTATTTTTTGGTGGTATGCAGACTGATGGTGGTAATTTGACCACCGTTCGTGCCGATAAACCCAGTAAAGTGTATCCACACGTTTCGGGATCAGTCAAGCCGGCATAGTGTTAGAGACTGAAGTCAGTCAGGTGGGCGCAAGGTCACATGTCATGCTAATATTTAAAAAAAATGTGTACAGTTAGATATAGTACCGGGTTCAATCGGTCGGGACACAATAATTTATATGTGTTATTTCTCGAGTTTTGTACGCTAAAGATATTGTCGAACTTGCCATTTGTCATGCTTTAGCCTTAGTAAAGTTGGCTAAATTTTAACACGCTTCTTTAAAAGCGTGGTTTTTGACAACCCCGGAAGGGACAAGAAACAATACTTTTTTGTAGAGATTAATGGAGCTCTTTCTTAAATGCCTAATTTTTCGATTCGATAACGGAGTTGGTACGTGCTAGAGCTACGAATCTCTCGTATTCATTTTTTTTATAAACTAAATAATTGTAGAATTTTGTATTTGGTAGTCTCATTATAAACGCAGCAATAGTTACGTAACTTGCGACCTGTGTATGGGTTTACCCGTACAGGATAAATAAATAGTAGGTAACTATGACTTTTCCTCAAAATAAATTTAGTAGGTACCTATAATCTAACGTTACATAATCATATCGGTAACTGTGACTTATAGTGTAAGCTGGAGGCTAAAATGTAGTGTTATCTAAAACAAGACCAATTTTTGGTCGCTTGTAGTAGGGACTTGCAGTTATGGGTGAGATGTAAAAAACTCCAGCGAGGTGATAAAAATCCTAGAGATTTTTATCATACACTTTTCTGGTCCAATTAGACAGGTTCTAATACCGAAA
Source organism: Tinea semifulvella (assembly GCA_910589645.1). Classification (NCBI taxonomy): domain Eukaryota; kingdom Metazoa; phylum Arthropoda; class Insecta; order Lepidoptera; family Tineidae; genus Tinea; species Tinea semifulvella. Next base: position 8,255,291 of record OU342585.1, read on the forward strand.
GCTTTCAGAGGCGAGTAAAAGATATATGTAAAATTATGAATTATCGAAGTATGCATTGCAACTGCATACATTTCTGGGCATATCCCTTAGCCTTAAATATCAGTAGGTACTTAGGGCGCGGTGGTGGCTCGGTTGTAAGAACGCGTTCCTTAAATCCTACAAAGGTCGGTTCAAACCCACCCGGCATGTACCAAATGAGAAATACACTTTTCTTACGTACATTTGTCATAGATTTACAACATCACCGTTCCCGTACCTCGGAGAGCACGTTAAGCCGTCGGTCCCGGTTCCACTAATACCAACTTGTGGAATCGTTAATAAATTGTCATTAAACATTGACATAATATCCTCGCCAAGACGCCTGGCCAGCGTGGCGAGTGTAGGCTAAATTGTGTTCACACTGTGTTCTAGGGGCTGTACTGACTGACCTATGAGAAAGAGTTGTGTTCAGACTTTGAAACATTCAAATAGAAATGGGACCAGAGTAGGTACGAATCCCTAATCAGGATTATTATTTACATCGACTTTTTCTCCGTATCTTAGATATTATCAAGAAACCAGAATATAATATTAAATGATTAATATTTTGTCCATATTTTATAGGTATATAAAATTCTTGGACATTTTATAAATCCGTGCGTATAATTAATTTACAATTCACGCAACTCAACTTCCCGTCTGACGTAGTTTAGCTACGCCTCTCACTAACAAATTCGAGATATATTTAACTGATAATTTAATTATATTATGCCTTATAATATAAAAATACTTTTTTTTTAAAGTAAAAATATATCTATAGGTACCTATCGAATGAACATGTTCCTAAACTACAAAAAATCAATTTCAAATACCTAATCAGGGATTTATTTTTAGTATTACGACTTTTAAATTTAAAAAGACGTATCATCACAACTGTGTACCTTTCGGGGTGGACAGAAACCACGCTTTTAAAAAAATCATTTGACTTTATAGTCCCAACATGAAAAGTGGCAAGCTCATCGATGTTTCTAGCGTACCAAAGTCATGAAATTAAACAAATAAATAAATGAAATTATCGCTTACCGTACGGGAATCGAACCCGGCACCTTCGGGTCTACATTCACGGGCTTAAACACTAGACCATGGAGGCAGTCAAGTATTTAGTAAAATATTATTATAACGAAGTAAATCTTCGCTTTGAATGAGAAAAAAAAACCTGTGCGTGTAGCGTTCGTGGGTTCCAGTGGACGTCGTCGTATATATTTTATTTATTTTATTTTATTTTATTTTGACAGCAAATAGTCATTTACATAATATTACAAACATAATTACTATTTACAAGACCTTGAGTGTCGAGAATTTACACAAAATACAATAAACGAAAACACAAACAACGACATTAACAATTAAGCAAAAAATAAAATAAAAAAATTAAAATTATTAACATTAAAATTGAACTGAAATAGTAAGTTATATTATAGCAGAAACAATATTACTAATACTACATATATAAACAGCTGTTATATTATTTTAATATTTTCATACAAATTGAAGCTAACATCTGTATTCTACGACATTTCCTCAACCGCTACCCCGCGGCTCCTCCACTCAACCATTCGTTCCAGCTGTCAAACGAGATCCCTCAAGTACACATACTCGTAGCGCCTTAAACGCAGCTTCTTGTTTTAATAAATATCACCTACCAAAGGTAATCTAATTATTTATTGAAATGATTAAAAGTAAAAAATAAAATAAAGGTCATCTTTAAAAAAACTGGTGTACTCTTAAATAGCTCCTGACAGCGTTAGTAAGTAATATATATGTATGTTTATGTATAATGATGTGTATTATTAGTATTTAGTATATTGATATTATGATATATATGAAGATATATGATGTAAGTATATATTAATCCTATTAAATTAACTTTTATAATTATAGTATTATTAATATTATTTCTATAATTGTTCAAATTTGTCCCTAAGGTTTGGCTGTCAGAGAATGTTTTTTGGCATTAAGTCCGCCTTTGTGCTTTGTGCAATAAAGTTTTTTAAATAAATAAATATAAGCTAAACCTAATAAAAAATAAACTATAAATAAAATATGTCCTCTAGAGACGCCCCTTCAGTGATAGTCCCAAGAAGACTGGCAAAATTTCCCCTCTATATATCGAGGCTAATACGTTGGCAGAAATAATTGGTAGGTTAGATGACAATAAAACATTTATAACCCCACGTACAGTTTAAATTTAAACCGTTCCTAAAAATATAAACGTAGTGAGATACTTTCTAAATAAATGTAATGATTGTTGGGCAGTGGGGCAGGCGTCCTTGTGCGAGCGTTCAACCCGGAAGGTGCCACTCGATCGCTGACATTGTCACTTGATAAGGGTTAAAGTAATCTTGATCATTTTATCTTATGTCATCGTAAATAATTGCGTAATATTGGCCACAGGTGATCTTTAGTTCAATGGCCTCGTAAATACTTGATATGCCAAGTTTAATGACATCTTATAACTATAGATTCTAGAAAGGATAATAACCTCAGTACCATTGATCTTCATCCTCCGATCAACCATTTAGCAATACCTTTACAAAATTACGTAATCACCTGTCACTGAACTCGAGTTGCCTTTAGGTATTCCTGTATTTAATTAAGGCTGAGATCTAGTTTATTACAGCCATTTGAAAAAAAAAGTAAAGTATCATCACGACCGTTTCCCTTCCAGTCAGAAACCACGCTAATGAATAAGCGGATTCACATTTAGCCAACTTTACTATAGGCCAATCATGACAAGTGGCAAGCTCGTCGATGTCTCCAGCGTACCAAACTCGAGAAATGTCACAAATAAATTAAATATGAATTAAATTTATTTATTTAAATTAATAAATATTATTGTGTCCCGACCAGGAATTCCAAGTCTAAATTCACGGACTTAACCGCTAGACCACGGAGGCAGACAGCCATTTGTGACACGTCATTATGTAAATTATTTTAAATGATTCTTCTCTTGCTAGCGGAAGACTAGCTAGACTCAGCAGCAAAGTGGTCTCTTTGGACTGTTAGCAGAAGACCAGCAGCTTAACAGAGAACAAATTGAAGACATCGATTGTGACGTTATTACTTCTTGATAGCTAGACTAATCCAAGTGCGTCAGTTAGACCTAGTTGATTAATTCCACGCGTAATGTCTTCGTGCCGTATCTATACATTTTGTTTAATCTAAGTATAGGAAGATGTACATAAAATATTGAGAGTGTGTTCCGACTTTGTGAATATTTTTATACATATTTTTTCAGTTCTGCGCTTAGAAACACTAGCAATATGTTTACGTTCTACACATAAGAGTGGTTTGTGCCTAGAGTTAAGTTTTATATCACTCGTAAGATAGATTAGATTAGTTTTATCTATGAGTATTTGATACTCTAGTTCTATACTCAAAAGTGTGGCCCGTGGAAATTTGTTTTTTTTTTTTTTTGGTTCCGTCAAAAATTTAATTTACAAGTCCTCCGTCACTGAAAAAGTTTGAGATACTCTGCTCTAGATAGAGAAGACAGGAGACATTTTTTTAAGCATTCCATGGATTTACCGTGCCATCGTGTGAAAGAGAGAAGAGAAGAATGTTGCCAGTCTATAGGCTGGTTTACTTTTTATTGCGCAACAATACGCTCACCATCCACCATTCTGCTCCTCTCCCTACCCAACCAAAGAAAGAAAGAATATTTGCTTTAAAATTTGTGTAACAATGGTGTTTACAAAATATTATCTCAACGAATTCTATCATATTAAACTTTTTAAACTTTCGCGCACATTCATAATAGTTTTTTATAATTTTAACGGGTCTTTACCAATGCAACTTGGCTGAAACGTCGGGAGAAATATGTCTCTAAGGTAAATCGCGTAAAAACCCGTTAAAATTATAAAGAATTCTATCATAGTGGTGGTGTACAAATTTTATCAAAATATATTTAAACAATAATATACAAAACAAAAAAATATAATAATAAAAAAGAGCAATTCAATAGAATTTACATAATATGAATATGTTTTAAACATTTAAGTATTGGTTTATTGTATAAAATACATGTGACAGTAAATAGTTAGTTTTCCTTTAAATGACATTTGAGGTAATAATCTCAGTTTTTCAGGTAGCTTGTTATAAACTTTAATACACTACAATAATGACTAATAACCGTTAAATTAGATCCCGAATACTGTATGAATCCGTTGATGCCGTCCTGGGGGCTCGTTTCATAAATCTATTGACAGCAGATCTGATTTTGCTGGAATTCCTCTTCAATAATGGGTACTATATTAGGTATGATACATTTATGTTTTGTAAGTTCGACTAAAATTTTAATAGTTGCTATACGTAAAACTCCGTTAACGTTCTGTCAACTGTAAACAATCATACCTGTACCCAAGCTGTCAATTTGTAGTTCCGTTACGTAGCATCTCATGACTCCAACATACCATACTTCATGTTCTCTATTCGATAACGTAGTTTATGCATGCTAGAACTACTGAAGTAACTTGCTAGTAAATAATAATCATAGGTAATGTTTATTACATTCCGCTGAAAGAATTTCCGAATCGTATAATAATAGGTCGTAGGCGGACGAATGGTGGTAATTTGCCAAGTCTGCTGGGGCGGTGAAGAATCAAGAGAAGGATCATGCTCGAATTTCCGTTATGCCCAGTTAAGCCGGCATAGTGTTAGGGACTGATGTCAGTCATGAGTGTCTGATTCCAGTTGCTAACATTCGTGGACCTCTCGCGGCACTTACCATCAGGTTGGCGGTAGGTCACATGTCGTGCTTTATTAAAAATGGGGTTTAAAAAAATAAATTCGTGATTAAATATTGCCCTTACAATTGAACCGGTCTTCGAATTTATTGACTGGAGCTGACCATCTGCGAATTAAATATAACGGTTGGTAATTATTTTCCCATAGTCCCTATTGAAAGTAATTCTTAGCATTTTTTTTATTGTGTCGAATAAATTACGTCGTTTTGAAGGTCTTTTATTATGTCATAAACCTTGAATTTCAAACGAGAGGGCGATTGATTTCAATTTTACGCATGTGACCTCTCAGACCAAGTTCAAGGCATTAAGGGTTAGTTTTATCATTAATAAATTATTTTAGGATATAAATAAACGTATGCGTTAATCCAATTGCCTTCAATCACGATCATGACCAAACTTTATCAGGGTTGATCTCAAGGTTTGTTACGGCGCGTCGTTTAATTTATAATTTTACAATTTAAAATGGTAGGTACTTATGGATTGAAATAAAATAAAAAACTATGCCTATACCTATAAAACTGTACCTACATAAGGTACCAACAAATATTTCGGAAAATAAAAATGAATAGCATGAGACTGGTTACAGGTGAAAGGAAACGTAGCACAATCAATTGAAAATAATAATTACGAGAAAGAAATATAGTGAACTTTTGGAGTTAAAATATGATTTTCAATGAAAGTTATATGTATAAGTTGTAGGTAATAAAAAGGTGTAGGTATAATCATTTTTACACATAATCTAGTTTGTTTCGTTTATTATTTTATCTCCCTTATGTTTATTTTAGCTGTGTATTATTTTAAAATCAATATATTTCATTTTATATAGATTTTAAATGCAAATTTGGTTTAAAATGAACCAAAAGACCTTCTAACCCTTTAAAAACATTCAGACAGAAAATATACCTGGAAAGAGTTTTTTCAATAAAACCCACCAGGAATATGAAAAAGAACTAATAAAACTTGTTAACAAATAATTTATTATTACCGCCCACCTGATGGTAAGTGGCGCGCAAGGTCCGTGAATGTTAGAAACTGGAATCAGACAATCATGACTGGCATCAGTCCCTAACAATATGCCGGCATGACTGGTCTTGACGGCAATTTACTGGGTGTATCGGCACGAATGGTGGATACTCCCCCGCCGCGGCACTCTGGGAAATTTACCACCAACGGTCCGTCTGTTTGTTGCCTATTTGTTGTTCTCGTTGAAAGTACCTATGTGCCATTTGCAATGATGTCAAATGCCAATTTTTACTTTCAAGAAAAACTAATATTGTAAACTTGCCATTGTGATATTTATATAAAAATAACACCGCTTGAAATAAGACTTAAAAAAGAGATCTCATAATCCATTAAAAACATTCAGACTGAATTTTCTTTTCTTTCTTTCGAAAAAAAAAACACCAGGAATATAAAACTAATAAATAAAAAAAAACAGTTTCAATTACAGTTTTAAATGTTTAAAACCGATCCTTAGCTAGACACGTGTATCGGGAACAAAGGGCAAGGTTAAAGGGAATCCACAGTGCAAGTCGTTGACACGCGGCCTCGTCCTTCATACCAACAGAATTAAATCTGCCTCCCGATAGAATCGATTCAAGTTCTGCTCTTTTCAAAACCTATTCAGACAAATGATTGAATTTCGTGAATAGAATAAAAAAATAGATTGCGCCAATTTTTTTTTTTGTTAGTATCATTCAACGTATGTACAAGTAGGTAGGTTACCTACAAGATCTGCTCACAGTTATACAATTATGCAACGAATACTACTTATACGAATAATTTATTTATTAAAAACTTTTTGCACTATGTACATTATTATTATTATGATTATTTTCTGTGGTTTAAAATAATCTTTCTGAGGCGACAGTAGGCAGCTGTTATGAAAAATACTTCTAGGTCAGTTTTTTCAGATGATATCATCACGCCAGAAAACCAATCAATCAACAGAAGTTGAGATATTGGGTAGTTTTTAATAATCATGGTGATATTCGGTAAATACGAATATATTTATATTCGTATTCGTTGCATCTCTAATTATAAATATTACTAATTAAATTATTAATATTATTAATTAAATTTTAATGAAAGCAGTATCTTAGTTTGGAACTTACTACCGATAAAGAGACACTCGTAGGATTCAAAGTTACGAAAATTAAAGAATCGTCCTACATTGTTGGACATTAACGCGTTGTTAATGAGGACAGAATTGGATTCTTGTTTTGTTGTTCTGCAATATAGGGGGGTATCTTCCGAAACCGCAAGCTCTAAATAGTTACGACAGCGGCGGGCGTGCAAAATTAAATTATCTTTGCGACCTTACGCACCGGCAATAATTTCGCAAGCCACGTGCCCACCACTGGTTACACAACTGATCAAAACTTTTAGCTGTCCTTCTATTGTAACTTGCGCATTTCAGCAATAATTCGTATTCAGCAGCTACGTACGTGACGTAGTGGACGAGAAGAGTAATTAGTTGCAGTGTTAGACAGCCTTGCTCGTAGGTCAATGTACAAATTCATTGCTGTAGGTAGTTGCCATGTTGGTAATAGAGAGTCAATCTTACCTAACGTTACTGAGTTTCAGTAAGGTTTTTTGTCCGAAAAGTTTTTAGGTTTAGTGTCTTCTATTGTTAGTTATGTCATCGTCAACGATTTTATATGCACAAGAGAAAGGTAACGATTTTGATTAGTTTCTTTTAATTCCAATTTTGTGAAATACGCGGAATGGATAAAAGCAAGTCTCTATATTTGTAGAACGAGCTTTCAAGACATTAGTGGAATTATACAGTATTTGGTTGGGTAAGAATAGGTGCAGAATTGATGGCAATAAATCTATAGTCGGTCGCAAGCCCGATCGATCTTCAATGATCTTTCATTAGCAGCGGAGGTCTAGAACGCTGTACTCTAGGGGCTGTAATGATGAAAGATGAATGATATTTATCTAAGTACATTAGGATTTTTAATTAAAGTATCTATCACTCTTTTCTAGCTGGACTTTAGCTCATGTCTTACCAATCCTCACCTAACACCTTTTTAGTCTATTGTATAATCAATAGTTCCTATAATACATTGGAATTAGATCCAAGTTTAAAATTTAAAAGGTATGTTGCCCGTATCAGATATGATGTTGTCGACAAAAACTCTGGCAAATCCCGCGATAGCGTTAAAGTAATTTAATGATATGCCATCAGTGTGTTACATATGTACAGTCTTGACGTAAGAACAGTAAAGGCCACAAAATCAGGTCAATGCGGACGGATTATCAGTTTTACAAAAGTAGACATTGGCTGCCCGCTTAAGACATGTCTCATGTAGGTAACTGGAACCTTGAATAAGATTCCTATACCTCCGAGATGACACTGCCTAACTTATTTTTTTGTTATTTAAATTAGGCAACGATAAAAGTTAATAAAATTATCATCAATTATGTTAAATTGAAGAATCATTACGACCCAAATATTTCTTAGTCTATCAGAATAAGTGGTGACAAGCTCGTCGATGTTTAACGTGTACCGGACTTAAAAAATGTCACAAGACCTGAAATCGAACCAAAAACTGCTGTATATTTTTTCCCTAACTAGAATAATAAAAAGTGAAAAATATATTTACAAGGTTTAAAAAACTGATTTTTGACCTCGCCTAATAATCCACTAAATATATATATTATATATTATAGTAGTATATATTATAGTTTTTTGTTTTTGTGTAATTCTGTATTTGTGTTATTTTGTTAATCTGATATATCTGATGGAATAAACAATAACTACTATTGGAATCTGCTAATCTGCTGGTCTTCTGGTAACAGGTTCCTCTTTCGACCGCTTTTCTGCTTAGTCTTCTACTAACAGGAGTATAATCATTCAATATAATTTAAATAATGACGTGTCACTAATGCCTGTAATAGATTTACGAGTATAAATGTGTGTTGACTTTGGCTTGATATATTTCATAATAAACGGCTTTAGATATGTATAAACATTTTTTTTGTTCTTTTTATATATTCATTTATTAAAATTGTTCTTGCAATTTATCGGATAAGACAGCTTTAAGTTTTCTCGACATATAATGTCTCAAACTCGAAGATTCTTAGTCGCAATATCTAGAAAATCACAAATCTATCCAGTAAGGTATAATTATTAGCAGTAAAAATAAGTCTCGTGTGGATTCTACAACTTGTTAGAATAATCGTCTACAGATATGCAATTAAGGCCTGGGTACACCGAAGGCGTGGCCTTCCAGCAATTTCTGGATAATTTGGCCTACACTTGCCACGCTGCAGCGCGCTGACTGGACGTTTTGGCGATTGTTACATTATTATCAGTTTATCAGCAGTCAGCAGATATATTAACAAATAAATATATATTTTTAGGTACGTAACTAACTGCCTCCGTGGTCTAGCGGTTAAGTCTGTGGTTTTAGACTCGGAGGTACCGGGTTCGATTCCTGGTCGGGACACAAAAATATTTATTAATAATAATAAATATAATAATAAATACGTTTATTTCAGAAGTACACTGGTAATACAAAAATGAAAAAATACAAAATTTGATACAAAATAGGTTAGTCTATAGAGGAGTAAGGTTAGTTTGCATCATTCAACATTTAGCAGTAAGACCCAGCTTACTATATAGTCTTTCGATCGTCTCTGTTGATTTCAAAGTTAAACACCCAGTGTACCTACTAAGGATGTACTAATGTACATGAATACATTTAGTTAATATTTAATTTATTTGTGATATTTCTCGAGTTTGGTACGCTGGAGACATCGACGAGCTTCCCACTTGTCATTATTGGCCTATAGTAAAGTTGGATAAATGTTAATCCGCTTATTTTCTTAGTTGGTTTCTGACCACCCCGAAAGGGAAACGGTCGTGATGATACTTTACTTTTAATTTATTGTATTATTTTAAATTCTATTATATAT